>JARQZJ010000035.1:0-1200000 GCA_030704895.1 Henosepilachna vigintioctopunctata | reverse complement strand
AATCGAAAAATTTGACTCTTTGTTCTGAATCTGATTTTGAAAAATATTGGTAAAGAAGATGATGTTTTTCGTTTAGTAATGTTTGAAAATATGGGACAGAAATATATTCAGGAACAGATTGAAAAATCTTAGTAATATGGAAAATGAGGATAATTTTTTTTCTTCAACACTTACCAAATGCTTTGGAATGGTGCCCACTATATAAACTGAGTATAAGGAAAATGATCTCATCTGATTAACCTTCACCATCAGGCATTTTAATAGTTCAACAAAAATTTTAAGGAAAAAATAAAATATATTGATCACTATACAAATTAATTAAACCTGAGAAGAGTGGTCAAGTTTAAAACTAGTACTGATGATGGCTCAGGAGCATAGCTATGGACCGAGGGAGTCTTTAAACCCTGTAAAAGGAGCCCCAAAATCAAAAGTGGCTTCACTAATGAAACGAAACAATCGGTTACTGTCATGAGTGTGAAAATAATCATACATGAGAACAAAACAATGGCAAGTAAATGAAGCATAAGTTGAATGTTTATTCAAAATTTCCGTAACATCAACATTTTTTTCCATCCCTTTGTTGCACTGAGCAATCCACATCCAAAGAAAAAGGGCCCCAAAATATCCGTTAAAACCAATGATTACGTTCAATTGTTGTTCTCAATTTGAAACTGAAGAATTTATTTGCAGAGTACTTAATATTTAGGATTGAATATAATACATTTCACCTTTTACCTTCACCATTTTTATATAATACATTTTTATTATCATAATATTATCATAATTTACCATTTTTATATAATACATTTACCTTTTACCATTGAATTTGAAGACATAACAATGGTATGCTTTCGAGGAAAATAACAATGGGCTCAAAAATATTTGTAACTCGTAAGGGTTACTATCGGATGAAGCATAACATCCTTTTCATATATTCAAAGAAAAGCACATTGACTATCATTTGGCTGTAATTTTGAGGATATTTCACTTCTCTTTTCGAAGCATTCTAGTGAATTCTAGTTATTCTTAATGGATCATATGGGTTTTTGCGAAACTGTGTACTCAAAATTCAATTCTGATTTCGAACGACCCAAGAACAAGGTGAGAATTCAACCCACCAGCAACAGCATGCTGAAAGTTATTGGGAAATTATATTCTAAGCCTTCTGAGCCTTCAAATGCTGAAATAGATGTGTGAAAAAAAATCATTATTAATGTCTGAAAAGTTCAATATTGAAAATCAATTTCACCAAAAAAAATACCTCTACACAAATGACAATAATTAAAACATGAATTGGCTCCTACATTCATCAGTATTATTTTGAAAAAGGATACATATGGGCTATGGAGTGAACTCATTCATAATTGAGCCTCATTGAGGCTATTTTCATTCTGTAGCGCCAGTCCAATAAGATCATTCCTAGCAGAACATTGAGATGTAAATCGAAGCTACTTAAAGTCTTAATCAATGAAATTTCATGTTACGAATTATCGTTTTGGTTCCGTTGAAATAACGAAGCATTTTTTCGATTTTTAATTTATTGGACCTACAGTTTAACGCCGGTTCCGAACGACCAATGGGCTTATAATGAATGTACATTACCCAGCATTTATCATTATTCAAACTCCTCAAATCATAGACAAACACCAAACACCCATGCCCCCAGCGGGGCTCCAACCGGAGTTCTACCGCACCATAGTCGGGTGATTTTCCGACTAAGCTACGGAGACCGGCTAACGAAGCATTTCTAGGCTTACCGTTCGAAATGCAAAATATAGTCATAACGTGGAAGCCTCGAAATATCGCATCTGCATGGCAGATGTCCTGCATCATTTTAATTGATTCAAACCATACTTTTTAATACCCTAAGCGATCCAAAGGAACGCTCCCGATAGAATTGAAATATAAATCTCTGAATGACGTGGTAATCTGACCGATATTCTGTTCTACATATGCACAATAACGTTTATGCGGAAATGTTGATGAATTTCCTGATTGAAGTTATTTTGCCTTCCTGCTCATAAGCAATTGATTTGAATAATTTTTTTAATGTGCATTTTTTGAAATTCAAAAATGGGTACTCGCTAAAAAATGTTTTTGCTCTCTAGTTAAAATGGAACCAATGAGCAATTTTACTCTAACATAAATTACGATTTTCTATCACAAAATATTTAGAGTATTGACATCCATGTTCAGCATGTTTTGTTTCAGTGATTTATATAAAAGTTCACCTGTGAAGGTAACAAAGTTCTTCGCAACTAACATTCAGTTAAATGAGAGGTAATAATAAAAAATTGTCTGAAAATCACTGACTGAACAATTCTTTATTCGACTAGTTTCGCCTATTATGGCATTATCAAGAATGATAATTACGGCATTATCATTCTTGATAAATGCCGTAAAAGGCGAAACTAGTCGAATAAAGAATTGTTCATTCAGTGATTTTTAGACAAGTTTTTATTATTACCTCTCATTCAAATATGAACTATCACAGAGTAGATTCAACATCCATTGAATTTATTAACATTCAGTTAACTAACAAAAATGCTCTCGTGTTTTTAAGAGTTTTCACTAGTGACTTTTTACTGGGTGTTCAGATGGTGATTAAGTATTTCTTCATGTCGTTTGGTAGACTAAGGTAATTATTTGTTCGATAGTTTATATCTCAACATCCCTTTTCAAATCATTGTTTCGAATATACCAAGGAACATCGTCAATATTTCTCTGTATTTCATCTCGAATCCGTTGAATTAGGTTCAGATTCGCTTGTTTGATATATCCCAAAAATTGCATACCGTACTAAAACAATGATTTCAAGATTTGTCTGGATAATACGAATAAAGCTTGTTTTGCATTGGCATTGTTTCATAATACATTTTTTGTATTAGCATGCCTGTTTCAATTTTGACATGAATTTGAAAAAATATTGGTTTCAACGAAATATAGTTGATTGAAACGATTAATAAAGTTGTAAAATAGGTACTGCCAGATGCACTCAGGACTTAGTCGCTTTTTTCATTCGTTCAATCGAAGCTTTCAGTTAAAAATTTCATCGTTAGAATATCGCTATCTTCTTGGAATCAAGAAGAAGGAAAAATAGCCACATAATGCAAAAACGTTGACGTAAATGCATTTTTAATGTAATAAAAATTGTTCAATTCACTAGACGACGTTTCGTCGTTTCATACTATTGAGTTATTGTAAGTAGTATGGCTGATACTAATTTCTTATGGAATTTATGAATTATTTTGAATTATATCATTTTACCTTTTTATTAGTATTTTACAAATTGTTGGGGGAGATGTCAACTTATATTATCATAATTGTGAAGTGTGTTATTGATATAAGGTTCAAGTGTAAGTTTTTCCTAATTTTTGTACCTTCTTAATGTATATTCAGTCTAAAGGATAGCTCACAAATCTTGTTCTAATATGTATCTTACAACTCGATAGAAAATGTTTTTATTAATAATCACTGCAAAGAAGTGTCGTTTTTTAAGTTATGTAATGGGTAAAAAACTTATGAAATTAGTTTTGATTGAACTTCATGTATATTTGTTTTGATTTTGTCGCAGAATGTCATCATGATTAGTTGACATTTCAATCGTGCGCTTTCAATTCCACAGAATAATTCATTTCTTCCTTCGAAACTATTCAGCTAAGATCCGAACAAGCTGAAAGCCTTAAATTTCCAGCAGTGTTAATGAACTTCTTGTACCATTCGCAATTTTCGTGGTTCTATGAATTTAAAGCTGTCTGATACACGTGCTATCTACGATAGCTGTATTTTGCCAAAACTGAGCTAAGATAATGTACAATATGCAGCTTGTGTTACCGTCCTTATGTATATAGTGTGGTATTTTATTTGCCTTGGATGTTCAAAGAGCGTGCTGCAGCTGAACGTTCCAATAACTTTTCCATAATTCCAGTATGTTTACTTTCATTGTAGAAGACGGAGAGAAGATTCGCGTTTCAAAATTTGATATCATCTTAATATTTGCTGAATGTGTAATTTGCTATTCTTATATTATCTTTTTGATTCAACATTTTCTTTATTTCTCTATGGTGAATGGGTGAAATTTGAAACACTTTATTGACTAAAAGGCCCTACATAAATTTGATGTTATCAGTTTGATGTACTTTCGAATTTATTTTTAATGTAATTCAAAACCATTAGCTGAATTTCTTGCGAATTGTTTACAATTGAAATTAAAATTTCGTGTTTTATTTTCGAATAATATGTATTTCGTATAATATATATATATATATATATATATATATATATATATATATATATATATATATATATATATATATATATATATATATATATATATATATATATATATATATATATATATATATATATATATATATATATATATATATATATATATATGATTATTATTTTCAAAATGTAATTTTTTTCGAATGAAAATTTTTTTTTAATTTATTTTACTTGACTCTCTCTGGGTGGAATCTTTTTAAAATCTTAATTTTTTGAAAAAATTATATCACTGATAATTTTAATCATGCATACTTTAATTACATGTACTAATTAGAAACTGAATAATACTGATCAAAAAACTTTTAACTTCTTAAAATTTTCGAGCTCTCTTGGTTTTTTCAACGCCAGCATTCCAGAACTTCTTCGGAATTATTATAAATTTTCTATTTCTATACTGCTCTTATAAAATTTTATTTCAACTCGAACTCTCCACTAAACTTGGCGTCCCTCTTTCGATGGTTCTTAATTCTTTTCGTCTTTTCACAGCAATCTCTTATTTGATATTCTTGAATTTAGTGCATAATTTAATTTCTATGACATTCATTCAATTCAAATTTATTCTTCAAAATCAAGTTTTTGTTGAATATCAGATCAGACGAAAAGAATTAAGAATAATTGAGAGAGAGACTCCAAGTTTAAGAAGATTGGGGAGTTGCAATAAAAGTTTGTAATAGAAAGTTTTGAAAAAAGAAATTAATTTGCAAAATAGCATTAGGTATAGAAAAATGTTGATAATTTCATAAAAATACACGAAATTCTGGTATAGTGGTTTTGAGTAAGTCAAGAGAGCTCGAAGAAAGAGGTACCTGAAATAAATATTCAATTTTAAATATTAAAATAAATTAAACTCTTGGCTAAATGTTTCACGATTTATTTAACAATATGTATAGTCAACATGTTTCGAGCGTTAGCTCATTTTCAAGACTAAACTACTATGATATATCATATATCATAGTAGTTTAGTATATCAAAAAATAAGCTAACGCTCGAAACATGTTGACTATTCATATTGTTAAATAAATCGTGAAACATTAAGCCAAGAGTTTAATTTAATTTAATATTCAATTATGTTTCACCAAGGGTTAAGCGAGAATTCATACTCAGTCATTAAATATTTAATTATCAATTTCAATCAAAGACCATTTCACATTTTATATTAAGGTTATTTTAGTTTTAAGAAGCTAATAGTTTGTTTAGTATTGTTCTCTTTCTACTAAGCAGTTGTAATTAAATTATGTATATTGAAACTTATCAGAGATAATAAATTTTTTAAATTATATATTAAAAGAGTCCACCCTGAGAGAGAGAGTGAACTAAAATAGATTAAAAAACTCAGCATTAAAAATTCATAAGGTAAATAAAAAAATTTAAAATTCTGGAAATTATATCAAATTTTTCAATAATAATAATAAAAATTATAATAAGAATATCATAAATATATATATATATATATATATATATATATATATATATATATATATAATTATATCACAAAATAAACTAGTAATATTCCAGAAGCGTATATCTCAATAGAAAATTTCTCTGTTTAGTCCCCTAGTCTACGAGTTCTTTATATCATCTAAACCCTCCTGGAAACCTGCACCCTATTCAACTGGGTTCTGCGAACGTCCCAAGCATCCGAAGATATTCCAATCACGTAAAAAACAAATTCGGGACATCTAAGTTATATGCATCATACATAACCAAAAGTCATAAATGGATTTGCCGATCAAACGAAACAATTTCCATTTTTTTCCTTACAACATCTTTATGATTTCGTCGTGTTCTTTCTTATTCAAGGTTCAAGGCAATAAGTTCTGCATTATGTAAATATTTGTCTAACCTATTCATGGAAGGAATCATTGTCTGTCATGATGAATTAATTACTTGAACGGTACCAAAAATGTTAAGACAAAAAAGTCAAAAAATTTCAATATTGCTATTATTATGTTTTATTCGGTTCTTTGTTCCTTCTGTTCACTTCTTCAAAAATCCTATGAATAATATGTTTCGAAAGTATGTTGATATTTTGTATATCGTTATAAGTGGTCTTGGAAATGAAGGCATAATCATCGTTAAGTATTTTTATTTCGTATTTCCTGAAATACAACTGAATTCACATTCGTTGCATCTATTTATAAATCGTGATATAAAATTATTAGAAATATCATCACAAGAAAATTTTAAATTTATATTATAATAATTATTAGAGATCATTCTCAAAATTGTCGACGAAGTCCAGCGTTGCTTATTTACTTAACCGAGTCCAAACACAAATACAGGTGATAATCTACGTCAACCTTTCATGTGTATATTGCGTTTCCCTACATTTGAAGAAACTTTTTTCCATTTTTCACGAGCATTTTGCCACCTTTTTTTACTCTTTGACTAGTCTCACATATTACGTAATGCTCTTTTTCACTATTTTTCTTCTGTTTTGATGTTCTTTTTCCAACTGTGACCTGTATCTCACATCTCCCTATTTTTACTTTTTTTTCGAGAATTTTTTATAAATTTCACAGCCTCCACTTACTACATTCCGTACCCATTTTCACTAAACTAACGCTAATGACACATAAAAGGTAAAAAACTGTCAATTTGAACTTCCTCTTTCTAATGGACAAATTGTTGATATATTTCTTGAAAAATTGCGATAGCTAATGTGAACTTTATGTACCGATACCATAACCTCTGGTTGGAATATAATGAATGAGGATGCCAGATGCCATAGATCAAATGTTAGTTTTGTGTGCTTTACATTCCATCAATGTTTTCTTATTTATATGTATTGAATACAATAAATTAAAAATTAAACCACTTAAGTCTCTGGCCACGACAAATTGAATTAATCAAAACGCTGGCAAGGTTGAAATAGCACTTGTTTCATTTCATACCAGTGATCTCAATTCTAATGAAAATTTCTAATAAAAAAAACTTCAATTCTCATTGCAATTGTATGCTTCAGAAATATTTCATGTGTTAGTTTAGAGATTCATTGCGTTGAGTTACGTAATCTTCAGTTAAAATGGTGGCAACTCTAGGATTTAACTGAGAGTAGGTATAATTTAGTATTTAAATTTTCTAAAATACAGTTAATAACCTGGAAGGGTTATTTATAAAAATAATGTACGTTGAAGTATTGTAATTTATTATGTGGTTAGTTTATTAATCCATTATAATTAATTCTACTTGTTGATATCTTGGAATAACGGTTCTAAACTTTTACGCTATAATATCGGTTACGTCAATCCATCAAGTCCGTATTGCCAATCTAGTAGCTGTTGATCCTTGCAAGGTCCTTCGATTAATTATCTCAGATGTAATAGCGGCTTATCGCAAACACCCTGCTGTTTGATTGTCTATCAATCACACATTGTCGTTCTGATGTACAGTATTACACTAAATTAACCGTTTTGTCTGGGTCGTGAACTGGATTCTGCTAAGATTGTGTATTAAGATCTAGCTTATATCCTGCGTTGTTCTCATTAATAATAATCATTCCTTTCAACGTTACATCAATTTAGTATTATAATAAGTATCATTCCTTCGATGGTTCCTTTACATACTGATGTTTAATTTCAGTTTACTTACTGCAAGATCTTATAGTTACTTTTGTGTTGTCAACGACTTCATCGCTAAAATCGATTCATCAATAATCGATTAGATTATTAAATTATATCTGTTTGTTTCTCGCAATGAAAAAATTCACTGAATTTCAGTGAATTTTAGTGGTAACCCATTGTCGAGAGTTACTCTACCTCTTGATAATGGGTCAGTTGCTCATCATCAGGAGGAGCTCAGTAACACAAATGTTGTATGAATTAAATAGTTTATGTGTAGTTTGACTTCCACTTAACCAATCATACCAGAATGACAATGTAGAAGTACAGTGAGATATTCGAGATAATTTAAAATAGTTACTTAATTAATCATGTTGCTTTTGAATGCCGATCATGATATTTTGTACTGAAGATGCAGGATACTCAAAATGTTGAACAAATGAATACAAATTTACTAATGCTAACCTAGACTCTCAATTGATTGAACTGTGAATATACTCGTATACTCAAGAATGAGAAGAATGTCGAAATATTTCAAATAAAACTTTCAGGGAGCTGTTTAAACTCAACTCAAATGTTGTCAACGAGATCGTTGACAACATTTGTGAATCTAACTGGCTATACTTTTGCCCGCAGGGGGATGATCTGGAGGGATTGGACCATTCTTACACATTGCAGACAGATTTCTGTGGTGTTCGAATGAAATGTCCACAAAACCCCACGTACTCGCACTAATGTTGTCATGGGTAGGAATCCAGAACGCTAGGGGGAGTTTATTCGTCTTTTTTTCGATAGAGGGAGCTCATGTGAAATTTTACAAGTTGTTGCTCGCCTCATTCGGATCTAGGACCTGTGCTGTTTTGAAAGTGATTGATTCTTGATTGATTGATTAAATACGGACTGATGATTCATAATAATGATGAAACAATTGTATCCTATTATCATTCGACAAGATCAATGATTTTTTCGAAGCGCATTTAATATTCACTCTCGAAAGTGATAGGTTCGTTTTCGTGACAACATTTGTGTATATATATATATATATATATATATATATATATATATATATAATAAATATAAAATTGAAGATTGTCGGCATATCCCGCAGATTGGTAGCACCCGCTGACACGTGTTTCGAGCTTATTGGTTCCCCTCAGAACGGCGTAGCCAAGTTCTAGTTGTAGGAACCTGGAGGTGAAAAACACAAGAAGAAAAACTAAGAAAACAGACAACCTCTGAATGAAGTCGCAACATTTTAGGCTACGCGTTTGTTCTTTCCGGATTGGGAAATTTGGAAACTGCTTCGCCCGTGAGGTGACTATTTATCCTTCAAAGGATAAGCCGAGACGTTGAAAAATACGTAGAAAAGTGTGCCGGTAAAAACTGAATCAAACTCTTTGCTTAATGTTTAACAAATATTGAACGATCGACCTATTGAATTCTTTAAATTAATACGTATATCAAACGTCAAATTGTTATTTTTCAATTCTGATTTTGAACCAACCCGGCGCTTGTACCTCTTCAATATTCAGAGGAATATTTCTGGCACAGCATTTGCTTCGGAAGTGTATTAGTCTTCCATGGGGAAACCTCTGAAAAACTCATGGTAAATCAAGTCATTGGAATTCGAGTGTAATATTATTCTCAAAAAAAAAAATAGATACAAAGTTAATTGTGCGGGTTATATAAGTATCTACGATGTTGTGCCTCAATCATCCTTCAAGATATAATGTTAGAGAATACTGATATCGATGACACCCTTGACGTCATCAATTTTTTGCCACGTCTATTCTACGTGTTCAATTCCACTCAATTAAGAGTGTTTCTTTTTTTTTCATCAATTTAGAAGACAATTAAAATACAGAAGGTGGGTTCAGGCTCAGAGTTACCTAATTCAAGTATTGTAGTTTACAATATCATTATCGAAATATTTGGAAAATGAAAATGCTACATTTACGTCATCGCCTAGAGTAGATACTTATACTATTTATCTCTTTGTGTAAATATAGATGGAGAAATATGGAAATTCAATTTCGATTTCGTAGTTAACTTAAAAAAGGATTTCCGAGCACTGTCAACATCATATTCGAATATATGTCCGCAACACGAAAAAAACTCTAAACTAACTAATGTCATCAACTTTATCCGAGTGTTTTCTAATGTTTCAATTAGTAGAACATATTAGTTACATGGCCCTTTCGTTTTTGTTGTCCATAATCAGTTCAGAAGATCAAACACGAAACCGTTATTTGGGATATTGTAGTTTCTTGTTAGGTTCAATTGGGTGTTGTTAAATTTGAATTAATTTAGTCCGATCTATCTTTTGCATTAGAAGGTGCGATCGCAATTCGTTTGTTCTCAAGCGCCAACTAGAATATAAAACAATCAATTAGTTCTTCAGAGGATATTAAAACGAAGTATGCAATTGAGAATTTTATTATTGTAATCTTTAGTGAAGTGCAGTTGAGAATTATTTGAAAATTTTATTTTTAGAATTTCATTTTTAAAAATGATGATTCTCAATTATTTTGTGATATTTTTGGTCATAATATGTAATAATTCCACATCACCCCAATATCCATAATTTTTAATAATCACTTATCTCAAAGATTCAAACATCTACCACTCAATCTGGATACGATCTCGTAACTCCAATTTGGCATGCTTCCTGCTTTTACTGTAAGTAAACGACAAACTTATTAGAACATATGGTTTTATTTATTAACCTTCGTATCTGGTTATTTTTCAGTCGAATGTTTTTTCGCGTCAAAATTTGATTAATCTTATAAGTTTTGAGATATATATCCTCATATTTCGCACACCATATGTACTTTTACAACATCCACAATTTTTATAATAACATGAGGTTCATTTCATACCTTATGCATACAATCAGAGATGAAAACATCATATAAAAATATGAAACATATACTTAGATAAAAACAACAAAGGAATACCACCTTAATTTTTCTAAAAGTTTTTTTGCGAAAAGAGTTTCAAAAGAACCTAGAAAATACCTAGATATAGATTGATCATAGTTGCTAGTAGCATATTACTTTTTTTATACATAACACAGTTTTCAATTATTCGGATTCTGCTCAGACAAATGAGAACTATAACGAGCAATACCACATTAAGAATTACATACTTCCTAACTATTACATTCATTTTTGAATTATGCCGTTGTTCTGTGGGGAAATTGTTCCAACGTCTTGGTAGTTTTCAGGTTGCAGAAAAAGGCAATTCGAATAATGGCAGGCGTTGGATACTTGGACTCATGCAGACCATTATTTATAAAATATGAAATCATGCCATTGCCTACATTGTGGATATATAACGTTCTTTTAGAAATAACTACATATACTTTGATAAAACAGTTTAATCTACATAATTATATACAAGAGGCGCAAATAATATCCGAACAACGAAGTGTCGTTTAAATAAGTCAAAAAAACTCGATAAATTATAATTTATACAATATCTTACCTTCCCATTTCAACGAGCTTTCATTCAATGAATTCAAACTAAACATCAAGAAATATCTTCTGAGATTTTGCTTCTGTTCTGTCAGCGAGTATTCGAATTACTTCAAGGCAAAGTGTTTAATATAGACATGCTCACCACATCTTTTTATGTGTTACTTTTTATGACTTATTTTTGTGAATTATATACATTTGTTTCTTTTTAGTTTTATAGTTAATTGATCACTAAGTTTACGAAGTTTATACTTATATAGATTTCAATCATTAGTTTCTTTTGTATTATTTCCTAATTTATGTTCATTTTACCTTTGGATAAGTGGAAGACTGATTTCTCAAACTCCTACCATTTGTAAGAAATTTCTTTACTCTACAATGAAGATTACTATTACTTTTACTAGACGGTAGTTAGTGTACAAGGAATTGGATAATGCGAGTATGTGAACAAGTTCCTCGTAGTAATCTCAAGTAAGTGCTGCATCTTCTTGAAGTGTATTTTAGGAAAAGTCATTATCAAAACGGCGTAGCCAAGTTATCACAGGAGATTCATTCAGTTTAATTTCCGAATTTGTAATAGTTGAACGTAACCACGTCGCTCTGATGAAAGGCAACAAGCTCGCAACATACGTCGTCATGCTTCATCATGCGGTTATAACAGTAATTTCAGAATTAAATATTCTCGAAAATTAAAATCGCATTGAAAATATATTATCGAAAATTTTCCCAATGAGGATTGTGAAAGGTAGTATTCTGAATTACTTTTTAATAATCAATTGAATTCTTATTTTCAATTAAAAACACCAATGTTTTAATTTGACCATCTGTGGCTACGTACTCCAACGGTCGTGACTGTCATGTGAAATTAAAGTAAACACATTCATTTGTAATAAAATCTCTCCTATACCGTCGTCGTTTTCTCTCTCGTTGCCATTTTTCTCCCGCTGCGTCATGAATTTTTATTGGATCATTGGGATTATTTAAATACGCCCCTTGTTATTATACTACATTGTGCCTATATTCGGCTACGAGGGGGGAAAAGCTCGCGACTTTGCTGCGTTTGAAAAATTGTTTTGATGTTCTCTTCGGTCCTCCATTTACATTCCGATTCCGGCTATGAATGCTTCGTTTTTTCGGCACCGCGCCCGGAGGATTAAACCAATGATTCATTTGATCCCTCGAATTCATATCGGGCAGCAAGCTGTGAAATCATCAGCTGTGTATACAAGGTGCGCGATAAAATCAAAACACTCGTGAATAAGATGTCTCATCTCTCGGGATTCCTAACGAAGACCTTTTATAACGAGTTTGTTTTTTCGTATTGAATGTTGATCGACCTCTATTTACATCTCATCGATTACTGAAGTATACGCTATCGGAATATTAAATTTCATGATAAGTGTGTAGACTGAACATGATTTTCCTTTCGGCTGATAAAATATGGTAGCAATCATATTTCAGAAGATATGAGAAGTTCATTGTTCACTCAGGTCAAAAGTTCTCAATGAATCCAGGACAGAAAGTGAAGATGTACAAATGGCTTTCAAAATATCTTTTCAAAATCGGTTTTCCCCAAAAGTAATCCGATTGTACTTACGCTAAATAATTATAAATTACGTTTATTAAATACTGTCAGGATGTCATGAGACCTGGACTATATAGTAGAAGAGCTGGTATCAATTTTTGGCTAGATTTACACTATTTGAGGCGACTTCTTCAGCATTAATTAATTGAAATTATTCTGTAAGCATCTGAAGAAGAATGACCTGGCTGGTGAGTTTATATTTGGGCTATCAATCAACCCCTAAATTTGTGAGGGTTGGTAGCTGGAAAGTCCCACCAGAATGATCTGTCTTTTGGGTATCTTATCTTTTAGTTATAAATGATACTCCATTAAAATTTCAAGCTGCCTCAAAAACATTTTTTTCAATTTTTTGCAAAATATTTTTGCACGCGTCTGGCAATGTAAAACCCCGATTAAATCGTCTGGCTTATTTATTTTCGTATTCATTAATTTTCGTATACACTGCAACATATAGAAATTGCGTTTTACCTCAAATATATTTTTTGGGAATAAAAATATTTTTGAAAATTTAGGGGTTGATTTAGTCCCGTTACTCACCAGCCAGGTTTGCAATTCCGTATATCAGGAGAGGTATGTGACAAGTTTTCATCTTGCCTCAAATACCGAATAATTGGTGCCAGCTCCAGAACTAATAATATCAAGCTGGTTTTGCGCATCAATATTGTCACTTTCACGAACACTGATCTGCTTTCCTCTTGTACATCACAACCTATGCGTTCTAGACTCATCAATTTATTTCTGATTGAATGATCAACATCATAATAAATCGAAAATGGATGAGATCTTTCATTAGTGTCCATTTATTTTCAAGAATATAACATTATTCTAGATTTCACTTGAATATGACATGAGTAATGAAGCACCATATAAGTATAAATAATAATAATAAAATTTATTGAGAAACATTTTTACATTGTAAAATTGATTACATACATTACATACATACATTACATACACTACATTGATTACATTCATTCAATTGATACAATAATTACAACTAAGAAGAATGCTCAAAAACGGACTGAATTCAGTTTTGAGTCTGATCTTCCATTCAGCCTTTGAACAAAAATATTGGTTCAGTCCATATTCACAATAATATACAACTATATTTGAAAAGAAAAGAAAATAAATATTACCTTCGAAATATTGAACATTTGAGACAATTTCACATGGTGATGGATATTCGTGGTAAAAAAATAAACAAATGATACAAAAAAATTGAATCACACATTATTGCCTACATTAGAATCATCGAAGTACTCTGCCACACTATAGTATGCCTTTAATGACATCAATGACTTAACTCTCTTCTTGAACAAATGAGAATTTTCAGTAATTTAAAATTTGACGGTAAATGGTTGAAGATTTTAATACTCTGATAATAGAGTGAATGCTCAAATTTAGCTGTTTTATGCTTAGGAATAAGTAGCACATCACTGTTCCTTGTTGTTGAATACTCATGACTACCATTCAATTTAATAAACCTATTTTCATTTTCTTTGACATATAGTAAACATCTATAAATATATAAACTAGGTAAGGTGATTATGTAATAATGAATAAAGATAGATTTACAAGATGTACCCTATTTATTTCTGTAGAGCAGCCCCACAGCAGAATATTATAGTTTAGGTGACTATATACAAGACAAGAATTAATTATTAAATTGATAATTAAATTGAACTATGTAATAATTTATATCAATTATTATTTATTTGAATTATTTTAAAATATCTTAAATTAAATTTAATTTAATCGAACCTTTAAATTATTTGGTCATATAACCCGAAACGAAGACTCTATCGAACGAGTGGTGGTCCACGGGAAAGTTAAAATGATAAATTAAATTTTGCCCTCTTCAAAAGTTTTTAAAGAGGGCAAAAGATCGCTTGGGCGCTTTCCAACAAGGTGGGCAGATCTAATAAAATCTGTGACGCATGCCAGCATCAATGAAAACTTGTGGTGAGACACGACCACGACCACTCCGTCAAGAGTGAACGACTGAGAACAACAATATACAAGACTGTAATACACATTCATAACACAATTTCTAGGTACAATGTTCCTAATTCTAGAGAGTACAAAAAATGAGTTACTCAATTTTTTCATTTGTATACTTAAAAACTTCGAAAATTGTCACAGATCAAAGGATACATGAAATATTAACTTGTCGGGCCTAACAATTGATATCAAACGAAATCGTAAAGTTGAATGAGAATTGTAATACTCGAATTGAATCTAAAGAAATTTAGATTTTTCTGTTCTTTATTTACTTTGGTTTTTTCTTCTAGATCTGTTGCCATAGTTGAGTGATTAGATCTCTATATAAATTTCTATTTTGGCCTTAGATTCTCAGTAATAGAAGGATAGATCATAATTCTTCTGTACACTATTGGTCAAAAAAACAGATTATTTTATATTTATTACATTAATTTTTTGTATTCACTATGCTCGTTTTCGAATGATTCAATTTAGAAACTAGTGGATTCACAAACAGTCCTTTGAAAAACATTTTTGTTATCGAAAAACAAATTGGCATTTAAAGTTTTACAATTCTGATTTTCGTAATAGTATATTAGTATTTTTAAAATTGTATAGTTAGAGAAATGTAAATTTCACACAAAATGTTGGAGGCTCTTCACATATTTTCGGGTTATTTCTTCATTATCAAGAGTTTATTGAGAGTAGATGGTCGAGTGAGTGTATCGATCTTTTTTATGAATTAGCCAAGTGCTGTTAATTAGACAATGTTTTCAACAATGTTTCAGAAAGTGTTGTGGAAGTAATCGAATAATGTTAAAGTTCAATGTATATTCATTAGAAAATTCTCATTTCAAATTTTCTTATTATTTATCATTATTTTAACATATCACCAAGCATCGAATGAACTAATAAACGATGAAATTGAAACGATGATGTACAATAAAGTCTTTAGAAATTTTTGTGTTGTAATAAAGTGGAAATCACTGAAAATTTTCACTGAAAGATTCACTGAAGACTTTCGTTTTCTCAATCTGTAGTGGTTGAAATTTGTATTTCAGTTTCTTGTTACAATGTCAGCAAATTTTATTTCGCTTCCGATATTTATTATGCCTACCCTCAGCTCGTAGGAATACCTACTTTTACAGATATTTAAAAAAATTCTTACTGGACCCTCCTGCGAAAATTATGATAATGCCACTACCGGATGTTAACGATCCAAAATATCCTCTTTCGGCTTATGATGCAATAACCATCAGAATTTACCCTCTATTCGGTAGTGAAAATAAGGGTCATTTGAAGTGTATTTAAACGAAATGAGTCTATACAAATAAGGGTTCTAAAACAAAGGGGTGAATGTGTAAAGCCTCTCTATGATCATCTGAGCTTATTCTGTGAAAGGGGAGACGCGAAAAACATTCTCCGTAATAATGCATTGAAAATTAAACATACCCTGAAGGAATTGTTTCTGGAAATAGAAATGCGTAGTAGGTTTTAACGTAATTAAAAATTCTGCTCTCCAAATTTCGAAATTTAATGTTATAATGACAACAGCAAATAATCATCTTTTAGTTCGATGAAAAATATTAATTAAATATTAAAGTTTCCGTTTCCATTTTTGATAAAATTATACACCACTGTATCGAATCGAGTTCGGAGTTGAATCGAAAATTCTCAAATTCGAGCCTGAGATGAATTCCAATTTCAATCTTTTTCATTGATTTTCATCAAAATTTCCACTGGCCATTATTTCCAAGATAATAATAGCACTCAACATTCTCTATCCAGATGTCCCATATCTACCAAGCATTGGCAACGTGAACTATTGCGTTCACTTTTAAAAGTATCTGAGAATAGTCACACCTGTCTAATTTCGTTGACATATAACTGTATATGTATTTCAAAACTTGAAATGAATTTGTATTTTTTCGGTTCAGTTGGTTTTTGTCTTGAATGTCATAAATGTACCTAGTGTTGTTGAAGCTGATTCTTACTTTGGGTCGTTTGAAGAATGATATTTTACGTTGAAGAAATGTGAACAATTAGTTTGAACGTCGAATGAATCATACCATATGTGTGGCCTTTCCTATTGATTATATATGTTCATTACTTTTCATTTCATCAAGTTCATATATGTTTTTGAAGGAAATGAACATTATACTAGAATTCTAGTTGATGTGAAGTTTAGATACAAATAAAATTGGAATATTCTTAGAAAACTAATTGTAAATATAATTTTCCTGAATATCTCTCCATTAAAATGTTACCAAGTATTCAAAATGAGAGGATTCACGATAAATATAGTCAACTTTTCAATCAATGTCAACATATGTCAAAATTCAATCGAAATCGAGTCATTCGAGTAGTTTGTATCGAATCTAATTCGGTATAATATGCCTACACCTCAAAGTTCAAGAGCAGGACTGTCGTGAAAGCAATATGTAATTACAGATTTTGTATTTTCATACTGTTAGAATTAGATATTTCCTTTTCAATTGTAGACGAATCATGAATCAAAGTAACCTTTGCTTGCTGAAAGCTTTGAATTTGTCTAAACTCTAAATCTTACCGCATCCACAGTGTTGTTTCAGCTAAAAACAAAGGTCGATTGTTTCGAACAATTTTTCAGGTTTTGATTGCATTGATCTAACTTGAGACAGGTTAATTGAGATTTTGAACAAACTTCAGTTACAGAATTTCAACAGATATTTTAACAGAGTTCTCATCGGATTGTTGGAACTGACTATCATAATATTTGTTAGCTCTTATATCTTTGTATGATAAATTCATCGAAGTGATCGTATTCATCATTTCAAGAAAGTTATTTTTCAATTTACCGTATTTGTTTTCTATATCAACTAGAGTGGAGTCAGTTGATTAACAAAATTTTAAAACATCGACGCCAAAAGAGCAACTCCATTTGCTAAAGAAATATTATTGAGACTAACAGAAGACTGCATATTCCAACAAAATACCAGAATAAAACATGGGTGCAATAATAAATGGGAAAATCAAAGAACTCAACTGGAAGAACTACAAACTACATCGTTTATATCACTTCTTCCACTACTCTGCAGTACAGACCAATTCAAAATGAAGTTTTCTGGAATCGATTGAATTGATCTGAGTTATATTATTATACTCGTGATTTTTTTATATGTTCCACCAAGGGCGAAAGGTTTTTTGAGATTTTTAACAAACTTCAGTTACAGTATTTCAACAAATATTTTAACGGTTATTGCGACACACAGACTTCTCATCGGATTGTCGAAACTGAATATCATAATATTTGTGAGCTATCATATCTCTTTGTATGATAAATTCATCGAAATAACCGTATTTATCATTCCAAGAAAGTTATTTTTCAATTAGCGGTATTTGCTTTGTATATGTACTAGAGTAGTGTCAATTGATTAACAAAATTTGAAAACATCGACGCCAAAAGAGCAACTCCCATTTGCTAAAGAAATGCTATTGAAACTAATAGAAGACTGCATATTCCAAGAGAATATGTACCAGAATATAACATGGGTGGAGGAATGGAAAATTCAAGAACTCAAAAAGAACAGAAAAAAAAACACACTACATCGTTTGAATCACTGACCAATTCAAAATAAAAAGATTGAGATCGTGACACAGCAGGTCAACTCACTATTATGTATATATGTTCAATAACGCAGAAGTATCTCAATGTCCATCTCGACATGACTGCAAAACTCATCTGGATACGTAAAAGAATAAGAAAAAATTTATGGGAACACACTTAAAAAAATTAAACTCAATATAAGACTCAACATCAAGTCCACAATGAATTTCTCGAAATCTGTTCAGTTTGTATAATAAATTGTAAAATTTTTGCCAACATGATTTCTACCAACGACCATTCGTGGTCGAAGTATCGAAATAAATTTTAAATTAACTTCAACATAGGTAAATTTCATCTACTCATTCAACAAAATATCTTTATTTTATGCTCTACTCATCCTTATTGACGGACAAGGAAACACGTATAACCGACGTATCGATTTCCCGGTAGTGCAGGTTTTCCTACGCAGAGGAAATGATGAGTTATGCGGAAATAAAAACTTATATAATGCGAACCAACCATCGCCCCTCGAACACCAGGTGTTGAAGTTGTTTCGCAAAATACTCTTTTTACGGCGGATAATAATTAACAGACTCCTTTCTAGCGTGAAAAGCGCCAATAAAACATTGGTCTCTATAAAAACGTTCTTTCGCGTAACAAAATATAGTTGGAAATTGCGGTAGACATGGAGCTTAGCCGAAATTGATGCGCTCAACGCTCATACGTTCGGCGAGGTATATTATGGAATTTGCCAGTTTTATTACTTCGGGCCTTATTTAATGATCTTTGACTCATTTGCCGTATTTTCCGTTTTTTGAACTCGACTGTACCTAGAGAGGGAGCTACAGTATGATGCTGGTTTCGAACGACTAGAGGACTTGTAATCTAACCAAAACTCATAGACACATACCAAACCCTGAGAATCTTGAACAGTACATTTGTGTCAAAAACCGTTAAAATTATCAAAATTTTCATTTACGGAAACTATAATATCAAATTAATACATGTGCTATGTGGAAATTCAACCTCAAATAACTTAAACTAGTTACATGATTAATTTTTCATTACACACATAGATAATTCATACTTTCTACGTAATGTTTTCACTGCACATTTATTTGAATTTCGAAAAATATCTTGATATATTTGTCAAAATTCATCAAAGTATTTGTAAATTTCATTAATGGTCATTCTGCCTTTGGGCATTCATTTTTCTTTTCAAATTGTACATTTTCATCTCATTGTGATATTTCAATGTGTTATACAGAAAACTATTTGCGATAAGCTACTATATGATACTCTGTACATATGTCTTGACAAGTTATACATCTGCACTTTTTCACTTAACAAATCATCATGATCATTTTCAACTATTTTCATTTACGCTGTACTTGTAAAACTGCACCAAGAAGAATTATTCAAACACTTCTGATGAAAATTTATAGTCAGAGTTGTGATATGTTTAATTTTAAAATAGAGATTTATTTGTATCGATATTTATATAAGGGGAATACTCAATTACCCTCGAATGAAAATATTCAAGTATGGGTTTAGTGTCTTTTGAACGATTGATTCGATTTATTTATCATTATTCGAACTTATCGAAAAACTTATTTCTGTTGCATATTTTCGAACACTATATGGGTGAAATAGATATTTGCAAAATTCATATTTCCATAGATAATGGAAAATTCATATTACTCTTATCTGTTAAATTCATCATATAAGAGGTTCTTCTACAAAATGAAGAAACCTATATATTTTTATATGAAAAAATCAATTTAATAATATGTTTCGACTGTGGACCTCTCTTCAGATAGGATGGATGGGATGTAAGAAATGATTCTGGAATAAAAAACTAAAATATTCCTTGATCGAAAAGAATTCTAAGAAATATTCACAAGTTTGTATTTCGTTAAATATAGGGTGTCCCAAAGTAAAAACAATATTTGAATTTACTGCCATTTATTATTGTCATTATCATAAGCATATTGCATTTTTTGCTGGAGCCGTTTTTTACTAGTGCCATTTCATTTTCTGAGTTTTCTGTTTTTTGTATATTTCTTTTTTGCAAATTTTTCATCACATACTTAATGGGTGTAATCTTATTTTAATGCCACATACATTTTTCCCCCTTTTTATGATACACTTTATTTTTGTATAGTATTATAGTTTAATTTCATATTATGTTCAAATTTTTTATCACATACTTAATGGGTGTAATTGTGTTTTGATGCCACATACCTTTTTTACCCTTTTTATGATATAGTTTATTTTTATACAGTATTATTATAAATATAATATTATTTATTTTTATATAATATAATATTTATTTTCCATGTATAATTTTGTATTGGCTGCTTCATTTTGTAAGGGGTTAGGTGTAAGAGTAGCTTATGCTAAATCTCGCCCCATTAGATAAGTTGTATGAAAATACGATTTGAATAAAGGCATATTATTATTATTACTATTAGCATTTAACAAGGGGATGTAATTGTTTATCGGCATTTATCTGATGTGAGATTCCATATATAACCGTATCTAACTTATTGATTCACTAAAAAAAACCTTACAATCAAAAGACCAAAAACAGTGTTTTTCATCTGATTCAATTCGTGGTTTATTTTGGGACTCCTTTATATGGAATAAATTTGAAATATCGAATATCACAAATCTACTACAGAACGGAATGGCATTTTGAATATAATTTTTCTGAGAGAAATTGAAAATAATGATAAATGAACGAATCAAATCATCGTATTAGTGTTGAGGCTGTAATTAATTTCCGTAGCAATTTCATCATTTCATGGTTAATGAACCGCTACTGAACATTCCCGAATCGTCAGACGCTGTCTGAGTTTTTGGTAATACCCAGCGACTAAAAATTTGAAATTTATTTACGTCTACGAGTGCAATTTATGTTCCTTATCTTTGACTAATTCCATTTAGAAGCGAGGAAAAAGCGAGGAAACTTGCTGTAAGAACTGGGAGTGCAAAAGGGGAACTTCACCGACCGGCATCATCTTTTGCCCCGTCTGAAGAGCATCTAGGAATTTCGCATGGAAAGAAAAACTAAACATTAAGTTCTGTTTTAGCGGTGCTCAACAATTGGGCTCTAGTAGAAATTATTCATTTGATACATTTCTGCCAATGTACAACTCATTATACCTACAACAAATTACGTAAAACAAAAGTATCGATTAGAATTTGTAGCAATATATGTATATTAAGACAATAATTGAATACTTTCCATATCCATCTAAATTTCACATTATGGTTGACATAACACAGACTTCCATTAAACTTCTCCCGAACTTTATAAAAGATGTGAAATATTCCACGTTTATATATCAATATTCTAGTTCAAGTCTACATTGTTAGTTGGCTTGCGCATATGCTTTGTTTCTGGGATAACCCTACAGCAAAAAGTCTATCGGCGTAAAGTCTGGCTAAATATAAGTTTATTATAAGTGAGGATTATAAAGATGTAATGTGTAGCGACATAATAAGCAAAATGCTGTGCGTCTTGAAATTCTTTTCACTGAATGTAATAAGTAAATACAAACAAATTTTTATCATTTTCTTAATTTCCATTCAGATATTGCTTCCATATTGTTTTATGTACTTCTATTACGCGATTCATTCGTTTTAATTTTTATCCCATACTTTTGGGTGTCCCGATAGCAAAAAGTGTTTTCTATTATGACTTTTTGGTGTCTAAGTGGAGAATCATTTTGTATTCATTTGTAGATTAATATGCTTTTGTCTTCTAGATTAAGTTCAATTATACAATTTAAACGACATTTCCCTCATCCTTCTTACCCGTCTTTGTTTCACTATCTCTAACGAATCTCCACATTACGCTTTTGTCCAATTGTTCGGCATCTTTCCTAGCGTAAGAAACGTCGAATGGAAGGAAACGGAAACGCACATTCGGGAAAGACCCTTCGCGGGACGTAATGTTGCCATGGCGACTAATCATTTTTGATCACCGGCAGGACTACTCTAGCCCGGAATGTTATATACGTGCCCGGAAATCCGAGAGAGGACCCGACGAGAGCGCGAGAGACTGATGTACTCGCCTCCCGCCGTCGACGTGTCCGTCGGTCTGTAAGACGGGCCCGTCGTCCCCAATTTTCCTTTGATGGTCGTCTATAATTGAAAGGACTAGGCACGTATCGACGCGAGAAAACGGTTATCTATGTGTCGATTACACTCGTAAAAATATTTTGCGGTCCTAGAATGCGGGAGCCTCCGTGTGGCATATCAAGAAAACGTCGTTGTTTCAGAGTAACGGGATTTGGAAATTGTCCATGTAAACAATGAAAATTTACCCATGACGTAAAATACAATCCCAGAGGGTTTAATTATTTCAATATAAACTAATGAATGTTCAATAGATAATAGTAGTAGTAGTAGTAGTAGTAATCTCTATTGTAGAGAAAAGAAATTTCTTACAAATGGTAGGATTTTGACGAATCATTCTCACATTTCTCCAAAAATTAAATGAACATAAATTAGAAAATAATACAGAATAATAGATAAAGATACAAAATTAAACCAAGATGAAAATAATGATTGAAGTCTAATAAGTACAAACTTCGTAAACGTGGAGATTAATTCACTATAAAATTGAAAAAAAAAACAAATTTATATAATGTACAAAAAATAAGACCTGAAAAGTAGCACATAAAAAGATGTGGTGAGCATGTTCATATTAAAGACTTAGCCTTGAAGTGCTCCGAGTACTCGCTGACAGAATAGAATCAAAATCTCAGAAGACATTTCTTGATGTTTATTTTGATTTTATTGACAGAAAGCTCTTTGAAAGGATGGTAAGTTTTTGTATAAATTATAATCTATCGAGTTTTTTTTTTGACTTACTTGGACGATACTTAGTTGTTCGGATATTATTTGCGCCTCTTATGTTATAATTATGTAGATCAGACTATTTTATCAATGTATCTACATCCTTATGTATTTCTAAAAGAACGTTATATATCCACAATGTAGGCAAGGGCATTATTACATATTTTATAAGTAAATAATGGTCTGCAAAAATCCAAGTATCAAACGCCTGCCATTATTCGAATTGCCTTTTTCTGCAACCTAAAAACTACCAAGGCGTTAGCTCAATTTCCCCACAGAACAACGCCATAACTCAAAAATAAATGGATAATAATAAGGCCCTCATACTCTTTTAATGAGACACATACAATTTGTGTTTCGTCTCAAATTGACATTTCAATTAGCAAACGTCAAATTATGCAAGCAGTTAGTAAACATCAAATTATGTTGACAGGAAATCTGGGTAAAATCTCAGGAAATGTTAATAGTTAATCTTGAATATTTCGGAAATTTGTTCTGTTCTGAATTCCTTCATTAGAGATACAATCCGAGATCAGGAGGTTTGATATTTCATTATGAACGTCTTTTTCTGGAATAAAATAGATTCGTCCTCATATTACAAATACAATTTGTGTGTTGTTACTAAAATTGAGATGGAAATTTCAGTTAGAAAACGTCAAAGTATTTTGACAGTGAACTTTAAATATTGTTTACACATACAGTTCAGGAAATGTAGTAAATTTCGAATATGATGTAAATTCGTGTATTCAAAATCTATTGAGGTTTTAAACCTCAATTTTTTTCTAATGAAAATTAGTAGGAGTTGAATTCAGGTGAATTTAATGAATTTATACTGAGGCTGGAGGTTTGCATTCACAATTTCTGATGGTATTGTAGCAGTATTTTGAGCTCTTGGTTGCGAAGTAACCCTGTATCTCTCTTCGTAGGTACTCTAATACGTACCTACTTGATGGCAATACGCAAGACGACGCTAAAAGAACAATTCATTATGATGTGTACCTGATACGAGGCAGATACCATTTACAAGAATTTATCTTAGCGTTAGTGATTCTCGAATAAAAATTTGTGCTCATTGTGAGATAAAAATTGGGTTTTGGGCCCCAATACCTACTGCTGGATTTTTCTTCACTACCTACTATCGGATTTTTCTTTACTACGTGTTACCTAGATTTGCTTTACCTACTACTACCGGATTTTACCGGACTGCTACAAAGAACATTAAGCTCATCCACAAGGTCAACAAATTCAAGAACAGCACTAAACCCTTGCAGTGGAATCCACCTCACGTCTACTAATATCAGACTATCTACTAATCTATCTAAGACTATCTACTAATATCAGAGACACAAGCTAAGATATAATTTTATAGTGTCAATAGAATTTTCCATATTAATTCTGTTTCTTTTTTATCTCATGGCGCCCAACTAACAACTCATATTTTACATTATTGAACAAACCTCAATTCTAAAACATTTCAAAGAACCATTTCAAGAGCCAGCCGATATATAAGTAAACTTCCATTAACTCTTCAGAGTAATCTGATCTCTAGAAGAGGGAACGTTACGGTATATTGAAATATAAATTGATGATAAACATTCTGCTTCATGCGTACAGTCGGGGAGGGATAATTAAAATATGTCATATATTTTTATTTCTCAGATGTAGGAATTTCATTAGTGGAATATACTAATAACTCTGTTATGCAAATTTTGTTGAATGATAGTTTCAACGGACATTGAAAGATTTCTATGACTTCTATTTATAATGAAGTTTCCGGAAAGGAGTTAACTGTTTCCGCAAATTTCAGAACTGAGTAGAAAGAGATGAATGATTCATTGTTTCACTTTGAAACTGAGCCAAGTGTTTTCCTTTATATTTATATTAAACCAAGAGACCAACGAATATTCAATAAACTTCATCAATTTCGAGACATTTTCATTTCAGAATATGTTTGGCCAAGTTTTTTCTTATATGAATTTATTCATTCTATTTATTTCATAATTTGTAGGAACTCGCAAAATGGCGAATGCGCTAGGTAGAATATTTATATTTCTGATTTTGAAATCTGAAATTTTAAAACGTTGTTTTTCATATAATTATCGAATATTTTCACTACTACGAGGAAATTAATCGTTAGTACACAAGAATTATACGAAAACAGAAGATCTTGGATATGCTCTTCAAAATCCCAAATTCTTTCATTGATATACATACCTATATGATATGATAATTCACCTGATTAATTAATTTATTATATTTACTTCAAACGTTTTGTTGAAAAAAGTTTTCTAGGGAATCTGCTGAAAGTAATTAGTAATATATTCAGAGCTAGTTAATAATTTGCTTCTATATTCTCGTATTGGGAAAGAACGAGTGTAATACTAGTAATTAAAATTGATTCTAATTGAAGTTTTAAAAAATTCTAAGTTAAAATTCATTCTTGAATTAATAGGTTCTCCATATTTCGTCGATATTCTGTTAAAATGTGGAATAATTTGAATTAACCTCAAATCTAGAAATCTAAAAATTATTATAAAAACATATGAAACGAGAAAATTTGTAATGTTGTACATAATTCGATTTTAATTGACTTTATTTCAGTCTTTTTTATGTTGGTGTATAGGAATTCGTATATTCAATGCAGGTATTGATTGTTTTTTCGATTTTTCAGTTATTGCTCAATTTCGATAAAGGTGGTATTTCTCCTCAAAAATGTACTGATTAGCAGAAACGAATTTTTAAATAGGTACGCTCTTTATAATTTACGAAGTTATATCAATTAGTACGACATCTTTTTCATTCGAACGAGGAGCAACTTGAGACTCCTAAGTCGCTAGGGGTATCCTGTACGTAGAAGGCTCCGACTTTCCAAGTTTTAGTCACACAATGCCTAAATCATAACTTCTCCGACGTTATGCAATAAATAAATCTTGCTCGGTTTATTTATGAATATTTCGCATCTTATTTTTTCCCGAAAATATCATATTCGCGATTTTAATCGGTCGCAAACTTACGTAAATATAAACAATGCACGACTGGCTCATACTCTCCAGTGACCCCTAAAATGGAAGACGACACCCGGTGCTTCATTCGCCAACAGCGTAAATCAATCGACACAGGACAGGACTTGCTTGTAGTTAGGCAAAATAAGAATAATATTACACTGAATTCTAAACTTTTTGACGCTAGGTTCATTTTAAACATTGTGTATGATCCTGTAATGATCATTTCAAACTATTTTGTATGTTTGTATGTTATTAATACAACATACAAACTGTCAGCTGAACCAGTGATCATCGATCACATACAGCATTTTGTGTATTACAGTGTTCATATAGGTTAAGAGCTTCTTTGTTCATTAGTGGGATTAGTCAACAGTCCTCAATATAGAGAGTAATATTTGTTGAAGAAATCTTTCTTTCGGCTTTCATCCCAACACCTGCTGGCCTATGGAATTACAAATATTTTTCGGAAAATTTTGTCGGTCTGAAACATATGCTTCGATCCTTCAGCCAAGAGTTTTTGTTGATCTACAATGTATTTTCAGTTATCGTTGTTAAAAATTCATAAAGTCACCCTGTAAGGTATGGCATGGCAAGGCTCAAATCTATTTCTCCCCATCCCTTTTGGACTGAAATAATATAACCCGTGTGAAATGAATGAATATCTCGCATATCTGATTGGTTCAATGAAGTATTGATGTTACTTATGGCGCAAACCAATAGTTGTCAAGTTTAGAGTATTCGATTGAGGTTCCCGTGGCGTATGGTCGTTATCAGTTGCAGTAGTTCTATGTAATTAGCAATGAATATTTTTATGTACAAGAAGAATACGTTGTTGCTTTGAATATGATGAAAAAAATTAAAAATGTAAGAAATTACTATTGGTGTATAATTCACAACCATTCAATATGGCAATGCGTCTAAACAATTAGGTAATGTAATATCTTCCAAGAAAGAATTGGTTCAAATTTTTTACATTGAAACTATGCGACACTGAACTGTATGTGAAAATGTCATAGGCCATCATATCACATGAGTTTGACAAGCTTTTTTATTATGTAATTTATTATCATCTCGTGGTTCACTGATTGAAGTTTTTCAATAAAGTTATTATTTCATCATAGTTCCTCTGATATATACCTCTTTCTAGATTTCCTTTTTAATTTTTTTAGGTATATGAGTACTAAGGTTTATACAAAAACCGACATTTCAGAAAACCGGTTTTCGAATAGTGATTTTTCCAGAAAACCTGTTTTAACGGGTTTCCGAATTTTCATAAAAAAAGTTTTTTGCTCGATAATTCTGTAATTTGAAAAAAAATTTTCAACAGAAAATTTAGAGTGATTAAAAGCAGTTTTTGACTGAAATTATTTACTATTCAATTTTATTGATAGTAAAAGTTTTTATGCAATTTAGTAGAACAAATAATTAATAATTGACCAGGATTAAATAACATTATTCGTTGTTTATGCATAATTTCCACATATAAGGATGTAGATATTTTTATAATAGTGGAATGAGTTATTCAGTGAAGGGTTCGAATAAATAAAAACAATATATTTCATATTTTTATAAAAACCATATAATTTTTCTAAAAAACAAAGTTATTAGATACAGATGGATACTTATCAAAAACAATTAAAAAATATATAACTGTATGAAGTATTATAAATGTAAATTATAATCAAAGCCGAAAGACGAGAGTAAATAAAGTTTATGCACACATGCTTATTGAAAATCAATTTTAGTTTTAAAGACAATTAAGCAAAGGACCGAGTATTTTCTATTCCGGTAATTTTAATATAAATTTAAACTTTCTATTTATTTTTTTGTTTAATGAAATATGATTTCAGAAAACAGAGGACGTCTGTGGATTTGCTATTTATTCGTGTCCTTAGTTTATTAACAAAATTCCCCAAAATAGAAAGTACCCTCTCACTTGCAATCGAACTAGGCTTGGTCGTTTTTAAAGCCAGATATGATGATTCTAAATTTTTTTCTTTTATTTGTGGCTTCCAGGCCCAAAAATTCTTTTCTTAAGAGTTTGAGTAGAGGAAGTCACTTCTTCCGGTTCCTTTAAATATTTATTAATTGCCACTTCCATAGCATTTTTCAATAAAACATTCTCTGGCTCTTAATATCGCTTTCATCACGTTTTTGAATATCACTTTCTTCTCCTGTAGAATAATCTTTATATAATCCTGATATTATTTGACCGGATAACTTAATAATGCCACTTTTCGTGTTATTTAAGTGTTATTCATACATTGAGAACCGATTTTTTGTAGTGAAAAACTAATGAGTACCTATATACGTGTATCTTGATACTATTCTCTCCTCTAAAAAAACTAATTTTACTATATTTTTGTTTGTATTTATTCAAATACTCGTTTTCTTTTCCATATTCTTGCCAAACTCTTCTTGTTTAAGTATACACATTTTACAATAGTGATGAAAATTACTCGTTGCTAGTTGTCATTTTTAATATAGCTGTCTTAAGAGGATAGAACATTTTCTCATTTTTACGAGACATAAGCAACGTTAGAATCTGTCCAGATAGAACCACCAGGCGCGTACCTTAATCCCATATTGCCGTCTCTGTGTAATTACCCATTACCTTCGTCTCGACCATACACACGAAACCTCACATTCACAAGCCCGGTCGGCGGACATTTCGACTTGACAGGTCGTAGGGAATAACTCAGCGGAATTACGATCGTCGAAAAAGTACCGGGCCGTAAAAACCGACGGCGTCCCGTCGCGTCCTTACTTAAAACAGCAGGCCCACGTTCGTCTATTCGACGTATCCGCGGTAAAATTTGTGACTTGGCGGTATTTTTATCGCTACGTTCCATTTCTGGTTCATCTCGACATTGAGGCTTACTTCTATATTTATCCCATCATCCAAACGACGTCTTGGGTTGTCTTCCAGAATTTTTTCGATCCCGGATTATTTTATCTAACATTTGGACGTAAAAAATCATTCGACTCAAAGAATGATTCTTTAAGTCTTGCTAATCAATTGAATCGAAAAAACAGACATGTTTTGATCTTGTTAGTTAAGGTTGATCACATTTTTGAGATTTGGTAAATAACTTCTTTTTGAGGGAATTAATTCGTGATATCTGAAAACCCAGCTGGCTTCAGCCGAAGATTTTTTGCTTGTGAGTTTTGTCATCAAATGTGTTTTTGATATTAGTATGAATTTTCAATTTTAGGAAATTTCAGCACATATCAATAACAATATATAATTACTTATTTTCAGTATTCACCGGTACATTTAAAATTTAACTATTGAATAATGATTTTTCCCATAAGCTTATCAAATGTTTCCAGTTCATAGTTTGTTCGTTAAATATTAGTTATTGATGATGAAAAACGGGTATAAGATTTATATAACAATCAATTCAAAATGGATCTAGATATATAATGAAAAGATTGTTAATACATAGTAACATAAAGAAAATATTTAGTAAACATGTGCCAAAAATTCTAGAAGTTCTTTCTCAAAGTATTGCAAGAATATTTCATCCAAATATGATGGGTTTCTGAAAATTCCTGGATTTAGAAGGAATTTCGTTCTGTTTTTCTTCTTGTGTCGCTAATTTTTTCGCCATAAATCTCCAAAACTAAGCAGTTTTTTCAAAACATTTATTTGGGAAAAGGTGATTTATTTTTCAAATAAATTTTCAAAACCTTTTTGTTTTTCTTAGAATAGGCAAAGGGTTAACCTCTCTTCTGACATATGTTCAACGAACACCCTGTACCGCCTCTCTCAGTTGACAACAGAAATTTTTATACGATACTTTGAATGCGACTAAAACAAAGCAAATATTTTTGTATATTCCTTCAAATTTACTGGGATACGTGGATATTTATTCATATCGTATCCTTCATCGAATCTTCTCAGACATTCATTTTTGACAAATTATAAATTGAGAATCGACGTGCTGATGAGATGTTATGTATATATAGACTGTCAAATTAATTTATCTGAACATAGTTGCAAACATAGAAACATCATTAGCGTTCTCTAAAAATAGCGAACATCTTTTTTCCATTAAGTCTAATGAATATCAGCTTGATTACAGTTCTAATCGTTTCTAATACCTACTCCGTTTTTTTCAGTGGGTTGAAGAGTCGTTTACGAATTTCCAGAAGGCGATCAATTGGCGATCTCATGTGGTATGCGACGTTGCCTACAGCAACGTCAACAACTGGCTGTGGACGCCGTTTATAGATAGAGGCATTGCCAATAGAATATACATAGAGATAAAGTTTACTATCAGGGATTGCAGTCTGTTTCCAGGTATGTATTTGCAAAATTCATTTGACAAAATAGAGGATATGAAAACACATTATTGTATGATTGATTTAATTATAGTCATAAACAATAAATTGAAATTAACACACGCAAAGTCGCTACGAGTTATCGGGAGAATTTAGGACTTCTGTCCATTATAGTTAACATGAATATTAAAAATTACTATTTTTTTAGAATTCATGATATATTCTTTTCATTCAAGTGTGTTTCAAGTAGGTATTCAAGATTGACACATTTCAAAATATTCTCAATATATTCTGTTATCTTCTTTATGATTTGAAACAGTTGATACTTAGCGTTTTCCATTTCGTAACTTTTTTTAGATGCAATTAAAGACAATCTTCACGAAATTCTAACAAAGGTAAGGAAAATTGCAAACATATAAATACGAAGCTATGTTTTCATGAGTCTTCTCATGAATTTCTGATATCTATTTACTGAATGATAAACTGGAATTAAATGAAATCTGCAATTTTCAGTTGAAATTGAAGAATAACAAAATTTTGTTGAGAATGATATTTCCAAAGATAGAAAACATTTTTTTTTCTATCGTAGGGATCATCATCACAGTTTGCAGTTGGCGACTAACTTTTGAATGATAAAATCTGAAATTCATTGATACAGTGTCATTATTACAAGTTTCAGTTACATTCGGATACAACAAATTTGTTTATTCTTATATTCCTTATATAAATTTCAAATAAGCATATATATATAGTCTTTCGTTAGTTTCATATTTTGCTTTCTACCATTATCTATTTTACCTTTGAATTCAACGAAATGATCTGGTTGAATTGGAACGAATTGTTTGTTGCACTTGAATTATTCGATAAGCACTCCAGTAAATGATTGAAAGTTTTGATTATAGAATTATGTTATTTGCTTACTTTTTGTTTTGGTTGAATAACTCCGGTATTCTTTTTATGCAAGATTATAGCATAATAGTATTTGCTGACATAAATATTGTCAATCATTTACTTCATGTTTGAGATGTTATAACAGCATAGCATTGCCGAAAATCGTGAAAAATTCCGAGAGTCATATTTTGCTTGAAATGATGACATCTGTTGTTCAATTATTCAATTCATGTACTATTTTCAGTATTCAAATACTGGAGACATTCAAATCAAGTTGGTGTAACAAAAATTCATTTTGTTGTTATAGATTTTGTACTCTGTTACTTTCAATATTCGCCAATGTAGTGTTACAATCAAATAATAGAAAATGGAGGTCGTTTGTCTTGTTCGAATCCACTTCTTGTTTTTTGCCGAAACACAGTGGCGACTTTGTATTTGCCTTTCTAAGTTTCTCAACCAATAATAAAGTGGCAGGTCTTTATCCTCCACTCCTTTCGACGAAGTATTCTTACAAAGAAACTCGGAAAATCGAATTATCGACCAACAGTAGACGGGAATAAACCTTCGAGTAAACTTCGAGACCGCAAAAATCGGCCAGAACTTTTGTTGAACAAGAAACGAATTTTTCTATTCGATTGAATGCGCAAGAAGTTCCGTTGATTCAATTTTCAAATTTCGAAATTCTTTTTACAGGAAACGCCCTCTCCTGCAAGGAAACTTTCAGTTTACATTATTATGAGTTCGACGCCGCCACCAGAGAGCCGCCACCATGGGACGCGGAGCGCTACAAACTAATCGGTAAGAACTCCTTGAGATATTTCTGTACGGAACGATATCATTTTTCTATAATAAAAATATCGAGCGATTTTAAGTGTAACTCAAATTAAAAAAAAAGAACATTTTCAAATGCAATCAACGCAGAAAAGGAATTAAAATGAGAATAAAGGGTTTTTCATTGACAAAATACATCAAACTTTGATCGTACATTAACCTCATTCTAGAATGTATTCACGGAGGATTATGAGATAGGTAAGCTTTTTGTTGTGTTAAATATTTTGATTCTTTATGTTTGTAAACGAAATCTGAAGGCTTGGGTAACATATTTTCGGAATAAAATTGCTTTGCATAGTTTCATGAAGGTAGTATCAAACACGTGTTCGAAACGCATAAATTTTGTTGAAGAATTTAGCATTCTTGAAATAACAAATCGAGACTGCAACTCACTAGTGACTAGACTATGACTAGACTAAGCTTACTAGTGCAACCCACTAGTAAGCTTAGAGAAAATGACCTTTCAAAATTTGTTGAACAAAAATGTTTCTCCAAGTTGCACTAATTTCATGCCCTTATTTAATTATTAGGGGATTAATCAATAAAGGTCATATATTCGAAACTTCGAATATTCTCGAGAAATGTTGATTCCAATTTTCATTATTTAAATCGATGAGTAGTAATAGTCAGTGAAATATTACGTGGTTTAGCGGAAATATTTTTATGACTTTATTTGTGTGAAATTATATGTACATATATATAAATCCCAATCATTTGAATCAAGTAGTTTACCATGAGTTTTTCAGAGGTTTCCTCATGGCGAAGAAGATTAAAACTTCCGAAGCGAATGCTAAGCCAGAAATATTCCTCTGAATACTACACAAAGAAGTCAATTCAATTTTTTTCAAAAAAATACTTTTGACGTTTTGTTATCTATGGTAATTCATAAAATTCAATTATTCATTAGTTCTGAAGAAATTGTGATATATAACGAAACGTCAACGGAAATGAAGCTTTTAACATTGAAAATTGCCTGGTTTTGTTGTTGGTGTTTATATATATATATATATATATATATATATATATATATATATATATATATATATATATATATATATATATATATATATATATATATATTGAAATTGATTTATTGCCTGTTTCAGGTATTTATTTTGAAAGTTTTTAGCATTAACAGGCTTTTTTAATATGAAAAAGTTTATTTCTGTTGACGTTTCGTTGTTATATTACAGTTTTGACAAAGTTGTAATATAACAACGAAACGTCAACAGAAATAAACTTTTTCATATTAAAAAAAGCCTGTTAATGCTAAAAACTTTCAAAATATATATATATATATATATATATATATATATATATATATATATATATATATATATATATATATATATATATATATATATATATATATATATATATATATATATATATATATAAGCAGACCCGACAGACGTTGTCCTGCTATGATATTCCAAGCTATTAGGATAAACGAATGAATGCATATACAAAAATTCACTCAAGTCGATCCAGCCGTTGAGTTGCAGTATATTAATAATAAATTGAAATTGAAACACTATCAACTCTACATATGTTTCGGGTGATTAGTCGCTTTTGATGAATAATACCTAAATTTCTGATTTATTGAATTGACTTGAAATCGATATGCATTATTTCTAATTGTAAATTTCTGATTTCAATTTATTTCAAAATTAAATCAGAACTTCCTCAATTTCTGAAATAATTTTGAAATTTTGGAGAGCATAATTTTTACTTGAAATCAGAAATTTCCAAATAGAAATGATGCATTTTGATATTTCGTCAATTTCAAAATTGATTTAGAAATTGAGTTATTACTCTAAATAATGAGATAACCGCCCGAACATACTCGTAAGTAGAGTTGTCAAGTTTCACACGAAATAGTGTGAACTTATGTGATTTTTACCAAAATATACGAGTTTAATATCTAATTCCAAAAATTTCAAGGCATGGAGTTTTACATCAGATGTTTTGGGTACCGCAAAAATTCGAACCGAAGGAATATTGTCTGACATGCTCACTGGTGTTATGAAGTGTGATAGAAAAATGTGAACTTAATCGAAAAAAGTGTTGCAATTATCGCAAAATTCGGTTATTTTTTGATCGGTTATGCAATAAAATATTATCATAACGGAAAAGAAACATAAAAGAACAGAAGACATTGAACGGAAAAAATCTAATGTTGAGTGTCAAATTCAACAGGTGCGTCCGCTGGTTGTTGATTTATAATTACTTAATTGTACTCATATTTTCCATAAATTTTTTGGAAATATGTATTTTGTGCGAGAGGTCGAACACAACCTTTCTTCACCTGCCCTATAATTTCAGATGGGTCCGTTTTAAAAATGCGTATTCAACTGGTTTTTTTTTTGGAATAATTTTCAAGAAATTGTTTCACCAATGTATTGACAGCCATTGATAACGCACAAAGACAATCCATTGATATTGATAATACTAATATATATTCGTGTGATATCGACGTTAATGAATTGGTTTTTCACTAAATTATACAACTCGCTTCTGATATTCATGAATAACTATTTTCTTCTAATTCCGTATCCTGAATTAAATTCTGTATAAATATTTCGAATGACTACCGATGTGAAATATTATATTTTCGTTTTGATGCCGTATCCCGAATCCACTGACCGAAAGATGAAATAGATGTGTATCGCATTCTGTTTTTATTGGAGAATTAAAAGTTGCGAGAGCGTCTCGTCGATGAAGAAATCGCCCGAAGCTGAGGTATCTCGTTATTTCTAGACGTTTCGAGCCTAATTGATCATTCGTTCTCCTTCCTTTCGTATGGAAGTGGGTAATTTTGCAGAAATGTAAAGTGGTAACCTTTGAAGTATAAGCAAAGAGGAATATACCGGATAAGTACTTAGAAGCAAGAAGTGTTCTTTTAGCGTGCATTGATTGAAGTTAGTTCATTTTTGAATACGGAGTACTGACGTTGCATATTAATAATATGCATTTTCACCCTAAGGTGATTTATATATATATATATATATATATATATATATATATATATATATATATATATATATATATATATATATATATATATATATGTTTATATATATATACCTCTTTAGTATTTTCCAAGCTTTCGAAAATGTTTATTTTCTTCTTCAGGGCTAAAATAGTATATATATATAGTTTATATAGCAAGGCATATAAAAAGTTTTTTCTTACAATTACTGTGAAGTTAGTCCGAAAGTACATTAGTTTTTCGAATTTTGAAAATAAGTACAAGTGTTCCCAAATGCATTGTTGTCAACGAACACCAAAAATTAATTAAATCACGTGCTAGATAGTTGAATATTAAGCCACGACAATATTCACTCTCGAAAGTATTTAGTTTTCGTTGACAACATTTTCAAGTGAGTGTTTCATTTGAAATATTTCGAATAGAGGGCGTCTCTTAAACTATACATAATTATATATATATATATATATAACGAAATATATAATATTATATATTATTCATTTTTTGAATGGATTGTAATATAACAACGAAACGTCAACAGGAATAAACTTTTTCATATAAAAGCCATTAATCAGAAACTTATGATATTTATATATATATATATATATGATATATATATATATATATTTATATATATTAATAAATTAAACCTGTCTTTTTAATGTTTCTTTTTCAATTGTTTGCGTGAATATGTATAGTAACATGTTTCGAGCGTCAGTCTTGAAAAGTCATTTCAGTCAGTCTTGAAGAATGAGCTAACGCTTTCGAAACATGTTGACTATACATATTGTTAAATAAATCTGAAACATTAAGCCCAATTTAACACTGAAAATACATATATATATATATATATATATATATATATATATATATATATATATATATATATATATATATATATATATATATATATATAATAAATACTGAGACTCCTATTCGAAATATTTCAAATAAAACTCTCAGGGAGCTGTCTCCACAAATGTTGTCAACGAACACCAAAAATTTAATTAAATCACTTGGAGAGTGAATATTAAGTGCTCTTCGAAAAAATATTCACTCTCGAAAGTGATGGGTTCGTTCTCGTTGACAACATTTGTGTAAACAGCTCCCTAAGAGTTTTATTTGAAATATTTCGATTAAGAATATCAGTATTTACTAGTATGAATGATTCGTGAATCTTGAAACATATATCTTACACAAATATTTCTTATATTTTCAATGATTATATATCGCTAAAAACATTTGTCTCGGCGATAATAGAGGAATAAAATAGGAAATTCCTACTAATGTTCCGTTAAAAATTTTAGCTTCAAAAATATATATACTGATAATTTAACAACACTTATATGCACAGTTATCTATATAGAACATTATACATAATGAAATCATTAATTCAATTATCATCAGACTTAAATTATGGAATTATAGGTTTGTAGTGACTAAAAATGATAAACATGAATATTACTTCTAGACTTTTCTGAATTTTTTGAGAAAATCGCCGCCATTGTCGTGCCAATAAAATAATGGTTATATATTGTGTTAACTACGAGTTATTCATGTAATTTTAATTAGTGCACACGAAGAGGTGGTAGTGAGAGGTAATAGTATCCTGACCTTATCACAAATGGATAAGTATACACGTAAATATCTAAAAAAGTAGATGCTGCATAAATTCGTCATACCCGTAACTAGTTTCCGTTACGTTATGTGCTCGAAAAAAATATTCAGTTACTCATTTGTGGTGCCTGAAGAAGTTACTAAAAAAATTTATTCAAAATTTTTTTGGGAAATGAAAATCTATATAATTTGAGTAAAACTAGGTACTTTTCTGATTTTCACTATAATTAAGTTAAAACATAACACTATTGTTTCGCCAACACAGTGGCTTCATCAGATGTAGACGATAATACTAATATTAGTATTTATATCAACTATTTTCAGTAATGTACCTGATAGAAATGTACATGTGGACCTGTAATAGAAACTGATTCTATCAATAAGATGTCACAATTTTTGGCGGAACATCAACAATCAAAAATTAAAAATTCTCGAAGATTTATATGTACTATATAAAGGCAGAAACCCCAAAACAATAGTCGAGCATTTATTATAATTCTGTTGAAATCAGGTAATGTTTTCTATTCAATTTATTTTTTTTATATTTTCTACCAAAACATCAGCGAATATTCAATCAATTTTACAAACCCGTTTTTCTCATTATATTTTCTTTTCATTGTTGAAATATAATTTTTGTTTAAACTTTTCATCCATATTGTCGATAGATGTATACTTAATTGTTGAATATGATTGTAAATTTTGTTATATTTTCAATTTGTCAGTAAGTTTATCAAATTACAACAAAGAGTTATTTAATTCAATCAATAAAATTGAATATAAACTTGAATTCAAACACTTGAACTTATGATTTACACTTTATTGACTACATAGCATGACGCGTTTCGTCGTTACAAACGACTTCTTCAGATGCTTACAGAATAATACAGCTTACAGCTTTTTGGCAAGATGGTACTTTAAGCTGTTACTTAAAAATGCTATTAACACGAAACGCGTCATGCTATGTAGTCAATAAAGTGTAAATTATAAGTTCAAGTGTTTGAATTTAAGTTTATATTCAATTATAATGGATTTACATCAGGTAAACGCCAACACTATTAAACAAACAATCAATAAAAGTAAGTGGGTACTACTGCTAAGAAATATAAATTGTGCGAAGTAAGTGCTTTCAATTTGCTAGAAATTTCCTTATAATTTTCATTATTTTAAAAATTATATTCGAAGGAGTTTTTTACTCCATTATAATATGAGCTGTTTTGGAGATTTATTACTAATATTACAATGTTTTTATGGTTTATTCTAGTGACAAATTATTCTCGTGGTGTTGTATTTTTTGATGAAAACTATCGATATCATTTCTGGAGTCGGCAAGGCGACAATATTCATGAATCCCTAACCACAAACTGACTGCACAAGGTTCATTGAAAAAGCATTTCAATTTCCCCTTAACGTTCTGTTCTGAAAAGTTGTTCTGCTTGAATAAATTCAGAAAGAGTTCAGAGTTTATTTTTTATTTTGTTTCAAAGTATATTGATACGAATGAATGCTTGGAATGTACAATATGAGACAACTATAAATTTACAAACAAATAAATCTGAATTGAATAAAACTTCAATAACGTACAACTCTTAAAACCACTGAAATCAGAATTGGTGATCTTATACTGTTCGAAACATAAAATCGTTTAGTAAGTCCAAGAAACTTGGGTAATAATTCTAGTTTCGATAGCTTTTTTATTACTGTAATCGGGTACGCACCTAAATATATATAAATTAGAGTTCTCATTAAGAAATCAACCGTCATTCTAGTGTCGTATGTCTATCGCTTAATGCACCACATTGCTTGCTCATTCAATTCTCATTTTATGTAGGAAAATCTCGACCGGCCTACCTGTTTCGAAACCGGTTTACACAGGAGATATTTCTCTGATAAACAAAACACCGGCTACTCATTTAAACGTAGCTCTGGTGAAATAATTATTAGTTTACTACCAGTAAAAATAGAATGATTAATGGCTAATTAATAAATGATCGGAGACATAATCCAACATTAGATTTCACCGAGTTCGGACTATTTGTTGGCCGGTATTAGATCATTCTGGTATACCGTTAGCCTTCAAGATATAAGTAATGGTCGTTTGGAAGTGAATGACTTCAAGTTTGACGGTGTTGTATCCAAAAAGCTTCGGATTACGCCAAGAGACGGATGGTAATAGGGATTCTTATGTATCGCTCCTCTTGATTATTTTCACAATTAAATGTAAATTAATAATTGATGAGGCCGATACTTGATGTAAATCGATAAACATAATAAAACAATTGTTAAACTGATTTACACATATATTAAAAAGAATGACGTACGTTTCGATGAGATTCACCTTTTTCAAATTAGTCTGCACGTAGCATTTGAAAAAGGTGAATCTCATCGAAACGTACGTCATGCAGTATTCTTTTTAAAATATCGTAAATCAGTTTAACAATTGTTTTATTATAAATGTAAATTCATCTCTTTATGCAAGAATTTATATGCTTGTAGTACTTTTATTTCATTCGACAGTTTCCCTATTTTTCACTAATGTGAGAAATATTTTACGTTATAAATAAAGACTTAAAATGGCATCCAACTTAATATTTGATTATCTTGAACTTTCAAATATACGATATGGAAGAGTGACAGTTGACTGCCGAAAACATTGTGTTTTCTTTTCAAACATTTTCATTTTAATTATATGATTTGAAAATAACAATTATCTCTCTCTTGTACGTAGGTAGCATTTTGATGTTAACTCCTGAATTTTGTCAGATTGGTCCGATGGAATGTGTAGAGGTGAAATGTAACGAACGATTTTTTTACCATATTTGATAATACAATATATAGATAAAACCTCTATAATAAAACAACTAAGGTGTATTTACGCGAAATATATATTGATGTTTTTATTGGATAGGTATTTCGATATATCGCTGAAATATATATCTATATTTTTCAAATATCGAACACTTTTCATATAAATTCAATATTACTTTTTCAGTCAAACGCAGAAAAATTGCTGTTTTTGATTGAGTACACTACTATTAAATTAAAGATTGAATTAATGGAACTCTGTCATATGTGTAATAGCCGTGAGTTAATTAATTTTGATAAGATAATTGTTTTTAAATACTATAAAACAGCGGCGAGTTGAGTTATACATTCGAGAGTGAAGAAAACTACAAATTATCAGAAATATTTCATACAATTTGATATACTGATATATATCAATATATATTGATATATTGATATATATTGATATATATCAGTATTATATATTTGATATATAATACTCATATATTTGAGAAACGAAAAATATGATACTGAAGCAACCTAAACTTGAATGAACTTGAATGAATAATTTACAAAAAAATGAAATTAGAACACAGGCGACATTAATATAGAATCATGAGATTCATTTCTATTGTACCAGAAATTGTGCAGATGTTCGACAGAAACTACAGAGGACCATAATTACAAACAGTCTCTCATATATACACTGTTATAGCAGTGTAGCTATAACCTTAAGAATATTTAATATCTGCAATAAATTACTAGCCAATCGAAATATCTTAATTTTCATGAATGAATTAGATTTTGTCTTCAATAAAAATAGATTAAGGAAGGAAACTACAATTTATTTCAGTTATTTTATTGTTGTAAACTAAGTAGTTGTTGAACTAAGATTCTTTTATCACTGATCTCTCTGTTTTGGAACCAAAGAAATTACCGTTATTTATTTTTTGGTAACATTAAGAATTTAAAATGATTAATATAAAGTCCAATGCTCTCTAGGCAAGCTCTGCAAGAATACAATTTTGACAAATCTATTATTGCTCTTCATTCTCTTTGTCTGCTGAGTAACTCATTGTTCAAACTTAATAACTGAATGATCCGATAAATAGAATTAAATATATCGGTTATATGTCGAAATTTCGAATCAGTGCGATATATTGTATGGCAAATATCGAGTAAATCCGATATATCGATATTAGGTTGGACACCCCTAGAAAAATTGAAAATTCTGGATGGACAAAGCTGTGTAAAGCTCTCGTCACTCATATTTATTTCATTATGAAATTAACATTGATATAATTTTCTAATAATACTTCACATTCACAATCCCTAAAACTAATATCAAATATCGAAATGTATGAAATAAAACGTGCGATGTTCATTCATGTTTCACATCCGAGTAGTTTTTATAATAATTGAGATTTGTTCATGATTCAAGTTATTCAAGTCCCTAATACAAGTTGAAAAGCAAGATTTCAAAATATTCCAAAAATTTTTTTTTCTAGAAATTAATCGTTATTATAAATCAAGAAAATGAATTTGGAACTAAAACAATTAAACTGAAAATCTCTCGTACTCTTTGGTAGAGCCCTGAGTCGTTTTAATGGATTGATGATAACTTCATCATCTGTAGAAATGCATGGTATGCAACTATTCAAACTCTCCCGTAATTAATACGGTAAATTAAAAAAAATCAATGGTAAAACTCAATTACGTTGAAATCATGATACGTAATTTCTTCTAGTGCTAATTTCAAATATAACAGCTCACGAAAAAAGTTACTGATGAAGATATATGAGCAGCTGAGAGATCTGCCTGTGATTACTTAATATAGTTTAATATGAAAATATTCGTACCTACCTAATTATACGGTAATTAATCAAATTCGTCATTTTTAGGACGTATAGCGGCAGGTGAAGGACGCTTCAATTCTAACAACGAGGTGCACATCAACACCGAAGTCAAGAGTATACCAGTAACAAAAAGAGGAGTTTACTTCGCTTTCAGGGACCAAGGAGCCTGTATTTCATTATTGGCAATCAAAGTGAGTACGAAAATAACATACTTCCTTTTTAATTTATCACTGCTGAACAGTTTTAATGCGAATATGTTTGAAATTTTGGAGCGGAAATTTGGAAAATCGAATTGTTCAACCGGCTGTTCTTTCTTTCAAGTTTATTAGTATTCAACCGAAAGAAAGTTTTATTTCAAGCGGTTTTTTTATGGAAAATTGTTGTGATATTAACTTATTTCATCCCCCTAGCAATATCTATACTTGATGGCTGTACTAGTGGTTAATTCAGGGCAGGTTCAACAGTTCATACATTATTTAAACTCTTGCTCGTTATGAAACTATAACAAAGGGCACATCGGGTGTAAATGAGTATTGGGCCGGCCTCATAAGTTTTTAATGAGTTTGATCGATTTTTTCTAAATTTGTTTAAATATTATCAGACCTAGTTCTGAATTTTTCGTCATAGAAAATCAATATGAAAACGATAGGAAAATTATGAATTCAAATAGAACAACCGTTATATTTTCACGTATTTTCATTCTATTGCATCTTGTATTATATATATTCCATTCGTCAAATGAATTCTAGCAACATCTGAGTAATTTTTCTCAATGTTTCTTCATCATCGCAGGTCACTGCGACGTTGTCTCAAACATAGATCGTCAACTTAAAATTATGCCCAAAGTAATACTTTTCCTAAAAATTCATTATTTTGAGTTACTAGTGAATCGCTTTTTAAACCAAAACTTGGTTTTTTAAATGAAAACATACATCGGCAACACTGTATACAGTTAATCGACTCTATGGGGTCTAAAGAGGTGCGAGCCCACTCAAAAATTTTGAAAAAATTTTTTTGGGAGATATCAGTTGAGTATAAACTTCGTGAAACCACAAAATTGAGTGAATATTTACTATTTTAAAGTTGATCGTATTCTAAAATGATCAAAAAACTTCGAAACTCGCTGCATTTCATTTAAAAATTTCTCTGTTGTCCAACCCACGGTTCAGCCACTCCAATATTTCCTATGAATTGGCGAAACTGACTGTGAAATTCCTTCTAAGTAATACACTCATCAGTTTCTCAACTCTTGAATAACCAAATTGAATACATTCTAATTTTTTTTGCTCCTGATGTCAACCCAAATGTAAAAATAGTTTTTGCATATATTGAATCATTTTCAAATATATCTTTTGGGTTACTACCACATTTCACTGAATGTTGAGTTCAAAATAAATTGTTGACATAACAGAATTAGCTCAAATCGCCATATTTACGTGCTATCAGTTATACAATTTGAAAGACTACTCCTTGAAATCAAAATTGACATGCCAGTTAATTGATTCGACGTAACAATATAATTTTACAAATTCTCATTCATTCAAACAATTTGTATGTTAATTAATATATAATTCAATTTGTTATTAAGCTATTATATTCAATTAAATCTCTGAAATGCTGCAATTAACAAACGTATTATTATTACAAGCTGTATGTTCAATTACTGTGAAAATTGGAGTGAATGATATCTTGAGGTGAAAATGAACTCTTTTTGCATTACTCTTTCAACTTCGAAGAGTTAAAACATTAAAATTTGGAAGTTCTAGGCACTATATTTAGTAAGCTGGAACTCGATAAACTCATAGAAAATGTGTGAATTATAAAATTTCGAAGTATACCATTTGAAGTTTTCAATGTCCACTTTTATCGATTAGAAGTAAAGAATTATTATTTGTGAAAGGGGATACAAACAGTGCAGTAGTATGTTATATCGATCAATAACATAATATTTGAAAATCAAAGCAGTTACCCAAAAATGTTTCGTTTGAATTTATCGAACAAAAATGTGAAATGAGATCAGAAAGACCAACGTTGTTGAATGATTTTATAAATTTCATCGTGTTGGTTCGGAATAAATATCAGGCTGCGGATTACCGAAATGAAATTTTCTCCTAATTGATACGATGCAATCGTTTGATCATCCCTTAAAAATCCTGTAATTGAGTCATTGCTATATTAAATAACGAATTCTGTGGTTTACTGTGAAAATGCACCGATTTACCGCAAGCCATGAATTGAAATTAACCGTATTAAAAACTCGCTCACACGCCACTATTGTTTGGAAAATTCCACATTATTTGAAACAAAATGATTTTATTACAGTTTCAACAAAGAATATCGCATAAAAATTAATCCACTTATTTATTGATGATAGTGTAATTGAATAATGAAAAATTTATACAACTAATAAATACGAGTATCTGCATTATTCGACTGATACGTGCTGTATTTTTGTTTCTTGTATATTTACTTTTTAGCAAAGGTGAAACATTTTAGCAATGTTTGTACTCAATTTTGAAATATATGGCAGGGGAATGTAATTATTTTCGTTAGATTCACTTTTTTTTTAATGTAAAGTATTGTATAATTTATGAATTCTGTTTTCTTGATTTTGTTGATCAAATTTAATTCTTCAAGTGTTTCATGTCGTAAACATGATGATGTTAATTTTAGTGATCTATCTATAAAATTAATTATTAATCCTTTTTTCTGGGAATAGTGATGATTACTCATATAATTCATTGTTCGTTGAGAACTTATTTTTTTTCTGTGCGATCTTGTAAAAATGTTATCTTTCCCTATAATTGTTATATCCAGAAAATTCAAATTTTCATCTTTTTCTACTTCAAGTGTATATTGTAATTTATTATGAAAATTATTGAAAAGTTATAGGATATTATTAATATGATCTTTATCTGCTATTATTAAACAATCATCAACATTCATTTTATATAATAAAATATGTTCTTCCAAATCTTTTTTCACATCTCCTTCTAAAAATTCCATAGCTAATTGTGCAATAGCACTTCATAAAGGACTACCCATGGCGACACCATCAATTTGTTGATAAAATTCATTTTTATTTTGAAAAAAATTTGTGCCTTAAGTGAATTTCACTGCTCCTATGAATTAGTTTTTTGGAATACATGTGAACTTTTTTTAAATATTCCATTTTTTATCTATTATGTTTGGAACACTTGCATTCGGTATATTAGTATACAGTGAAATTACATCTAAAAAAAATAATTTATGATTTTCATTAAGTTGTAAATTTTTTAGATTATCAACTGAACGATCCAACTGAGTTCTCGCAGAATTTCTTTTAAAATCGTTTCGGTATGGGATTTTCATATTTAATTCCATTTTTCAATGCTTATAATACACCAAAAATCATCTCAACTTCATATTTTCTTCATTATAGCTTCAAAGTTTCGGTTATCTCAAAAAAATTTCTTCTAATGCTAGAATTACAATACATATATTACTCATATGCAAGAGCTTGATAGTCGTTTTTTTTTTTAACTTCCAGTATGTAATCAGATATCATATTTTATATCATTTATTTCTCAATGGTCGTTCAAAATATAAGACTGGCAGAAATAATGCCCAACGTTTCGAATGTTCATCCTTTCTCATACTTTACTTAAATCAGAGATCACAAGTACATCCAATGTCCAAAAAGTTCTGTGATGATAGTTTTAAAAAATAAACTCTAAAATTATCGAGACATAGTTCACAATTTCAAAAAAGAAATGAAACATATTTAAAGTTATATTGAGTGTTTAAGTGTTTCATCTTACAAAGTGCCTTCCTTTCTGATAACGCATCGAAAGAGTCACTATACTTAAAAAAAGCTTTACGCAATATAATTTGAGAATATGTGAAGTTATGAGCTATTATTTTTATGAAATTTTGAAAATGAACGTTCTCCAAGTAACTACCAACTTTCTTATTAAGAAATATTCCTTTTAATTCAAACTAATAGGAAATCATAACAAAATATTTGAGAACTGATAAATTATTTTTGTTCACGACTATATGATGGTTCACCAACAATCGACTACTTCAAATATTTGTGTGCCTAAAAGCTACTTTCCATGGTATAATTCATGGTATCTTAATGCTGATTTATTGTTATAGTTTTAATTTGATTCCAATAAAGGAATTTACTGGAATTCCAGCACAGAGACAAGCTAGTAGCGTTATTTCTAAATTATTATTGCTCTACTGAAATTAGGAAACATTTTTTTTATGTGAGCTTGTCATTATTGCAATCAACCAAATGAAACTTCATTGATTTGAGTTTGAAGTGATACGCCATAAATAAGCGTTAAACAAAAAAAAAAAAAAAGAAGAATGCTGTAAAATCTCTGCGGTTTGTTAGTTTCTTACGTTTTAAATTTTCAAATCAGTTCCTATTAGAAATAAATTCGATGGATATTTCTGATTACTAATGAGAAAATGTTTTCAAACAAACTTAATCCAGAAAACGAACATTCGAAACTGAATTTGGTAATTATTTGCGTCTGTCGTTTGTCTGAACTTCGGATTTGCTCGCCGATTTGTCGAATAGAAACTTGTGTCGCCAACTTTTTCGATACTTTGCAACTCGGGCAATATGTTTATAGTGAAATGTTTTCGAGAAAAATCGTCGTTGAATTATATTCAAATGGAAAAGTTTCCAGCAGTTGCCCAAGGGAAATTTTCGTACGGAACTCTGTTTCGTTCCTAATTCTTTCGCTTTACTGATGGGGGTTGATTCTTTTCCCTAGGAACTTATAAACTGCTTCTGTTCGAGGGTACTATGATTTCATTGCAACTTTGTGTATCACAAGTAGGTCAGAATATGAAAATATATTTTTGGGTGGAAATTAATTTTTCCTTTTCCATCCCTTACTTTTTCCCTTTTTTTGTCAATGGTTTTTGATTTATAATATTTCTCCAATCAAAAAACAATCATCATTTTATCAAACGTTGATGAGAAAGAAATATATTTTACCCACCCAACCGTATTTTCGGCTCCTCTACAATTTGTGCCAAATATTCATAACAGAGTTTCAATTATATATTTGAACTATTGACCGAAACAATCCCCAATCGATCCTTATCCGCGACCAGAACGAGCAGTGACCGATTCAAAAGATTTCATCGTTATCGTATCGTCCATTAGATGCAAACAAATGGCGACCAACACGAATCCTCTGAGATGTCAACTCCGTATCGCAGCTCTCGTCGATCGCAATCGAGTTACCGTTTCTCACATCGTTCATACGTCGCGTCGTTTGCTGCTCTCTGAAATCTTCCAAGACCTAGAACGAACGTCAAGTATTTGATAAGTAGTGAGCTGTAATTTCTAAAAGTTCGTGTGTTTTGGGCGCTTTGTCGTCGCTGAGAAATGATTGCATCATTTAGTGATTCAATCAGACACATAGAAATTGCTAATCGTTCGTTTTACTTGGTTTCGACCGATGCAGAACTAACGGAAACATGTTATGAGGTCTGACAATATTTCATTTCACTGGCGCATTCTCCATTTTGCACATGTAATGGAATGGTCAGCTTACTTCAAAAAACGTAATTTTCAATATATTTTGTTTATAGTACAAAACATGTTGGGTAATCAATTTATTTACATATGAAAGCACATATATGAAATTACTAGAAAAAATATTTTTTCTTTCAAAATGGTGGTCCTGAAAATGGTTGCTGAAACACATCTGAATCGGAGATGAATGACACAATTTCTTGAATTATCTGAAAGCAAAAAACAAAACGGTTTCATGTTCTGTATCGAATTGGCTATGACCTCAAGCAGAATGAAACATTTTTATTGAAAAAAAACAAAATGGTGAACTTTTGAATTTTTTTTCACTTTTAATTGTTTATAACTTTTTTTAAATAATAATGAATATTTCTTAATGAGATTGAATTCTCGCTTAACTCTTGGTGAAACATAATTGAATATTAAAATAAATTAAACTCTTGGCTTAATGTTTCACGATTTATTTAACAATATGTATAGTCAACATGTTTCGAGCGTTAGCTCATTTTCAAGACTCTCAGGCTCAAGGCTCAGTCTTGAAAATGAGCTAACGCTCGAAACATGTTGACTATACATATTGTTAAATAAATCGTGAAACATTAAGCCAAGAGTTTAATTTATTTTAATATGAATATTTCTGGTTCTGCATGAGGGCATAGCCAATTCGATACAGAACATGGAACCGTTCTATTTTGTGCTTTCAGATAATTCTTTTCCAAGGAATGATGTCATTCATTTCCGATTCAGATGAGTTTGAGCAGCCATTTTCAGGACCGCCATTTTGAAAAAAATTTTTTTTCAAGTTATTTCATATATGTGCTTTCATATGTAAACAAATTGATTATTCAACATGTTTTGTACTATAGATAAAATATATTGAAAAAAATTACGTTTTTTGAAGTAAGCTGGCTTTGCTTAGGTATACATGAATCGATTTACCGAACTCAAAGATATTTCTTATAACATGTAGCTGAATAAATTGAATAGTGCAGGCAATCTCCATTTTAAAAATAGAAATTTATCTATTACATACCTATACTAGAAACGTTTTCTCTTTCATTTACTGTTTCTGAAGACTGCTGAATATTTAATGTTAAAAAAAAATATTAACACTTTTCTTGATCATTTTTTATTGATTTTTGATTGTAAACATTTAAAATTTGATTAGAAAAATTTTAGATGGTTAAATGGTAGAAACCTACTGAACATTGTTATTCAGTAGAGTAAATATATAGATAGATAGATAGATTTTATTCGATCAAATACATATTACATGTGTAGATCTTGTCAAATACAATACAATTTAATACAACTTTAATATAATTCAATGCCATTGATCAATTCTTCGAAATTTCTTTCTTCTAGGAATTCGGTTATACTATAATATGCTTTGCTTATTAAAAATTTTTTCAGTGTGGGTTTTAGTGAAGGTCTTGATATACTCTCAAATTTTCTAGGCAAAATATTCCAGATTTTTAATATATTGTGCGTTACGTTTCTCTGGAGGTAGGTATAATTCAGTTTCTCTTCAGAAAGATAGTTTTTTCCTCTGGTATAATGATCATGTTCCAATCGTATACTACTTAATTCACGAAAATTATCTATCACAAAGACCACCGATTCATATATGTACAGTCCATATAAGGTTAACACATCTTTGCTTTTAAACATGGGCATACAGGATTCTCTCTGGGTCATTCGAAAAACAGCTTTTATACATTTTTTCTGCAATTAAAAAAATATACAATTTTTATATTCAATATTTTGGTATATTAATCAACCTTTTTTCTCTTATCGTATTGATATGATGTATAAAATATTGCATAATACAAATTCGTAGTCATGCATTCTACATAATCACCACAGACTACGTTCTTAGTGAAAAGAGAGAATATTCATCTTTTAAGGCAAAATGACAGATGTGAGTCTTTAAATTTAGACATTTTTGTATGAACTAAGTAATTGAAATCTTAAATAAAGATTATTCTTATTATTATATAATCATTCCAAATGCACTAGTTCGTTTGAATTTTATTATAATGATCGATATATTCTTCTGAAAAAATAGATGCTCAATTTCTATCAAATGTACCTGCGGTATGAAAATTCTATTCGTCTATAATCTCATAAAAATTCAGATGTGCTTGGTCAGAAATTGTTGAAGAAAACTGCATGATTGCCTATTCAAGAATTCTCCTTGTATTGATTATTTACTTAAAGGAAAGGGAAAGTGACGCTACTGCTGCAGACTGCATAATCGTTCCCCATTGGATTGAATTCATCCGAATTTTGCACACGAACGAAATATTTATACCCCTCGTGCAATTTCTGAAAGGAACTGAATATTAATTTTCGTCCATGCAAAAAAATAAATGTCATTCCAAACTTTCTGAAGAGCTTATCAAAATTTTAATTCAACAAATAGTAAAATATTTGTTTTATATAGCAATTAATATACAATCATATTATTCATGAATAGTATTTGTATTTGCATAAATTTCGATGTACTTGATTCTTAACATTATTTTCATTGGTGCATCATTCTCATCATTAAGATATCAACAATACGTAGACTTTTTGTTTTCTCAATTATTTCATTGTAGTCTGAAAAAAATACAATGGGCTTATGATAACTCTAGTAAGAAATGAAAATGTTTGATTGAATTTTATTCAGTTATAATTCGTCAGCTATATAGATCACAATACGTCACCGCCTGATATAAGTATGTTTCTTTTTGACTCATAAGATTTTTCCCTGCTAAAACTTTTCCCTACCAAAAGTTGGTGCCCAACACGGCTAAAGAAAATTTCACATCAATAAGTGAAATGTGAGGTGTTTTTTTTTCTCAACAGGTATAACACCCAATTACAGAAAATAATAACAATGTTGAATATTAATTGAATAATTAAAATAAAAAAGATATAACAAAGAGCTCAATCTAATATAAAAGAATAGTAACTCATAACAACATTATAGCATTCAATGAAATATTACGAAGAACTCAATTTAACTCAATTCATTTTTGTCAATTTTCTTTGTTCACATAACTCCTGATAATAACTTCTATGGAGTCAAAGTGAATGTCACATATATTAGCAACTCTATTGAATGTAGACTCCATAAACCAAATGGGGGAATGTATTAGAGAGTTAGTCCTTGGAGTCTCTAGGTGGAATAATTTTGTATTACGAGAATTTTGCCTAGAAACACGGAATTTCAAAGCGGGCAAGAGAGGAGGACAATCAATATTATTTTGCAGTAATTTGTACGAAATTTTGTACGTAATTTGTACGAGTGATAAACTTTCTCTCCTACTCTGCAATGATATTAAACTAAATCGACTCAATAATTCGTTATGATTGAATCCTCTCTGTGGATAAACTTTATCCTCCCTCCAAACTAAGAATTTCAAGAACCTTCTCTGAGTAGCCTCAAGATGTCGTTGATGGCAAATGTAAATGGCATGCCAGATCATGCTGCCATACTCCAACTTGCTACGGATTAGGGAATTAAATAGTCCCATGAATTTTGAGGAATTATTTGAATATTTGCCATTGCGTATAACGAATCCATATATTTTCGAGGCAGATGACATAAGTTTGTGTCAAAGGAACGCTTCTGGTCCAAGATCTCTCACCTTATCAGAACGAGAAAGAACCTGGCCACTGACGCTATAATCACAGTCAAATTGGTCTCTTTTCCTTGTGCAAGACACAACATTACAGTTTGACACATTCAAACTCAAATAATTGTCGTCACACCAACTAGCAACATGGTCCAGCGGGAGCTGAAGTGGTATCCTGTGATCTAATTTCAGGATACAGTTTCAAATCAAATGTGGAGAGTGAATATAATCTTTTTGTTTCATTTGATAATGGAATATTAGTAAATTTATTTATCATATTGTGAATATAATCCATTTGTGTGGATATGAAAGAGTTATTTATTATATAGTTGAAAGTAATATATTAATATGCCATATTGAACGTCTTGAAAATTTGAAAAATCTCATTTATTACGTGATTTTGTAATTGTGTGATCTAGAAAATTAAGCGATTTATTAGATTATTTCTGACTGGTGAATTCGATATTAGGATGAATAGTGTTAATACAATTTTCAAAGTTCTCTAACAAATGTTCAGTATATGTGCGACATGCGATTATATCATCAACGTATCTAAACCATTTTATTTTTTTTTACACGGAGGTGTTTTTGAATGGTTACTATGAGTGAAAATCAGAACTTCAAGCGTTTGAATTTATCTTATATTTCATTATAATAGATTTGCAACGAATTAATTGCCAATACTTTTAAATATTCTACGAATGAATTCTGTAAATTTATTCCATAGATAGTTCTTATTTTTTATGAGACGGATACGAACTACGAAATTCACATGATCACTTCTTTTAATTTATGATTCTAGTTATATTTATATAAATTGCAATATAATTCAGAAGCTTGAACTCCTCGAAAATATATTTTTTATAATGTTTCTACAAGTGCTTTGCGAGAAGTCAATTGATATTATCTTTTTTTTTCTAAGGTCTACTATATAACTTGTCCTGAAGTAACCATCAACTTTGCCAAATTTCCTGCCACACCAACAGGAAAAGAAGTGACTGTGATAGAACAGGCGGTGGGTAGTTGCGTGGCCAACGCCGAAATTGTGGGGGCAAATCCGCTTTATCTCTGCAAAGGTGACGGTAAATGGACTTTGCCATCTGGAGGATGCAAGTGCAAAGCCGGCTTCCAGCCCGACATTGAAAAGCAAACATGTAACGGTAAGTTGGAAAAAATATAATTTTGAACCAACGTGTGAACTTTTTTTTCAGAATAGAAATTATTTTAGTCAGAATCGATAATAAATTATTACAAAAGTTTCAAAATATGTTACTTCTCACAAATTGATACATTTACACTGAATAACAGTTCTCAAATTTCTCATAAATATTACAATTTTGAATGATCACAGGCAGTCCATTGAACAGTCTTAGTCTTCTTGAGAGAATTCAATTTTGAGCTCTGATTCTCTTAGAGCTGTCAACACAAAAATCATTTCTAACGGGTGCTTTTTTAGAGGTATAGAACTTTAAGTTGGCATTACTGTTGAAGATGGCGACCGATTCAACAGCTCAGAGGTGATTTATTCTCAGTTTGGTTTGGCAATTCATCATGAATAGACTCACGCCTGAACAACGCTGCAAATAGCGCAATTTTAATTCGAACATAATGGTTTTGTGCGGAATACGTATCGCGCACTACGTCCATTTTATCGACGTAGCACTTCTGGTTGAATGGCTACGTCAACAAACAAAACTGCCGCATTCGGAGTGAAGATAATCCTCAACTACAACAAGTGTATGCCAAAACACCGTTACATCCAGAAAAAACTGACTGTTTCGTGCGCTTTATGGGCTGGTAGAATCATTGGTCCGTACTTCGTCAAAAACGATGATGACCAGAACGTTACAGTCAATGGTAGTCGTATAGAGCCATGATTACTAACTTTTTCATTCCTGGATTGAACAACCATGATGCCCAGAAGCTGTGGTCTCAACAAGACGGCGCAACATGTTCGTGCCACAATCGATTTATTGAAAGACGCGTTTGGTGACCGCCCTATTTTACGTTTTGGACCTGTGAATTGGCCTCCAAGATCTTGTGATTTAACACCGCTAGACTACTTTCTGTGGGGCTATGTAAAGTCATTGCTCTATGCCAATAAGCCACAAACGTTTGACCATTTGGAAGACAATATTCGCCGTGTTATTGCCGATATACGGCCACAAATGTTGGAAAAAGTCATCGAAAATTGGACGTCCAGATTGGACTACATCTGAGCCAGCCGTGGCGGTCATATGCCAGAAATCATATTTAAAATGTAATGCCACAAGATTATCTTTCGAATAAAAAAAAATCTTGTCCATCGAATAATCCATCGTTGTTTTATTGCAATTTAAAGTTCTATACTTCTAAAAAAACACCCTATACCTATGGTTTGATGATCTAGTAGATCATTAATCATAACTTTTAGTAAGAATCAAAATGGGGACCAAAAAGGCACTGATCGCCCATAAGTCTTCACCAATATACCAAAGAGTTCTCGTGGTGTTAGCTGTTGCTCACAAAGAATATAACACTGAACTAATATAATTCCCCAACGATATTCTTAAAGCATTTTTATTTGCCAAATTTTAATTATATTTAAAAATGCAGTTGCTGCATGAAAAGTCCAGACAAGTTTTAAATGTTTTCTTTGAGTTCATAGGGCCTAATTAGGTATATACTGTAGCAGTGCTTTTCAAACGATATGGCTCCTTGAGTATTGCGGTTTAATTTCAGGGGGAAATATATTGGAGGGAGTTCAAAATATTGCAAGCATCAAGTATTGTGTTATGAAGACGAAAAATCTGATGAAACAAAATTTTCAATAAAGGAAGGTTTTTTTATTACGGACCTCCAGTTCAAATATAAAATTTACCGATTGGTGATTTTCGATAAATCAAACGTATTAATATCTGAAATTATTGATGATCGACCGATTTGATTTCAATGGAAGCATTACATTTCCTTAGTATAGAATGAGGGGCATAAATAGTGAAACACGTCTTTCAGGATTTTCGAAGACATTCAACGAAATAAATTTGGAGCGATGTTCGCCGGGACTGCTAGAGACGAATAAAAAACCTAATATTTCAAAACAACACTCATGTCGAAGTAAGATGTTTTCACTGAAGTGGTCAATGGTGAATAATTGAGTAAACTCAATTAACATTCAATTAAATTATTTAAATTCCGTTCAGTGTACTGTACCCATTAAAATTTACGTACAATGCACTGTCCTTCTTTCAGTCGGCATTTAGATGGTCAACTCAAGTACAAAATCGCAGTAATAAAATTTTAAATGCCAATTCTTGACCATCTAATTAGTCAGTTTTAATCTTCACGTCTATTTCTGTTTAGAGATTCATAACTCGTAATTTTGACACATGTAATGAGGCATATAATGTTGTTTTCTATCAATCGAGTGCCGATTCATTTGAATTTAGTGTACGATATGAATTTTCAATTGAGATGTAACACCTTTCGCAATGTTTCGCGGCCCCTAATAGACACGCAATAATACATATAAACTCTAAGGTCTTTCATTGGGTTGACAGTGGAAAAACGTGCAATAGTTTAATATGATTTAATGTAGAAATTCACTCGTCTGCCATAATGGTATTATTCAAGAATAAAATAGATATAAGGTTTACGTGTATCTGTATAATAATATATGAAGAATGTATGAAAATTCTACATATAATACATAGTATGATGTATACTCAGCTGAAACAATAGTAATTGATTGCTTCAAAAATAAGAGAAATAGAAAAGCAAATACGCTAAAGGAAGATTTACCGGAGCAATCAATATACACAACATTTGGAAGAAAAGACCTCAGAACGAAATTCAGGAAAAGAAAAATAAATCATTGATAATAAGAAATGATTCGAGCATTTCGGCCTGTATCCCAAGAATTACGCGTGTTATGTTATCCTGTAAGGCTTCAATCGTGTTCGGCTTGTCTACATACACTAACGACTTTACATAACCCCACAAGAAATAATCCAGAGGCGTCAAATCGCATTATCTTGGCGGCCAACACAGGGCCATTTCGAGAGATAAGCTGCTCACCAAATTCATCCTTCAACATGTCCATTGTTTCACCAGCTGTGTGGCATGTGGCAACGTCTTGATGAAACCACATGTTAACCAAGCTCAACTCGGCCAACTGGGGCAAAAAAAATGCGTTTCATGGCTCGATATCGTTCGCCGTTGACGGTAACGTTTCTTCCACGGTCGTCTTTGAAGAAAAATGGACCGATAATGCCACCAGCCCATAAACCACACCAAACTTCCGTTTTTTCGGGATGCATCGGTAATTCTTGTATGGCATGTGGCTGTTCATCACTCCAGATGCGACAGTTTTGTTTATTTACATATCCGTTGAGCCAGCCGCAATCCGTTGAGCCTCATCGCTGAACACAATTTTTCGATAAAACAGCGGATTTTCATTTAGATGTTTTAAGGCCTATTTTCCAAAAATTAGACGTTGTGGTAGGTCATTCGGCTTCAATTCTTGCAGAACTTGAATTTTATAGGCTTTCAAACCCAAATCAACACGTAAAATTTTCCATGTGGTTGAGTAACACATGCCCAATTGCTGAGAACGGCGACGAATTGACATTTCACGATCCTCATGAACACTGTACGCTACGGCTGCAATATTCTCTTCAGTACGCACTGTACGCATGCGAGACAATGGTTTAATGTCAAACAAAGTAAACTTGGTTGCGAAATTTGGTGATAACAGCACGAATTGTGGATTCACCAGGTCGATTATGACGACCATAATATGGTCGTAACAAACGATACACATTTTTCACAGAGCACGAATTTTGATAGTAAATTTCAACAATTTGCAATCGTTGCTCGTTTGTAAGTCTTTCCATGATGAAATGGCAGAGTATACTGAAAACTTTTCACTTTGACAGATGACATTTGATGCCATTACCAACCAGTACCGCCAACTTGAAAAACTCAACTGCTGAACTCTTAACAACTGAAAAAAATCACCCGTTACAATATCGAGAGAAATCAGAAAACGACGAGCAAAGTTTTATGCACATATATACAGAATGAAACACTTCAGAATAGTAAGCAAACTATTCTGAATATTAATATATCCAAAGGGGTGTACAACACAACAGATCAATATAGGAAATCTCCAAAATCGCTCGGTATCGCAATATAATCGCACATGTGAAGTTTCACCAAAAAAACAAGGAAACTTCGTCTGTCACCAAAAGGACAGGAGAATTCTGATAAAATGAAATTATTCGGATAGCAGAACAGCTGAAGCAAAAACTTTAAAAATTATGATTTCAAGTTCAATTGCTATCCTAGTGAAGAATAATTTTATTTATAATTTATATAGATGAATCTATCAGAATGAGGGGAATAGTTGAAATAGCTCTGAATAGCTGAATAGTTCTGAAAATTCAGATGAGCTCCCTCTATCGGAGAAAAGACGTATAAACTCTCCATAGCTTTCTACAATCCTACTTATGACAACAGTAGTACGAGTGTAAGGCTTTGTAGACATTTCATTCGAACACTACAGAAAACTGTCCGCAATGTGTAAGAATGGTCCCATGCCTAATAGTTCCAGATCACGCCCCGGCGGGCAAAAGTATAGCTAGTTTCAAGATTCACAAATTATTCGAAACGCACTAAATATTCACTCTCGAAAGTGATGGGTTCGTTCTCGTTGACAACATTTGTGTAGACAGCTCCCTGAGAGTTTTATTTGAAATATTTCGATATCTCAATTAAGAGTCTCAGCATTTACTGGTATGAATGATTTGTCAACCTTGAAACTATATTATATAGCTATTGTCTTTAATTATGTCAACTGATTCAAAAGAATTCAGAAGAATTTTTTTTATATCTATTGCCTTGATATTTGTTTATTATTTTTACAGTAGTAAATCTAGACAATGAGTCCGAAAAATATATCCAGTAAATTGAATAATTTCTCGTTGTTTTGAGGTACCTATTTTATAAAAATTGTTATTAGCGCTTAAATCTAAAATATTTTTATAATTTGTTTCTCAAAAAACCCAACATATTTTTACAATATCGATTCACCTTTTGGTTTTTCCAGTTTGCACACCAGGAACATACAAGGCAGAAGTTGGAGATGGTCAATGCCTGATGTGCCCCAAACATTCTCAGGGACCCGATTTTGGCCTAACTGAATGTCGTTGCAACAATGGATTCTATAGAGCCCCAACGGATCCAAAGAATATGTCATGCACCCGTAAGTATAAATTATATTGTTAAATTCGTAGAATTATAATGAACATTTCAATCGTCTATATTCTTTTGAATAATTCTGATAGATCAATAATTTAACATTCGGTTTGATATAGCTTTTTTATTGTCATAACCTACTGTGTTAATATTATAAACATTAATGGAAGAAAGTGCTTCTTAAGAATTGAACTACTAAAGTAAGCAAATTCTTTTTCATTACTACTGCAAAATGTTTATTGCCTAAGTACTGCACTGGATGAATTGAAATTGTCTGTTTCTGATAAAGGACTTGTCTCTATATTCTGCAATTAAATTTGTTGACATTGTAGAATTATAATGAACATGAATGAAGTCAATTGTCTATATAATCTTTAACATGAAAACAAATATTGACAACGAATATTTTTTCATTGATAGATACAACATATTTTATGGATATTGCAATCATTTAGACAAGTTCAAGTGCATTAAGTTTATTAAGTTCGCATGAAAAGTTCAATACTTTTATATACAGTAAAAGCTCTTTATTCGCGGCGTATACGTTTCGAAATTATGCCGCGAATTTAGAATGAGAATATAGCGGATACGTTCCGGGATGACAAAATGAGAAAAAGTATATAAAAAATTAATTTAAATGAAGTTTTCGATCATATTGATTAATTATTATGTTCAGACTTATGCAATGGTTTGAAGAATTTTGTAATTTTTTCTTGCTTGACAGTTTTCAAAGGTTCCTTAAATTCAGACTGATATTAAGCAATGACTAGCAATTTGCCTTCAAAATAAGATTTCGTTCCAAAGACGAATCTATTTTCATAAATGAAAACACAATGCTTATTATCCATTCTTACACCTTCACTAAGAAATTTAAAATTAAATGTCACATTTCCTGTGCTTGTTGAAGCCTCTTTCTCAAAAGGATGTGAATTTAACATTTCAACCAAGTCGGTTTCAGTCAAATCTTATAACATCTGAATGTTACTTGGTTTTATCTATTCGAACCCATCTCGTCCTATTCCATTCGCAATTTCAGCTATTTTTGCATTCAAAGTTTGAATGTGCAGAAATTGTTTGCGCAGAATGATTCTTGGTCATTTTTCGCAGTCAGAGTGGGCCATAGTTTTTTCCATCATGAAATCAGTGTGTACGAGTCTGGCTCCAGTTCTTCTAATGATTCTTTTATGTTTACTATGCATTTTGCTATGTCAAAATCCTGAATAACATTCATATCAGGATCACATTTATCATTTAAAAAAATGTCACTTTTATATTTGGATGCATAATTTCAAATTCGTGAGGTTGACCTGCTGCGATATCCGAAAATAGATCTGCTTCAAAGTCTAAATTCTTTTTTTTTAATAAGTTTCAACTTCCCAAACAAAAAGATTCCTGAACCAGTTATAATAAATAGCTATTATATACGAATAAAGAAATCTATTGCCGCGAATATAGGAATTTGATCGCATTTTTTTAATCCGCGAATTAAATAGTGAGAACGTCGAATAAAAGAAGCGCGAATAAGAAGCTCTTACTGTACAGACTTTTATATTCAGCAATTATTATAAGTAAGACTCATCAATAATCGCTAAATGACGATGAGGTTTCTTTCATTCTGTTATTGTAATGAAATGTTTATTTGTCGCTGCAGGCGGGGTTTAATTTCTACAGAACCTAGGATCGGAACAATAAAATAATAACATAAATATGACATTCTCTATTATGAAATCGCGACTATATCTTGAGTAACACCTGTGGAAGTAATATAGGTAAACTGCATCTAATTTCTTGTTACTTTTTATTTGATGAGTGTACAAACTTACAGACACACAGACAAAACGTCTGAAAATTTTCGTTCAGGTCTAATAAAGACGAACATATTAGTTTCTCTCCAATAATTGATAAACTCCGTCATTACTAAGTGATAATTTATCGTGGTTAAACGCAAAATGATGTGATTTTCACAACGTTTATTATCCAGAATTAGAGTATTTAAAAGCTCATATTCAGTTGCAATTTTTGAGACAATGAACAAAATTTTTTGAGTTTTTACCGTGCTAAATAATGTACTGACTTCAGCCTGTCACAATTTTATTATATTTGAAAATATCATTTATCATGCTGAAACAAATTGTCAAGAAACGTAATTGTAACAATTTCAGTATATTTGGTCATGATTACAGCAGTTTTACGGTACTCATTAAATTCCCAGTTTCTGTCCTTACTTACTTATTTTTTGGTTCAAAGAAATACTAAGCAACGATATATAAATCAACTGATTTTCGCTATTACCCGAGACATTGACAAGTCGTATTTCCTCACTTACTTCATTTCCACTTCCTGCTATATCGTCTAAACTTCTGTAGTTTCTCAGTTTGCGTGCTATTCATTCATTAAAACAGGGTGGTAATTTGTTGAGGGATATCACAGAATTTCTTTGCTTTGTACTCGACATTTTGATTGCATGTATGTAAGTGAGATATTTTTCTGGAATGGCGGAATATCAACTGACTATTTTTTCCGCTTACTTAAAACAGATTTTAGGTGATAATTTTCCAGTAGGTGCTAATTTCATATAATCTATAAAAACCGTCACACTTTCGTTAAATATAGGGACGTTGAATTTTATAATTCCAAAGGCTACTCCTCTCGTCAGTCAAGTCGAATGAGATGAGATTATGAAGAACTTTAAGGTGCCTTATTTCATGATAAAATATTCATTGTGCCATGGCTCCACTAAATATTCATAAAACAAGAATGCCTCATTTAAAAACGGTAATCTACATAATTATCCAATCGCGTAGAGTAAAACTGCATCGTTTTCAGCATCTGCTGGCGATTCTTGGTTGATTAATCCTTAGATAAATTCACGGGAATTTCTGAGAAGAAAGATTTCATAAGTAATAAATCAGACGGAATTCTTATTGCTGCAATAGGAATTCTTTGTGTAAACGAATGTCTAATGAATTTCGCCGGCAATCGAAAGCAACAATTTGCATATTAATATTCTCAAATATTACTTAGAAGTTGTACTATGTAATCTATACAGGGGTGACCAATCCAAATGAACTTGGTGACAGTTTAGAAATTCAACATAATTACTCTGCTGATATTTTTATTGGTATTTTTATTTGATATCAAAAAGTGATTCAATTGATTAGTTTGTATTTACTCGTATATATGCATTGTAACGTTTTGAAATACTTTACACTGGTTGAAGAGTAAAATGCTAAGACCGCATCGAATGAAATGATCATAGTTCGAATACATTCCGATATTGAATTTCTCGTATCGAGTATTGCGACTGATAAATTTTTCTAATTTTTATATATAACTAGCTGACCGGTCGAACTTTGTACGCCCATTTATTTTTATCTGAATATTTTTCAAAAAGTCGGAAAGACATGTAACTACTATTTACGCTACACTATCTTGTTTTCAATATTTATCCTGTGTGCAGCCAGGGACTTACTCAAAGGGACTGCAATACTTCCTGTTATTTAAAATCAGTCGAATTATCAAAAAATTCTTGTATTAACACGTTTGATGTATTGAAAGTTACTTGTCCGTTCTATAGTTGGATATCATTAATCATATGAGATATTTGCTGGATATAAGTCAAAAAATTTTCAGAATTTAGTCCATTCCCGGAAACCAATGAATATAGTGGCTCTGATGGCTGTACCAATAGCGTCTATTCGAATTGACTCTTCACGCAATATTTTGTCGCATCATTTGTAGTATCTTCTTATCAATAACAATTAAACTTTGCCTTGCAATATTGACGCACAACGTTCATTGGTCCAATAGCAACGATTTACTGTGAACTGTTATCTATTTCAACGTTATAATTTAATGCAGGTCGAAAGGAGTTAAACGCAACCTTTTCGTATTGTTAATTTCAATTCCATCGATTCCGTTCAACTTCATTTCGAGCTTGGCGTTGCTCGTCAATTTGACTTGCTCTTTTATATCTTTGACTTGCTGCATTGCGAGTTCTGCGACTTAAGTTTGTACGTCTAAGAGCTATAATTTTTAAAAACGAAATTGCAAATGTGAATTAAAGAAACTATGTATTTTTCTTTATAATCAAATATGCCGCGTGCTATGTTAGTAACGTGTTTGTTAGTCTATTAAAACTTACCAAAATTTTATTATATTCAGTAGAAGTTTTAATATTAGTCGCAATAGATTTAAACTAATCGAAATGTGTGATAAGATATTCTCTTTTTTTACATCCTCTTTTTGGGAATTTATTATTTCTTATTTAGATTATTAATTAAATATTCTTAAATTTTCTAATTTTACACGCAATTTTCTAATTTTTTTCCCTGACAATAACAAACACAACAAGAAAGAAATGAGGAAATCGGTCCAGCTGTTGACTCTACATTTTAGTTAGAAAACGTTTGTATGGGAAAAAGAAATGGGCTCTTTTTAGGGTTTTCCCGGCAATTATTCGACTTTTTCCGCCGTAAAAACCATTCTTGGACTCCAACGAATATTTAAAAAAAGAATTGGTCCAGGCGTTGTTGTCGATGACCAACACATTTTGCGATTCATTTTTATATTATAGATATCTTTTACTTCTTACATTTTGAGTGCGCTTCAAAGTTAATTTATATACGTCTCCCAAAATTTAAGAGCTAGCCGGTGCAATCACCAACATTTTGTAGGGGAGTACGTTATAGCATAAATAGGTAATATATGAACAGCTTTACACTGCTTCGTTTTTTAGAGAAGGTATATATTTTTATAAAAATGTCATAAAGTTGATTGAATATTCGCTGATCTCTTCGTTTAATATCAGGCTAGAGAACAACTACTTCAGTTAAACTTTGAAAATATGTTAACACCCCGAAACAATTGTCAAGCAATTAATATCATTTGTGAAACCGAGCCAAATGTTTTTTATTCAGTGTATAATAGAAAAAATTTTTAGAAGCTTGTATATAGGGAATGCAATGTCAACTCGAAATCTCGCGAGATCAAAACTCACAATACCACTAGATGGTTAATTTTTAAAATAGTTTTGGTTATAACTAAAAGTATTGTCTACTGAACGTAATCTATATCAGTTGCTAACGTAATCTATATCAGTTGCTCAAAAAATCTACCTTGCGACTGAAGAAAAAAGTCCACTCTTCTCCTCTGTTAGGCGTTTTTTACTGGAGTCTTGATCTCACGCTCGAAACATGTTGACAAATTCATATTGTTAAATATAATCGTGAAACATTAAGCCAAGAGTTTAATTTAATTTAATAAATCATAAACAAACTGCAAAAAGGTACACTTTGCTACTGCACACTAATATTGGTCAATTTTTTTTATGAGTTACTCTAATTCATCAAAACTCGAGGAAAAAGAATTTCAGATGCTCTCCGAGTTTTAGATGCTCTGAAAGTGTTCTAAATTCTCTTGAAGTGTACTGATTTTTGCAGCAGTAGCACATAAAGTCAAATATTCTGCAATCGTAGAAAAAGGCAAGTCATCTTCATTTTCTATGTTTGCTAATGTCCATAGCGTTGTTTACTACCGAACAATCCCGTCGATCTCCTTGTATTATGCTTTGGTATTGATCTCGAAAAATGACTCAAGATCGCGAGAGATCTAGATTTCATTATCTACATACATATAATTCGTACTTAAATTTATACTCCACAACGATGTCATTGAATATAATGAGGGTTTTCGCGTATGAGAAATCCACTAGACGGCAAGACGTAGATATGAGGTCTAACTGCTTAGTGATTGACGTAATGACATTGACATATCTGTCAATGTCATGTGAAAAATAACCAATCATGCAGCAGTCGAAACTCACGCCTACGTATTGCCATCTAGCGGATTTTTTCATACGCGAAAACCCTCATTGCATATTGCCTCACATTTGTTGTTTATATTTTTGGAACAATATTCCATTATATCAATAATATTATTTTACTTTTTCAGAACCACCATCAGCTCCCCAAAATTTATCTGTAAGTTTTGTTGACCAATCCACTGTTATATTAACATGGTCATCCCCAGAAAACCAAGGTGGAAGATACGACATTAGATACAGAATCAAATGTGACGCTTGCAGCCTGGGTTTGGTACAATACAGCCCAAATTCGGTAAGATCGCCAATTTAGAATTCTTATCGTATTATTATTTTCGAAATTTCAGAGGAGATCTCCAAAATTCATGTTGCCTCAAAGTTTATTGTAATGGTTTTCGTATGATTATATATTTAGTATGCGTTAATTTGCATATATTTTACGTTGATAATCTGTTTTCAGCCATCCTTCAATGAGACAAGAATTACCATAACAGGATTGAACGCCGTAACCACTTATCGGTTTGAAGTTTTCGCAGAGAACGGAGTTTCCCATTTGAGTACCAAAGTTCCGGAATTTGCCGACATCGTTATTACCACAGAGGCATCTATTGGCAGCAGTATAACGAATATTCATGTGGTTACTGTAAAAAGTAATGAAATAAGCTTATCATGGGACTCGCCAAATATGGGAGACGCATCGGACTCAGAGGGAGACTTAGTTGAAACATTTGAGGTGAGTTAACATTAAGTTGATTATTATTTCTGACAATAATATTAATTTTTATTCGTGCCCAAGTGTGGTGTTTACTTTATTATTTTTGATTCCATCTAACATGCAAGCTTTCACATGAGTTTAGTGCCTAATACGTTATATAGGAGGCTCTTTTAAGGTTGATAGAATGTGGACAACAGAAACTTCTGCAAACATCCTTAGTGTAATCCTTTCAGCAAAGAATGTTTCCACTTGAAGAAGGCTCTCAAACAGTTGTTTGACAATGCTTAGGATGTTTCTCGCAGATCAAAACGGAATGTTAAGATGATTCCTGTTGACCAAAGCCTATCTACTCGAAAAGAGTTGACACCAGATTCAACTACGTACCATATTAATGTCATCTGTAATATCCTCGTCTATATGGGAGTTTTGATTTCATTGAAAATTTATGAATATTATGTCTTCTAGTATACAATGCATTTGGCTTAAACGCATTTATCTTTATTTTAATTATGTATTGTTTTTTTCTTTTGAAGAAAATAAACTTCAACTGTTCGAGTGTCTGCAATAATCACCGAGTCACTCAGGCATTGCAGTTGTAGTTGTCTAGTACTGCCTAAATTACACCTCCATCTACAGCTATCATTCTAATATAACTGCAATACTACGATCCTCTGCAGAACAGTCTCTGCAGCTTTCAGTAATTGGTTACAAGGAATGTATTACATAATTGCTGAATTTGGTCAGTAGACAACCTTTAGATTCAAATTCAAAGAAATCCTTCTAGAGATGGACACAATTATTCTTATAAACAACAACTTTAACACAATAACTTATTATAGTCTTTATACTGTTTATTTGTTTAATTGTGATGTTGAACATGTTTCTTGTAATATCTGAAAATACAAAATTGTGGTTGAATTGAGATATTTTGTTAATTAATTCAATTCATTCCTACTTCTGAGCATATATTATATACGAGTATAGCGACATTGAGGTCATTGAAAATTTTCTAAACTTCTTTCTTATAATGGAATTACATTACTTCTTACAGGTTCGCTGGTTTCCAAAGGGAGATGGCGACTACACAAATTCCACCAGTCTGTTAACCAACGAATTGTCCACTACTATTACAGGTTTAAAACCAAAAACGGAATATGGTATACAAATTAGAGCTAAGACACAGAGAGGATGGGGTGCATATTCTCCAGTCATATACAAAATGACTGGACATGTTTTAAATACAGGTTAGCGATCAAAGTCTATGTTATTATAATTGGGTTAGTTCCCGAATTATGTGATAAAGTATTCATCAATTTTTGGTGGAATTCAGCTATGTATTTAGTCATACATGTAGTCACAATATTCAATCTAGGGTATTTAAAAGGGTAATAATGTTATAAAGGGTAATTAAAACATTTAACTAAATTCCAAAAATGTTGTCAATACATTGGATATACTTTCGGGCTACTAATCCAGTGTCATCAGTTCAATACAAAGGTTTGTATTGAACTCTTTCTGTATGAAGAGTGAAAGGGGAGGGAAGATTCAAAGGAAACATGCACATACTGGCTAGAATTGTTCCTAACCACCCAAGACTCAACTCCATTCACTGTTTTCTTTTCAGTATCAATCGAGAATCACTGAAATTTTAATGTAACATTTCAATTAAATTGATTTCAGATTTTCATATAGTTCATAATTACATTTCATATATTTTTTAAATTTAAAATTTTCATTTCAAGTTATTACTCCGATTGTTTTTAAATTTCCATTTAATTTTGAATAATAATGTTTTTCTTATTCAATAAAGATTATTCCAAATTTCAAATTATATTTAATAGACAATAATGTAATAACAAACTAGTGAGTAAACCAAAATGTCTATGAGACTGCAACTAGTACAGATCCTTGACGTTATATAGTGAATTGATTCCTCTCTTATATTTTATTTTATTTTTCAGCATATGTAGGGGATCAAGAAGGAATACGACTACAGCTTGTAGCCGGAGGCATTGTTGCCGTTGTTGTCGTTCTTGTCGCCGTGATAGTTCTCACAGTAGTATTTTTGCGATCTCGTTCCAATGATGAATGCAATAAGAAACAACCAAGCGATTGTGATACTTTAGAATACAGGAATGGGGAAGGTAAGAATTTCCTTCTTATCGATTTTCAATAAGATATATATATATATATATATATATATATATATATATATATATATATATATATATATATATATATATAACCACATTTAACACAAACAAAGCGGATGGTTTCCCAACTCGTGAACACGCAACGTATAACTGCCCATGTGAAAAACAATGATTTTCTAAATTTATCCCGCAAACACTAAGCGATTGGCCTTGCGACTTGTTCATTGTCATTGCGAACGCAAGGCGACCTGGAAATTGCAATCGTTTGAAGTCAAACGGAAGATCAGTCGGAATCATTGGTATTCGAGGAATACATACATTTTCGTTTGCGTACTTTCCGTTAATAATGGTTGCCTCAATCAAATTCGGCATGTCTTTTAACCGAAAGTCGAGTACCGTTGCAAAGTCGCGGTGGATTCAAATTACGCAATATCATAATAACTGTACCATCTTTGAGTTGCAAGTTATGTGCTGGAAATCCTGGTAACTCCAGAGAGTTCAAAAACTCCGTTGGATAATTTACTACATCATCGGGATTTGTTATGGAATCAACGGATTTGTATGTCACCAAATCGCCTGCAATTTTTGATTGAATGGTGAAATTCAGTGCGTGTATATCATTATTCTTTGCTGCAAGAATTGTTCGTTGACTTAACTAAGCATAATTCTGATAATTCTCACTAATGTTTGGAAAACATCTTCAATAAAAGCTAATTGAGAGTCTACAAATCGGCAAAAGTTGTTGGTAAGAGTAATTTATCCAGATGTCGCATCAACTGGGACTTTTCAATTTCCAACAGCTAATAATTGTTTGGAAAATTGTGCAGCACTTTGATCATTTTGAAGTTGAATTCTCATATTAGTGGTTAGCGATAATGTTTTTACGTTATTCCATAATAACGGTAACATATAAAGGTGATGCCATCAGGCAAGCATTCAATTCATCTGCAGGCGTTCCACGGGGAATTACTGGCAACGTCTGCCTGAAATCGCCTGCCAACAATATCATCAAGCCGCCAAAGAAATAAACAGCTATAAAAAATAAGGGTTGATCGTAGAAGGGTGAAAATTTAGTATTGTATGTATTTTTGTATGTTGTATCATAAAAAAATAAAAACTGAAAATTTTGTCTAAAAAATAAAAAACAAAATTCAGGGGTGGACTACCCCTAACATTTAGGGGGATGAAAAATAGATGTTGGCCGATTTTCAGACCTACTCAATACGCTCACAAAATTTTATGAGAATCGCTCAAGCCGTTTCGGAGGAGTATGGAAACGAAAACTGTGACACGAGAATTTTATATATAAGATATATGCATATCTCATTCAAAGTTCAGAGCCTAACTACCGTCATTTTCTATGAAAATTTTAAAGTAGATTATGTAGATTATGCTCAACATTAAAGTTACACTTAGTATAATTCTCATCGGGATGAATGATGGATAGTAAAAGTAAATTGGTTTACAGAAACAACACGAGTTTTTAGGGTGATTGAGAATAGTTTTACGGCAAGTAAAATTTCACGCAGGCCTTATGTCTATTCTGAAATGTGGATATAAAATTTGCATTTATTGCAAAGTTTGATGTTTATACTTAATCGCTTGCAGTAAAAGTGTGATGTTTTCAAACGGCATCACGTATTCCAGTGAATCAAATCCAATATACATTTATATGATGAACACACACACACATATATATATATATATATATATATATATATATATATATATATATATATATATATATATATATATATATATATATATATATATATATATATATATATATATATATATATATATATATATATACGAGTATAAAAGATAAGCCTTTCAATATTATATTGAATTATAATTATAGTTTATATATGTATCTACTAAGCTCTAATATTTATGTTATTTTCTTGGTTTACTATTTCAATAAAAAGTATATATTCCTCTGATTTCAATGTCATTTTAATGTGATAATTTGATTATTTTCATGAAGATAATGTACATATTCTCCTTTTACAATTTCTTTTGATGTAGATTTCACGGAAGCTATTCCTGAATCAGTTTACAATTCCTAAATTTTTATTTTTTATCTCGAATATTTCCTCATGTTCTCCTAATAGAATAGTATTTTAAGTGCACTTTATTGCTTCTACAAATGACCCTTTATTTTTATGCCTTCCCCAATCCAGGACTGGTAGTAACATACAGTAAGTAGCTTTATTGAATGGTTTGTGCACGCAACTTGGTTAATTTTCTTTTATAGAATGCAAATATACCTACGTAATTTTTCTGTAGATTATTTAGCCAAACAATAAAATTATCATCAACATTAAGTTTTATTCGTTGTTTTTTCTCAAGTATATCTTGAGAAAAATCAATATTACAGGACTGTAAATCTTTTGAAAATGAGCAGATGACGTGTTCCTTTTTCCAGAAAATTCTAAGTTCAAAAACGGCTGATATTGGTGGAACATATTTCGCATGTTATTTTTTCAATGTTCTGGGATGTGCAACCGTGATGAATTAAATATTAAATTCAATAGCAATCGTTCATGTTTGGAAACAAATATTTTTATTGTATTGAACTACAATTACGTACTATGTATATGAAACGGAGAGATAACAAATGTTAATTTTTTCTATTTTAATAATTTCTGGTCATGCTATGCTTAAACATGTTCTAGATACAAAATATTTTTGCATTATTGAGTCTGCATTATATTATCTATATGCTTCTATGGCAGAATTGGGTTTCAAATGGAACATGTTGAACTGAAATCTGTTTTTAAAGTATTGTCATTAATATGAGTAAATTTTGTTATTATAATAGATACTGAGATGAAAAATTTCTTAATAGGTAAACAAAAAGGTAGCTTTGTTTCTCCTTTTTTTTGATATTGATTCTTGATAGTTTTTACACTGATAGGTATTTTAATACGAACAAATGAAAACTTTAAGTCGACCTTTGTGCAAATTTCACAGTCTTCGGTATTTTCACTTATTTTAATGCAAAAATTCGTTGAAAAAATCAATAATATAGTTATGAATTGAACTGCTTTATTATGAATATATTTGAATTCAAAATTCGAAGAAAATTGACACTGAAAGAAGCCCAACATGTCCTCTACCTTGTTAACCAGTCTATAAAGCATTAATAATGTGCACCATGATCAAGGGCATATATAGACATGATAAGATAAAGAATTATGATGTAAATTCCACTTTATATGCCTCATATTTTATGTCATAAAATGATGAAGTATCATAAAATATTTTGCGTAGCTGACATTGAATAAATTTCAATGTCAGCTACTCTTTGTGTACAAAATGCTGCAGGAAAAACATTTCAAACTTGTGTCTGAAACTGAACGCTAAATAGCACAAGAATGTTTTACACACTCGACGTATGTTTTGGGCTAGTAACCCATTTTCAAGAGTCCAGGAGTACTCTAAATTCCACTAAAATGATTCCATACACAAGGAACATGTTTTGGGTTATCAACCTGTTATCAAGAGTTCAATTTAACTAATTTCAAAAGTCTTGAATTCTATGGTTGGGTACTTCACATCCTTGCTTTCATAGCAAGCAAAATTCTCCATCAATATATTGCCTCAGTGATTATCTACAATCTTATAATCCGTAATTTCGCTGAAAATCTTGATACCGTTCTCTGTTGCAGGATTGATTTCAATAGACTCCAATGATCCTAATTTAATTTCCGAACTATTTGTCAGGCAATATATTATCTCCGCTTTATCTATAATGTATAAAATATTTTTCAGAATGAACTAAAGTTTTTTGTTTTGTAAACTCTATTTTTGTGTTCTTCTAACAGTTTCAGTTTTTTCTATGTGAAGAGTATCAAAATCTGGAGATTTCAATTTAGGCAATATGATTTTTTTAAATTATTCGTTCATCTCTATTGTATACTTATTAGTTGGTTCAATTGCCCCAAACATATGTCAATTACCTATATTTAACACTTTAATTTATTTTAATGAATTTTACTGACTTGCATTATGAGCCACATGTAAGAATATTACATCAACTGTATTGTAATGACATTATTTTATCTTATCGTTGTAAAAATCAAAATTAGCTTCTGATACTCTCGATTATGAGAAATAGAAGAATTGTGAATTACGAGATTCACTTCTAATTCAAATTTGAACAATAGGATTTTATCAAGAGAGAGTTTTTTCCCAGAATCGTAAGACTTTTTCACTCTACTTCAATATGTTCGCCGAATTGAAAAATGAAGAATATGTACATTTTCTCCATCAATACGAGATTAAATTATGGATCAATTTCATTTTATGGTCCCCTCGTTCATTTTATTGTAATCTGCTAGGTGATACATGATTTCCAATCTTTCTTTGAATATATGTTCCTTTGCCTTCAATATTTTCCCTGCCCTTTTATGAATAACGATATTGTTTCTATTGGATATTTGAAAGTTATGGAAATAGTGTTGGTATAATTCAGGTTGAAAACTAAAATGGTTCTGTTCACTCTTGAATTATGTTTCAGGATAAAACAGTTGCATTGTTTCGGAGATGAACTGACTATAAGCCAGTTTTCACTTAATTATTTTGTGTTGAAAACAGGTTTCAGGTAGTATTTAGTTTTCAAAGTCCTCAATTAATATATAAATTATTGAAGTTGTCCACAATCAAACTGTATGACTCGTACTATAACATCTATATTTGAAAATAATAATTACATCAAATTTTCGGCAATTTGAACGGAAAACTGTTTCTTGTTTTCTTTATTCGAAATTATTTTAGTCGTATTTTTTAAATTAATGTTTGTATTCCGAATTTCGCTTTTAAATTTGTTTGGTTTCTGTATGTTCTGTAGTTTTTATTTTGTGGCAGAAAATGTGAGTTAATATTTTCAGTAGATAATGTATTCTATTCATATCTTACCTACATCATGTTACTCTCTTACTCTATTTTTTTTACAGGTTTTTTTACTAGATCTGACAAATTATTCATTACATTATATATAATATATATATATATATATATATATATATATTAATCCTGCGGTGGATAGGTCTTCCGATACTACACCATTTGCATTTGTTAAGTCCTCCAGTGCGTTAAGTCCTCCGTATATGGAGGAGCTATCGCATTCAATGCTAAACGATATAGTTTATCATATTTGATCATTTGACGAAGTTATAAATGGACGACTGTTAGCGCTGTTTTGGATTTTTTGTATATTTTAGTTTGAGACTTCTCCGTCATACTCTGCGGAGTCGCTAGTGAGATGAATATTAACGCCAGTATAATTAGTAACAAAACTACGGTGAATCAGTCCTCCTAAGAATATTGCTCTCTTTTTTACGGTACATAAGTCCTCCGCGGTATTGGCAACAATGTATTGTATGAAATTTTCAACTGATATACCTTAATATGATTTTGCATCTTCCAATAACTTCAAGCATTCAAGATATTATAGACTTTTGATCTCTTTCATTTTGTTTTAGTTTTTAGAACAACTTATGCTGTTAATTTCAAAAATGAAATTATTCACTCTTTCTGAAGATTGGGATTTATTTCTTTGTAAAATTACTTGTGATATTTATGTCAGTAGTCAATATTTGTCAATGATAGTAATTATTATTATTTGAAACGATAATCAATCTGTTTCTAGAAAATGAATGTTTGTTTCGAAATAATGCCAAATTTTTAATTGAAATTGTTTGATGAGTAAAAGTTCGAAATATAATACAAAAAACCAGGGTAACATTGAATTGAAGAAATGAGTGTGAGAAAAATATAAAACAAAACTGTGTTTCATCAGTTTTATTCAGTTGAGTTAATATTGGTTCTGGATATTTAGTAATTATGGATATTTTGAAATGAGATTTTATCATTCAGATTTTTTCGTAGGTTTTTTTGATGTTATATGTTTTTCAAAATGAGATTTAACAGTATTTTTCTGCTCTTCTGTCCATCGCTCTAAATGTCTCTTGTTTTTGTAACTTAGGAAGCATAGTATTAGGTTCCTCGTTGGCAGATCAGTTTTGAAATCCACTTGTACATTCTCAATATGTGTAATTTCATTTGTTTCATTTTCTACATAATTCGCAGTATCCATCAAATTCTCTTCCGAGTTCAAATTGATTTCATCTTTAGTTTTGCCCTTGAATTGGCCAGCTTCTCCTTTTTCTATGAGAATCATAGAAAAAGAAGAAGCTGGCCAATGAACCATGAAAGAGTTGTGTGTCGCATGAGTGAGGCTAGTTGCTCCATATCGTTTTCTGTCATATTGAATAACTGTGTTAATTGTGTCCTCTTTTTCCACGTTCAACTGTTTGTTTTAAAGTTGTTCAAAGCTTCAAATATAACTTCCGAAAATTCTTCATAAGCTTGTGTATTCTGACTTGAAAAGGCAGATTCGTAGGTTTGAATGAGAAGCCTTTGAAGTTCTCCTGGTCTTCTTCTATTCAGCAAAATCAACCGACAGTATGCTGTTCCTGATAACGTTGAATATGCTCTTTCATCTAAACAGTTGTTTTCAAGTTCTAATGATGCCGAATTTGCCTTCCTGATGAGATAATCTTTCAGCAGATTTATATCTATCGCAGGTGGAAAACGACTATCAAATGATGCAATGCTTGACCTGATATATCAAATCACCAGTTGCCTTCAATTAATTGGATAACTGTTTTCAGTTCAACCTCAGCATTCGCAAGTTGCACTGTTGGAATATTATTAGATTTCTTCGAGGCTAGCATCGGTGCCATATCACAGCACTGTTTTAGGGTTGTTCCCATTTGCAAGGCGTAGATAAGTATTGATATCGTTGATTTTCGAAATCATATTTTGCTTCCTTTTTCGTTGCAGATACAAGTCTATCATACAACTGTGGTTTGAGGGCACTGATTAAGTTTTTGATGTGAGGTCTGATAGTTTTCGTTTCTATGAGGAGTCTAGCTAATTCACGCATTTTTCTAGATGCACACAAAGAGAAGTGCTGCTGATCTTTTAGTTTTTATGTATCTGGATGCAAATGCACATATCAACTGATTTTTTTTAGCTATCTGTGATATCTCATCTGCTCTCATCCGAGGAAACACATGGGCTCTCAAATGGAGATCTATTATTAAGTGGCGTATAAAAAAAATTTCAGCATCAGCTTGAGCATTTTTGGGATTTTCAATTTTATTAGTGTTCTTGCGATGTCGCCATAAATTTCTTGCCGAATAAAATCCCAAGCAGAAACTACTTGGAAGATAATTTGATTTTAAAGCTCCTTTTCTGACTGGTTTGGTGACTTCATTAGAGTTTAAATAATTTCCTCTCTAGTTTCTCAGTGAATTTAGTAATTTTTTTTTCCTTATAGCCAGTTGATAAAGATAAAATTTTCATTACTTCAATTTCACCGCTATAATATCCCAATATATGTTAAGGAAAATTAGTGACGACTGGGAAAGTGATTCCCAGTGATAACAAAATACTGATTTCTCAAAAGAAACAGTACTCTTAATGTTTTCCGTAATTTTATTTAGGTCAGAATCTTCTTCCGCGCCTTCCCTGCCATCATTCATGAAAAATTTCAATATTGTACACTCCATCGGATAATTTTCGAAAGATTTCTCCGGTGAACTAAATATTTCGGAAGACTAAATTGATACTTCCTAAAATCATAATACAACTCAGAAATGAAGATGATTGAGAGAACTTACTGATGAAATACCACTGTTTGAGAGTACATAATTAGAGTCTACAATGACGTCAGAGGTAATTGATTTCTTAAAAAATAGAGATGATAAATATTTGCACCTACTTCAGTAAAGGAATAAATGAATACCAAAGTAATTTTCATATTATTGAATGACATTAATAAAATATCATGAACAAAGTGTTCTTATCAGTTCGAAAATTCATTTTGTCTTATTTCAATTGTAATGGAAATTATAACAGTGGACCTTATTTCAGTTTAAAAGCAAGTTAGGAATCATATGTTCCACAATTTCTCCGAATTCAATGGAATTTCGGACAGTATCGACAAGAAGGCAATTCTGAAAATTCAATAGATTTGTTGCATTGTGAAATTTTTTTCTATATTCCTGAACTTCTAACCAGAACCACAGCGTTCTCCGGAAAAATCTAAATATTTATTTCCATTAATTAATATTTTTTCGAGATGCACATAATACAAATACAAACTCCCTCGTAGATTTTGTTGAATTGACCGACCTTCCGTTAACATATGAAAAACAACTTTTGATATGTGACATAAGATGAGTGATTCAATTGATTGCTTTCTATTTCACAACTTTTGGTCGAAATTTTAAGCGTATTTGAGTAAAAAAACCAAAATGATCGGATAGAGGAAGCCAGTCGGAAACCGGTGCTTTCACGTTATGTTGAATATGCTTGAACTGCAGATAAACCTGAAAGCTCCAATTCAAATTAATTCGCGAAAGACGTAGAAGTTTGTTTTATATTGATATAAAAATTAAATTTCACACTCTAACTTTGATATACAATAAATTTCAGAAATATTACAGAATAAATTATTGTTTGTTCTACTTTTGATATAGATAGTTTGCAAAAATGAATTGTATATCAAAAACAAAATTCGTTGAATGCTATTTTTTCACCTTCTAATTTAGATGAATCCGCTTATTGCGATCTAATCAACACGATCAATCACGTTCGAAAGAAAACATCCACTAATATGTGCACTTTAACATCATAAAGCTGCATTCCCGCTGAAATTATTTCTTACGGAAAAAATGAGGATTTGGCATCCTTGTCGGAAGACATATATATGCAATGCCGCTAAAGAATATACAATGGAAGACTGAAAGCTGGAAACTGTTCTTACAAGTATTCACACGGACGACTAAAACGTGGTGTTTTGAATGGAGGACGTAGAGGCGTTACATCGAAAAAATTTCGAAATGTTTTTACTAGCGATTGTAGCTGATATGTGAAACGGATACTGTGAAATTCAATATACTTCGTTCAAATTCCAGATATACTTAATATTTATAGAGGATGAGTGAATGCAGCACTTTGTATGGAGGATCTAAATATAGTGGGATGTATATATATATATATATATATATATATATATATATATATATATATATAAATTATTATATTTCTTTCATCACATTTTTTCAATAAGCAATATCCATTCATCAGTTGAATCAAATAAAATTGTTTCAACTATTTTCATAGCGTAATTTAAACAGAAAATTCAATCACTTTTCTGAAGCCGCTTCTTTGAAATTTGTGACTCACTTTCAATACAATTAGAGTTATTCATTTCTGTGTGATATTTCAATATATTTTTCGTACTTTATTTTAAAAGAAAACTTTTTCAGTTTCATCTAATTTATTTTGTAAGTGCAGAAATTTTTTCTTCATTATTTTTTCATTCATTGTTTGTATTATCGGTTTTAACTCATATCTAATTTCAGTTTGACAATAATTGTAGTTTGAATGAATTTTTCTTTGGTTTTTGTGTATGTTTGTCATGTTTCGTTTTTTTTTGTAGTTAATCTGGACAACACCCCTATCAAACGTACCCATGCGAACGGTAATCCATTCTTCAATTTATTTTTATGACTAACACCGTGTGTAAAATTGAGTATCACTAACAACAAAATAAAAGTTGCCTATGACGCATCACCTTGAAATGACGGTACTAATTCATCTATGTTTCAGTGACAACACCTCTGTTCACTGGCCTTGGAAGTTCATCCAGAACCTACATTGACCCGCACACTTATGAAGATCCTAATCAAGCCGTTAGGGAATTCGCTAGAGAAATAGACGCTAGTTTCATTACTATCGAAGCTATAATTGGTAAGTAGTACTCAATATAAATTAGTATCTACGACGTTCATATTTGAAATGAACATACATTCAATTTCATTAAGCTCAGAGTCAGTATTAATTCGATATCACAAAGAATGCGATTCATCGCTGCTAAGAATTACTGCTACCGCAAATTTATTACGTCGCTGAAATCAACGGTGTCAGAATTACTGCGACATAATCGTCATTGTGTCAATACTGCTGTTACTGAACATCACTGTGGCAAAAGCGGAAAAGCAATAAATTCGTGGCTGCCTCAAAATCATAACAACGGCAAAATCTACGTGCGATTGCAAAATTACAAACGCAGCAAAATCGTCACGGAGTCAAAATTTTAATCGCATTAAAATCTTCGTCGAGTCCTAATTAATGTGATGTCACAATTCCTTCGGTAATGAAATATATACCGTAGAAAGTATCACTGTCAAATCATCTAGGCCAAAAAAATTACTAAAACGTAAACATTGCTTCCACTCAAAAAGTGTCAGCTGTGTCAAATCACCCTATATAACTTCATTTTAATAGACAGCTTCTTTTTTAGCCTCGCCTTGCCCCTTTACACGGGGTCGGCTTTCTTGATCTTGAGGCGCCATTCATTCCGCTGATTAGCATCGTCATCCGATAGATCCAACCTCTTCATGTCCCTCTGGACATTCGTCAACCAAGAAGTTGGTTGACAACTTCTTTCTCTCTTTTGTGTAGCAATGGAAAGGCACTTTTTATTATATGGTCTTGGGGACGTCGCTTAAATGACCATACCATCTTATTTTGGACTCGGTGAGTTTGTCCAAGATCGGTGCAACTTTAAAACTACTCCGGATTGATTCATTTCTTATTTTGTCTCTTATTGTAACTCCTCCTGTCCATCGTAACATACGCATTTCTGTAGTATGTAGTTTTTGTTCGTGAATCTTCCTTAAGACCCCTATTTCGCTACCATAGAGCAAAACTGGCCTCACAGCTGATTTATCAACCTTCCCTTTTGTACTTATAGGCATTTTTGGATCACATAAGACTCCAGTAAGCTCATGCCATTTACTCCACCCAGCGGTAATCCTGTGGGTTATGTCGCCGTATATACACCCATCCTCTGTGATAACCGAGCCAAGATATTTAAACTGTTTTACTCAGGTAAAGCGACGCCTTCAGGTTTTATTTCTGCGTTTAGCAGGCCCAAAATGGCACATTATGTATTCGGTTTTGTTTCTACTAATGTGAAGACCGTTCGGCTCGACATTTCCTCCAGAAAAAAAAAAAAAATAAAATATTGCTGTCTTTTTCCATTAAAAGACTGCAATGTCAAAAAATAGTCTTCTTCTCAAGGAGATAGATTTTTCGAAAAGTAAACAGAATATTCGATAGAGTTATTGAAAGAAATTTTCGTTTCATTTTTAAGTATTAAGTGAGGGGCTGATCACTGGAACATCACTCCAACGCTGAGAAGTTCAGAAAAAATCAATATTTTCTTCGGTTGTTGGTGAAATAATATTCATATGAAATCTTCATTTGTTTCGTTGCCGTAGTTAAATGTTATGCATTAACGTTTACTTACTAAGAAGGCGCTATAATTTTTGCCATCAAATTATGAAAAAAGATTATCTTACTGGATTTAAATCCTTAAATGAATCCTAAGAAGTTAAGGAGTCCAATTTTATAACAAAAATACTCATTTGATCCAAAGCAAAATATACTTATGAGTACAAGTTAAAAAAAACTAAAATTAATTCTGAGTTTTAGAATCAGAAAATTCGAAATTTCAATTTTTTTAAAAATATTTTATATCATCGAATTATTTCAGGAGGAGGAGAGTTCGGTGATGTCTGCAAGGGAAAATTGAAAATGAATGGACTTGAAATTGACGTAGCTATCAAGACACTGAAAGCTGGATCTTTGGACAAGGCAAGGAATGACTTCCTGACTGAAGCTTCCATCATGGGACAATTTGAACACCCCAATGTTATATTTTTACAAGGTGTGGTTACAAAGTCGAACCCAGTGATGATAATTAACCGAATATATGGAAAATGGATCGCTGGATACGTTCCTAAGAGTAAGTAGACTGAAAATATAATTGATTTTTTTTTTTTTGAAGTTAGAACATTCTCAAAAATCAACTATATCGGTTTTTTAAAATTATTCCGACATGCACAATGTTAGATCATTGTCTTGTATTTTATGGGTGGGTAAACTTAGCTTTTGTTAAATTCAGTAAAAAGTTGAATATACCCTGAATAATTTCTTTTCATTTTCCTATTTCAGGCAAACGACGGCAAGTTCCAAGTGATTCAATTGGTGGGCATGCTCAAAGGTATCGCTTCCGGCATGCAATACTTAGCTGAAATGAATTATGTGCATCGTGATCTTGCTGCTAGAAATGTTCTGGTCAATTCGCAATTAGTCTGCAAGATCGCAGACTTTGGTCTCAGCAGAGAAATTGAATGTGCTACTGAAGGAGCTTATACCACTAGGGTGAGATTTCAAAATATGTATTCTAAATTTTCACAATTAATTTAATTTTTTAATGAAAGATTATTTGCATTAGCTTTAAAAAACTTCAATTTATCGTTCCTGTACTATCAAATAAGTTCTAGACTTCATTATCAATTCACAGTTTTGAATTGAATAATGAACACTATTATGAATACAAATAAAAATTTATATAGGCAATCTTAAGACTATTGTATCACAATATTAAAGAGTTGGTACAGCAATTGATCGTAAAGGTAGCTTACTCTGCTTTGGATCCTAAAATTTGCAATCCCATGATGCAAATACTCTGCAATATTCTAATCACTGTCTAACGTTTATTTTGTTTTTTAATTTGTTTTTCTGTTATAAATTATAATGAATTCAATACTCGATCCAAGATAGAGATTTCAGTTTATTCAACACATTGAATTCATCATATTATGAAAACATTTCCATATAAATTTGCGTGAAATCTGTCGAAATTAACTTTTAAATTTGATCGAATATACATTATCACCACAATATGATTATATGGTAATACGAACTACAAAAAAAATTCTCATATTTTTCAAGCTCATGCATTTTGCATATTGGAAATAACATTTCTGAAATGTTTTTTTCTCTTTCAAATTAGACTGGAGATCTGTGGCATCTCTTCAAGATGAATACAATTGTAAGTCACAAATTTAATTTATACTTAACAGCAAAATGCTCTAATTATATATATATATATATATATATATATATATATATATATATATATATATATATATATATATATATATATATATATATATATATATATTATAAATAACTAAATCCAAAACCTACCTTTTAAAATGTGTTACAAATTATGTAATGAAATACCATAATGCCTCATCAGATACTTGCTTACCATCTGTGGTATTTTGAATGTTTGTTAATGGTTTTCTTCCTAATGTAAAATAAAAATATATTGTTCTTAAGCGACTTCTCAAACAAATGAACTTAAATGTTTGATATTCCAGATCCCACTATTTGTTCCTTCTATAAATTTGTTTTTAAATATATAGTTTGGTTTTTACCTGAACTCTACTATAATCCATACAATGTATTATTTTAATAGTTAAGAATAAGAATAAATAATTAATAGTGATGTGAGTACTTCCAAGATATTAATTTCCTTTTTTATAATTATATATATATATATATATATATATATATATATATATATATATATATATATATATATATATATATATATATTTATATATACATATTTTGAATTTTAGAAATGTATTTCATTTTAAGAGTTGGTTAATTTAAAATTTTTATTAATTTGTAATTTTTGTTTCCATTACTCATTGAATATAAACTTAAATTCAAACACTTGAACTTATGATTTACACTTTATTCACTACATAGCATGACGCGTTTCGTCGTTACAAACGACTTCTTCAGATGCTTACAGAAGAATCAGTCAATATGTAGTCAATAAAGTGTAAATCATAAGTTCAAGTGTTTGAATTTAAGTTTAAATTCAATTATAATGGATTTACATTAAGTAAACGCCAACACTATTAAATTACTCAGTTGGCAATAAAGGATATTATTGTTATTATTACTATTATTTGATTATATATAATATATATCATTTCTATCCTAGGGTGGTAAAATACCCGTACGGTGGACAGCTCCAGAAGCCATAGCCTTCAGAAAATTCACTTCTGCTAGTGATGTTTGGTCCATGGGAATCGTTTGTTGGGAAGTAATGTCCTATGGCGAACGTCCTTATTGGAACTGGTCCAATCAAGATGTAATTAAGAGCATCGAAAAGGGTTACAGGTAAGTGCTGCCTTGAATTTTACTGAATCTCTACATTTCATTTAGTTACTTACATCAACATATATATATATATATATATATATATATATATATATATATATATATATATATATATATATATATATATATATATATATATATATAAGGAAATGAAATTTTTTGTCCTTATGGCACTGAATGAAATATTTAAGAAAATGAACACTAGAACATTCATTCGAAAAATTCAAATTAATCAAGAGAATGTTATAGTAGAGCTAGATATGTGAATGTGTACGATGTGATATCTCCATTATCCTTCAAGGGATAAATGTTTGCGAGATGGATGTGATTGCGAGAAAGTGCGAGAAACTTAGAAACTTATATGTCTCGCACTTCCATCAGGTGTGGCATCGACTTCAATATTTCTCTAACATTTATCCCTTGAAGGATAATGGAGATATCACATCGTACATATTCACATATCTCTAGTTCTACTATAACATTCTCTAGATTAATTTGAATTTTTCGAATGAATGTTCTAGTGTTCATTTTCTTATATATATATATATATATATATATATATATATATATATATATATATATATATATATATATATATATATATATATATATATATATATATATATAGTCTTTCATCAGGTTTCAGGAAGATAAGTTTCAAACCTGAAATCGTGAATGTGTGAAAGATTCAGAATAGATTCAGTATTAAAAATTAACACATTTAACAATAAAAGTTACAACACACAAACCTTTAACAGCCAGAATATTAATTCAAGTTTCATTGGGAACCTGGAGTTTTATACTCCTTTCTTCTTACTTTTTGTTCACCTTTTGGTTTTTCAGACTACCGGCTCCGATGGACTGTCCAGAAGCCATCTACCAGCTGATGCTAGATTGTTGGCAGAAGGAACGAACCCATAGGCCTTCGTTCCAGTCTATCGTCAATACTTTAGATAAATTAATTCGCATGCCTGATACGTTGAGAAAAATTGCTCAGAATCGGTAAGTCTTTTCGGTATGTAGGTCTAATCATGTGTTCAAGTAATTTCTCGATGTAGTTTTATTACAAAGCTAGTTGTGAGTACCCACAGTTTGAGGAGAGTAATCGTAGAAAATGGTATAAATGGAAATTCACGCTCGTGTAGTTGACTCACAGTTTTGCAAAATTCACTTATGTAGAAATGACACAGTATTATGAAAATTTATTGAGTGTTAACAATATAAAAAAAGTCCTAACTGAAAGAGATATTTTATTTCGGAGTATCCTCCTTTTTGAATCATATAAATAAGTTTTTGTTGTCATGAATTTCTGATTAAAATTCAGACATTTCAGTTCATGAAAAACTTTGAAATTACTTCTGAATTTGAATGATCTCTGATAAGAAATAGATACTAATAACCAATTTTATCCTTTATTCTAATAAGGTATTCTTAGGACCAATTTCATGCATAAATTGAGCTTTTGATATGCACTTGTTATGATTGCTGTCATTGAAACAAATATTTGATATTTTGCTACTTATTTTGATGTCTAACTTTGCTTAGGGCAGCAACAAGTTGCCTAAGCAATAGCCAAGCTTTATTTAAATATCAATATATTTGACGTTTGAAAGATTGAATTATGTTATATTGCAAGATTATATTGTAAGAAAATTGTAATAGCTAATCAATATAATATACAATACTCATTCAAAATATGATTGGAACTGGTGCTTTGTGTTAATCTGAAGTGAATAACAAAACTTGTCGAATAATAACTGTAAATAACAAAAGTAATCAAGTTGTGAACATAATTTCAAACACAATTGCTTTTCTGCCTTTGAAAACATATTATTTACTAACAACCATTGAAGGAAATTCGACGATGACAGAACATATTCCCTTGTTGTCAGACATTTTGGAAAAAGAGACCACCTCAAATTGTGGCAAACCTCACACAGTGCATCGTGCCAGTCATGTTGTGTTAACATTTTTTTCACATTTATTTTAGCTCTCATCCATATAACCCTTTCGATTGGCACATTAGAATTCCTCAACAAGAAGTCCACTCTTCCGAACTGTCTAACATCAAAGACCAAAACCGTTTCGGTACGGTCTGTCGAACTCAAAATTATTCGAGACCAACCGCCTCTACTGCGAATCCGCTAGACGAACAAATCTATCCAAATTATCACCTACCGGACGTAATATTATTTCAAAATTACGGCACGCTTCCGGGTGCGCACAGCTCTTCCAATCTCCTCCAGCACTATTCCAACTTTGATCCCTACAATTTGAGACGGTCACTTCTAAATTTCGAAATGAATAAACATTTTCGTAGCCTTCTCGATCTGAGCGATGAAAATCCTCAGGAACAACAAAGCACGTCTGAAGCCTGGCAATACGATAAAGAATCGCCTAATCAATTTATGAAAAAAGTGAACTCCACGGAAAACATAGATATTGATAGAGAATTTTTCGAAAACAGAGTTGGCCATTTTGCGACCCATTTTGACAGGAGAGGAAATTCTTCTAGATATCAATCTAGACATTCAAGGGACGATGCTCAGTGCTTTAAAAGAAAAAGAAATTTATCACAATTTTTCCCAAAAAAGTTGCAAAAACATCTTATACAAAAAGCAAACACAAGTAATCAATTTGAAATTGAAGGAGTTGATACGCAAAAGAGAAATAATTTAAGTTTGGAACAGTGCGCCACGTTGCGACGTTTGGAGCAAATTAACGAAAACAAATGCGAGCCAAGGTTATATTTTGACTTGGAGAATCAACGAGATGAATTGGAGACGCCCAGTCGATTGAAAACATGGGATAGGACAAAGAAAAATCAATTCGAAAATATTCAAATGAATTTTAATGATTTGAACGGAAGGCAACATACGAGTTTCGATGCCAGTGATAAAGCTCAGAATCATAATCATAATAACATGATTGAGCTTCAAGAGCGATTCAACGGAACTGGTAATAATGACGTAGCATCGGATATCAAAAAAGAGGAGAACGAAGATCTCGATCATAGTAAACAATTGAATGGTAGTGATGGACAGTTTTCGAATAATTTTGATGAGACTATGTTAGAAAGTTTGGATAAGGGTGGGGGCTTGGATAGTGGCAGAGACGATGGTACAGCACCTAAGTACTCTTTGCATCTGCAAGATGGAGCTTGGGTTACCTTTAATCACCTGTAAATATGCTTTCTATGTGTTAATGTTTGTTGTCCAGGTATACTTTTGCTTGCTTCTTTTTTTAATACTAATTGATTGATGCATGAAATTCATCCAATACTCAAGTCGATTACGAAATAAGTGAAGCAGTAAATGAAGTTGAATAATGATTTTTCTAAAGGTGGATAAGACCATATAACTCTCATCATAACTCTAGAAAATTTACAATTAAATATGTTTCGTATGAAATGATTTAACATAGAACTTGAATTTTGATAATATTAAAGGAAATTGTAGTAAATATAACTTGAATTTTTTCGCACATTTTATCAACTTCATTTTATATGGAAAAATTTCATGTGTGAATGATTAACTAACTCTTTTTCATTATCTTCAGCTGCACTATTATATTACTCATTAACTGAAATTCATAATTGACTTCATTTTGAAAAAATATATGCAAGTTATTTATGGCTTTATGTTACATTGAAGAAATGGAGATAATGGAAGAGATTGCAGAGTAGTTCTTGCTTACATAATTTCTTTATTTGTCACGCCTTTTGTTATCATTGTGCTGATTCCTATCCTCTAGTGTTTTCCTTTTATTTTTTAAAGTTGTTCAAGCAACCATCTGTCATATCGTATTTGTTCATTTGGGTTATATTGGTGAAATCACAATGTGCTAATATTGATTGACTAATAATTTTGAGGCAATTCCCATTCATGGTGATAATAGAAAATAGTTGTTTGCTTTTTGTATTGCACTGCTTCTTGAGGCTTCAAAGTGAAGTTTGAGTAAACTATAATGTTCCTCTTTTATGACAAAAACATGGACATCCATATGTCCATGTATATGACATGAAGTTCATATACATGGATATGACTTTATACATGATATACTATATATATATATATATATATATATATATATATATATATATATATATATATATATATATATATATATATATATATATATATATATATATATATATATACATAATTTAGTTTGCTCTCTTATGTGTTTGAAATACTCGTAATAATTCATCTTCAAAATATATACCAATACATATTGTATATTTAAGTGATGAAAAATTTCTTTTTTCCATAATCATTCCCAATACATGCATCCTTATTAAATTTGTTGTTCAACCTGGGCATCCTAGTTTCTGGTGGGAGGGGCTACTTCCTTTGAAATTTCAGCTGGCTGTCTCCCTCACACATAATGAAGAGAGGAGTGAAACTGATTTTATGGGTGTCCATGTATCAATGCAAAAATAGTTGTCTGTAATTGTTTCTTGTGGTGTTTTCATCCGATGAATTGAGATTATAAGTTTCATAATGTTCTTACTGCCATTCAATTCAAATTATCGACTGCGATTTTTGATAATAGTTCAATAATAGAAAATAATTAATATCGAATATTAATAATTTTGTTCATCTACGAGTATATTACACTATATTTCTTTTTTATGTGTATAATTCTTTCTATATCAATAAATCAGTTGGTATATTCACATCTACAACGTATAATGTATCAAAAAATCAACTACTCAATTTTGAAATACATATCTTGTAAATTGCGAGGAATACAAAAAGAAGTTACATTTTCGTGTTATATCCTTGCTTTTACTGAGTACAATTTCAACAAGTTGTATATATGTATACAATACATATAATTGAAAATTTATCAATTAAATCAATTAGCATTAACTTCACAACATTAACAATAATTTGAATTGTGTGAATAATTTGAATATTGTATCGTGTATTTAGTCAGGTCAAAATTATACGTCATTCACTACAATTTTTTGCGTAATACTTGTAATACCCTCAACCGATCACGGATTGTATTACTTGATTGACCATGAAACAACAGCCTAACCTTTTTTTTTAGAACAAGAATTAAACTGAAGATCGATGAATATATTGAAATTACATAAATAACACTAATGATATCACTTCTTCACTTTCTTACTTACAAAACATTTCACAACTATCAATTAAGGAGCGTGAAATATTTGAAATATATTTCGAGAATCGGCTCATACGTTAAAAATTACAATTATACATACAAAAAATAATAAATGCTTTTTTTGATCATAAAATGGTTCTGAAAAAATATTACTTGATAATTATTGATAGAAGAACATGAGAACATTCATTCGAAAAGTTCAAACTAACCAAAAGAATGTTATAGTAGAGCTAGATATGTGAACGTGTACGATTTCATGTCTTCATTATCCTTCAAGGGATAAATGTTAGAGAAATATCGAAATCGATGCCACATCTGATGGAAGTGCGAGACAGATGTTTCGTTCTGCATGAACGAAAGTTCTTGCAAGAACGAAAGTAACTTGTCAGTCGAAGTTAGCCAACGATTTCAATCCCCACGCATCTTCTTATGACTCCAAGTGGAATACCGTGAAGTAATGAATACTTGACAATTCTATCTAAGGAATCAATAGAAAACATCTCTCGGTCATAGACAATCTTGCTCTACTATAACATTCTTTTGGTTAATTTGAATTTTTCGAAGGAATGTTCTATTGTTCTTTTCTTAAATATTTCGTTAAGTGCCATAAGCACAAAAACTTAATTTTTCAAAAAATATCGCCGAATAGGCCCATGAAATACGGAAACAATCGCGAGCGTACTAATAACGCAACCTATTGACATTTGAAAACATCGTACGATGACATTTGTCAAATAGACGTTGCAATTTAGTAGATACCTACGGAAATAGAAGAGATGTGAACGTTGAATGATTGGTGTGTCTATGATCTGAGAGATGTTTTCTATTGATTCCTATACATTGAATTGTTAAGTATTCATTACTTGACGGTATTCCACTTGGAGTCATAAGAAGATGCTTGGGGATTGAAATCGTTACCTAAGTTCAATGAACGTGGTGCGACTGGCGAGTTTCCTTGCAGAACGAAATAGCTGTCTCGCACTTCCATCAGGTGTGGCATCGATTTCAATAATTCTCTAACATTCATTCATTCGTCCTTGAAGGATAATGGAGACATCACATCGTAAACGTTCACATATCTAGCTCTACTATAACATTCTTTTGATTAATTTAAATTTTTCGAATCATTTATTGTTCTTTTGTTCTTTTTCTCAAATATTTCATTCAGTGCCATAAGCACAAAAACTTAATTTTCTCAAATATATATATATATATATATATATATATATATATATATATATATATATATATATATATATATATATATATATATATATATATGCTAATTTTCATTTACGATATTATCATTATCATTAGCATCATTATACTAATCCCTTTCTATCTACTATCCTGTTCATGTTGGTTTTTTCAATTTTAAAATTTTGTATGAATATTATTTTGAGAAACCTTTTCATTCAAAATCTTTTTTTAAATTTTTCTTAAATAACAAAAAAAAATTCAATGAGTTCAAAATTTTGAATTTGAATGGTTTGAGCAAGTTCTATTTGATATTGCTATGGTATAATGGCACATAATAAGCAAAACAGAATTAAAAAATCTCAATTTGTTCGGTTTATAATCAACACATACGACTCGCTAAAACAATGACGACTAAATTCCTTACAGTAATGCCAACCCACTAGCCGACGACACACAAGACCTAACGAGTTTCTGTTCTGTTGAAGAATGGCTCAACACTATAAAAATGAGCAGGTATCTTGACAATTTTTTGAACGGTGGCATCAGTACCATGGACGATGTGCTCAGCTTAACAGTGAAAGAACTTAACGAAATCGGTGTCACAATGGTCAGCCATCAGAAGAAGATCATGACAAGTGTCCAAAACATCAGAGCGCAATTGCGCATGAGTGGCAACGAGGGGTTTTTAGTTTGAGACATTTTAAAGACAATTTATTGTGATAGTGAAGAGACATTGAATTGAGGTGACTAAGTGAAAAAATATAACGGACAGATCTGATTAATACAGGTAATGCAGTATTATATAGGTACATACTAAAACTCATCTCCGGTAAAAGTGTATAGCCTAGTGTTACTCAAGAATGCTGGTAAATATGCATATAAAATTAAATTCGTCTTCTTGATAGCAATGATCACAGTTGCTTTGAAAAATTTATAATTGTTCTGCTTATTGTTCCTTTAAAAAATTATGATTGTTTTTTATGTTAGTTTGATAATTGAGGTCAAATACCGCATTTGATTCATAGAGAAAATTATTTTAAAATGAAGAAAACTCAATACTTTAACATTTTCGACTCACAAGTTTGTTTCATCTGCAATTTCAACATACTTCAAGTAAAAGTCGGTGATTAAGTATGTTGGAACCCACTGCAGATTTTCATTAACATTGGCGTTTATTAATAATTGACCCATTCCCTTGTAAAACAATTAAAGTTTCATTGGAAAGTAAAAATAATTTATGTTATAAATGCATTTGTGTAGGAGATGCTGAGTATATTGAATAAAATTTAAAATCATTTCTCAAAAGCTCAATAGTGTATTATTCATAATATCTTTGTTCTAGATTTCTTTTCTTTCAATTCATATTCATATTCTTCACAGTCTTTTTAACTAGTAAGATGTCATTTCTCATATAAAAAATTTAAATATTGAATTGAACAAAATTCATTCTTGTCTAAAAGTTATTTCTAATTTTTGTGGCCTCTTTTATACAAATTTATTTAGATCAGAAATTATAATATCTTATTTTAAAAAACATCCACAAATTCCTTCTTTCTTTTATGGAAATTTTGAAGGAAATATTTTTATTGTAGCTGTTTTAAACAATTATTTATAAGAAGTATTTAATTGTGAGATGCATATAAAGTATGCCCTTCCATGAAAAACCTCTCGACTTTTATAAATATTTTGTTGTGAAACAATTTTCAAATTTCAGCCCTCAATATTTGAATAAAAATTATGTGAAGTGTTCGAATGGCAATGTGATTTTTGATGCAGCTTTTTATCATTAAGTTAATGATTATTTCAGGATGACCTAAATAATTTAGGTACACGACCAAAATATTCATGTTTTAATAATAAACTAATTCCTTACTAAAATTGAAAAAACTTCTATAGCTTTAATCAGAGACCTACAAGTTCAAGGTTCTTTATTGCTATTCTGGGGCTGCCATATTTCAATTATGACTGTAAGGAGATTTTCAATACATGCGCAAGTTTCAAGCAACTATTTTATTATTTATTATATATTTTTATATCTTTCTATGTATTTTTGATTATTTATATTCATAAAATATATATATTGTGATTCTGTATATCAATACATTTTTTATATATCCTTTATTACAAATGATTTCTCCTTAGTATTTAATTGTTTAACTCTAAAGATGCAACATTTATCGATTATCTGAGTAATAATAAATACATCAAACATTTGCATTCGAATAATCCAACAATGTAGCATTTGGATATTACTTAAAATTCTTGGATACAATAAATATTTGTAACATATTTAAGTAGAATTCCCTTTGAAATTTAAATTATTGAATGTAGTTGACTTACATCATACACAATTTGTTATCTTCTTTCTGAATATTATCCAATAGCAATTAATAGCATCAATATTTGTTGATATATATTATTGAATGAATTTTATTTGAATTTAATCAAAACTAATAAAGGACAAAACACCAAATGACGAAAAATTACTAAACAAAAATCAAATGTCCATTATTATTTTTTTGATTGTTGTAAATCAATAGTTATGTGCTTATTTTTATTCTTTTTATAGATACTAAATATGTGTGGAGATGTCCATAGATGTAATAAAATAAAGAAAAAATTGTAAGACTGTTTGTCAAGAAGAGATAATTCAAGAGAAAAGTAATGTTATTAAGAAATATAGCAATAATTGAATGTCTTGATGTTCAGGGGCAAATAATAAGACAAAAGAGAATGTAATTTAATTTTGATAACAGTGGTCAGATCAATATAAATCATATTTTATAAAAAGTTCAAATTTTTATGTATTTCAAATTTCAAAAAGAAAAGATTTATGTGCAAAAAAGACAACACATTTTTATTTTTTCTGATGTTTTGGCAATATTTATTTGACTACTGTTCAGTTTGTTTAAATAAAAAGAAAGTTAATTTAAGCTAACCTATTCTAAAGTATGCCTGCCCTAAATTATCTAGTACTGCAAAGGAGCTATCTACCCTTGGTCATATTGCGATATTTTTCATGAAAAAATTAAAGATGTAAATTTTGTTTATTATTTGGCCTCCACATAATGTACAATCGAAATGTATTTATAAAAGTGTAAATGTACTTAATTTTCTATAATGCTCAAAATATATGCGCCTATTTATAAAAATAACAAATATTGAAAAATCTATTCCAGGAAAACCAAAAACGTATGCTGTAAGTTTTTCTCATATCAATGTGAAATTATGTATCCATTGTAAGAATATACATATTCATTTAATTTAATTGCACTCATAAGTGCAATTTAGTTCAGTTAAATCAAAAAAAAATTTATATGAATTTGTTTGAGTAATTTCATTTCTAACTCGACGATTGCTTCCTTTATGTTTATACCACTAAGCATTATTATCATTTACATATATACAAAGAATAACTGATAAATACCATGATAATTTTCATGGTATTATATTTTGAAAAATCACATTATTGAACAAAACCTATTTTGTGGACTTAATTGTGTAAAAAACATACAGTGTACTTAACCCATCCTCACATATTGACAAAGATGCCTTTTGTACAGAAGTTTATACATTAAAAAATTACAGTTAACTTTTTCCCGGAATAAATTTTATTTTGTTGAATTTGTTAAATGAAATATTTGACTGAAATTGTATCCTCTTTTTAATCTAGTTGTATTTATTTTTACCACTTAACATTCCATATTTTTTCTTTGCAATGTTTCACTGATCACTCCGAAGAGATGAGCTCATATCAGATTCAATGAATTCAGTGGCCAAACTGTACTTCAACTGATATTTTGAATATATTCATTGCGATTAGTGTGCCCAAAGATGTAGTTTGAGAAAAATTATACTTCTTTGCTGTTATTATATTCATCATTATAGCAATGTTTGTATAATTTCAGAATGATATCAAAAAATTAAAAGGTTCAAAAAGTAAGTTCTTGCTTCAAATAGCTTTTAAATGAAGAATATTTTTTCTCAGTTTACATCATTTTGTATCAATCCTTAGTTAATTTCCACTGTAATATGATGAAAATGCACTTAATATTATAGCAATAATTACAACGAATGACTGAACAAATAAATTTGCAAGCAAACGATCAGTGGAATATTTCCATGCATGTATGTTCAACAGAGTTAAATGTGCAGAGTGATGTGATTAAAAGATGTTATAAATGAAAGCGAACAAGCTTAACTGGAATTAGTGAAATCCTCAACTTATCACCACAGAAATTAACTCAATGGCATTTAACATATTTTTGATCAATAAGCTTGAATGATTTCATTCATAATATTAGGTTGAACTTGAACTTTTGTATTTCCATATTCTCCTAAGAAATTAAATGTAAATTGTAAAATATTTGTAATATATCATTATTCATTATAAAATAGCTTGAATATTCATGAATTTTTTATTATTTATTAAACCTATCCAATCGATATTATTCCATAGTTCATGTAATTTCAAATTATATTTTCGAAATGGATTGATGAAAGATTTAAAGTGAAATTCCTACATTCTTCAATTCTTTCCAATATTTGCAATGTTGCGTCGTCATTCAATTTACTTAATCTCTGCAACTTTATCAAAAGTAATTTTGTCAGTGCTACAGAAATAAAATGGAAAGGCGAGGAAAGAGATTTATATTCTACATATTCCATGAATTATGATAATCTTGGTACTGTATCAAGTGAATTGGAAAACGTTGAGAGTACATTGTGAATGAGGTTTCGTATTGTCGGAAGTTGCAAGAGTGGGTTATGGGTTCGAATCCTGGATAAAACATATTTCGGTCTCAGTATTAAGACAGCCTGTATAGGTTGATCTTGGTGTTACAAAAATAAACTGAAATATCCAAAGTAAAATTAGTAAGTAGTAGATTTATTATTTGTGACATTTTTATTTTACTTTGGATATTTTAATTAATTTTTGTCACAACAAAATCAGTACTTCAGTATTACTAACAAAGAGAGAGGGCTGCACTAGAAATTATATATATATATATATATATATATATATATATATATATATATATATATATATATATATATATATATATATATATATATATATATATATATATATATATATATATATATATATATATATATATATATATATATATATATATATATCTGTACCTCGGAGGGATCCAACACTATGTCCTTTTTTTTTTTTCCATATTGACTTTATTACAGAGTTAAAATCAGCTTTTCTCATATTTCTTAGAGGAATAGAGCACTATGTCCAAAACCAGTTAGAACCGGATATAGCATGTTTTAAAACAACACCAAATAGCTGTGCCAGTAACACTTTCTGTTGAAAAAAAGTTCAAAACTCCTCTCCTGTAAAGTTATGAAAATGGACATAGTGTTGTATCCCTCCGAGGTACAGATATATATATATATATATTATATATATATATATATATATATATATATATATATATATATATATATATATATATATATATATATATATATATATATATATATATATATATATATATATATATATATATATATATATATATATATATATATATATATATATATATATATATATATATATATATAAAAGGTTTGCTTAAAATGAAAATGAAGAAATTTACGGTATTTACCTGCAATTTATGTTCTTTGTTTTTGTGTCAGCCGTTTACATATGTATATATATATATATATATATATATATAAACGGTGTAGTTCAAGATATTCCACGTGAGGAATTGACATCTTTGTAGTTCAAATTTAAACCACAAAGATTCGTCGATTCCTCACGTGGAATTTTGTGTTTTGTTTTGTTCTGTAGATGTCGATTCCTCACGTGGAATTTTGGGTTTTGTTTTTTTCTGTGTTTTTTAATGGTAAAGCATTTCCTTGTGATTGTCCCCATACTTGGAATCCAGTGCCTTCATTGAAGTTAGGTGCCAACAACATAATGAAACGTTACAGGAGTTTAATGCTGATATTGAGAGATTGACTCGCTTAGCCTACCCAATGGTAACTGAAGAGATGCTGGAATTATTCAGCATCAAATCATTTATTAGTGGACTAAGAGATTCAGAATTAATTCAACATCTTAAGATTAAGTAAAAGAAGAAACTTACGTTGAAAACCTACACATTTTTTTATATAACAGCCGTTTAAAAAAAAAAAAAAAAAAAAAAAAAAAAAAAAAAAAAAAAAATGTGTAGGTTTTCAACGTAAGTTTCTTCTTTTACTTAATTTTAGTTTGCCTGCATTGAATAGAATTCTTAGAATAATTATTTTATCTTAAGATTAACCGACCGAAAACAGGGAATGAAGCACTAGTGAGGTCCCTGGAATTTTAAGCTGCAAAAGCTACTTCTACCCAAAACAGAACTAGTCATAAAGTAAGACAAGTAGATATGGAAAAGGACACAATAATCTCAGAACTCATAGAACAAATAAAAGGTATAGTTTCATCATCCAGATTTAATAAAGTGTCCTCCAGAGGTGAATGCTATGCTTGTGGCAAGTATGGTCACTCTGAAAGAGAATGCCGTTCCAGAAGAAATAGAAATGAGGATAGTAAAAGATTAAGAGAGCGAACTCTCGCTGTGTATACAATAGCTCCCAGGATCGTTAGGGTTAGAAGCATAGCATGTGAAAGTTTATCAGTAAGTGGTACAATTTTAGGACGTAATGTAAATATTATTGTTGATACAGGAGCTGAAATATTATTGGTTAGACCTGATATAATATGAAAGTCTAAAGTCGAACCTTTGAAAAACCAAATAACTCTTAGAACAGCAACAGGAGAAAAAAGTTATATTCATGAACAAGCAGAAATTTTATTAGAAATTAGAGGGGTTACATATTTCACATAAGGTTCTTGTGGCTGATATAACTAATGATATATTATTTTGGAAATGGACCTTGTGAAGAAATATGGACTAATGTATGATAATGTTTTTGGAATTTTGAAGATTGGTAATGAAGAGTTTATACCAAAATATTGCTCCAACCAAGGACAAGTAGGTCTTGAAACGATACAAGCTTGTAAAATACCAGTATGCTCTGAACAAGTTATCTATGTTCAACCTGAAAGCAATCCTGGGTGGTGTGTTGGACTCATTGAACCAAAATATGACAATGAATTTCTAATGGCTAGGACTTTATCCACAGTAAAACGAGAAATGCCGATAAGAATCGCCAATATCAGTAACAAACAACTAGACATTCAAAAAGGAAAACCAATAGCTTCCTTAGAGCCTGTGTCATGGATAGTCCGATGTGAAGAACCATGTAGTTTAGAGAAACCAAAGAAGAAACATGTTGATTTGAACAAATTTGAGTTATCATGGAAACATTTATCACCAGAACAAACAAAATCGGCTCAAGAATTTGTATTCGAAGAAAATGATCTATTTGACGACCATGAACTAGAGGGAACTGACTTAGTTTCACACCGAATTGATACAGGGAATGCTTACCCTATTCGTCAAGCCCCACGAAGACTTCCACTAGCTAAATAAGGGAAAGTTGCTGAATTGATTGAATCCATGAAAGAGAAGGGAGTTATAGAAGAATCATCGAGTCCATGGCCAGCACCTGTTGTTCTGGGTCAAGAAGAAGGATGGTACAACAAGATTTTGTGTGAATTATCGAATGCTCAATGATGTCACGAAAAAGGATAGATATCCATTACCCAGAATTGATGACACATTAACAACATTGGCAAGATCCAAATGGTTTTCTACATTAGATCTAAAAAGTGGTCATTGGCAAGTAAGGATCCATCCTGATGACAGAGAAAAAACACCCTTTTCAACTGGAAGTGCATTGTATCAATTCAATGTTATGCCTTTTGGATTATGCAATGCACCAGCGACATTTGAAAGACTAATGGAAATGATTCTAAAAGGACTGACTTGGAAAACCTGTTTAGTCTACCTAGATGATGTAATGGTGATGGGATCATCCTGTGAAGACCATTTGAAAAATCTAAAAGAAATATTTTGTAGATTCCGGAATGCATATTTGAAGCTGAACTTGAACTGAAGATGAACTATAACTACTCTTGAAGGCTGAAGACTACCAACGAAAGATTAATGAACTCTTGGATCCAGCAAATTACAGACACCTAAAGAAGGACCCAACTCAAACTAAACTACGCATCACAAACCGTCTTGTCAAGTCATCGTCACTATCAGAGGATATCAAAAAACGCATTGTGAGGACGGAGGCTGTACCACCGAGGCTGTATGGTTTACCGAAGACCCACAAGGAAAATGTTCCACTGAGACCGATAGTTAGTGCTCCCGGATCACCAACTTACTACTTGGCAAAACACTTGACATTACTGCTCCAACCGCATGTGGGAAAGGGTGCCAGTTACGTTAAGGACTCTGCCGATTTCGTGAGTAAAATTCAAGCCATCAACTTAGGACCCGACGACCTTCATGTGAGATTCGACGTCGTCTCACTCTTCACTAAGGAACCCCTGAGGGAGTGCCTGGACCTGGTAACTAAGATCTTTCCGACAGACATCTGCAAGCTCTTTGAAATTTGTCTCACTGGAAGCTACTTCGTATGGGGTGAGAACTTTTACGAGCAGGTCGACGGAGTTGCAATGGAAAGTCCACTTAGCCCAGTTATAGACAACCTATTCATGGAAGAGTTAGAAGAGAGAGCTATTGAAACGTCGAAGCACAAACCAACTACATGGTTCAGATATGTGGACGACATCGACACCGTGGTTTGGAGTGCCGATATGGACAAGCTAAACGAATTTCTTCAGCACCTCAACAGCCAACATCCCAATATCCAGTTTACTATGGAAACAGAAAACGATCAACAGCCTTTCCTGGACGTCCTAGTGAGGAAACGAGGAAAAAAGTTATGCCATGCGGTGTACAGAAAACCTACACACACGGACAAATACATACACGCCTTATCTAACCATCACCAGAGTCAAAAGTATGGAGTCATCAGAACCTTGACGGAACGAGCTAGAAGAATTTGTGATTCAGAGAACCTTCAGTCAGAACTGGAACACTTAAGAACTGCGTTCGAAGAAAATGGCTACAGTAGGAGGGACATCGAGAGATCAATGTGCGTAAGAACACCTGGACATAAAGAAACCGAGCAGCGATCGACGATTTCACAAGCATACCTTCCTTACATTCCAGCAGTCACAGACAGGATCGGCAGGATTGTGAGAAGACACGATGTCAGAACTATCTTCAAACCTACACAGAAGATCCATCAGATCATAGAATCAGTGAAGGACAAGGGGGGCCCACTTTCGGCTGCAGGAGTCTATCGCATACCTTGTTCTTGCAGAAAAGTCTATATTGGAACGACGAAAAGATCAATGGGAACGAGACTCAAGGAACGCAAGGCAAGTTGCCGGTTAGGACAAACTGAGAATTCTGCAGTAGCCGAACACGCACTGAGCGAAGGGGACCACAAGATACATTTTGAGGATTGTACGCTCTTGGCATCAGTCAATGGGTATCAAAATAGGCTGGTCAGGGAAGCCATTGAATATCCGAAAGAATGGAAAAGAGATAACCGAAAGCCCACCTGGAAAGACATTTCAAAAATGGGATCTATTACGAAGGCGCTTTGGACACAATGGGACTCGTTAGTTATAGAAAATGGGCTGCCCAAGCGGAAATGGGGAAGTACAGATGGGAGAGAAGTCAAAACTTTCTTAGTTGTACCCAGGGACAAGGTAGAAGAACTTCTCAATGAAATGCATAGTGGAACATCCGGTGCACATTTTGGTGTCAATAAGATCATTGCATAATCATAGAAATGTTTTACTGGGTGTATTGCCGTGATGACGTAGAAGCCTGGTGCAGGAAATGTACCACATGTGCAGCTACAAAGGGACCACCGAAGAAAACCCATGGGAAAATGGAGAAGTACAATGTTGGATTACCGTTTGGAGAGGATTGCTGTCGATGTTGCCGGGCCTTTTCCTACCGCCAACGATGGCAACAAGTACATACTGGTTGCTATGGATTATTTCAGCAAGTGGCCAGAAGCGTATGCCCTGCCGAATCAAGAAACTCAGACTATTGCACGTACATTGATAGTTCATACCACGATACGGAGTTCCATTGGAATTACATTCAGACCAAGGAAGAAATTTTGAAAGCAATGTCTTTAAGAAAGTTATGGAGATACTGAACATCCGAAAGACAAGAACAACTCCTTTACATCCACAGTCTGATGGAATGGTAGAGAGATTTAATCGTACAATGTAACAGTATTTGTCGAAGGTAGTAGCTGATCATCAAAAAGATTGGGACAAACATTTATCAGTACTGCCGATGGCTTATCGAGGATCAGTTCATGACACTACAGGTCACACTCCGGCGAAGGTACTTTTTGAAAGAGAACTACGATTGCCATGTGATCTATTGTTTGGTAGCCCCGAAGAAGTACGCTTCGAAGTGGACACATATGCAAATGAGCTGAGACTGCATTTGAATAAGATCCATGAACTAGTTCGAGATAAGATTGAAGCAAGCACTGACCGAATGAAAACCAGATACGATCTGAGAGCCAATTCAGTCGGATTTAGAGAAGGGGACTTGGTGTGGTTGTACAACCCACAACGCACGAAAGGTTTATCCCCGAAATTAACGCAGGCCTGGGAAGGTTATGAAACGAATAAATGACGTCGTTTACAGAATCCAGCGCAACCCAAGATCGAAGCCGAAAGTTGTACTTTTGGATAGGTTGGCGAAATAATACGAAGGGAGCATAGTAGAAACTTGTGACTTTGATCGGGACGATCAAAACTAAAAGGGGGGCAGTGTTACGAAAATACCTGAAGCCATCTCTGTTCTCTAGAATGTTCCGGCAAATGTGATATAACAACGACTCCCGTTTGAGATTCGCTCGAGAACAACAGGTAGCAACCACGTGTGGGATAGTTGCTTCTTTGCAAATAAGGATAAATATGAGTCAAAATACTAGTGTCGTTGAATATTTCTACTCATAGAATAATATATCACAACAGTCATATACAGTACAGTGAAATGGACAGAAGTGTGACATAAGCGATATTGACATTTGTTGTATTTATTTTCAGATTGTAAATAAAGGATGTTTATTGATTTTTAGAAGTTAGTTATTGGAATTTATCCGTCGAAACCCATAATTCGTAACAGTAATGTTACGAATTATGCAGATGACTGATATATATTATTCTATGAGTCGAAACGAAGCTATTATTTTGACTTATGTTTAACCTTATCTGCAAAGAACTAACTATATCCGACACGTGGTTGTTACTTGTTGTTCTCGAGCGATATTGAAAACGGGAGCCACAGAGGCAGTTTGATGTCCTCAACCACAGCCTAACTCTACTTACAAGCCATGAACATAGACTTGGCAACGCCGCATCTGCTCAATCCGGTAGACCGATCGATCTTCGAACATCGGTCTACTGCATGTTTAATTGCCTTTTCAGGAAAATTTTCAGCGAAACGGTACTTTGTATAAAAAAATAGTTTTAACAAAAATTGTAGATTATACAATTATCTATAGAAATTAATAATACACTTTTTTTCTAAGAAGAACTATGTCTGAGTTATAGCGATTCAAATGTTGTTTTTTTAGTATGTACACTAACAAGTTCACTTTATCAATTAGAATTGACAATATGCTATAAATTTCATTATTTTTCATTCTCAGGTGAGAGTAAGTTTAATGCGTCAATTCCTTTAAACCTTTATTGAGATGTGTACAGTAATTTGGATGGTAGAATGATTCTGATATCATATTTGTAACGAGCAAGCAAATTTTCCAGTTGAGACTATCTAGTTAATTTCAGTTGTAAAAACCATTTTAAATCATTAGGAGACAGTTTATTTTTATTGATGAAAACATTTACATGCATATCTGAATCTACTAAAATCTGAATAATAATTTGTAAACTGTTTATTTGTGAACATTCAGTTACGTTGGATGGAAAAACTAGAGTGTAAAGAAATGCTGTTAGTTTCAAAAGTTTTTATATACCACAATTTACATATTAAAATCTTTCTTTATAATTGGATGTTAAATCAACAAAATTACAAATTGAATCTAAGTTTTCAAAGGCTTCATTTAATTTCTCACAACGTTCCTTCAATGCTGGTTCTTTCAGCTGGATATTCTCTTTGAGAGTGGACTGTTTTTGATAAGTAGGGCTGAATAAAGAAATATACTTGGCACTGCATTTAAATTGAGTTTAACTTGATCAATCTGGCCTTCTTGCTTTCTGTTGATCAATCTGATGCAAACGATGAATACCTTCTCTAGTAAGTGTTCCTCTGGAAAATGTTTGGCACAAACTACAGAATATTTTGTAGGGGTCCATGATGCCCTAGGAATATTTTTTAGTCATTGATTCGTTAGATTTCCATCCTATGGAAAACAAAATACAGAAACTGGTGGTTCGCCGGCCTAGAGGTAAGTTTTGTAGTTCGACTTGTATCCAGCCACACAGCAATGACTTGGCATGTTAACTTTGTACTAATATCAAGAACAAGACCTATAAGAGATTAGTTCTAAATAACTACTAAATCTAACAAAGGGTAAGTAACTCTACTAATCATAAAAAAAGGAACAATTCTATCAAATAATGCTTTTGTTAATGTCTGAACTACTCAGTCAAAACAGTAATCGGTAGCTATTTACATACAAATTTCAAAGGTATTCCTTAGTCTGTTGCTGAAAAAAAACACAGTAGCACTTCTACACACTATACATCACATAATAGCACAACAACTGAAACGCGGATATTTGTTTTTACACAATTATGAGATGGTAAAAGTTAGGTATTATTCCTACCTCTCCAGGTATAACCAAAAAAAAGCACAACTTAAAACACAACAGATATTCCTGTTTATATAAGACATTTGCGGGAAATTTCTTTTGCTTGTTCTACACAACTTCAAACAATAGCACTTTTCACAAGTTATTTTTGGATTTGAATGATATTTCTCTCGTTAAATAGCGATTTATTCAGCAGCAATGACCAGAAACCATTACAACGCCATTACAGCATCATTATTTGTGGGTCTTGCTTGGATGTTGCCAGATTTCCTAGTTCATGGCTTGTAAGTAGAGTTAGGCTGTGCCTCAACATCGAAAATGAAACTACTCGATGAGCTCTCTGGTCGTGCCTACGACGGTTCTCAACAGTCTCATCATTTCTCCAAAAATCCACAGCCTAACTCTACTTACAAGCCATGAACATACACTTGGCAACGCCGCATCAGCTCATTCCGGTAGACCGATCGATCTTCGAACATCGGTCTACTGCATGTTATAATTGCCTTTTTAGCGAAACGGTAGTTTGTATAAAAAAATAGTTTTAACAAAAATTGTAGGTCATACAATTATCTATAGAAATTAATGACACACTTTTTTCTAGGAAGAACTATGTCTGAGTTATAGCGATTCAAAAGTTCTTTTTATAGTATGTACACCAAGTTCACTTTATCAATTAGAATTGACAATATGCTATAAAATTCATTAATTTTTCATTCTCAGGTGGGAGTTAGTTTAATGCACATGTCAATTCCTTTAAACCTTTATTGAGACGTGTACAGTAATTTGGATGGTTGAATGATTCTGATATCATATTTGTAACGAGCAAGCAAAATTTCCAGTTGGGGTCATCTAGTTAATTTCAGTTGTAAAAACCATTTTAAATTATTAAGAGACAGTTTATTTTCATTTATACAATCATTTACAAGCATATCTGAATCTACTAAAATCTGATTAATTATTTGTATACTCTTTATTTGTGAACATTCAGTTACGTTTGATGGAAAATCTAGAGTGTAAAAAAATGCAGTTATTTTCAAAAAATTTTATATTCCACGATTTACATATTAAAATCTTTGAAAAATTGAATCTGAGTTTTCAAAGGCTTCATTCAATTTCTCGCAACGTCCCTTCAATGCTATGGTTCTTGCAGCTGGATCTTTTCTTTTAGCGTGGATAAGTAGGAGTAAATTTGGAAAAATACTTGGCACTGCATTTAAATTGAGTTTAACTTGAGCAGATATTGCCTTCGTTGATCCATCTGGCAAACGTTGAATACCTTCTCTAATAAGTGTACCCTCTGGAAAATGTTGGCACAAACTACAGAATATTCTGTGGGGGTTCAAAAAGCCCTAGAAATATTTTTTAGCCATTGGTTCATTAGATTTTCATCCTATGGAAAACGAAATACAGAAGACTCGAGGTAAGTTTTGTAGTTCGACTTACATCCAGGCACACACTGGCTTGGCATTTTTGTGCTATTATCAAGAACAAGACCTATAAGAGATCAGTTCTAAATAACTACTAAATCTAACAAAGGATAAGTAACTCTACCAAGCACAAAAAAGGAACAATTCTAGCAAATAATGTTTTTGTTAATGTCTGTCTGAACTACTCAGTCAAAACATCAGTGTTAGGTAGCTATTTACATACAATTTTCAAAGGTATTCCTTAGTGTATTGCTGAAAAAAATACAGTAGCACTTCCTACACACTATATATCACATAATAGCACAACAACTAAAACGCGGATTTTTGTTTTTAAACAATTATGAGATGGAAAAGTTAGGTGTTATTTCTACCTCTCCTGGTATAACCAAAAAAAAGCACAACTTAAAATACAACAGACATTCCTGTTTATATAAGAAATTTGCGGGAAATTTATTTTGCTTGTTCTCCACAACTTCAAACAATAGCACTTTTCACAATTTATTTTTGCATTTGAATGTCATTTCTCTCGTTAAATAGCGATTTATTCAGCAGCAATGAGCAGAAACCATTGCAACGCCATTACAGCATCTCTATTATGGGTCTTGCTTGGATGTTGCCAGATTTCCTAGTTCATAGCTTGTAAGTAGAGTTAGGCTGTGAAACATCCAAAAACCATTGAGGGCAAATCTGTAACATTACGATCAACAACTCGTAGAAGTAGAAAATTGTGATTTCATATTACTAAAAAATCGATATTTTTTGGTCATCCCTAATTATGTCAAACTTCATTTTTGACATTTTTATCATTATGGCATGTAACAGATGATACTTTGACAAAATATTTAGTATCTGTGTTCGTTTATAATCAAATTTTATACTACATTTCTCTCTTTCATAACTATATGCTGTTATAATGTCAGAAGAAACTAAAAAAGTTTTGCACGATATCATATCTAAGATTCCTGGTGTTTACTGTATACTCGTTACTGACCGTGAGGGAGTACCAGTGGTAAAAGTTTGCGCTGAAAATGCTCCTGAAGGAGCTACAAAGTTTGGGTTTATATCAACATTTGGATTGGCAGTGGATCAAGGAAGTAAACTGGGTTTAGGAAGAACTTCAACTCTAATATGCTATTATTCTGAATTTCAAGTGGTGCAAATGAACAAATTACCACTTGTGATTACATTCATTGCAAGCAAGAAATGCAATTCTGGACACATACTGGCATTACAAAATCAACTAGAGTTATTAGTCTCTGAACTAAGTATTGTTGTGGCAGAAACATAATATAGAGTGTAAATACAGAAAGGTAAAACAAAATGTATATAATCTTAATATAAACTATGTAACAATTTATTCATAAATTTCATATATGTTAAAATATTCTCACATCCTATATAAAATAATTGGAAAGTTATTTGTTATTAGATGGTCATTCTGGAAAATGATGACAATGTTGATTTCAAATTCTGAAACAAGAAACATTTAGTAGAAATTAATGCAAATATTTGTATACTATATAATAATTTATAAATATAAAATGAAATATTGAGCTAAAATTATATTAACCCAATTTGTTGAAGTTAATAAAAATAACTGATTCGAACTTTAATAGGAATATTATTCCACTGAATATGAATCCACTGAAACTATACTTTATCTTAAATATATTGTACAGAATTATTTTTTAAATATATATATATATATATATATATATATATATATATATATATTTCTTGAAATATTTGTTATATAAATATATATATATATATATATATATATATATATATATATATATATATATATATATATATATATATATATATATATATATATATATATATATTTATATATATAGAAAATCAACTTCAAGAACATTCATTTGAAAAATTGAAATTAATCAAGAGAATGTTATAGTAGAGCTAGGCAATATGTGAACCTTGAAATGTCTCCATTATCCTTCAAGGGATAAATGTTAGAGAAATATTGAAATCGTGCCACACCTGATGGAAGTCAGACATATATGTTTCTTTCTGCAAGGAACTCGTCAGTCGCACCATCCATATATATATATATATATATATATATAAGCACAAAAAAATTTCATTTCCTTATATATTCCTGAAAAATTGTTACTATAGTGTAAGGGAGTACCTGACCGATAATATATTACTTATGTCTGACTTGTCCAACACAATTATAAAATAAATGGATAATAAATTCTATATATATATATATATATATATATATATATATATATATATATATATATATGTTTTTAAAATTAAATTATTACCTGTTTAAGATTTAATGTTTAATGTTTTTAGCAGTAACAGGCTATTTTCAATGTTAAAACTTTATTTTCGTTGACGTTTCATTGTATATTACAACTTTGTCAAAACTAATGAATAATTGAATTTTATGAATTACTATAGATATCAAAACGTCAAACTTATTTTTTTGAAAAAAATTAAATGAGCTTATTTGTTTTTTATTATTCAGAAGACTATTTCTGGCTTAGCATTCGCCCCGTAAGTTTTAGTCTTCTTCACCACGAGGAAAATATTCTTTATTTTCGACGAAAATAAAGCTTTTAACATTGGAAATAGCCTTTTATCGCTAAAAACATTAAAATTTATATATATATATATATATATATATATATATATATATATATATATATATATATATATATATATATATATATATATATATATATATATATATATATATGTATGTATGCATTACAGTATTAGTGTAATACTCACCTATTTTGAAATTATGTTCAATGAGAGAAGGACAGGTGAATAACCTGGGAAAAATCATGTAAATGGGAATCTCGGTATTAAGTGGTATGTCTCCGTCACCTATTTGGATATTTTGTATCTCTGTTGCTGAAATACACTTTCAGTTCAGAATGTAGAATTGAAAAAATCAATGATTGAATTCAATAATCAATTAAAATAAGGATATTCATCTACTCTGAACCTATGAAAGTAAATATCCCATTGAAAAAAATTCAACTAATCAGTATCATTCTTGATAGGTAGACGCAGATGCACAAGGGGAAAATCATCTTTTTTTCATTAAAACGATGGTGAATTTTATGAAAACACTTTCATTAGATATATATTTAGTTTAATAGCTCGCAAAATTGTGTTGGTTGATTTAAATGGACTTCTTGACTAAAGGATGTGAGTGTACTATTTAAAGAGTTTTATTCTGAATAGATTTACATCTGCTTCCTTATAGACTTAAGTGCTGTACATTCCTTTAGTTAGATACCAAAGCTGCATATTACATTTGACAATTTATTTTTTGATTCAAAATGAATATTTAGTTAATAGGTTTCTAAAGTAATAGAACATCATGCAAAACAAATGAAATAAATAGAGTTATTTTGACATTTATTAAGTAACAATTTAGGTGATTACTTCAAATATGCTCAATAATTCAAAATGGTGCTCTAAGTGTACTAATGAATTTGAAGTCTCTAAAGCAGGATTTCTGAAGTCTGAAAATTTAAGGCCTTTAATGAATAAAAATTAATAAACAAATCCATGAAAGAGCAATTTGAAAGAAGTAGACTTCAAACCAGTCTGTGTGCTAGAGTGTAACTACTCTTGGAGTCACTGCTTATAAATTTGTTTTACTTTTAACAGTATATGCATGTTTGTTATCTCATTACATTTAAAACTAATCAACTTCTAAGTGTTTCTCAAATGTAACTTAAGAGTCTTGGAAATGTGAGAAACTTTCAATATTGTTAGTTTTTTGAGTACTAATTCAGTAACACTAGATATGTAATTTGTGATCAAAATTGCACCAATATGATGTAAATTATAATGAATTAATTTCACAATATTTTGTGATATTTAGTTATTTCCTTAATTCAATCTATCATTACTTCAGTTTTTTTATATTAGAAAAAAAAAATTAAATTTCAAGGTTCTTATACTTACATTCCTTTGCAAAACCTTCTGCACACCCACAAGTTTCTACTCTAACCAACTGTAATTCTAAAGAACGCACTGGAATTGCGCACTTTTTAAATTTTAAATGACCAGTAATAGGTTTCGATATATTACAGTATGTTGAATCAAGTCTACCATATAAATGAAAATCTGGAGCACCTGTAAAGGAATTGAAAATGATGAATAGAAACATGTGTGTTGAATTTGTTTTCTAATATTAAAACACTCAAAAATTTAGCAGCGAATCTTTGATAGTTTTAATAGACATATTTTGCAAACTCTATTCTGTCCTATACTTGATGATGGGGACTACCGTATTTTGTATCACCAGTTGGCGCCACTAGCGCCTGAGGTCTAGGAGTGAAGCTGTCAATAATAATCTTGCTATAAAGTTCGGAATTACTTCGAATGTGTACTCCCCTTTTACTATAAAAGTACAATTAACTAAATATCGATAATGCCCCAGTGTTGTGCAATTCCTTTTTGTTCGAAAAACAAGGGGAACATAAATTTCCGAAAGAGAAAACTCTTAAAACAGTCGTTAGTTGCGATTCGTTTAGGGACAAATATACCCCTTCAATACATTCATGTATTTGTAAAAAACATTTCAAGGCTGAGGTCTATACATTACCTAAAGAACCAACTACAAAAAATCGTGAGTAAAATCTTTCATTTCAACGAAGAATTTATAGTCATACTTGATAAAGATTTGATTTACATCGGTCAAGATAACCGAGCAAGTTTTCCTATCATGTCCTGCAAACTCTTTTTATTTTTCAGCTACCCTTAACTTGAAACAGAAAGCGATACCTAGTCGATTTGAGTAAAAAGTGAAGAAAAAAAGGAAATTAAAAGAAAAAGTGCAGAGAGAGTTTTACGTCAAATGAAATGAGAAATCCAAGGAGAATCTGCAACACTTCATTCAAATGTAGAAGAAAATCCATGTGAAGAATATTTTATAAGTAAATAATAATCTTTTCATACGATTTACAGTCTTTACCAACCTGCATTATATACTTACAGTATTTTTAATAGTAGTTTGTTGGATGGTATAACTAAGACATTACATTATCCCTTTTTCCAGAATGTTGAAGAAACTTGTAACGAAATAGTCATTGATACTTCAAAGAAAGATGTCTCCGTACAGTGCAATTTAGACACTTGTGGTCAGGAAAAGAGCTTAATTAATACTGCCAATGTGTCAGAATATGAACGCAATAAGGAGTGTACACAAATAAGGTTCAGAATTGAGAATCTCAAAAATAAGCCTGGTCAAGTACAATATTATACTGGTTTTAACAATTACAACCACTCTTTCTTTGGTTTTAACCTTTTTGGAGATGAGATAAACAAGGTGAAATACTATCCATCGATGAAGTCAGCATAAGTAAAGCATGCATTGTCCCTTGTAATCAGTTTTACTTAACAATGATTAAATTGAGAAAAAATGTGTGCATTGAAGAATTATCCTTTCATATTAACATAAGCAAGAGTTCTAAGAGTAAGTATATTATAATATGGCTCCAGAAGAAGTAATCGATGAAAATTTGATGTTTCGAGATAAGACTTACACCTGCACTATTATTATAGATTGTACAGAAACAATAATTCAGCAACCATAAAATCCAGTTTCACAACACGCTACATATTCAAAGTATAAATGAACAAATACACTGAAAATATTGGTAGGAATTTCAAACTCTGGAAGTGTAACCTTTATATCAAAAGCATATGGTGGATCTATCAGTGACAGGCAATTGTTTGAAAAATGTGGTATTAGTGATCTATTTCAAAAGTCAATAGCCATTATATATAATTAATTGAAGATTTTTGCTAAATAAAAATTAAAAGAAATCAATAATACCGTCTTTATTTACTATTTAACAAAATGTATATATACTTTGTTTATCCTATTACTTCAAGTAATATTTTTTGGCTATTGCAGGCATCATATAAGTATTATAAAAGTCAGTTACTTGAGGAATTACGATTTCACAAATGAGTCATTTCTGTTTACACAGATTCTCTTTTCATCCTTATTTGTCCATATAAAAAATTCACAAGACATCCTTTCAGTAACAAGTAACTGTGCCTATATTTGGAAATAATAGAGACTAGTTTCTTTCAAATAAAATTCTCCATTGGCAGTTTTTAAATGCTTATAATTGTGTGCTCTCATGAATTCATATCAAAATAATAGAATTCATATATAAAATAGTCAGATCTCCAAAACACCTCTTACTTTAGCTCCTCTTTTTCTTAGTTCGGCTTTCAGAGCATTGACATTCATTGATCCGTATCTTTTATCTTCCATTTTTAATGATTATTAAAACAATTCACAAATGATAACTAATAAACTTACGTTAAAAGCTAACAAAGTGAACATTCACAGTAGTAATATATGATTATTTTCATTTCTTAGACCTCAGGCTACACCAGCGCCTCTAGCGGTCAAATCATACGCGGTAGTCCCCATTATTCTATTTTATTTATGTACATATTAATATAAATATATATATATATATATATATATATATATATATATATAACCGAAATTTCTTGTTTATATATAAGAGAAGGGTATTCTTTGCTGAGTAGTCAAAACATGAACATTTATTTCTTTGGTACAAAATTTTTTTGGCCCAAAGAAATAAATGTTTGTATATATATATATATATATATATATATATATATATATATATATATATATATATATATATATATATATATATTGAGAATTTTCTTTCAATATATAGTCAATATTTTAACTGAAAATCATGATCCTTAGGAATAACAGTAATAGGGGAAAAATTTATGTCTTGTTGAGTTTTTGTTAACAAGAAATAAACCTATTTATAAAAAATTATTGTTTTTTATAATTTTTTTAGGTTTCTCTCAATTATATTATTTATTATATCCATCATTTAGGCGAAATTTATTTGTACTTATATTAACAAAACACATAACCCTTAATTACTTTGTATATGAAGCTTTAATATCACAAATAAAATCCACCTTTATATTTTAACATTAACGTGTCGCAACAAAGTCCTGAAGTTTACAAAAGATATTAGTTTTTAATAAATTCCTCATTTATATGAGTTATCAATGACTCAGTTATCTGGGTCATTGAACAAATGTATTTTTGAAAATTTTACTCAATTAAAAAAGCTATTCATAGTAATAAAAACTTCTTCAAATAAAAACGAAAACTATAAGTGAAGACTAATAATTAAAAAGTAGTGTTTAATTTATTTGTAACTTATTATTAAGAATTCATTCATGAAGCGAATTCGGAAGATGACACTTCATTTGCAAAAACCTGATTCTGCTCCCCAAATTGAATAAATATTGCCGATAATTCTTTTTTCGAATGTCTTACTTATCATTTATTTATTAAAATAAACGCTAACTACTACTACGATAGTATGTATCTTTTCTCATTTGTGTCAGAATGTGTTTGGTAGAAGATTTATTGATGGGTAGTGTTCAAAAGAGACACCTAATGCTTCTATTGTAGCTTAGTCAGTATATATTTAAAACCTCGCTAATCATTTCCCTTATAAGAATTAGGAAAAAAACAACGGGTTTTCCCTTTTTTCCACAGAAGTACTGAAAGAAAGTAACGGACTTGACATTTTCACAAAAACTGTGTATAAACTAATAAATTAGGTACATAGAGCTTCCCTTTCAAACAACATAGGAAGATAATTCGAGATTAACTTGAAAATACGTTGGGTAACGTAAAGCAAATCTAGATCATGAAGCAAATTCTTGAAAATTTTATCCCTATTCAACTGGGCTGATACTAATAAGTTTAGTTGTAAGGCGTTATTTAATACCGAATTTGAATTATTTTGATAATTATGAAAACTATTTTTGACTTTGACCGGGATGTTGAAATTAGAGTGGGTTTTTTCAGTTCAGTATAAATTTTGACCCTCAATTTAATTTAAAAATTCTTGTATTTTGAAACTAATATATATATATATATATATATATATATATATATATATATATATATATATATATATATATATAAATAATATATATAATATATATAAATAAATCAAAAGTAGACACTGTCGGCATATCCCGCTATTAGTAGCAGTCGTGGACACGTGTTTCGAGCTTTTCAGAACGGCGTAGCCAAGTTCAAGTTTCACGAACCTGGAGATGGAAAAATAAGAAAGAAACAGACACTCCACTAAAGGAAGTCGACACATTTTAGGCTACTGCGTTTCTACTCTTCGGGTTGGGAGATATCAAAAAACTACTTCGCCCGTGAGGCGACTATTTATCCTTCAAGGATGCCTCTAGCCGACAAATTATAGAATATATGAATAATGTTCAACGCGGGGGAAAATTTCAATCAAAAGTAGACACTGTCGGCATATCCACTATTAGTAGCAGCCGTTGACACTTGTTTCGAGCTCATTGACTCTCCTCAGAACGGCGTAGCCAAGTTCAAGTTGTACGAAGCTGGAGATGGAAAAATAAGAAAGAAACAGACACTCCACTGAAGGAAGTAGACACATTTTAAGCTACTGCGTTTTTACTCTCCGGGTTGGTAGATTTGAAAAAAACTACTTCACCCGGGAGGCGACTATTTATCCTTCAAGGATGCCTCTAGCCGAGAAATTATACAATATATGAATAATGTTCAACGCTGAACATGTGTAGTATTATTGTTTTATACATCAATGATCTCCCAAATGCATTGCCACAATGTTCACACACTACTATATATGCCGACGATACAAATATAGTGACATCATCTAATGAATTAGCTGATGTCATACAAAACAATGAGCATGCTTTCACAACTATCAAAAATTGGTGTAATGTGAATGGACTTCTTTTGAACGTCAGCAAGACAGATTGTGTTCTCTTTCAAACTGATAAATCTAACCTTCTGGTGCCTAGGTCAATTACTTTCGAAGGAAATGAACTACTATTGAACTATGGTTGTGAGCACAAAGTTCTTAGGCATTCATTTGGATTTCAACCTGAAATATAAGGAGCATGTGAATGTCTTGGCAGGAAGACTTTGTTCTGTGAAATATTCATTGAATGTTATGAAACATTACTTAGAAGTGGATACTTTAATGATAATTTATATGTCAAGTTTTCAAACCCTTCTCACTTATGGTGTTATCTTCTGGGGAAACAGTGTTCACAGTAATTGTATTTTTGTCATGCAGAAATTTGCTCTGAGGACTATCTACAAGATGAAACTGAGGAACTCATGTAGAGGTTTATTCAGGAGAAATAAAATTCTGACGCTGAATGGTATATACATATTTAAATGCCTGCTATTTCTACATAAAAATATAATTTATTTTGATCAACACAAAAATAGAAATATAACAAGACGAATAGAACCATTTTTGTATCCGCGGCATAATTTAACACTTGTTCAAAATGGGATGAAGTATATGTCAATGAAATTCTTCAATGTATTACCTAAGATCAACTAAACAAGATTACAACTGAATCCTAATATTTTTAATAATTTGCTCTTGAACCAGTTTTTGACGTTGTTTCTCTGTTTTCTTTCTTTGGGTGCTATATAGTGCACTTTTGTAAGAACTATGATATAAAATTACTTTATTATTTTATATATATATATATATATATATATATATATATATATATATATATATATATATATATATATATATATATATATATATACATGCACATACAATTAATGCCTGCAAGGGTCATACTGCATTTAGTATGCATGCGTGATTATAGCCATTTTCTGGTATTCTCATTTTGACAATATTCATATGCATGAAATGTAAAACTATTATTCCACTCCATTGTATTATGAAACAATAGAATATCAAGGTTGACTAAGTACGAAATTAAATATTGTAGGGAGAGTATATTCAATAGAACTTGACGATCAACAATAACATTAGACGTCATACCTTGACCATTATAGAAATGGGAATTTTTGAGAAACTTGTGATGTAAATGTAAAAAATGTACATTATATACGAAATGCTTTTTTCGATCATAATGAAGCTAGTATTTCAATTTCACAAGGATTTGTTGAAAAGAAGTAATCTAAATGAAGATGCAAAGATAATTTGTAAGCTGCTATTGAATATAAAAATAATTTTCAACCAAAAACTATAATAATAATAAAAAAATATGTATGTATATATATATATATATATATTTTTATAGGGTGTTTTGCCTGTTAATTATGTATAGTTTTCTTCAATATTTTTTTTAACAATAAGAGGCTTTGTTATAGAAAAAAACTTTATTTTAGTTGATAGTTCTTGTTGATTACAACTTTGTCAAAGCTAATGAATAAATGAATTTTATTAATTACTATGGAAAATGGATTCAATTGTTGTTTTGTTAATCAACTTGGCTGTTTTGCCTCTTTTATATTCAGAGGAATGTTTCTGGCTCAGCACTCGATTATTTTTCTTAAGTGTTCGAAATTTATGGTAGATTAGGAAAGAATGAGTTTGGAAATATGTTGTTCAAAAATTGAAGTGTGTTGATTCTATTTGAAAAGGTTATCAAATTGTTATATATTGAATTGAGGTGTTTGATATCTGTTCTTTTAAAATTTAGACAATTCTATAAATGAAAAAACAGGCATAAAACATCTCAATTCAATCTATGCAGATTTAATCAACCTTTCAAATTACACTAATAGAATGAACACACCATAATTGTTAGACAACATATATCAAAACTCATTATTTCCTAATCTACTATCAACCTCAAACACATAAAGAGAGAATGTATACTAAAATATAAATTTTCTGGATTCCTATATTACAATTCAACTCGGTACATCTTAATTCATAAATAATTTATTACTCATTTGAATCATCGGAGTTTTTCAGAGGTTTTCTCATGGTGGAAAAGACTAATATATTTCCACAGCAAATGCTGCGCCAGAAATATTCTCTGAATATTAAAGAGGCAAAACTTGATTATTGATAACTAGTTGGGAATACAATTAGTGTTTGAAATGCAAATCTGAGATCATATTCATTTTTTTTAGTTCAAAATAAGCAAGTAAACATTTTTTATGAAAATTTGTTATTCAGGCCATCCTTGTAATTGCATTTCTTTAATTGAATTTATGTTACTTGGTTATTTTGCGCTGAAAAAAAAAATATGAACTCAGAACTTGGATTAGTAATACATTGACTCAAAAATTAGCTAAAATGAAGTACATGAAATCTATAACAAGGCTGGCTACCGCCTTCAATTTTCATGAAATGTATGTTACTTGCATATTTTGTGCTAAAAAAAAATAGCAATTCAGATTTCCAATTGGAAAAAAGGATTAACATAAATTTCATGAATATGCAAGGCAGTTGATCTATAATTACCCAATTTAATTTTATTTTTTTTTCAAAAAAACAAAACACAAAAAAAGTATTTTAGTACCCAAAAATATTTGAAGTAAAATAAGTTTTCCAGGTTCTTGAGATTGTTGATATCCCAAGTAAAATATATTATCCTTACCTGCATCACTTCCAGAAATTATCCGAGGAGTTAGGTTAATTTCAACCGGTCTCAACTCTTTTACTAATGGTAAAATGCTATGTTTGCTTTGAACAAGAAACTCTTGAATCTTTTGTATATCCTTAGATAGAAAAGATCGTTTTATGTCACACCTTAAAAGGTAACTTATGTTGACATATACACCATGATAAGTCTCATATAAAGTCCTATTAGCTTTAGCTTTTAGTGGAATTTCGAAAGGTATGTGAGTTACACCTGATGGAATTCTGCCACTATTACTTATTTCACATGTAGAACTTAAAAGTTGAATGGGCTAAAAATATGTAAAAATGAAAATTGTAAAGATTTAATAATTTGACGAATATTGAAATAGTATTTCAACAAACCTTCACAGAATTGTAAAATGCATCAATGATTCCAACATTTTTTGAACTGATCTGCAGATTAACTGCCCCCTCCATTACGAGAAAAATTCCATCATGTTTAAAATCGGTAGGTGTGGAAATTTGAAGATGTCCAGTAACATTTTCCTGGAATATCATAAGTAATCACATAATGAGATGAAGTCAATTGATTGGGACAACTTACTCCTTCAAAATAAATCTTATCAGCTCTTTTAACATTTATATCGAGCGAAATTGACATTGCAGAATTGCAACTAAATTGATATTTGTATATGATAAAATTTCAAAGTATATTCTTCATCGGAAGCAAAATTCTTTACAAATCTATATTTCTGAATCCACAAGTATATCAGTTTGCCCTTTTGAAATATGTCGAAATCAAAACTAGGGTTATAAAACTTTCAAAGGAATAATTAGAGCTGTGTATAGTGGTCCGCTCTGTTAATAACAGACTGTTATCAGTGAAAAACACAGGAATTATATTGCATAGTGTTCTGTCAAATTTTTCTTCTAATATATTTGAACAATTAACGGATATAAGAACACTACTTAGTCGTAACTGAAATATGTATTCTTCAGAATTACTGAAATATATTGAAAGAATAGAAAACTTTTTATTATACGAAAATATTTGTCAATAACTATTTGACAATAATATTAATGAATAATACTAAATTGGTTTCATTATATTTATGTAAATAAATAAACTAAAATCCTGCAAATGTAGAAATGAGTGTTAAATGAACACTTATTCATTATAAAACGAAATCGGGAATACGTTTGATGCGGATTACACACCTATATCTGATAGAAAGTTGGGTTCCGTATCATTAATACTACCAATCAAATATTTTCCAAGTGAAAATATAATTCAGGTACTCTTTATCCATTGCATGAAAATGATTCATTATTTTAAAATAAATGAATAAAAATCTAATGAATGCTTACTTATTCCAAATAACTAGAAAATAGGCCCTGAAGAAAATTATATAGGAAGTATAGGTGAAAAAAGATTACTTCCAAAACTCCGATTCTCCAACAAATTTTACAATTTAATTGTAGGCTCAATGTGAAGTCTGAGATAGTTTAAATTGATATCTTTCAATCGAAAATATATGAAAGCATTTTCTTTTTGTTTAACAAATCTGCTTATGTTAGACGTTAGAGATGCACTATGGCGGACATCTGGTCTGAAAACTACGGTAAATACATATATATATATATATATATATATATATATATATATATATATATATATATATATATATATATATATATATATATATATATATATATATATATATATATATATATATATATATATATATATATGTGTGTGTGTGTGTGTGTGTGTGTGTGTGTGTGTGTGTGTATAGTAAATACTGAGATTCTTAATCGGAATATTTCAAATGAAATTCTCAGGGAGCTGTCTACACAAATGTTGTCAACGAGAACGAACCCATCACTTTCAAGAGTGAATATTAATTAAGAGCGTTTCGAAAAGTTCATCGATCTTGCTGAATGATAATAGGATACAATTGTTTCATCATTATTATAAATCATCAGTCCATATTTAATCAATCAAACAAGAATCGATGACTTTCAAAACGAACATTGGTCCTATACCAAATTGAGGACAATTTTACCTAGTGGAATATTCACGTAGGCTCCCTCTATCGGAGAAAGGACGTATAAACTCTCCCTGGCGTTCAAGATTCCTACTCATGACAACAAGAGTGAGAGTGGAAGGCTTTGTAGATATTTCATTCGAACACTACAGAAAATTGTCCGCAATGTGTACGAATGATCCCATGCCTAATCGCTGCACATCACGCCCAGGCGGGCAAAAGTGTAGCTAGTTGGGTTCGTTCTCGTTGACAACATTTGTGTAGACAGCTCCCTGAGAATTTTATTCGAAATATTACAATATTTCGATTAAGAGTCTCAGTATTTACTAGTATTGAATAACTTGTGAATCTTGAAAAAAATTGAGGTAATTGTCCTTACCGCTGTACTATAGTTAGTCGTTGCGTCGGTCACGTCGGGGTCACCAATGTTGGGGTTTATTAAGATGTATACCAAAACTATGTTCAATAAAGTTATATGAAGTATATAACTTTATTTAATATAACTATTTACAGTGTATTAACTTTTGAAGAATAGAACGATTTTTTTCGTTCAACCGTCGTTTGACAGGTGTTACTGTCAAACTTGTTTGACAGAAAGGAAAAAGATCTTGTTGCCTTCTCTTGACATGGCAGGATGTGACTAGTCGCCGCAGATATACAGGGCAACTCAAACTGAAGAACAACGCGGAATGAATTGAATGGAATTGAAATTAACAACATAGTAATGTTACGTTTTATCCCTACCGAGCTACATTCAATTATAGCGTGAAAATCAATTACATTTTACAGCAAAACGTTGCTATTGGACCAATAAACATTGTGTGCCAATATTACAACGTATTTGAGATGAAGCTCCTGAAATGTGTTGCCCAAACGGTCAAGTTGAATTGTCGCCATTGGTACCACCTCCAGAGGCACTACATTGATTGTTTTCCGGAAATGGGCCTGATTGTAGACATTTTTTACCCTCAATTAGCAATATATCTCATATAATTAATAATGAGATAATTATTGATAATATATTCCAACTGATTGAAAGTATTTGAAGTATTACATTTCCTTAGTCCATGGGTTCCGCCTCGGCCCCGCAGTAGATATATAGTAAAACATAAGTAGTGTAGCTCAAATACTAGAACACGTCATTCAGGCTTCTCGAAAATATTCACACGAAAAATATATGAACGTTCAAAGTTTGCCGGGTCAGCTGGTGTTATTATCAAGAAAGTAAGAAGTTTCCATGAAGATAGAAGAGTAGGTCAGTCTGTATAAGTTCTCAGTTGTGAAGGAACTTCATTGACGACAAATTTTTGCCAAAAAACCTGTTTACGAAAATTCTATTTGCTTTTAGTGGAAGTCCGCATTAGGATCTACTCACGAATAGTATTATCCTCTTCGAGTTAATTGAGACAAAGTATAAAAAACAATGTTTTCGTGAAATCTTACCTTTTAATGAAGTAACGTAATGCAGTAATGCAAAATAGCAAAAATTCTTCATATTAATATGAAGTATGGCCTCCTTTCGCAGATATGACTTCTTGAACTCGTCTAGGCATCGATTCCACTAGAGTAGCGCAGATTTTCCTCAATTACTCATCATGAAACCACACCTGAATTGCACTTATAATCATTTCTTCTTTTGTATGCCATCCATTTTTGCCAATCGTTTCTTTAAAATATTCCATAAATTCGAGATCAGGTGAATTCCCCAGCCAATCGAGTACTTTTATTTCATTCTCACGCATAAAGGCCTGTACTTGTTTGGAATTGAGGCAGGAAGTCAGGTCGTGCTGAAATGTTCCATCAAATGTTACCATGAATGGGACAATCCTGTGCCATTGGTTGTGAAAAAACTCAATATATGTTTCGAATGATATTTTACTGTTTGCTGGATGTGATCAGGCCGCAAAGTTTCCTCATCACTTCGTCTAACGACACTTGATTTGTAATCTTGAACAAACAAATGTCTCTCATCACTAAAAACCACCTTCTTCCTGTCGTCCACGGTCCACGCACGTTACTTTTTGGCCCATGCCAAACGTTTCTTCATCATTTTCTGGGTAAGCAGTTGCTTTCTTTTTGGTCCTCTTGCCTTACAGTCATTGATGTATGTTCATTAAGCGCGATAATTTTGCAACGGTTCCTCGGAGTGGTATGCATTTTTGACAAGACAGTACAGCACGTATCAAAATTGAAACCACCAACTGTCGCACCGGTAGACTCACAACGGAATTGCTGGCGAGGTAAAACCGATCAGATTGTAAATGATGCTCAAGGACGAACCCTCACGTCACCTCAGGTAGTAAACAAGTGTGAGGGTGTTTGGGCCACCCTGTTACTTACATAGGTACTTACTACAATAACTCAAACGAAGAAAAAAATGTTTGTCCCAATTAATTCGAACAGCATAGTAGTTATTCGTGTGTAAATGAGTTTACATTAAATACTACCGTACCTATAAAGAATACCTAATAATACAATTTTATGACACCTTTGGGAAAATATTCGAAGTGGTTCTGTTCTTGTACCAAATATTATTTTCCCGAGAGGAGGATCATCGAAATATATTATTGAATAAATATAACTAGAAAACATAAATTTCCATGAATCGCTAACGGTACACTTTGAAACCATTAATTCAGTATTAAATAATTCCATATAGTTATAAGTATTGTGTAACTACTTATTATATCGATACTCATCTGTTTATAAAATGGTATTTGCACGAAGTAATGTGTTTCTAATCGATAATTGATAGGTTTGCTGCTCAGTTATATTAACTCAGGCTATATATTCTAATTCGTAAATATTTGATATCATCAGTTATTTTCAGACATTGGTTAGGTTATAATGAAATTCACTGCAGTAAGAAACTCTTTGATGCTTGTTACAAAATGCATAAATATAGTAATACAGGCGTATTTCCCGGAATCTTTTTCACACAGCTATTCTTATTCTTTAGTTTCTGGGGATTTTGCTTCAAATCTACCAATCATGAACATGGATATTGATGGAATAAGGAATACTTCATTCGCAATTCTACCTGATGTAATTATAATCGATATGGATAAATTTGCGTTGAGTCATTATTTGAGCCAATATTACGCATCCAGGTTTTTCAATGTCAAAGCAATACATTTTTTCATAGGAAAAAATATCTCGTCAAATATGAGCGTCGTTCTCCAGAAAAAATTCATCAGTAAGGCTTTTCTGATCGATTTGAACACTGGAAGTATTTCGAAATATATTTCTCATCTAAGAATGAAGAAATTCGTTGACGTAGGAATATGTCCCGTCTTGAAAAAAACAAGCATTTCACGCATAATCATAAAGAACAGTCAAAATGAGAGTATAGAATCATGGTACGGAGTACGTATAAAGTTATGTCATCCCATTAATTATAGCTATTCAAATGACAGTGTGGAGAAAAGGCTTTTTGATATCATTTGGGATCACTTTAAGATAAAAGTTGATTCAAAAGCACTATATTTCAACGATTCTATTGAAAGCAGTGAAGATTGTGACATTTTCTGCGGAAACTTTCAAGCGGAATCACAGTATGAATTTGATATGACGGAACCTTATATTTACGATCACTTATCGTGGTTCGTTCCACTGAAATTATTTCAGTTGGTCTATATCCTATAAAAATTTTCACTCCTTTAAGTTGGTTTTTCTGGTTTATAACTGCACTATCTATTAGTACAGTGTGGTTTACTAGAGATATATTACTATTTCAACGTAGAGGAATTGCAGTGTTCTTTGAAAAGATAACTAAAATAGGACTTTTATTTCTGGAACAATCTCGAAAGTATCGATTGACTTTTACATCTGAGTTGATGATATTTTTTCTCGTGGTCTATTTTGCATTCAATATGACAGCACATTACAAAAGTAAATTGATCTATGTTTTAAGTGATAGACGTTATGATGAGAGTATACAGACATTGAACGATATATGGAAACATGACTTGAAAATAAGTATACCGAAAGATGAAATGCCAATAAATATGCAAGTACATTTGGAAGGTATATTCAAGAAACATTATATCAGAAATTGTGGTACTTCTGCCAAATGCTGGAACAAATTAATCGAGAATGGAAATATTGCAATTTTAATATCGAATCTTGATGGCAAATATCTTGAGATACTAGATTTTTGGAACAAGAGAGGCAAATGGATTCGAAAATTGACGCCACCATTTTTTGCCATCAGGATATCAGCATTTCTTCCTAAAGGCCACCCTTTTCTTCCGATATTCAACAAATATCTGGGTTTCCTAATGAAGTTTGGTTTTGTGGATATCCAACAAGAAGAAAATGAATATAAATATGATGTTTTGAATGAACCAGTCAAACTTTGTTTCGCTCATTTGAAAGGTATTTTCATATTTTGGATTATTGGAATGATTCTTGGAGCAGGTGCCTTTTCATTAGAATATCTACGAGAATTATTGATACGTCGAGGATTTCGAAATGTTTTCGACATGTCTTCTGATGCAACAAAACGTTAAATATCAATTTTTACTATGTTGACAACTATAACTAGAAATATGTTTGTCATCTCAGCAATACATTTGTCTCTTAAGCTGCGGCTTCTTAGAAATGCGGCGCTGTCATATAGAGAGCGTAAAGTAACGAGCAACGGGTAAAAAAAGCGTTGGTACTATTGTTGCGTTAGAGTCGTTAGACATTTATGTAATGTTGAAAAAACGTGAAAATGGTCACTGAAAATGAAACGTTTAAACAACTGTTTGCTGCTGTCAACCGACCGATATTGAAAAACTACCAATGTGTTGATAAGGAATGGTTGATATGACCACTGTCTAAGTGAATAGGGATAATTGAATGTCAACATTTCACCCGCTTTTTGACGTCACTCGACGTCAAACGAACGACTCGTAAAGATACCCTCGCTATATGACAGTACTTCATTCCTTGGAAACCGTCACTTAATCGTTATCTTTTCAAAATAAATTGAGCTTTTTTGTAATTGAGAAATTTGTAAAATTTCATATTTTCTCATCAAGTCATATTTTTTCATCAAGTTGAAATCAGTATATACACTTGGTAAAATAATTTCTAGGGAATAGTAGTGAGTTTAGTGAAAATTTAATGTTTGTAAATATATATTTCACCATTAAGAAATTGTTAGTACGATTATGATAAGAAAAGAATTAAAATCAAACATTAACTTGTTGATAACAGTGATCATTGCCAAGGACAATGATTAAAGTAGAAAGCATTTATTAGAAACACCTACCTATGAAAATGTCAATTGATTGATTTTGCTCTTCTGTATTTTATCACCAAAACACAAACCTAATCCATGTGGCACCTCGATTGAATTTGTAGAATTTATCGACTGTTATTTCCGAAATAAATATAGGTTATATATATATATATATATATATATATATATATATATATATATATATATATATATATATATATATATATATATATATATATATATCGAATTGAATTTGCATTTTATTCAATAATGGATAATCAATTGAAAATGTCAGATAAAGCTATATGATTGAATGAAGAAATAGAATAAGCAGGGATTCCAATTTTTCCTAATCTACTGAATAAATAACTAAATTTTAAATTATTGGAGACACATATACTGAAAATCTAATCAATAATTGTGTGAAATGTCAATTGTTCAATTGAAGGGAGAACTTCCAATGAAAACCATATGAAATCTACAATGGACAAAGGATCATAGGTAAACTGTTTGAATAGAGCGAGGAACAGGTGACCTCATGATTACACTTTTAAATAACGTGCACTTGGTGTGACAAATTTAAGTTTGCAAAGTATGCAAATCAAATGTGAGAGAATTTCTAGATCAATTGAAACATTTGTGTGGTAGATTATTGGCATGTAATTTTTGTGTTTCGTTAAATTGATATTATTCACGAAATATACAATGAAAATATGTATATATATATATATATATATATATATATATATATATATATATATATATATATATATATATATATATATATATATATATAACATATATGTAAGTATGTCCACATAGACGTACATATGATTTGTACTACTGATATAATATATTTATATTATATTTAAATATTTAAAGATAAATATTCAAGAAAATTAATACAAAAACGTTAATTCGAAAAATTTAAATTAATTAAAAGAATGTTGAAGTAGAGTTAGCTATGTGAACGTTTACGATGTGATGCCCTCATTATTCTTCAAGGGATAAATGTTAGAGAAGTATTGAAATTGATGTCACACCTGATGAAAGCACAATGCAGTTGTTTTGTTCTACAAGGAGCTAGTCAGTTGTGCTACAACGATTGTGAGAAAACGATTTTAATCTAGAAACACTTTCGTATGACTCTAAGTGAAGAACATTCGAGTAATGAATATCTCACAATTCCACCTATATGTTCAGTTTGATTTAAGCTTTAGATTGATTCAAATTTCTTGAGTGGGCGTCCTATCTAACTATCTACACACATGTTGTCAAGCAAAATTGATCGAAAACCACCGAAATTGATCGAAATATGTCTCGCACTTCCATCAGGTGTGGCATCGATTTCAATATTTCTCTAACATTTATCCCTTGAAGGATAATGGAGACATCACATCATACACGTTCATATATCTAGCTCTGCTATAAAATTCTCTTGATTAATGTTCAATTTTTCAAATGAATGTTCTAGATTATTTCATTCAGTGCCATATATATATATATATATATATATATATATATATATATATATATATATATATATATATATATATATATATATATATATATATATATATATCACTGATGATTCCTAATAAGGACAAAACATTTGTATGGTATTTCCATTCAACATGTTCGTTGATTTTTCGGAACGTACTTAATATTTACTCTCGAAAGTGATAGGTTGTTTTTCGTTTTCGTTGACAAAATTTCAGTAGATAGCTCCCTGAGAGTTTGATCTGAAATATTTCGATATTTTGATTGAGATTCTCAGTATTGACTAACTGTGAGGGATTTGTGAATCTGGAATGTATATATATATATATATATATATATATATATATATATATATATATATATATATATATATATATATATATATATATATATATATATATATATATATATATATATATTTGAAAGTTTTAGCATTAACAGGCTTTTTTAATATGAAAAAGTTTATTTCTGTTGACGTTTCGTTGTTATATTACAACTTTGTCAAAACTAATGAATAATTGAATTTATGAGTTACTATGGATATCAAATGTCAAACTTAATTTTTAAAAATCAAATTAGTTTTTTTGTATATTCACTTATTGATTTTCATTATCAGAGGAATATTTCTGGCTCAGCATTCGCTTCGGAAGTTTTAGTCTTCTTCACCATGAGGAAACCTCTGAAAAACTCATGGTAAGCCAGGTGATTCTTAAGTGTGATTATATTTACATATATACAATTACATATAGTTTTTTATATACTTATCCAGAATGTGTATATTGTTCGTTTATGTGTGTGAAATTGAAGGTAGATCTGGAAAGAATGAGTTGTGAGATGTGATGTTTTGTGATTGTTGTGTGTTTATTTTGCGAGTGTTATTTGTGAGGTTTATTAAGTTGTTGTAGATAGAATTTAGATGTTTAATGTCCGTTCTTTCATTGACTGTGTTTTCCAAATTTTTACGAATGTGTAACATTTCTAAAATTTCTCTACATTTTTGTCTCTTTCAGTTGCCAAAATTTTCGTATTTTTGTAATCAAAATCATGTTTTTCTGTTATTTTATGTTTATTTAAGGCTGTGATTTGAGTTTTCGCGTATTTATGTGCTTTGATTCTTTCTTCGAGATTTTGTGCTGTTTGACCGATATAGCTTTTATTGCAATTGTTACACGGAATATTATAAACTGTATGAGTTTTTCTCTGAATTACAGTTTTACTTTTTAATTTTGTATATATTTCTTTGATTTGATTTTTGGCAGTATGTGCTATTCTTAAATTATAAGGTTTTAATATTTTAGCAATATTTGTACTTAGTTTTGGAATATATGGTAAGGAAATGTAATTATTTTCGTTAGATTCATTTCTTTTTGAATTTAAAGTATTATATAATTTATGAATTCTGCTTTTCATGATTTTGTTGATTAAATTTGATGGGTAATTATTTTTCATGAGAAAAGTACGAACTTCTTCAAGTGTTTCATGTCGTAAACATGGTGATGTTTGAAAAAATTTGTTCCTAATTTTTTCAATATAAAAATGAATTTTATCAACAACTAGATGGTGTAGCAATGGGCAGTCCAATTTCAAGTGTCATTGCACAATTAGTAATGGAATTTTTAGAAGAAGATATAATAAAAAATTTAGAAGAAAATATCTTATTATATAAAAGATATGTTGATGATTGTTTAATAATAGCAGATAAAGATCAAATTGATAATATACTAGAACGTTTCAATAGTTTTCATAATAAATTACAATTCACACTTGAAGAAGAAAAAATGAAAAATTAAATTTTCTTGATATAACAATTATAAGAAAAGATAACAAAATTTTTACAAGATGGTACAGAAAAGAAATAAATTCGCAACGAACCATAAATTATATAAGTAATCATCATTATTCCCAGAAAAAGGGTATAATAATTAATTTTATAGATAGATCACTAAAATTAACATCACCATGTTTACGACATGAAACACTTGAAGAAGTTCGTACTCTTCTCATGAAAAATAATTACCCATCAAATTTAATCAACAAAATCATGAAAAGCAGAATTCATAAATTATATAATACTTTAAATTCAAAAAGAAATGAATCTAACGAAAATAATTACATTCCCTTACCATATATTCCAAAACTAAGTACAAATATTGCTAAAATATTAAAACCTTATAATTTAAGAATAGCACATACTGCCAAAAATCAAATCAAAGAAATATATACAAAATTAAAAAGTAAAACTGTAATTCAGAGAAAAACTCATACAGTTTATAATATTCCGTGTAACAATTGCAATAAAAGCTATATCGGTCAAACAGCACAAAATCTCGAAGAAAGAATCAAAGCACATAAATACGCGAAAACTCAAATCACAGCCTTAAATAAACATAAAATAACAGAAAAACATGATTTTGATTACAAAAATACGAAAATTTTGGCAACTGAAAGAGACAAAAAATGTAGAGAAATTTTAGAAATGTTACACATTCGTAAAAATTTGGAAAACACAGTCAATGAAAGAACGGACATTAAACATCTAAATTCTATCTACAACAACTTAATAAACCTCACAAATAACACTCGCAAAATAAACACACAACAATCACAAAACATCACATCTCACAACTCATTCTTTCCAGATCTACCTTCAATTTCACACACATAAACGAACAATATACACATTCTGGATAAGTATATAAAAAACTATATGTAATTGTATATATGTAAATATAATCACACTTAAGAATCACCTGGCTTACCATGAGTTTTTCAGAGGTTTCCTCATGGTGAAGAAGACTAAAACTTCCGAAGCGAATGCTGAGCCAGAAATATTCCTCTGATAATGAAAATCAATAAGTGAATATACAAAAAACTAATTTGATTTTTCAAAAATTAAGTTTGACATTTGATATCCATAGTAACTCATAAATTCAATTATTCATTAGTTTTGACAAAGTTGTAATATAACAACGAAACGTCAACAGAAATAAACTTTTTCATATTAAAAAAGCCTGTTAATGCTAAAAACTTTCAAAATAAATACCTCAAACAGGCAATAAATCAATTTCAAGAAATATATATATATATATATATATATATATATATATATATATATATATATATATATATATATATATATACATATATCTACTTATACGTATAATTTATCCGCAAAACAACAACATTCCAAAAAGTGAAACCTTTTCCATGAAATACAATAAAAAGAACCTCATTGACAACTTTCAATAAATTCTACAATTGAGCAGCCATCAATTAAACAATTTTCCATTGTTTTTCTATTGCTTTACAAAGTAAGTGTCTTCAGTGATCTTTATGTCAGATGACAGTTCGTCAAATATCAAATGTTTGATGAGATCAAGGTACAATGAGATGTAAAATCCGTTATTTGTTCTAGTATTATCATTACGAATATTGTTTATTGTTTTGTCCTTTATTTGTTCTTACAAATCTTAGTTGTATATTTGTATCTTTCCTACATTTAGTTGGTATACCTAACTTAAGAAATTGATTTCTGTGTTCAGTTCCAAGGCGGTTTCATAGTTTGAGATAATGGAATCGATAGATAAAACGAGTTGCAATTTGTGTTATGATTAATCTAATATTGAAAAAAATACTATTCAAGCAGGTATCATAAAAAGATTGATTTGTGAAAACCTGAAATTCAATGAAAGCATGGAAACTAATCTTGAAGACAATGAATCGATTCATTCAGAAAATAAGATTCATCTTTCCTTCATTTATGTCCGTTGAAAAAGCACAATTAATTGATAAATTCAATTGGGATCATTTTGTATGGTTAAAGAAGTTCAATTTATAATTATAACAATCTTTCACCTGAATCCAAGTGCGTGAAGCCAAAGACCATATACAACTTAGAAGATGGTACAATATGGTTTTACACTAGATGTACATATGCGAAAAAACCGGAATGTGAGTATTTTCACAATTTTGAGAAAGGCGCAAACATCACAAAGAAAAGCCTGAATTTTTCGGTCAAGTTTGGCATTTGTGTTCCCTTGTATTTTATGAAATAATAAACCGAATGTTCAGAAAGATTGGAACTTTTTACATAATATGTACGTGTTGTGAAATTTTCGAGATCTAATTGAAGTAGCTTGTGGAAGTCCTATCATAAACAATGTTTCTCAAACATTTCTCATTGATGTGACGGTTTCAACCCCAAAATTCGAAATTTCTACTTTGCCAATGACAGAGCTTCTACAGTTTCCACATTCTACCAAGTCATTCTATAATACTAGAATCATCATAAAAGCATTCCCTGTTGTGTTCCAGGTCTCTTACTTGTTGGGATAATATTCACATGGGATTTCAGTATTTAGAGCCTCTAGAGGCTCTAAATATATTTAATAATAATAATAAAAAGTTTATTGTAATTTCCTTTTATACAGGATTACAAATGGCAGGAGTTTAGCCAGGCTTATCTTCCATTCCTCCAGTATGAACAAGAAAACACAAAAACTCATCACTATAGAAATCCAAAAATTTACAGTTTATTCCTCAATAAGAGAACTAAATAATGAACCAGAAACTGAGATTAAATGAATAGATAGAATTCAAAGAGTAGCACTAACATTAAATTAAAAAAAAAAAAAAAAAAATAAAATACCCAACATAATCTATCTAAAACTCAACTATAACTTTTCTCTCTTAACCGATTGTACAGTTTCTTCTTTAAATTAATAATTGGGGTATCAGCTGTAAAAACGCTCTAAATTTATTTAATGTGCGAGGGGCTATATAATCGAAACACCCCTGAAATATTGATGTTCTATGTCGAGGAACGCTGAAATTATCAGCTTCACGTATACTCTCCTGATGAGGAGATTTAAGTAGTTCCAATCTATCGAATAGATAGTCAGGACTTTCACTAGCAATGAGTTTTGCAAGGAAACTGCCCAACAAATACTCAGCCCTCTGTGCATATGTGATTTCTCAGAGTCTACTACGGTAGGGTGTGACATGGCTTTTGAACGGAATACAACATACAAAGCGCAAACAAGAATTTTGAACCTCCGCCAGCTTATAAATTTCCTTCTTCGTTAATAAACCATAGTACACCGGACAGCAGTAATCAAAAAAAAGTAGACCAAAAATTTGACAAGTCTAAACTTAATTACTTCATTCAACTCATATTTAAACCGATGTAGTCCCTTCAAACTCATATAGCTGGCCTTTCTTAAAGAGGCAACATGATGCCTAAATGTTATGATGCCTCATTTATCCAAACCCCCAAGTTTTTAGTACAAGACTCCCATGCTAATCTGATTTTGATAGAAGAGATTTGTTACCTATAAGGATTGCTTTCGGTTTTGAGGCATTTAGTTTATGGCCATTAATAGATCACCGACTGGTAACTGTGATAGTTCTGAGTCATAATCTGTAATGTTGTTGTCAGATTGGAATCTTCACAAGATTGGTAGACTTGAATATCATACATGTGAATGATGCTGCCATTGAAGATGTTTGGAATATCCAACGAGTACAAGGCAAAAAGCAGTGGACCCAAAATACTACCTTGAGGAGCCCCACGAAGAACTGTAGTACTCTTTAAGTAGCTGCCATTGACTATAACTACTTGTTTCCTTTCTTTCAAATAGCTATTGAACCATTCTAGAGCAGATGCATCAAAACCTACCATCCTTAGCTTATACTATACTGTATAATAAAATGGTATGTACAACCAAGTCAAGGATCATTAGACCCATTCAAAGGGTCAGTAGACCCTAGGCTTTCTTGGGTCGTTCAGAATCGGCGTTAAACTGTAAGTCCAACTTTTGGACTAGAACTGTGTGCTTCTGAAAGTATAACTAGCATTCATAAGAATGCTTTGAAAAAAAGTAGCTACCGAAAATACAAACTCATGGGAGAGCAATTTCTTCTGAATTAAAGATTGGAACATTTTTTAAATTTTTTGAAGAGCCATAGGAACATGTATATTCAGATAAATGAATCTTGATTTATGAAGCCTATCAAAACTGATGATCTTCAATTCAATATGCTAAGGGATGGTTGAGTGAAAAACTAGCACACCTATTTTGTCGACCTTCGAATAAAGAAGAGTTAAGTACCATTAGTTCTTTCTTCTACCAATTCAGAGTTTGACGAGTGTAATCATAGTTATTTTGATTTTTTATACTTTTTAAACGAATTTGAAATGTCGCCCTGTATCTTTTTGCTGAAATTTCAACGTCTCAATTTGACTGACGATTGATTTCATCATATTGTATTCAAATGAGTGGTGATCGATTAAAAATACAAATATAAAACGGTTCGAATTGCGAATTCTCCGATTCTTAGTGCGAATCCAGCATAAGTGCAGAATAGGTTTGACTTAGTAGAAGTTTCGTGGTGTCGAACTTCGTTCAGTTGCATTGGCGATTGTGACCGTTATTGTCCTATTTCACGGTGAGTTGACTTAATGAAATTAGTGCAACAACTATCGATGGAATAATGATTTTTTTTATAATTTCTTAAAGAATTTCATGTCGGGTTCGGATACATTACACCAGGAATGAAGTTTAATCAGAGCATAATCTCTGTATTGTGTATCAAGTATCTAGAAAGTGAATTATATGAGCTGTCATAAATTGTTGGTAATTTCCATTATCTACTAAAACAAGGGATAAATGATTGACTGAAAGTCATCATTTTGCGAGATTGATTTAGCCAAGTAGTGAACAAACCCAAAATTTATCAAATATTTCATTTCTTTATGTTATATTGAATTATCTTCATAGGAGGGTAGATAGTATCTATTACTCTTTATATTATGGGTTTGTCTGATCACTATTATCTTTGATATTGAATTAGTTTTTCATGTCTCTCAGATTCAGAATTCATTTTGAGATCCATCAAGCGTTTTTATCAACTTTGTTTCCCATGATGAGATATATAGGTAATAATTGATTTGCTTTGAATACATTTGTCTAATGTTTTATATATTCTTGAAATTTATAACTGCAACCCTAATTCGAAACCATCGAAGCAACATGAATCTTTTGTTGAAGAATATATTTTTCTATGTATATGAAGCAGTGAATTATACAGCATTTTATATCTTCCATTTCATCAATAGAATTATTTTACGAAGATTTTTAGTGTCCATTTTATTTTTACTGGCGATTTCTATTCTTTGTTTTAGTTTACAATTAGTTTTGCATTTTTATTTGGTGTTCTATTCATTTTCACTGCTTTTTTATAGGTGTTTTTGACACTTGTTCCTTTGCACTCGCTGCAGGTTGCTACCTGAAATTGTCACCAATTTCAACTAATTTCAAGTATAATTAGGTAACTTCTATTGACACCAACATTTTCATTGTCCTCAGAAACTCTTAGATTTGGAGGTCTAGCGTCAACGTGTCTACACGTTGACTCCGAAGCCTAAAATTGTAACCTATTTTTTGAAGATTTTTACATAACCTAATTGCAACCACGTGTTGCCACAAGACCAAATATGTGTAACAGAAGTGATATTAAATTTAATCGAAATATAAATCGACGTACACAATAAAACAAGTCAGTGAATTTTGAAAGTGATATTAAATTTATCGAAACATAAATCGACGTATACAATAAAACAAGTCAGGTATTGAGTCAGGGGTCCCAAGACCCCTGGTGACAGGGACCTGACTGGAGTCGACTTACCCTGGGCATAATAGCCTTAGCAGCTGGCCCATTATACTCGAATCAACAACGTCATCAGAAACTCTTACGTCAAAATACGTAGGAGATTGTTGAGCTTTTTGCACAATGTCTGTTCTGCAATGACAAACTTTTCAGATTTGATATTTCCATTGCACAGCATTGATATAATATATCAAATATATAACGTTACTCTCCAAATTTTGCAATCACACCTTTGAATGTATAAAGTATTTTTTGTAGATGCAGCCATAGTGTATTATTTATAGTCTGAATTGCATTCATATGCTCTTTATTTGATTTCTTTGATGAATTTCAACTAAATAAATTCCAAGTAAGCTTACCTTCTTTTCTATTTCTATAGTCACTCATCGTTACTACAAGATTAAATATGCAAGTTGGAATCATTATGTTTTCAACATATGATTAGTCTAGTCACTAGACAACTCACAATGTATGTAGAATTTCTGTATAAGTACTATTAGTGCTTTGTGATGATAATACTGGTCTTGCTATTGAAACGAACATTCTTTTTTTGTCACTCTTAGTATGAGGGCAAATCATTTCTAGATGTTTCCGTTCTATAGCCGGAGTGCTACTGGTTGAAAACTCGTAGAATTCTTGGGTTTTCGTTTGTTGATTAGGACTATATAACAATTTGAGTAGAAAAACATTGTAGAAAGTTTGTGATAGTGTGTGATAGAACTTCATATTTTTCTCATTATGCCATAGGTATCTTACAATGAACAACACTAGATTGATTTTTTCAAAAATTGTTTACTGCAATCGACATATATTTCGCGACTGAAGTCCTATTGACCGAACTCCTATAAAGAGCTCAACTATTGTAATTACATTATGTTTTAATTATTGTAGAATTGAGCCAAGTGTTTTTAGTTAAGGAATGAAAAAAATTCAGCATTTTTTTGAACATTTGGAATTGTTCCACCAAAAGCTGTGCGATAGTTAGTTGACAAAATTGAATTAGGTACTAATATTTGTTCCGCAGAGGATGGGATTTTTCTGAAAATAATCAAAGTTTTTTATGTTTACCTTCATTTTTCATTTAGATTCCGATATATCAATAATTTGAAATTTCAATGAATAAATTCAGTTTCAAACTCTTTCATATACAATCCGTTAAAACAAGATTGAGCTATGTCGATCGTGTGAAAAATTCCACACTTTTGAATGATTTGGATATATTACTGCGCATATATAAGACAGTTGAAGAGAAAGAATAAATATCGGCCGATTTCAGAATACCAACAGAATGGAGGTATGCTGGATTCTTGAAGTAATAATCACTACTTCAGGTTGATTTTTCTGTTCCTATATCCCTAGGTATGCTTAAATCTTTAAAACTACGCAACGGATTTTGATGCAGTTTTTTAAAAATAGATAGTGCGATTGAAGAGGAAGGTTTATATGAACTTACAATAACATCCATTAAATAGTGAAGAAATACTGTTATTTTTGAAGTTTCTAATGTGATGTCGTAAATAATTACATTTTTTTCGCTTACATTGCGAACGCAGGCTGAACCCTAGGAGGATTATCAAAATAATGTACTAAGTATTGTATACATTGAAAAGGTCTACAGAAAACTCCGCTATGGTATATGCCTATCTCTTATGGATATCCCACAATAAAATTTTTTGTCATTTAGTTTTTGAGACAAATAATGACTAATTTTCGAAGCGATTTTAACCCATACAGCATTAATCCTTATCCAATTGAATAACTTAAGTACATTGTTGATTTAATATAGATCTATATGGCCCCTCTCCAGCATATGTTTTAAATGAATATTTTCGAAGATATTACAGATTTACAGAGAAAGCGACTTTGTTATATATATATATATATATATATATATATATATATATATATATATAAGCTATATATATATATAGCTCTATATAACATTCTCTTGATTAATTTGAATTTTTCGAATCTTATATATATATATATATATATATATATATATATATATATATATATATATATATATAAGATTCGAAAAATTCAAATTAATCAAGAGAATGTTATAGTAGTAGAGCTAGATATGTGAACATGTACGATGTGATGTCTCCATCATCCATCAAGGGATAAATGTTAGAGAAATATTGAAATCGATGCCACACCTGATGGAAGTGCGAGACATATATGTTTCGTTCTGCAAGGAACTCGTCAGTCGCACCACGTCCATCGAAGTGAGGCAACGACTTCAGACCCCAAGCATCTTCTTGTGACTCCAAGTGGAAGACCATAATTAATTATTAATTAATTGGAGTGACCAGAAGATGCTTGGGGGTTGAAGTCGTTGCCTCACTTCGATGGACGTGGTGCGACTGACGAGTTCCTTGCAGAACGAAACATATATGTCTCGCACTTCCATCAGGTGTGGCATCGATTTCAATATTTCTCTAACATTTATCCCTTGAAGGATGATGGAGACATCACATCGTACACGTTCACATATCTAGCTCTACTATAACATTCTCTTGATTAATTTGAATTTTTCGAATGAATGTTCTAGTGTTCATTTTCTTAAATATTTCATTCAGTGCCATAAGCACAAAAAATTTCATTTCCTTATATATATATATATATATATATATATATATATATATATATATATATATATATATATTTATATATATATAAAATTTATATGGCAAAACTGAATTCAGTTTTGAGTCTGATATTCCATTCAACCCTCGAACAAAAATATTGGTTTTGTTTATATTACACAATAATAAAAAAATACAACTATATTGAAAAGAAGAGAAAAAAAAATTTCCTCAGAAATATAGAACATTTGAGATAATTTTACATGGTGAGGGACATTCGTGGTAAACAAATACGAAAACATATGATACAAAAAATTGATTCATACAATATTGCCCACATTCAAATCATCGAAGTACTCTGCCACACTATAGTATGCCTTTGTTAACATCACTGACTTGAATCTCTTCTTAAGAAGATGAGCCTTCACTAATATCAAATTTGACAGCCAATGGTTGAAGATTTTAATACTTCGATAATACAGTGTGTGCTCAAATTTAGCTGTTTTATGCTTAGGAATAAGTAGCATATAACTGTTCCTTGTTTACTATTGATACTCATGATTACTATTCAATTTAAAAACCTATCTTCATATTCTTCAACATATATTGAACATCTATAAATATATTAACCAGGTAGGGTGAGTATGTAATTATTAATAAAAAAAATTACAATGAAGCGAGTATTTATCGAAACGTTGAAATAACGGATAGATAAATTTCCGAAACAAACTGTTGAGTATGGAAACAAGTAACATAAACTTAGAGAATAAAACTTCACTAATCATAATCATTTTCACTCATTGATATATGTGATGTACTTCTTTGTGAAAGTATCACTGAATATTTCAATTAGTGCCTACAGAAAGTGTGAAAGTTTATATTTAGTGTACATTCAGTTTCATGAAGAAATAATAAATTTCATTCAAGTCTATGAATTCTATCTTATAGAATACGATCTACTCAACCATGGCCCCTAATACAGTGAAGTCTACAATCATGAATGGTGATACTTTAGATGAGAAGATAAATCCAGCAATTGCCATTGGGCAATTTTATTCACATCCACCACCAGGGGAAGAAGTCTGCATAAGCGGTGAGTAAAATGATACAAATAAAGGAAAAATATTTGTATATATATATTATCCACCAAGTAAACATATGGAACAAGAGGTGAACATTACCAAAAAAATCGGCCACAATGTCAACATTTCAACTTAACAGTATACATTAATCTGTCTATTATAGATAGACAGATTAATGATAGAACAGCTGTTGTTTTATATTGTTCATTTCGAATGTTGATTGTATTGAATTGAAATGAACAGCGCAATTAACATCATCAAAGTCGAAGAAAAGATAAATTTTCATGTATGAAATTGAATATTGCCCAAAAGTAACTATTTCTATCGAAGATTCAAAACTTTCCTGATTCCTGAAACAAGAGACGTTAGTTTGTTATACATATAACTATTCAAAAAATCACTGAAAATTTTTTCGCAATCGATTGACGCGAAATAATTGAAAAATGACAATTTATTCAGTTCACTTGAATGACTTGACAGAAAGCTATAACAATGATTTTGAATAAGATCTGTTGTAGTTTTAAATTAGGTATTTTAATATCTATATTTGTGAATGTGTATTATAATGCCGAATTTCCTTTCAACATATCAATTAAATGAAAAACATTCGGCAACATTTGTGGAACATTAGTTTTACAAATATATTGATTGTTTGATGTTAAAGTTACACTGGAATTTAATCTGTTAATATTATTTATTCACTTCAATTAGGATTTTTTGAAAACTTGTATCTGAAAGATCAGCGAATCATCAATTTAATTTTTATAGCGTAAACAATTTCCTGATAAACTTGAAATTTGAACAAGTACATACATTATATAAATGCCTAAATTGTTTTTATTTTAGCATTCTATATTTTCAAATTGGTTTGCCGGAGTTACAAAGACGCTAACCTTTGGACAAAGGAAGATAATCTCTGACCACTTTCATTGAGTTGCACCATTCTAATCGTTGAAAAACTTTGCATATGGAAATATATCCAGAATTATTCCATTGTTTATGTCCTATAAATATGAACTAGGCTTTTTCTGACGACAAGTGCGTTATTGTTTTAGATTACTGGTATTTCCATTCTTTTTGGGGTAATTTCTTAAGATATATTCAGATGTTTGATTATTTCATCAATATGTATTATGCTCGACCTACGTAAGCACACTCGACAATGAATGACGAGTGAGTTTGAAATTCAATGATGAATTATTTATTAATTCAAAATGACATCGTCAGATCATGGCAACGAAAATTTAGCGATTTGTTATTCAAATATCCATGTTTGACGATTTGTGATTTTGAATGCAATCGTTAATTTTCCTTTTCATAATCAGTTATGTACATTCAGTACTCGAGCGTATTTCACGTTAAGTGAGCCTCAGCTTTTCTCGAAAAGCTAAATATCGTCATTTATTCGATGATATAAAAATACATAAGATTACCTGTTTGGAGCATTTTTGTCCAATCAAAGTTCAAGTTGAAAACTTTGAAACTAGAAATTTCAAAAATTTGGAAATTCTCTCGAACACAGTTCCATATTTAAATATTTAAACGGCATTCTTCTCATATAGATTCTTCGTATTTGGAATAGTCACTGCGATGAATGTCGATGATATAGACTATCTATGATTATAGACTATGCGCGATTGAAGCCTCTTTTTTTTCAAAATTAACAAAACGGCGGAATAAAAAATCTAAATTGAAAACAAAACGAAAAAACTTTCGATCAGTCACTGACTAGTTTTTATAAAATTGATTGAATTAATCAATAATTAAATGTCAATTACAAAATTAACAGAATGGCGGCCTCAGAATATTTTTTTCTGATTTCCGGAAAAAACCGTAAATTGTTAATGAAAAATCTAAATTGAAAAAAAAACAAAAAACTCTCAATCAATTACTAGTTTTTCATGTTTTCTAGAAGTTGCATAAATTTTATTGAAAACTGACGAGCGGTTTCGAAGTTTCTAGTCAAAATTAACAAAATGGCGGCCTCGAGAAATTTTTTTGATTTCCGGAAAAAACTGTAAATTGTTAATAAAAAATCTAAATTGAAAAAAACAAAAAAACTTTCGATCAATTTCTAGTTTTTTATGTTTTCTAGAAGTTTCATTGAAATCTGGCGAGCGGTTTCGAGTTTTCTAGACAAAATTAACAAAACTGTGGTCTCAGGAATTTTTTTTTTGATTTTCGGAAAAAACTGTCAAGTGTTAATAAATCATCTAAATTGAAAAAAAACCGAAAAAACTTTGGATCAATTGCTAGTTTTTTATGTTTTCTAGAAGTTGCATGAATTTTATTGAAATCTGGCGAGCGGTTTCGAGTTTTATAGTCAAAATTAAAAGAAAGGCGGCCTCAGGAAATTTTTTCTGATTTCCGGAAAAAACAGTTAATTGTTAATATGAAATTTGAATTAGAAAAAACGAAAACGCTTTCGATCAGCCAATAATTTTTTATGTTTTCTAGAAGTAATATACATTTTTATTGAAATCTGTCTAGCGGTTTTCGAATTACAATGGTCAGTGGTTCAAAAAACATAGTTTCGAGAAAAACGCATTTTAAGTTTTACAATCGATTTATGTAGAGTAATACGAATAATTCAATTACTCACACAGAGTTATCTATTCCTGGAAGTTCCTTCTACGTTAGGCTAGGAGAAGTACTGCTAGGTTATCGTTGTTTGCCAGTTTCACATGTGCAGCATCCGAGTTTTCGGTATACCGATGAGAATTAGGCCCACAACTGAGTCCCAGTGTATTCAACATCATCAATAATGAATTCGAACCTTAATTAAATATATAATAACGTAAGCAACAATTTGTACGATAGTAAAACTAGCATTTAACGTTTTGGGCATATTTTCCACCTCAGTTGGTTGAAGCTCTCATTATTTTGATTGAGTTCACACTTCACCTATACATGTTGAAAGTAAATCTTCATTACTGAGATCTTCATAAATCGTCTTGTTAGCTCCTAAAACATCAGGAGGTAATGGAGAGTAATCTTGAGTAGGTATAAGTAGCAAGCTCTCCTTTTGCTTCAGCACGCATGCAAGAGCACGAATAATCTTCGCCTTTTAGACACATACTATGATTTTCATCACACGAGCCATAGTGATGAAAAGTTGCGATTATAGCAGATTTCATATCACAATGTCGACGTATTGATAATACATAATACACAATTAATTGGTCTATTACTTTTTCTGTATAACTATTTCGGATGGATTTAATTTAAGTATTTAAAATAACAAATTTTATAATTTTTCAATAGGTCATATCTTAGCAGGTAGCTAAATGCTGCTACCTTACTGCTCTCGGAAATACCGAGCGCCTGAGAGTACCTTGTTTATAGCTGAATAACTCAAAAAGTATTTGTCGCATTCACTTCAAATTTTCAGAGAATATTTTTACTTTAAGAAAATTCAAAAAAACAAAAATCGATTTTTTGAAAATTCTAACTAACCCTAAGCCCTTAAGTTTTTTAAGTTTTACTGGTAGAGATGTCGATAAATATTTTCGGATATTTTCAGATCGGGGATATTACAAGCACTAAATAGTTCAATGCGCAGTCGTCTACATTGTAGCGCTTTCCCATTATCAAGTTCTTTCATGAAATGGTTCGTAAACATCATAAGAGAGAACTTAACTACCTCTTTTCAGACATTTCCAACGTCACCTAATCATCACCTGTGTCACCCGTCACCTAATGCCACATCACCTGTGGCATGCTGTGACACGGGGGATGTCCACTCAATAAAGAACCTTTGCGAGGTACATCGCCTCAATTGCTCCGATGAGGTTAGATATTGACAATTTTATCCATTATCTTGTGTACAACGTGTACACCTAGGGTTTCCCAGCCTAGAAGGGCGAAAAATTGTTTTTCGATTTTTGATACGCATATCCTTCATATTTTCTCCTAATGACCCAATAAATAACTGACCTACAAAATATCATTGAAGGGGAGTAACGATAACTCCTGCCGACTTGATGCCAAAGTTCTATAGAGGAAATTTCGTATAGAAGTTGTACTTTTTATAGAGGACATTTTGGAACTTTCATTTCAAATTTTCATTTATTAATCAAAATATATTTTACCTGTATAATATATTTATCAAATATTTATCATTAATAGATTATTACTTCTTAAATTATCTCTTCAAAGCTTTTTTTTCCAGGAAGGGTATCAGTGTGTCTTCATGTACGCAACGTAGTAAAAGTAATATTTCTGCAGGATTTTATATTTTTGAGTGATTTTTATTCTTTCAGTTCTCTTGGAATTTTTTAAATAACGGAATATCAGGGTTGTTTAATTTTCTCTTGAATACTGCTCTCAACACTAATTCGTAGATATCGTGGCTGTTAGCAAACACCATCACATCTTTATCACATTTTCGTTCCCAAAGTATGTAGGCAGCATTAGTACGACTAGTACTAATGAAGCAGTGTTGTCACAACAAAGAATTTCGACTTCATTCTCTAAATTACATTCTGTAAACTCATTTCAAGTATCTATCTGCACTTGTTCACTTCCAGCAGTGTTGTCCAATTTAAGCACCACCATCAGTTGTTCTTTATAACCACACGAAATTACTGAATATGCTATATGGGTGCTTTATTCTTTACATTTGCGCATGTCTAAGTTGGCAAACATCTTCCATGCCAATGAACAGCTAGAGTATCCAAGACGTCGTTTTGGAGGACGGATTTGATAACTTCTAACAGATTTTTCGCTTTTCTGTACGAATTCTTCCAATGGAAGAATTACTTATGGGATAGTCGTCAGTATTGAGTGCTAGTGCCTCGTTAGTAACATCGAGGATGTACATAAAATTTCTCATACTTAATTGACACTTATCTGAAGCTGCCTTTTTTTCGGTTATATAATTTCTGCTCACTGACGCTTTTAATCGCAGTGTGCACCATCGGTTGGGGCGCGCAAATCGTCTTACGAATCCATTACTACCGAATCGAAAGAATTTTCCTGATATAATGAATTGGAAACAATAAGAGATGCAAAATAATTAGCATTACTTTTTTGTTCCTCGATATTTCAGGGGTGCGATTTTTAATCTTTATCGGTGAACTTTTCATCTATTCCAGCTTAGTGACCAGGTCTGGCTGGCGCTCTCTGCCGCTCCAAGAATATCTTATCTTCAGATATGTTCATTAATTGAAGGACATTGGAAACTGCAATGTCGAATAATTTGTTGAAGTATGTATTGTGTTTTGTACGAATTTATTGTCAATCTCTCAAGACTTGATATAAGGCGACTACTCCTTTACTCTCTGCTACTCTTTCAACACAACAAGGTAAAGCTTCAGTTGATATAGGGACTTTTTTCCAACAAATGATACTCTCGAAAAATTGAATATGGGCTTTCCTCTATACTTAAGTTCACTTCACGGATTTTATAAAACAGAACTGCCTGTACTTGGATTTTAGAGGGTTTCGGAAAGGTTATTTGATGATTTACATTCCTTAGAAAAAAATATGGCTTTGTTAGATGTGGATTATCCGACTGATATATCGACTCAACGAAAGAATGCCTTCACTGAGAAAACAAGCAAGTAATGACGAAACTGCGATAAGAAATTCGTGACACTCCGAAATATACAAGTACTGACAAGTATCAATGCAAGTCGTCATGGGTTGCTGTGGTCCTAGGTACATAAAATTTTATTTATAAGTGTTTTAACACTAGAAAGAAATAGGAGCTTATGGCTTTCATTCTTACTCACAGAGGAACTTTCACTTATCCCTGATATTATATATCACAGGGATTGAGTATCAGAGGTAGATCATAATTTTGTTTATTTCACACACATAAACCAATCAATATACATATTCAATATACTATGTGTAATTATATATATATGTAATGGGTGATTTTTTAAGCGTAGTTGTTTGAAATCGAATAAAACACTCAATTTGTATAATATATATTCAAAATGTTTATTGAAATTATTAACTTGAATGTTGTCCGCCGCTGCGTATCAAATGGTCCATTCGGAAGGTCCAATTTTGCGTCACTTTTTCGACCATTTCGAACTATATCCCACGAATTATGCGTGTTATGTTATCCTGTAGGCTTCAATCGTGTTCGGCTTGTCCACATACACTAACCACTTTACATAACCCCACAAGAAATAATCCAGAGGCGTCAAATCGCATGATCTAGGCGGCCAATTTACAGGGCCATTTTGAGAGATAAGCTGCTCACCAAATTCATCCTTCAACATGTCCATTGTTTCACGAGCTGTGTGGCATGTGGCACCGTCTTGATGAAACCACATGTCAACCAAGTTCAACTCGGCCAACTGGGGCAAAAAAAGTAACCTATCATGGTTCGATATCGTTCACCGTTGACGGTAACGTCCACGGTCACCTTCAAAGAAAAATGGACCGATAATGCCACCAGCCCATAAACCACACTAAACTGTCGTTTTTTGGGTATGCATCGGTAATTCTTGTATGGCATGTGACTGTTCATCACTCCCGACGCGACAGTTTTGTTTATTAACATATGCGTTGAGCAAGAAATGAGACTCATCGCTGAACATAGTTTTTCGATCAAAGAGCAGATTTTCATCAAGCTGTTCTAAGGCCCATTCACCAAAAAATAGACGCTGTGGTAGGTCATTCGGCTTCAATTCTTGCATAAGTTGAATTTTATAGGCTTTCAAACCCAAATCAACACGTAAAATTTTTCATGTGGTGAAAAACATATGCCCAATTGCTGAAACGGCGACGAATTGACATTTCACGACTCTCATTAACACTGTACGCTACGGCTGCAATCATCTCTTCAGTACGCATGCGAGACAATGGTTTTTTAATGTCCAACAAAGTAAACTTGGCGCGAAATTTGGTAATAACAGCACGAATTGTTGATTCACCAGGTCGATTATGACGACCCTTTTTCACAGAGCACGAATTTTGATAGTAAATTTAAACAATTTGCAATCGTTGACGTTTGTAAGTCTTTCCATGATACAATGACAGAGTATACTGAAAACTTTCCACTTTGATAGATGACGTTTGAATGCCATTACCAACCAGTGCTACCAACCTGAAAAACTTAACTCTTGGAAAATCACCCGTTATATATAAATCACACTCATTAGAATCACCTGGCTTACCATGAGTTTATCAGAGGTTTTCTCATGGTGAAGATGACTAAAACTTCCGAAGCGCATGCTAAGCCAGAAATATTGCTCTAAATATTGAAAATCAAAAAAGCTAATTTGAGTTTCCTCAAAAATGAGTTTGACGTTTTGATATCCAAGTAATTCATAAAATTCAATAATTCATTTATTTTGACGAAGTTGTGAAATGACGAAGTACATGAAATAGAATATGCCCATAATATATTTGAATTAGTAATTTGATCAGATAAAATTATGTGGATTGGGTGGTAATCATTGATAAATTATCATATTTTCCAGGAATTTCTGGAGCGTTTCCAAATTCTATCAATATGGAACACTTCAAAGAGAATCTGTTCAATAAAGTTGATATGGTCTCTGACGATGAACGTAGGTGGGATAAGTTCCATCCAGAAATTCCACAGAGGACAGGAAAAATTTACAATGCAGAAAAATTTGATCCTGGCTTTTTCGGTAAGTTTCTTGAATATGAAAATTATATATATATATATATATATATATATATATATATATATATATATATATATATATATATATATATATATATATATATATATATATGAATTCTCGCTTAACTCTTGGTGAAACATAATTGAATATTAAAATAAATTAAACTCTTGGCTTAATGTTTCACGATTTATTTAACAATATGTATAGTCAACATGTTTCGAGCGTTAGCTCATTTAAGACTCTCGAAGTTTTCAAGACTCTCGAAGACTCAAGACAGTCTTGAAAATGAGCTAACGCTCGAAACATGTTGACTATACATATTGTTAAATAAATCGTGAAACATTAAGCCAAGAGTTTAATTTATTTTAATATATATATATATATATATATATATATATATATATATATATATATATATATATATATAAGTTAATCAAATCAATCAAAAGAATGGTGTAGTAGAGCTACCTATGTGAACGTGTACACCTGTATCGTTCTACTCGGAACTTGTCAGTTGCGCAGTTGTCCATCGAAGTGTGGCAACGATTTCAATCTCCAAGCATCTTCTTATGACTTCAGTTGAAGAACCGCCAAGAAATGAATACTTCACAACTCCATCTAAAGAAATCAAACGAAAACATCTTTCAGATCATAGACACTGTAAGCACCCGTTCACACGGCTTCGATAACCATTACAAGGTATCACAATATATATTTGATAACTTGTGATATCAAATATATATTGTGATACAAGGTATCACAATATATATTTGTATGATTTGAGTAAGTAATAGATGAGTTCCCGGCAAAAATAGGTCACTGCCACCAGTAATTATAATGAATTAAAAATCAATAATGAAGTATAAATCAATTGATATTAATAATAATTGAGATTACTTTTCTTTTATGTATATTCAAGGATTGCATTATCGCCATGTTGCATCTATGGATCCTATGATGCGTCTGCTGCTAGAAAAATGTATAGAGTGTGTAATAGATGCTGGTTTTAATCCATCAGAATTGGAAGGATCAAAAACGGGGATATATTTGGGTGTCTGCTTCGGAGAATCGGAGAGAGAAATATTTTATCAAGATCTAGAATCAAGAGTCTCTCCTATGCTTGGGTATGTAATCTATTGATGTATTACCATGATGTTGTATAAATATACATATATAATATATATTGATATATTAATATATGTACCTAATATTATTATTATTACGATTGTTCCCCATGAGGAGAGCGACTGAACATGAATTTGCAATTATTAGGACTTTTGCTTCATCTTTTTTGCCTCCCTAAAATGCTTCATCCTCTCTGATTGCTTTTTGTTACCTACAGCTGTTCATTTCACTCCAGGTTGACGATTTGACTCTTGCTCGAACTTAACATGTGCGATTTCATAGCGACATTCTGTGCGATCTAGCCACTCTGTTCCACTATGCATAATTATATCGAGTATTTTCTTCGGTATTCTGGACAGTTCGATTCTGTAGACATGTGTATAGAACATATATATATATATATATATATATATATATATATATATATATATATATATATATATATATATATATATATATATATATATATATATATATATATATATATATATATATATATATATATATATATATATATATATATATATATATATATATATATATATATATATATATATATATATATATATATATATATATATATATATATATATGTATATATATATATATATATATATATATATATATATATATATATATATATATATATATATATATATATATATATATATATATATATATATATATATATATATAAAGTTAATTGAATGTTCGCTGATCTCTTGGTGAAACATTGTTTAATATATCGAATAAAAACATTAAGCTTCATTCATTTCACGAAATTTATAATAAATAAAGACAATTGTTTCGGGGTAATACCCCATTTTCAGAAGTTAAACTGTCAGTTAATCGTCAAAAAGAGTTACAGTGTCAGTTTAAGTTTTGAAAATTGGGTAACACCCCGAAACAATTTTCAAGTATTTATTATAAGTTTTGTGAAACCAAGCCAATCATAATTCATAATATGAATGCAACACAAAAATCGAAGCCTGCGTGGCTTCGATTGTTTGCGAAGCTCAAAAGAGACTGTTTCGTTCTAAAAGGAACTCATCAGTTGCGCCTGAACACCCTTTTATGACTCCTAAGTAAACAAGTGTCAAGTAATGAATTACTCAATTATTCTATTTTAATAACCTAACCTGCCTCATCGGCCAGATCATTGAAACTATAGAATCGCTTAAACGGGTAGAATTAGTTAATTATTTTATTTGAAGGAAACAATAGAATGTATACAAAAGGAATATTTCGATTGATTCAAAAATATTTTGAATGAATGTCCTGATATTTTGATGAATATCTGTAATATTTGTTATTAATTTAGTGCAACACAAACACTTTTTGTATACGTATATATATATATATATATATATATATATATATATATATATATATATATATATATATATATATATACATATAGGTCAGAAATTCACTACAAGAAAAAGAACTCTGTAGTTCCCGTGCTTTGTTATCGCACTTGTGGACAAACTACTTATAGATATTCGCTATCAAAGTACACTATAACTTTCTTTCGATAGTTTTTGACGAACTATTCTAAAGAATATTAAAGCAGAGCTGGCTATGTGAAACATGAACGATGCGATGCCTCCATTGTTCTTCTAGGGATCAGTGTTAGAGAATATTAGATTACCCATTATCCTTCATGGGAAAAATGTTGAAGAATCTTGAAATCGATGCCTGCATTTTTTGAAAGCGTGAGACAATCACTGTTTCGTACTACAAGGTACTCATCAGTCACGCTACGTTCAACGAATGAAAGGCAAAGATTCCAATCCTCACATACCGTCTAGTCGATTTCAAGATATAAATATAGAATGAAACGTAAGCCTATATAATGCGTAGATTAAGTCTAGATTTTCGCACTTTTTAGAACTTTTTTCACACTCCACGACATCTCCGACCTTTGTTTGGATTCCTTATCCAGCTGCAGCGTATTCTATCTCGTATGGTTAAGCCAATCATGTACCTTTCTATCTCCAATGAGTTGTTCAAAGCTTCTGGATATGAGCAGATTTCAGGGTCCAAGTTTCGCTGGCGTAGGTCATCGCTGGTAATACGCACTGGTCAAACACTTTGCTCTTTAAGGATAGTGGCATATCTGATTTGAAGATGTGTTTCAGTAGACCAACTGTACCCTAAGCTGTTCTGGTTCTTTGCATGATCTCCGGTGTAATATCCTCGTCTCCCGTGACAATCTGTCCCAGATATGTGTAGGACGCTGCTATTTCTAATGGGGATCCATCCACCTCCATTTGTTCTCTGGTGCAGAAAGGGTTCAGCATCATCTTTGTTTTTGCGGTGTTTATTTCCAGACCTATTTCCTTGCTCGCGATGTTCAGTTCATTGATGCGCTCTTGAAGATCGGTGGCATCGTGGGAGAACAGGACTATATCGTCAGCGAACATCAAGTGGCTAAAATAGCGGCCATTTATCTTGATTCCGTTCTCGCTCCAGTCCAACTTCTGAAATATACACTCCAAAGGAGCTGAGAACAGCTTTATGGAAAACGAATTTCCTCTGACGCCTCTCATTATTGTTAATTTTTCCGAGTATTCGTATATTTTGATGATTGCTGTGGAATGTTCTATATATTCTGGATAAGCTCGGTATAGCAAGATGGTATTCCTATCCACAGTAATTAGGTGGTTGCAGCTAGAGAACTAAGCAGATTAAATGCCTTCTTATAGTCAATAAATGCCATATAAAGAGGCATTGCGTATTCGTTGCATCTTGATATCACTTCGCAGTTGGTGAAAATGTGATCCATTTTACTCTATGACCTCCTGAAGCCTGCCTGTTCTATTGTATGATATGAGTCCAGTTGTCCCGATAATCGATTAATAATTATCTTCATGAAGATGTTATATGCTGTGGGGAGTAAACTTATCGGTCTGTAGTTCCTCAGGTCTTCCGAATCCCGTTTCTTATAGAGCAGAACCATGGACGCGTTTTTTCACGTGTTGTTTCTGTTTTTCAAACAGTCACTGAAGAGCCTCGATAGAATGCGGTACTGGACCCCTGACTTGATAACTTTCACTGTGAGATCGTCCTCACCTGAAGAGTTGCCAGCTTTCAAGGGTTCAATTGCAGTTCTCGTTTCTGATGCCAGAACTTCCGGTCTCTTCATGTGATATTATCTCATCATGATTACACTTATCGCTATAGTATTAATTGTAGAACTCAATGGCGAATTTTAGAATTTCGAATTTCTTTGTTTTTCTGTCTCCGTTTGAATTTTTGAGCGCGATTATCTGATGTTTTCCAGTCATGTTCTTTTGCATAGCTTGCTTATAGCTTTTTGCATTTTCTATAGCCTGCCTCACTGTCCTTGTATTTTATTTCTGAATTTTCTGTGTTCATTCTGAATTTACACTATAATAAAATGATACCTACTGATAAAGAAATCAGTAAAAATGAGAATTTCTTTGAATCTAATACTCTAATACTCTATCATACCGCAAAAACAAAAAAAGAAACTGAAACAGAAAATCTACAATAATATCATTGCCACCGTGCTCCATTCGCTAGTCGTATTGGCTATAAGACAAATAGCTCCTCAATACCGCAGCAAGTCTTACCAAAGATGAGCTCAATTTAAATTTTTGCGACAAAACATTCATAGTTCTGCAAATGTCGTATGAAAAGCTTCTCTGAAATATGATAGTATGGTGTTGTGGGGGAGTGAGCAGTCCCCTGCTTCCTACATTCGATGTTTGTACATCCGAACGAAATCTTATCTTATTATAAAGATATGGCGGTGTCTTGTACTTTAAAATTTCAAAATACAACGTCGCTGAATGTAGCATACGCTGATTCTCCAAGGTGAGCCTTCGGGATACCCGAAGCTTATACGTCACCCTATCAAATTTGCGTATTCCCCAAAAAACCTCAAACAACTACGCTGCACCATCTCCACACGTTTAGCATCAAACTTTGTCAAAAATCGATCACAGACAACGTCACAGTAATTAAAATAAGACAGACCCATGTATCACAAATATTTTGCTTCAAACTCTGTGACACAAACAATACGTGTCTATGTGGCGAAAACATTTTTAATTTTACAAAGGCCCCCTTCAAACATTCATTTATGTGTTCGCTAAACTTGAGTCCATCAGCCACCAGCAAGACCAAATTTTTGACGCTTCTTACTGGTATTAGAACATTTTACGTTACCCATACGGATCTCCAGCTGTGTTTGACATGTGTTATCATTGAAAATCATGAATTTGGTTTTACCAGCATTTATATGTAATCCATGTTCCTTCGAATTCGACAGAATGATTTCTATATCAGAATCAATTTTTCGTGAAGCCAATTCACACTCCTTAACTGAAAAAAAATGATATAATTGCACATCGTCAGCATACATGTGACACCTAGCTGTTGTAACACCCTCTGTCAGAGAACTCGTATATATGCTGAAGAGAAGTGGTCCCAAAATAAAGCCTTGAGGAACACCACGTTTTATCTCCTTTACCTGGGAACGACACATTTTAGTCTGCACATATTGTCTTCCTCTGTGCAGATAAGAGCACATAAAATTAACAGCCCCATTGGAAAATCCACAGTACTGCAAGATCGCCGTCATTAACTGATGAACAGTCATGTCAAAGGCTCGAGAATAAAAAATCAAAATCAGAGGTGTAGTATACCTGCTATCAATTGCTCTAACTATATCATCAGTGATGTCAAGTAGAGCTGTAGCACAGCCATAGCCCTCTCTGAAACCTGACTGATTTACAGGCAAAATACTGTATCTGTCCAAATGAACCTGTATCAACCATGTTGTCAACGAGAACGAACCTATTCACCTTAGAGAGTGAATATTAAGTGCGCTTCTAAAGTTCATCGAACTTGTTGAATGATAACAAGAAACAATTGTTTCATCATTATTATGAATCATCAGTCTTATTTAATCAATAAAAAAGAATGGATAAGTATCGAAACGCCCCCAGGTCCTATATCCGAATGAGTAGAACAATAGTTCGTGAACTAATAACGTGAGCACCCTCTACCAAAGAAAAGACGTGTAAACCCTCTTCAGCATTTTAGATTCCTACTCATGACAACATTAGCGAGAGTACCATGTCTAATCGCTCCAAATCACGTCCGTGAATCTTGAAACAAGCTATTCCTTTGCCCGCCGGGGCATGATATGGAGCGATTAGGCAAGCACTATTCAGAGGCTTTGTAGTCATTTAACTCAAACACAACAGAGCTTTGTCTTTTATGTGTAAGAAGAATCCGATGCCTAATCACTCCAGAGCACATCTAGGAGGGCTAAAAGATAGGTAGTTTCAAGATTCACAAATCATTCATAGTAGTCAATACTGAGACTCTCAAACGAAATATTCAAAATGAAACTCTCATGGAGCTGTCTACACAATAATAATGATCAAACAGTTGTATCTTATTGTTATTCAATAAGTTCGATGATTTTTCGAAGGTACCTTATTCAAATCTGAAATTTCAGAATCAAAACGGCATTTTATTGCCGTCTTGTATTGAAATTTTGAAAGTCATCATTTTGTTTATTGAATATAAACTTAAATTCAAACACTTGAACTTATGATTTACACTTTATTGACTACATAGCATGACGCGTTTCGTCGTTACAAACGACTTTTTCAGATGCTTACAGAATAATGAATCTGAAGAAGTCGTTTGTAACGACGAAACGCGTCATGCTATGTAGTCAATAAAGTGTAAATCATAAGTTCAAGTGTTTGAATTCGAGTTTATATTCAATCATAATGGATTTACATGAAGTAAACGCCAACACTATTAAATATCTTGTTCATTTTAGATTGTTCATTCATCCCATAGATAACTTTCATTGGATCCTGCAGTAGAATCCATTTCGTAATTATATTGTTCGTCCCAGTGACCACTCAAATTTTCTATTGAACACATTGCGTAGTAATTAATAGTACACGAGCAATGAAATGTAAAATTTGTAAAATATTCTCAATGAAATTTCAATGAAATTATTTTTTAGTTTCAATGTTCAACATCAATATATGTATTCCCTGAAATTCTCCTTCATACGCAGCTATTATATCTAAGACATTGCACTATCATTCTAAAAGTTGAAATTTTTTTTTTAGAGTTTTGAGGTCGGTAATGGCCCACAGAATCAGTTATTACCTGAAGTTGAGAGGACCCTCCTATGTAGCCGATACAGCTTGCAGTAGCGCTCTATTTGCTCTGGAGAATGCCTACTCAAATATAAGAGAAGGGGTCTGCGATAGTGCTATAGTAGCAGGATGCAATCTATGCCTTCATCCTTTTGTATCATTACAATTCGCAAGGTGAGAAATTTTTTATGTCATTTTGAATTAAGTTTTTATACAATTTATAAAGAAATAGGATTTTCACAAATTCAAGGAAGTTATGTATGAATTCTTAGAGCTTCTGAAGTCATTTGAAGAATTCTTAAAATAGCTAAATCCAGAAAATACTATCAGAATGCAATTTCGTTAAGAGTATGAGCCATTTGTTGAAAGAAAACTAATTTTTGTCTGTTTATGGTTCAGCAATAAATGAAAATAATCAAATTAACTTTGTTTTCAATTTGAAAGTTTTTTCATAGTTTTTGTTGGAAGTTATCTTCATTTCTCAACGATTGAAATTCTATTCCGCACTCTACATTCATTATTGAGAATGTACATAATGTCAAAATATTTGTATATGTTATATTATATATTGCATATATTATATTCTCCTACATAATACAATGTGAGATTATTCGAAAAATGCAACTATGGGTATAAGTATTGCAAAATAATTACAAATTCATCATGCATGAAATAATTTATTTCTAATGTTCCTCTCTTTCTTTGAAGACTGAAATATTGATTTTAAAATTGTTCATTAGATGATTCAATGGTAGAGCGAGCGAAAAACTCCAGAGGGAACCAAATGAGTTAACTTATGGATGAGGGCAAATACATCTTATCGGTTTCCTGAAATACATCTTATTAGCTTAGGAATCAGAATGTTGAGGTTATATTGAATTGAATGATTGGATGTTGTAGATTTGCAAATATTTAGGAATAGAAGGTGATCGTTTGTAAATACTTCCGTACAAAAAAGAATAACAAAGATCACTGCACATATTTTCACATTATTTCCAAGAAATAGTGGTACAATTATAACATTTTCAGATTTTCGAAATTTAACATCCATTAGACTAGGACATTTGTGTAGAAAGCTTATTCCAAACGTACATTGGTACTGTAATATACTGATCTGGTACACAAACCACCAATTATGCCATCATAACAACTGAAACTTGAAAATGCATACCCAATACATTAGATTCCCAAACCGTTGAACTGTTTTTCATCAATCTGATTCACAGAAGCTTGAATCCGCGAAATTAATGAGCGGTGAGAACTTATGGGACTTTTCTATTTTGAGTCAACCAAAAATGTTAATTCTGAAGAAAACGTGCAGATTAAAATAATAGAATATATGGTTGTCCGATATGGAAGATTGAGGCTACTGGAATTCGTATTCCATCTTCATCACTAGTTCCGGACTTGGGGGTAAAAACTCTCGAATGGGTACTCTATTGGGCTATGCATGTGAATGCCCAGGATACCAAGGACACCTCATTACAAATATAGAAGTTTCCTCAGAAATAAGGAAAAAGAGGAAATATCCTAAAATACTCGGGACTTGTGAGAAATATATATATATATATATATATATATATATATATATATATATATATATATATATATATCCTTATGGGGTGTGATACATGTAACCGCCTTCATTTTTACCGTTTTTTGAGGACTTTTTAAGCTGGGAAGGAATAACTGAATCATTCTGAAATTTTGTGGAGTTATTCATTATATATTGAAATACAGATAAAATATCCTTTCAATTTTTAGCTATAAAAGAGCTCCCATAAAAATAAATCTGAGAGACCCTCTCGGAAAAAGACATCAATTTGCGGGCGTTCTCACTTCTCGTATGGTGATCTGAAATCAAAAAAATTAGTTTGTTCATCTTCATAAAACATAAATCTTCTAGTTAAAGCAATAAAAAATCAAAAAGTCACAAAATCGTAAATTGTCACACCTCAGAGAAAAAAGTTCCAATTTTCACCCTTTTTCAAATGGTTTTTTTTGGTAAAAGGGTTAATTTTTGAAATTTTTTGGAATGTTTGAGGTTTAACTAGAAGCTATTACCATAGAAAAGACGTGTAAAAAATTTTATTGCAATCGATTGGGAATGTTTCGAGTTATCCCGCCCGCAAATTCCAAAAGGGTCGATTGGAGAAAACCGCGTTTGAAAATTTGATACACAGAAACTGTATAATCAGCGATTCCAGGGCCATATAGAAGTTCTTCGGTACGTTCACAGAACTCGTCTTTCTGTGTGTGTTCGGTGTAATGACACTGAAAGTTTGATTTCTTCGGGATTTTTCCCTGAAGCTTCAGCTTTGCGCCACTTGCACCAGCTATCGATACCAGAACGACAGTACTCGTGTCTTGGTTCATCATCTGTAGAGCACAAGTGGCCATGATCACTTCGTTCTTGTCTTTCACATTATTAACGTTACTTCGAATGGCCAATCCGTAATATAACTATAATTTTTTAATTAAACCTTCCGTCAAATTACCTCTTCCTCCCAGGTGATTGTTTTAGTTTTTTGGAGTCGAGTAGCCATCCCCTTCTGAACACGGCTGATGCATTCACTTTTTACAAATTGAAATTCGTCGCCATACGGATTCAAATCGAGAATTCCTTTGAAGGTTTCTGAATCCCCATCTCCTATTAGTATCCATATTTGACACCAAATATTTCTTCAGATCGTGAAAAACATTTCCATTATAGCGTCGACTTCCATAGCTCCAGAAGATCCTTTATGGTTTTCTTGGCAGCTTGGTTCATGTTTTCGAACCATTCACGATATTCTTCAGTGTCATTTTTAGGATAAGACTGCATATTTTTATTCCACTTATTAATTTAGTCCGCACAGAACGAACGCCAGAAGTATACTGAACTGAACTAAAATAACTGCAACACTGGTTTTAAGTATTTTATGGTAACTATATAGTCGTTGAATACCAAGAATTGAAAAAGAAAAGATTTACGGAACATCTGCTGACACGGTTCGACCATAAAATAGACCCCAAGTGTATAAATTCGAAACGCAAGAAGCGAGAAAAGAGCCGCTCTATTTTTTTACATGTATCGCCCCCTTTATTGCAAACCATAAAACAGGGGAAGATACTGGGTTGAAGGGTCATTGAAGAAAAATCTTATTGAAGCGAAACTCATACATTAGGTTCTGGTTTGGGAAGAGCTCGGTAAGAACGTTTCGAGAGTGCACATCGAGAGTTGCTAACATCCGAAATGGATACGTTCTGGTACGAAGGAGATATTAAGTATATTTTATCAAAATTAAATCAGTTCTCGTAATAGGTCCAGCGGCAACATAATTGAACCACTGATCGCTCCCAACTATTTTAGAAAATTTACTACTCTCCTGAGCTATGATTGCAAATCCAGTGATTGCGGAGATTGCTGATACTGATTGAACTGACTGATTGATACTGATGATTGCTGAGTGGTGATTGAACTACAGAAACTGGCAACTTTAACTGAAAAAATAATAGTAGATTATTCACTTTATTAGCCGTTACTTTATTTACTGCATTAGCCGTTATTATAATTTCACACAACGAATCAGCCGAATTTCCATTTTTTCATTTGCAGAACCATTTGTTTCATATGCAGAGCTATTTTTTTATTATTGTCGAGATTGAGACTAAAAACGATGTCTTGCCAGACTTAAGCTTCTCATGTTGATTTGTACTATCAGAATTTCAGAAAGTTTCTGTTCTGCATTTTCACGCATATATAACTCTATTGCCTTTCTATTTTTTTCAGGTTGGGTGTGCTTAGTCCTGACGGCACATGCAAGTCATTCGATGAGTCAGGCAATGGATATTGCAGAGCAGAAGCTGTAACTGCCATATTCCTGCAGAAAGCAAAAAATTCTAGACGGATATATGCTAGGGTAAGGAATAATCTGCATTTTTTCCTCTTTTGAAAGAATAAGATCTCCCTCACACTTTAAAACTTTATCGTAGATAATTGTATGCGATTTGCTTAATGGTAATATGTCTAAATAGCCTTAGTCACATTAGGTTCAGGAATCGGCAGAATAAGTTTTAGTCTCTCGTTTTTTCAGCAGCAAGGACTACATCTGGAAACATCTGAACTAGTTCCGACTTAGCTAATTGTGTGATATGAAAACCACAATACGATAATCGCTCAAAATATTCAATCAGAAGAACTAAGTCAAAAGTTGTTTGGTGCTTCATGTTTATTTTTCCTCGGAAGGTTTTTTGCTTGCGTTTTACTTTTTTCTCTCCATACAAAATATGCTAATGCAAATCGTACTATTCAATGTATATTTTAAAATCGACCCCTCACATTGCTGTGGTTATGCCCGTAGTGACAAATCATATTCTGGCTAAGTATCTAGGTGGTACATGGACCAAATTTTATATCTCGCGTACATTATATACAATTTTGTCTTTCTCGAATACTGACAAGTATAGCTTAAGTTGGTCAATAAGTTAGATTCTAGTGTGGCTGGATTGTTCTCTGCGAGAATCAACTTTGAAATGTAGACAAAACGGTTGTTCGTTTATTTTCTTTGGGACGTAGTATTGTCAGTATCGATCCAAATGATTATTAACAATTTCTTGGTGTTTCTATTGATGTTGGTTAAACATAGGAGACATATTAGTGAGTTATTCAACAAGACTGGAGTCGCATATAAGATATGGTATGATTGTATGGGGCTGCTCCTCTGAAGAAATGCGTATGTGTATTCTAAAAAGGTGTCTTAGATTAGTGGCCAATCAAGACTGTTGATGCTGCTGCAGAAATACATTTTCAGAGCTAGAATACTGTCAAAAACTCATTGTCATAAACCGAAAATAAAATAACAATGTTAGGGCGAATGCAGGTTTTCACGAGAAACAAACAAGACCTACGTAGAGGCTGGTGTAGACCAGGCACTTTACAGAGTAGTCAGAATTTCGCTTGTTTCAGATTCACAACAAGTTACTTTTTCCTTTGAGGAACGCTGATGAAACGAAATTCAAGAGATATGTTGAAGCGTTTTCATTGCGATACAGCCACTACTCAATTTACGAATTTTTATTAGATTTTGTACAGAAGATTCAATCATTTCTTCAAATTTTGTCTTTTACTCATTCTGTTTTTCCTAATTTTAACTTTGTTTCTTTATTTGCTGAAAAATTAAAAATTTGAATTGCATCAATAAATATCTATATATCTATCTCAGATAGAACATCCTCTCTTGAAAGACTTCCCATATTTTATTGACTATAACTGTTCAACTTCAAACTGCTGTTTCGAGTTTCCTTCTGATATGATCTTTCATCAACAAGAGACAGCTTTGAGATTGTAAAATTTTATTAGTTTCAGTTATTTCAACACGATTGGTCCATTCTTGCGACGCCTATTTCTTTTGAAAATGGAGAGTTACACCTGATTTTCCTAACGAATTTACTATTTTAATTTTCATGAAATTATTTTTGAAGTTTGTGTGATGGAAAAAAATTTAAATTATTTGTTTTGAAAAATCGATTTCTAATAAAAATATTGAAGTAGAAACAAAACGGAGTTAAAAAAACACGGACATGTTCTCGGGTCTAAATATAAAAGCCGTTTGTTCTTCATCATTATGCATTTATGTATATGAAGCGTATAATTGTTCCAAAAACGGTGTTTCCAATGTTTTGGATTTACATGAATTTTTACTATTTACAATTAGTAAAATTAATGAATTTCAGGCTTTCATTTTCTTTTCGATATCCTTTTGTAACCTTTTCATTACACAAAGCAACATGTTTAGTGTGTTAATTAAGTTGCTTCTCGAGTCTCTTTAGTCTAGTGGGGAGAGGATATGTTCTTCACAAGGCTATCTGGTTCGAATCTCGAGTGAGATTTGTACGTTTGTGTATGTGAAAAGAAGTATAGGAGGTTTGAAGTTGAATAGTATCAAGAAGGATAGGTGATGTACAAGGATTATGAATCGAAAAAATTGGATTTAAAGAATTCCAAATTTTTTCAAATTCATTGAAGGTTTATTCAATTCATATATTTTTCTTGAGTTTATGTAGCTAATTCGTTATATAACGTATTTTGTATGGCGTACGGGTAGATTGTGAAAGAAGTGGAACTCGGAATGAATAATATTTGAAATCGAATACTTTTTCTTCGACATAAGTTCTGATATAGTTAAAGTTAATTCAATCCCAGAATATACTAAAACCGTAGGAACGAATTATATATAACAGTTAAATATCATTTGAATACATTTCAGCTAGTTCACGCAAAAACTAATTGCGATGGATTCAAGGAACACGGAATTTCATATCCTTCAGGACCAATGCAGATGAAACTATTGAAAGAATTCTACGATGAATGTGGCATAAGTCCATCAACAGTAGGTTTCATAGAAGCTCACGGAACTGGTGAGGATAAGTACCTTAGGCATTACCTTCGAAATTATTAGTGACATATAGTGAAAAGTATTTGTCTATAATTCAAATGTGGAATGCACTGAATAACACATTTTCATTTGGAGCAAATAGTTCTTACAGTCCGATCTTTCAATTTTCATATAATTTTTTAAGGTTTATCAACAAAATGTTAGCAGTACTGAATTAGTAGTTCTAGTTTCATTTTTATAATAAGAAATCTATAACCTTTTGAACACACACACTCACACACATATGCTTCGAGCGGAAGGCTTATTATCAAAACTAATAATGAGCTCAATAACAGAGATGATAATCAGATGATGACCTCTCGAAACATGTTGACATGCTACAATGGATCTATTGACTCTCATCCATTAGTTAACTAATGACGTGAGCTGCCTCTATAGTATAAACGAGATTTATTCTTTAGAGTTTTTTCTGTAGATGTGTAAAAATGCTACCATGACTGGTCGCTCCAGTACCTTAACTAGTTTCCAGATCTCGTGAATAAATATCCTTCACAGTTAGTTAATACTGACATTTTCAAACAAAATATCGAAATATTTCGAACCAAACTCTCAGGGACCTGTTTGCGTTGACAACATTTGTGTAGAAATGACTTCTTATAGTCAATAAATGCCATATATAGAGGAATTGCATATTCGTTGCATTTTGATATCACTTCGCGGATAGTGAAAATGTGATCCATCGTGCTGTTTGACTTCCTGAAGCGTGCCTGTCCTATTGGCTGATATGATTCCAGTTGTCCCGATAAGCCGTTAGTAATTATCTTCATTAAGATCTTATATGCTGTGGGGAGTAAACTTTTCGGTCCGTAGTTCCTCAGGTCCTCCGCATCCCCTTTCATATAGAGCAAAATCATGGACGTGTTGTTCCACGAGGTGGGAATTTTCCTGTTTTTCAGTCACTGAAGAGCCTCGATAGAATGTGGTGAAGTACTGGGCCCCCTGACTTGATAACTGCCACTGAGAGATCGTCCTCACCTGAAGAGGTGCTGGCTTTCAAGGATTCAATTGCAGTTCTCGTTTCTCATCTCAGAATTTCTGGTGAATCTTCAACCGATATTATCTCAAAATGATTACGTCTATCGCTATAGAGTTGTTTGTAAAACTCAATGGCGACTTTTAGAATTTGGGATTTCTACGTAATTCTGTCTCCGCTTGAATTTTTGAGCGTAATTATCTGATGTTTTCCAATCGTGTTCTTCTGGATAGTTTTTTATAGCTTCTTGCATCTTCTAAAGCCTGCATCACTGTTCTTGTGTTGTATTTCCGCACATCTCCTCTGACTTTTCTCCTTACAAGTGCACTTCATTCCTTTAGCTTATAGTTCTGAGTGAAGCTCTCATTTTTCTGTGTTTATCTTGGAGTGCTTTCGTTTTGTCAGTTAATTTGGAAACTTTGTGACCAGTATATATATATATATATATATATATATATATATATATATATATATATATATATATATATATATAAATATATATAGTTTCAAGATTCACAAATCATTCATACTAGTAAATTCTCTTTAGCGTTGGGAGCGTTTATATGTCGTTTCTTAGATAGAGGGAGCTCACCTGAATTTTCTCAAAGTGTTGTTCTCCTCATTCGGATATATGACTTGTGGGCGTTTTGAAAGTAATCGATTCTTGACCATCAATAACCCTTATTTCAGCTGCGTTTATTGCTTCTGGACGAAACGTTGTGTTATAATGCCTCAATTAGGTGCCTCTCCAAATGCACTTCTTATAATAGTGCGCCCATAGTAGCTTGCAAGCCCATTGGAGCTTGGTAATTGTTTGTTCATCAGCATTTCGGATTGAACATGAGGACTGTATAACTTCACCGAGGTGTTTCAAATGGCCCTCTTGCAGAATTTTACCATATTTCGTGATTTCTTGGGAAGATTTCGTGGTTTTTTTCTATGTATCTGATTTTATCGTAAGAAATTTGTAACCTGGTTTCTGCGCAATTTCATGTAGTCTTTCTGCGGCGAGAGTGGCTTCAGATCTATTGCCTGTGATAACTGCAAAATCGTCTGCAAAAGTAAGACATTTGACTCGCTTTTCATTTATTCAATTCTCTCTTCTGATACCCACTTGTATGCCCTTCACATGAGGTTTGCATCCCCTAATTATCTTTTCTAAAAGGATGTTGAGAATGGGGGGGAAGTCCATCCCCCTGTCGCTCACCGCATTTTATTTCAAAGGGATCTGATACTTCGCCCATGAACTATACTTTGGAAGTTGTACCTGTAAGAGTCTGTTCTATAATTTTTCGAGTTTTCACGATCGATACCAAATTCTTTCATGATGTCTGCCATGTACCGAATAATATGCTTTCTTGAAGATATTAAATGTAATCACTTTATTTATATATATCTCTGTAATATAATCTAGATGTAGTAAATAAATAACACTCAATCGAAATATGAAAATATTTCAAATAAAACTCTCAGGGAACTCTTTACACAAATGTTGTCAACGAGAACGAGAAACCTACTACTTTCGAGAGTGAATATTAAGTGCGCTTCGAAAAAATCATCGAATGAATCATCTGTCCGTATTTAATCAATCAATCAAAAATCGATGACAAAACGTCCCCAGGTCCTTTATTCGAATGAGGAAATAACACTTTGTGAAAATATATGTGAGCTCCCCCTATTGAAAAAAAGACCTATAAACTGTCCCCAAGTTCTAGATTCCTACTCATGACATCAATGCGAGTACGTAAGGCTTCGTAGACATTTCATTCGAACACCACAGAAATATGTCTGCAATATGTAAGAATGGTGCTTGCCTCATCGCTCCATATCACGCCGCGGCGGGCAAAATAATATCTAGTATCAAGATTCACGGGAGTGATTTGGAGCGATTAGACATGGTACTCAGACTAATGTCGTCATGAGTAGCAATCAAGAACGCGGGGGAGAGTTTATACCTCTTTTCTTCGATAGAGGGAGCTCACGTGAATTTTCACAAAGTGTTGTTCCCCTCATTCGGATATAAGACCTGTGGGCGTTTCGAAGGTGATCGATTCTTGATTGATTGATTAAATATGGACTGATGAAACATAATAATGATGACATAATTGTATTCTATTATCATTCAACAAGGTCGATGATTTTTTCGAAGCGCACTAAATATTCAATCTCGAAAGCGTGTAGACTGCTCCCTGAGAGTTTTATTTCAAATATTTTGATATTTCGATTAATAGTCTCCGTATTTACTAGTAAGAATGATTCGTGGTTCTTGAAATTATGTATATATATATATATATATACATATATATATATTTTAAATTTGCGAGTATATCAGGTTAGTGGTCAATGACATTAGTCAGTTCCTTTTACTATTTAATCCTCAATATTTCGTCCCTTATTTCGAGACTTCCGCAGGAGGCTCTACAACATAGAAGCACAAAATAAAAATTTTAGATAATTCAGAAATACAAAAATAGAAAAAACTCACAAGGTGGAACTAGTCACAATAGTTGAAATATTTAAACTTTAGACACATCGGTAAAGTGGAAAAAAAACAATAACAATTCAGGGTTAGCGTGCCGAACGACAATTAAGGGAAAACTGAGATAAAACAAACAAAACAGGTGCACAGAACCTACCATCATATGTCAGACGTGTCATAATATTACAGTAAATATTACACATCATGTCTGTGTCTGTCTTAAAATAAATAGATTTAACATTCCTATTGATGTGAAACATTTCCAAGAATAATCTACATTTATACGTGCTATCCTGTTCCAAACTTTTAACTTCCTCGAAATCAAAACTATGTCCTGTATGCACACAATGCATTGCTACAGCGCAAGACAATTTTTTCATTCGAATGTCACTCCTGTGCTGTGTTATCTGATTTTTTAATCACTGTTTGGTGTGTCCAATATATACCCCAGGACAACCAGTACAAGGAATTTTATGAATCACATTGTTCATATAGGGGAGCGGTGTTTGGTCCTTAACTTTTTAAAACACATCAGAGACCCTTGAAGGGCTATACTTTGCCAATCTGACGGTATCGAACTCTGAGAATATTGACAATACAGTATTGGTTAGACCAGCGGTTCCCAAACTTTTTTGATGGCGTACCACCTAATATGAAGTCCTCCTTTCATGTACCACCAGCATAAAAATGATTAATCATCATTCCATTGCCAACATAGTAAAGTTTGTAAATAACAATTAAAAAATAACATTTAGCCTTTCAAGTACTTTACTTTAAAACAATGTTTATTTAGTTCTTTGCAGTTAGTTGTAAATAAATTAGTTAAAATTAAACTTTTCATAGTTATAACCAATGCTTATTTTGAAATAAAAATTAGGATGAAAGAATATAAATAAACTTTAAGGTGTAGAACAAAACTGTATTTGGAAAACAATACAACAAATTCAAACATAAGTACACACAAGTTAATGAGAAGGATGAGCTTGTAGCGATTTGCTTAAAGTTGCAATGTCTGGTTGTATTGGGCTTAGCTTCAAACGCAAATCATTTTCAACACAAGCCAGCCTATTTCTGTATTTGTTTTAAGGGTAACAAAGAGAAGAAAACGCAGCTTCACATAAGTAGGATGTTGAAAATGGGAGTAAAAACTTGACTGCTCGGTTGGCGATTTCACCGTAGTCTTGGCGTCGTTGAACCCAAAAGTCAATCAGGGTAGCTTTATCAAAAACTTCCTTCAAATCTGAGTCACAATTTAAGTCGAACAGTTGATCTTTTTCGGCTAATGAGAGATTCTCTGGGATTGTCATTTTCTTAATGTCACTAAACGGGGTTTTCATCCACAAATGTTCTTTATAGTTTTCTGGGAAGTAAATGCTGAAGTTTTCCTTCAAAATGTTACAATGGTCACTGATATCACTAAGAACTGTCTTACTAAGTGAAAGCTCATTTTCTTCAACAAAAGTGCTGAGAGAAGGAAAAAACGAAACCTTGCTTTTCTTGGCTTCATCATCTGCAAAGGTGATTTTTTGTTTCAAGGCATTAATTTTGTCACACACTCGAAACGGGGTATTAGAGGTACCTTGAAAACTCATGTTCACATCATTGAGTTTTGAAAAAATGTCAGCTAAGTAAGCCAGTCGACACAGCCATAGTTCATCAGTAAAACGACTTCGTAGCTCAAAATCAGAATCTGTTAAAAGAATCAATATCTCGTGACGTAACTCAAAAACGCGAGTCAGCATCTTTCCTCTTGAAAGCCACCTAACTTCTGTGTAGAGCAGTAGTTGTTTATGAATACTGTCCATTTCTTGACATAAGTTGTGAAAAAGGCGTGAATTCAAGGCTCTGCTCTTAATAAAATTCACTGTCTTTACAGCCTCGTTCAAAACAGTTTTTAGTTGTGCTGGACAGCGTTTTGTTACAAGCGCTTCTCTGTGAAGGCTGCAGTCAATATGTTGTGCCTCCGGAGCTTCTTTTTTTATTTTAGTTACCAATCCACTATGAGCTCCTGTCATGGCTCTCTCACCATCCGTGCATATACCAACACATTTCTTCCAATCCATTCCATTCCTGAGCACAAATTCATTTACTTTATAAAATATGTCTTCTCCAGTAGTATGAGCTGAAAGAGTTTCACAAAATAACATATCTTCACCAACTGAGTATTTTTCTTCATAGCGAACATAACATAACAGTTGAGCCAAATTTGCGACATCTGTTGTTTCGTCCACTTGTATCGCAAAGTATTTACTACTGTTCACTTTCTTGAGTAAAATGTCTTTTACATTTAAAGCCATATTAGATATTCTTCTTGAAACAGTATTATCAGACAAGGAAAGCACATCGAGCTGTTTTCCCTCTTTATCACCTATAATTGTGGAAACAAGGTCTTTAGCTGCTGGCAAAATTAGAGTCTCTCCAATAGTATGAGGTTTTAGTTCTTGTGCTATTCTCAGACTAACCTTGTATGAAGCTTCAACAGCCCTAGTGTTTAACCCCGTAAATGAAGTGATTGCTCCTTTATTCACTTTTAACTCAGACTCCTTCCGTTTAAAAAACTCTAATGGCTTGTTGATGAGATTGATATGCTTTGTATTAAAATGACGCAATAAGAGTGATGGTTTCATCAAATGATTTGACAAAGTTTCTAAACAGATGACACATTGTGGAACAGGTTCACTGAAATTTCCAGTATAAGTAAAACCAAACGATAAATACTTCCCATCATATTTACGTTTACCTGATTTTTTTTTGTTTTCACAAGTTCGTAACAAAGGCGTAGAAGTAGAGGAACAGCTTGGTTGCTCAGCATCTGTTCCTGCTGCAATAGGCTTTTCTTGTTCCGGTGACAAAGTTCTTTGCTTTTTAGAACTACTACACGTAGATCTTACCAAAAACTTATCCATTTCAATTCGACAGCTAACACTTACCAACAATGTTATTCTCACTGACTGATAGACACAAACTCTATATAAACAACAACACGTCAAACTGCAGGTTAGGTTTTCTACGGAGCTACGTAGTAGATAGTGCTCGCTGAGATGACAGACAGGCGACTGGGACTGGCTGACTGGCATCTGGCACAACACAATAACAAAGCGCGCGGCCTTGAACGGCGCTACTCCCCTCCACGCCCTCACAATCTTTCCCACTCCGACTGTCACCCCTCCATCCGCTGCTCGCTCACCCTCACGCTACTAGTAGAGTATACCAACTTTCGAACTTCACTCGCGTACGCGTACCACCAGTGGTACGCGTACCACAGTTTGGGAACCGCTGGGTTAGACCATGTATATAAGAAATTTTCTTGAATTTGACATTGATACGAGTTTCCTCAGTAGGGCCGTCATTTCGAAATCATTTTGATTCCGAGGAAGTCGAAATTTTGGAACAGGAAAGCACGTATAAATGTAAATTATTCTTGGAAATATTCCACATTGATAAGAATGTTAATTCTATTAATTTTAGGACAGACACAGACATGACGAGTAATATTCACTCTAATATTCTGAAACGTCTGAAATGATGATGGTAGGTGCAGTAACACCTGTTTTGTTTGTTTTATCTCAGTTTTCCCGTAGTTCTCGTTCGGCACGCTAGCCCTGAATTGTTATTATTCGTTTTTTCCACTTCACCGATGTGTCTAAAGTTCATATATTTTAAATATTGTGACAAGTTGCACTTTGTGAGTTTTTTCTATTTTTGTACCTCTGAATTATCTAAGATTTTAATTTTGTGCTTTTATGTTGGAGAGCCTCCTGAGGATGTCTCCAAATAAGAGACAAAATATTGAGGATTAAATAGTAGAAGGAACTGACTGATGTCATTGACCACTCACCTGATATACTCGCAAATTTAAGATTAGCCAAAGGGTTGATAAAAAATAACGATTTATATATTTTTAGTTTGTGGATGTGGACTAATGGGGGGGGTTTGTTTGGGGGTGGTTTGAGTTGTTTGTGGGTAATTTTAAGTTTAAGTTTTAAGTCACCGTGCCCACCAACAGATAACTGTGTTTATCTCTGTGGGAATTTGCGTAGACTTTTGTAACCTCTATGTAAATTTATGGTTTTCAATAAATAAAAAATAATATATATATATATATATATATATATATATATATATATATATATATATATATATATATATATATATATATATATATATATATATATATATATATATATATATATATATATATATAATATATATATATATATATATATATATATATATATATATATATATATATTAATGAGATTGAATTCTCGCTTAACTCTTGGTGAAACATAATTGAATATTAAAATAATTAAACTCTTGGCTTAATGTTTCACGATTTATTTAACATATATTATGTTTCGAGCGTTAGCTCATTTTCAAGATACCGTGTCAAAACAGTCTTGAAAATGCTTAATTGCTGATTTCAAGATCTCATGAATTTTTTCATCTTGCCATAGGTACTAAGGTTGGAGATCCTGAAGAAGGAGTCACGATAGATGAAATATATTGCAAGAATAGGGACACACCTCTTTTAATTGGCTCTGTGAAGTCAAACATAGGACATTGCGAATCAGCTTCAGGCGTAGTTTCCATAGCGAAGGTATACTTACTCAGATTGTTTCCAAATTCAATTATAAACACACAATTTTTTCTGAGTAAATTTTTTTATAGCTCCCGAAGGTTTTCTATCAAAATTGATTATTTTCATGTTATTCAATTCATATGGGGTGTACAGGTAATGATGTGAAAAATGAAATTTTCATTAATTCTAATCATATATGAAATACATGTTTTCCACATACGTGTTTTCTCATTTCAGTGCATCATTGGAATGGAAGAGGGGTCTCTTCCACCCAATATACATTACACCACACCACGAAAAGAAATAGAAGGTCTAGTTGAAGGGCGTATGAAGGTTGTCACTGAAAAAACACCCATTCCAAATGGAACAATGGGTAAGCAATAATACATTCAAATGAAGTCTCTGGACGGATATAATTGTTTCGGTTTTAGCTTTAAGCAGTTTTGGATTTGGTGGTTCGAATGCTCATGTGCTACTAGAATGGAACTCTAAAGAAAAACAGAATGGCGGTAAACCAACTGATGATATTCCTAGATTGATATGTGTCAGTGGAAGAACGCCAGAAGCCATTACTAGTCTTCTGAACCACGCAAATGAAAAATTTGATGTTGAACATATACAATTATTGCACGAAATATTTAAGTGAGTGAATCCAGTTATGAAATCTGTATAAAGTCATCAATTAATTCAGTGCGAATGGAATTGATTAATTCCGAACATTGCCAGTAGTCAAAATGGCAATTATTGAATTTATATTAAATTTTTCAACATGATTCAGAAAGTTTTTTACATTGAATACCAATGAATATAGTTGGCTGTAAAAATATTGAAGGAATTTTTTGGTATTTCTGTGATTTTGTTTCCATTCGTGTAATTCCAATTCTTCAATGTAGGTATCTGAAATAGATGAATGAAAATTTTCAGGAGGAATATCAACTGTCACGTCCAACGTGGATATAGCATAGTATCGAAATCTGGACCGTTATTAACATCTTCTAAAAGATATTTTGAAAATGAACCAGATTTATTGATTACCTTTGGAGATTTTGGGAATTCTTGGCAGAGTTACGCAAAGAGCCTGTTAAGACTGCCTGTGTTTTCTAAAACAATACAGAGGTGAGTATTACGTTGAAAGTATTTCAATCTTACAGTTCATTCCTTATTATTTATAACTTTGTCCACCTTCATACATTTTGATGTTTACTCTCTACTTCTGAAAACCTTTTTTCGCGTATATCTTTCTAAGATAGACATATTAAAAGATAATATAAATATATGTTCGTTTGAATATATTGAATGAAAAATCAGTTCAAAAACTTGAAAAATTTCTGGCTTAAAATTCACTGAAATCTTGCTTGCTCATCATAACAAAATAGAAGGTTCACATCTTATTGCTTTTTCGTTACTTCTTGCAATAATATCGCAATAGAATTGTATTGAAAGAACATATTCAATCAACCATAATTAAATCTACTCGAAAATAATGAATCAATTCAATATTACAGAAAGTTTTCATTTAAATTCTGTTCAGAATCTGGAAGATTTTTAACAGATTCACATAGTAATAATACGGAAATATTTTGAAAAATGTATTAGGCAATGAGTATCTAGGTTAACGAATCATTGCGAATATCATGGGTTCATCATATTGATAATAATTGATGAGGCCGACACTTGGAGAAAATTAATATCCATAATACAACAATTACAAAATATTTGAAATTTTCTCATAATTTAATATAAAGAAGTATTAATTCAGCATTTGATGAAGAAGTAGTACTTTGAAACGTCGTCATGCGTTTTTAGATTAATTTATGAAAAAATTTCAAATATTGTTGTATTATGGTTCATCATATTCGTTCGAGTGTGATGAACTTCATTTTAGCGAGTAAGCAGTTTATTATGTGAAGATACGTTAACATTTTCTAAATAAAATCAGTTCTACATCAGTAGTCAACTCATTCACCTGACAAGGAGTAGGCAGATTGAGCCCTTATCAGCACCGAAACCTTTTCATGCCGATTTCCAGGAGTCGGTAGAATTGGGCCTCAAATTGGTTGTCCATCAGTCGGCTACTAGTCACTCCCTGACAAGGAGTAGGCAGATTGAGCCTTGTCAGCAACGAACCCTCTCATACTGGTTTTCAGGAATCGGGAGAATTGGGCCCTACATTACTTGTCCACTGGTAGATAATTAATCAACATCTGACAAGGACTAGTTAAATTGAGGCCTTGTCAGCACCGATTCCCGGGAATCGAGAGAATTCGGCATTACTAATATTCATACCCTAATAACACTCTCAGATTTATGGTTAGGGATTAGCACCCGATATTTCTATTCAATTCTCATATTAGTGAGTGTCAAAATTTATCTTGATTCATATTACTTGGAAAATATACCATATAATCAGTTGAACGTTTTTAAAATATTTCATTGAGTAATGAACAATACATGAAGAATGAACACAGAGATAAATGTTGACCAACTTGCATTATGCTCTCAATAATTTACCGAACGCAATAGTTGAAATGCCTACATAACAATATTTTCTGTTTCAGCATTCACCAAATTCTTATTCGAAGAGGTGTAAATATATCTGATATTTTCCAAAATTCGAGAACACTTCCTACACACTCTGTTGTAAATAATATTTTGGGTACAGTTGCCCTTCAAATAGGAATTATAGAATTACTTAGGAGTGTGAAGATTCAACCAGATGCTATAGTAGGACTTGCAACCGGCGAAATTGCTTGTGCATATTTTGACGGATTCCTGACACTGGAACAAGCAGTATTAACAGCATTAGAGATAGGAAACCATTTGAAAGATATAAGTAAACCTTCAGTTTCTTACGTAGTGAAATTTGTTGATGAAAAGGTGAGTTGAAAGACTGTAGATAGTGTTGAATGATTTATCATTTTATTGAATATATCCGATTGTTATACGGTTAATGCTCATTTTAGGATCTGAAAAATCTTCCAAACAATATTGAGATAACATGGAAATTTTCCGATAATAGCGCAGTACTTTCAGGCGAGCCGAAAGCTGTTAAAAAATTCGTTGAACATTTAGAAGAAAAAGGAGCCGATGTATATGAACTTGGATCAATCATCGTGACAACGCATTCAAAAAGCAATGCACGAGTCGGTGAGAATTCATGTGTTAACTCGCAAATGATGAAAGAAGTTACCATTATTCACCAACGAGTAGTGAATTACCAAAAGAGTATATCAGTAGCAAAACATTGATTGAAGATAACAAGTTTTTCAGGTTACTTATACTTTGATGGTAGTTCAATATTTCTTGTTCACAATAGATATATAGCTTAATTTTTGAAGCGTAGTTTTTTTTAATCGAATAAAACACTCAATTTGCATCATATATTCAAAATTTTTATCCAAATTGATAACTTGACCTCTGCCATTTACATGTGAATGTTGACCGTGGCTCCGTATCGAATGGTCCACTGGGAAGGTCCAATTTTGCGTCACTTTCTCGAGCATTTCGGCCTGTATCCCACGAATTACGCATGTTATGTTATCCTGTAAGGCTTCAATCGTGTTCGGCTCATCCAAATACACTAACGACTTCACATAACCCCACAAGAAATAATGCAGAAGCGTCAAATCGCATGATCTTGGCGGCCAATTCACAGGGTCATTTCGAGATATAAGCTGCTCACCAAGTTTATCCTTCAACGTATCCATTGTTTTACGAGCTGTGTGGCATGTGGCACCGACTTGATGAAACCATATGTCAACCAAGTTCAACTTGGCCAACTGGGGCAAAAAAAAGTTGCGTATCATGCCTCGATATCGTTTGCGTTGAAGGTAACGTTTTTTCCATGGTCGTCTTTGAAGAAAAATGGACCGATGATGCCACTAGCCCATAAACCACACCAATCTGTCGTTTTGTCGGGATGCATCTGTAATCCTTGTATGCCATGTGGCTGTTCATCACTCCAGATGCGACAGTTTTGTTTATTTATATATCCCTTAAGGGATTAATGGGACTCATCGCTGAACACAACTTCTCGGTCGTAACAAACGATACACATTTTTCACAGAGCACGAAATTTGATAGTAAAATTCAACAATTTGCAATCGTTGCTCCTTTGTAGGTCTTTCCATGAAATGGCAGAGTATACTGAAAACTCTTCACTTTGACAGTTGACGTTCAGATACTAACCAGTGCCGCCAACATGAAAAACTTTACTCTTAAAAAAATCACCCGTAACAAATACCTAAGTTTGCAATTTAAAAATGCCTATAATTATATTATGTGGACTATGTTTCCATTTTATTCATGATATATTCATAATTTATCAATGTATTTAACTGTAATGAATACTTTGCCGTTAGATAATACAGTTACATCCATTAGTTTCGTTTTCAAGGAACACAAAATTCAAATTGAAAAAAAATTATTTGTCGCACAGTCACACGCTCTTTCATATGATGCTCTCAGGATATCACTTCATCAAGATATTTCAATTCCAAATTATGACAACGGTAAATGTACTTTTCCCATGTAGAGAATAGAGAGTGTTTCTTTGAAAAACTGAAATACTGTAGTGTACGATACGCCTTTGAAATAATTGTCATAAACATGCGTTATGATTCTCGTCAATGATGAAATTAGGGTGTTGCTTCTTTCTCAACAATTGAAATTTATCTAACAGATAAAATATATAAAGGATGAAATATATTCTCAATTCACTAGAAAATGAATGGAGATTTTATCTTGCAAGGCTTTTTGGAGATAAACCTCTCATCAGTAGGTAGAGATATGGTTTTTCTCCAGATAATGCAGTGCCCGTACGGAGAAAGTGTTCTAATAACAATTTTCTAGACTACTATAGACGGACTACTAGACTAGTCCCCATCTACTAGTCCGAGGACAACAAGTGGTGCATGAGAAACGAAAAGTGGTCCGTGAGAACTGAAAAGTAGTCCGTGAGAACCGAATAGTGTTGTTCTGACGACTTCAAAAACTCACAGTAACCCACATGACCACAGTGCGTTATACGAGCAGCTATTCACTCAAATGTATTGAAGCCAGAAAATTCAAAGTGCCACTTTGAGACGGTGCATTCTTATTTTCGTAATAAACTTCCCGAATTCTTTGAAGGAAAATTACAGAAGCTGAAGAAGCTGAAACTCGGGGCTCCTTGCACGAGATCTGCTCTAATGGAGAAAACATTAATTGAGATTGAGATCTCAAAATCGAAAACATAGTCTAAAAAAATTCCATAAAATCGGAGAATCCGTTTTCGGTTGATAATTCACAAGCTTGTGAAGAAGATGTGAACAAAAAGCACACTAGTTTTCCTTGAAATAAATAAAGTTCATATTGTACAGAGTGTTGATTAAAATTAGCCTATGTTAAGATTTTCTGGTGATAACTACCAACTCCAAAAAAATCGGTCAAAAAGGGTCAATGGCCATGAAAAGGTTCAAAACCACTTTTCTAGACCTTCGAATCGAAAGATTATTTCAATATTCGTTACCCTTTAGGTAACTTGGACCCAATAATTCCGAGTTTTGAGTGTAGGTACATTTCAAATCACTCTTTGCACAACCACGACTTCGAACGTAGAGGATCATACTGGTGATCCAAAGGCTTAGCATCATACTGGGCTGTTATTCGATTCTCGATAATTCTGTCTTTTCATAGCTAGAGGATAATTCAAACACTTGAATTTGTTTTGCACTTTCGAGTGACGCATTTGGCTGGGTTACCAACTTCTTCAGACGCTAAAACGATATGATTTATGATTGTCATGAATATGATGACGTTTGAAGAAGTCAGTAGCACGACGAAACGCTTCACTTTCTGACAATAAAAGTGTACATCAAAATCAAGTGTTTGATTGATCCAACAGTTATTGTCATTGATTTACACCAAGTGAATGCCAATACTATTCACTATATACCTTTTAAAACGGAATTGTCAATTCATTACAGAGGCAACGGATTTTGCTTCTAGTATAATGAATATCAGCTTTAATCAGCATAACTATTTTCCACTCTTTCATAGTTGTTCTGCTTCTAATTGAATAAAATAAACAAAGACCATCCGAGTAAAAATTCATCAAACATCGTTTTGCAAATATCACCCATCAAAATTGAATAACGAATAGCCACAAAAATAATTTAAAATTCCTTGGAAACACCCTATTGAGTAAATATTGCCATTATAACTGGTGTTTTTTAGAGGTATAGAACTTTAAGTTGGCATAACTGTTGAAGATGGCGACCGATTCAACAGCTGAGAAGTGATTTGTTCTCAGTTTGGTTGGCAATTCATCAATAAATAGCCAAACGATAATCAAGCAAGGCGTAGATTCGTCGAATGGGAGCAAAACGAGATTGTCGTTGTTCCCGACTTTTATAAGCGAATTTTGTTTAGCGATGCAGCGCGCTTCTGGTTGAATGACTAAGCCAACAAACAAAACTGCTGCATTTGGAGTGAAGATGATCCTCAAGTGTATGTCAAAACACCGTTACATCTAGAAAATTTGACTGTTTGGTACGCTTTATGGGCTGGTGGCATTGGTCCGTACTTCTTCAAAAACGATGATGGCCAGAACGTTACAGTCAATGGTGATCGGTAAAGAGCTATGATTACTAAGTTTTTCATTCCTGAATTGAACAACCATGACGTCCAGGAGCTGTGGTTTCAACAAGACGGCGCAACATGTCACACAGCTCGTGCCACAATCGATTTATTGAAAGACACGTTTAGTGACCGCCTAATTTCACGTTTTGGACCTGTGAATTGGCCTCCAAGATCTTGTGATTTAACATCGCTAGACTACTTTCTGTGGGGATAGTAAAGTCATTGTCTATGCGGATAAGCCACAAACGCTTGACCATTTGGAAGACAATATTCGCCATGTTATTGCCTATATACGGCCACAAATGTTGGAAAAAGTCATCGAAAATTGGACTACATCCAAGCCAGCCGTGGTGGTCATATGCCACAAATCATACTCAAGATCTAATGCCACAAGATTATCTTTGTATGAGAATGAAAAAAATTCTTGTCAATCGGATGATCCATCGTTGTTTTATTGCAATTTAAAATTCTATACCTCTAAAAAAAACACCCTTTAGAAATGTCACTAATAATCATAAATGACAGATTATATTCCTCATATTATTCGCATTTATTTGTAGACGAATAGTAATTTTTAGTATTTATTCAATCTGAAATCCACAGAATCTTCATTACTTCAAAAACTCAAAGTAATCATTCCTGGAATAAAACTGAGGAGCAAGTTGTGGCTATCCACTTCAAATGAAAAAAATGCATCGGCAGAATATTTTGTTAAATCATTATATTCCCAAGTCAATCAAGGAAATATAACGAGTTCTTTCGAAGATGGGACTGTTGTGGTCTTGGAAATTGGATTGGGTAGAATCTCTGCAATGCTGAACCACGCTCGTAGGAAACCCTTAGATGTGATCAGTTTCGAAGAAAATTCTATGGATACTGGACTTGTGGCATTTTTGAAAGTACTCGGAAGGTAGGTTTGAAAATATAAATAGATTCTGTTTGACATTTATTTTAAAACTTAACTGGTATGGTTCATGAAATAATTGCGATTCGAAGAATGTTTCATAAACTGCCTCTTTATTAGAAACAATTATTTCAATTATATTTGGTACCGTTCAATTATTACGTAAGCACTATTGGGGGACGTGTGGGTCTTTGCTTTGCTTATTTAGGATGACATGGGGGGTAGGGGGGTCTAGATGATGATTACGTCATCAAATGTTATTTACTTTTTTACACATATGGCAACCATCAACTTGTCATTGCTTGAAAACTTAAACGCATTTTCTGGGATTCCCTCAAATAATTCATATGTTTCAATACTAAATAATTTTTAATTATAAAAATACTAAATTTCAATTTAAGTAATTTCAAAAATACTAAATAATACTAAAATAATTTCAAACTTAGAATCATGTATTCGGGTATCATGGTCTGAGAAGTGTTAATTTCAATAAATATGTGTAAACAATTTTAAGTAAGTTTTTGTGTCCGTAATATTACTTACTATTATAATATTTTTGTAGCTTACTCTATGTTGAATATCGCATCAGTAAAATCTAATCTCTATAAAAAACTATTTTATTATCTTTAGAATTATAACTTCTGCTCATGAATCATTAAAAAAATCAATATATAAATTAAAAAATGTTTACGTAAGCATGGGGGGAGGGGGTAAGCAGTTTGCTCACTTTTGCTGACAAGGGGGATGGAGGGTAAATAATTGTAATAAATCTGCTTACGTCATACTTGAATGGCCCCTTTAGTACATTTTTGAGGTGATTTTTTATGGAGTGTGGAACTGGTCTGAACATTTCATTAGAATACACAATACACTCAACGATCATATTCACGTTCATTGCACATACAATATTCGAAAGCAATATGAACTATTTTTCAGTATTTCTCAACAGGTATAATACCCAATTACAGAAAATAATAACATAATGTTGAATACTAACTGAATAATTGAAATGAAAGAGCTAAATCTAATCTAAAAAAACTAAAATAGTAAGTGATAACTAAATAATAGCATTTAGTGAAATATCACAAAGAATTCAATCTAAATAAATTCATTTTATTAGTCAATTCCCTTTGTTCACATAACTCTTGATAATAACTTCTATGGAGTCAAAGTGAATCTCACAATTATTGGCAACTCTATCTAATGTACTCCATAAGCCAAATGGAGGAATGTCTTAGGGAGCTGGTCCTCGGAGTCTCTAGGTGGCATAAGTCTGTATTACGAGAATTTTTCTAGGAACACGAAATTTCAAAACGGACAAGAGAGGAGGACAATCGATACTATTGTGCATTAATTCGTACAGAAGTTTGAATGATAAAGTTTCTCTCCTGCTGTGCCATGAGATTAAATGAAATCGACTCAATAATCCGTTATGATTGACTCCTCTCTGTGGATAAACTTTATCCTCCCTCCAAACTAAGAATTTCAAGAACCTTCTTTGAATAGCCTCAAGATGGCGTTGATGGCAACTGTAATTAGGATACCAGATCATGCTGCCATACTCCAACTTGCTACGCATTGGGGTATTAAATAGTCCTATGAATGTTGAGGAGTTATTGAAATATTTGTCATTGCGTATAAGGAATCCATATATTTTCGACGTAGATGAAATAAGTTGGGAGATGTGTGGAACAAAGGGAATGGTCAAAACATGCACATATTATTCATATCTTTTTTTGTTTATACAATTCTTTTATGGGTGAAATGAGCGTAAAGTTTGCCACACTAGACAAGCAACTCTGTCAAGTACTATTTTGTTTATGGTCAGGTTTTGAAAGGAAAACCATAGATTGCAATGGAATTTAATTGTTATTCAGAATTGCATTAGTCCACGTTATTAGAATAATCTGAAGATATCGAATGAGATATTGAAATAACATTTTTTCTTGTTTTTCTGTAGTTCAATTATTCATTGATATCATAAATGAATTGATAGTTCTTTTATTTAACATCATGATTTTTTCAATTTTTCTTGATCTTTAACATATCTTGATTTCCATATAGGGGTTCCTGTTTTATATTCGTTTTATAATTTATATCTGTTTTATTTTATATCTGAAAATAATTTTGGGATAAGCAGATTTGTAGAAGTTCGAAAAATTCCGTGAACTATAAATGGTGAAACGTTATTTTCAGAAAGAATATCCCTGATCGAAGGAAGACGCTCCTCCGTTAGAATACTTGCGAACATGTTACTTATAACGGGTGTTTTTTTTAGAGGTATAGAACTTTAAGTTGGCATTACTGCTGAAGATGGCGACCGATTTAACAGCTGAGAAGTGATTTATTCTCAGTTTGGTTTGGCAACTCATCATGAATAGGCTCACGCCTGAACAACGCTTGCAAATCATGTCGAATGGGCCCAAAACGAGATTGCGGCTGTTCCCGATTTTCATAAGCGAATTTTGTTTAGCGTTGAACCGCACTTCTGATTGAATGGCTACGTCAACAAACAAAACTGCCGCATTTGGAGTGAAGATAATCCTCAAGTGTATGTCAAAACACCGTTACATCCAGAAAAACTGACTCTTTGGTGCGCTTTATGGGCTGGTGGAATCATTGGTCTGTACTTCTTCAAAAACGATGATGGCCAAAACGTTACAGTCAATGGTAATCGGTATAGAGCCATGATTACTAACTTTTTCATTCCTGAATTGAACAACCATGATGTCACACAGCTCGTGCCACAATCGATTTATTGAAAGACACGTTTAGTGACCGCCTAATTTCACGTTTTGGACCTGTGAATTGGCCTCCAAGATTCTGTGATTTGACACCGCTAGACTACTTTCTGTGGGGCTATGTGAATTCATTGGTCTATGCGGATAAGTCACAAACGCTTGACCATTTGGAAGATAATATTCGCCGTGCTATTGCCCATATACGGCCACAATTGTTGAAAAAAGTCATCAAAAATTGGACGTCCAGATTGGACTACATCCGAGCCAGCCGTGGCGGTCATATGCCAGAAGTCACATTCAAAATGTAATGCCACAAGATTATCTTTCGAATAAAAAAAAAGACGCTAGTTTAAAACTAATATCACCAACTTATTGATCTGAGAGTTTGTGAATCAGATCTATTGAATTTGAAAAAGTATGTTGGGACTGAAAGTTTGAAATTTCTTGAAATTTGCGGTTCAATAATTTATGTGGTGGTGTGTTTACATGGTGAAATCTGGGTTAGCGGATTCTTCTTGTTTGTGTAGTTTGATTAGTCCGTACATTTTTTGCGGTTCAACGTTCATGGAAATGACCTTTTTTTTCCCATGTAGTATCAATCAGGTTATTCGTAAAATCCACTTGCTGTTTTGCATTTTTCAATAAAGTAATTTGTAGTAATATCCTGCATTTTTGAATGATAATCCCTCTGTTGAGGGAGACTTCGGTAAGGGAATTACAATGAATATGTTGGAACATTTGGAAATAAAAAAGTTGAAGAAAAACCCAACGTCCAACCGTTTTTCAACCTAGAGAGCTAAATATATATAAATACTTGTTACATGTCCATATTCACTTCACATTCAAGTTATAGTCGAAACCTGTCGATAATTCAAATACATTGTGGAAAATTTGGGAAATGAGCAGTTTTATTTCATTTGAGTCCGCTTGAAATTAATTTCCATAAAATAAATAGTTCATCAATATATTTAATATCATATTATTGGAAGATTCGTTTTCAGTCTTAGTAAGTAGTGTTCAGAAAAGCTTGCAGTGACTTCGATGCTAACGTTTCTTCGAATTTTCAGAATCTATGAGTGCGGGTTCCAACCTCAAATCCAAAACTTATATCCCAAAGTCCAGTACCCTGTCAGTAGAGGGACTCCCATGATTTCTAATCAAATCAAATGGGAACATTCCGAAAATTGGCACGTTATGAGATTTTCTGATATTAAACAAACCGAGTATGGAGAGATGTCGATTAATGTAATTCCAAAAGATGAGGAATGGACCTATGTAACTGGTCATGTCATTGATGGTAAATAACTTGTGCTTTTATTTAGGGAAAACGTTATTATTGAAAATATTTCTTTCTGGAGAGCAAAATTCGATAATTCTGCTGCATGATATTGAAACAACTATTGCAGAACGAGGTTGTACTTTTTGTATTTTATCTTATTTTATCGTTACAAACTGCATTTTTATCGTGAAATGAGTAGGAACTCTGAAAATATAATTCTAATTATGATATTCATAATATGGAAATATTTTATGGGGAAATAAGCATAGTTGTTTGATAATCAATAGCTCATGTTTCGCAAAAATGAGTTCTCTACTGAAATATCTCTCACAGGATATGAACCGAAAATAAAATAAAATTTAATTTCAACATTTTTCAGGTCGCAATTTGTTTCCGGCAACTGGATATATAGATCTTATTTGGGAAACATTCTCCGCTACGAAGAGAATCACGAAGTCAGAAATGAATATTGTAATTGAAAACTGCAGATTATCTAGAGCAACAACATTGCAAGAAGAAACCATTTTCTTGATTCAAGTTCAGAAAAAATCCGGAAATTTCGAAGTAAGAAATCCACTGAAATAATGTTAATTTATTCATTATACAGAATTTTGTTTGCATATATTTTATCATTAGTCATAATTTTATTTTATCATTTATATATTATATATATATATATATATATATATATATATATATATATATATATATATATATATATATATATATATATATATATATATATATATATATATATATATATATATATATATATATATATATATATATATATATATATATATATATATATATATATATATATATATATATATATATATATATATATATATATATATATATATATATATATATATTTATATATATATATATTTTTTTTTTTTTTTAATTTAATTCATTACCTGTTTAAGATAGTTGATTTTCAATGTTTTCAACAATAGCAGGCTATTTTCAATGTTAAAAACTTTATTTTTGTTGACGTTTCGTTGTATATCACATCTTTGTCAAAACTAACGAATAATTGAATATTATGAATTACCATAGATATCAAGCGTCAAAATAATTTTTTTGGAGAAAATCAAATTGGCTTTTTTGTTTCTTTATTATTCATTATGAATGCGCATGCGTATAGTCTGATAAATTGTGATATATTTTTATATGTTTGTATTTTTGAGATCCTTTTTGTCACTTTTTCCCGTTTTTTTTTATTCTCGTTGTATTGAAGATATTTAAATACATATATTATTTTGTTTTGATGAACTCTAGGAATTATCTTTCAAGTATGTTTCTTATGTTCGTAATTATATTTTTTTCTCGTTTTAAGCCCATCTATTTTCAGAAGGTTAATTGGAAGAATAGCTCATGCTAAAACTCGCCTTTGCTTATGTAGCACAATGTGTGTACAATATAATGCCACAAAATTATCTTTGGAATAAAAAAAATTCTTGTCAATCGAATGACCCATCATTGTTTTATTGCAATTTAAAGTTCTATACCTCTAAAAAAACACCCTATATATTTATCATTATTATAAATAATGTTATTATATCACCGATTTCAAGCCCTATCATAGAAATTAAGATCTGTGAGGGCTTTTTCAAATTTCCAAAAAAACACGCGTGGCGGCGATCTTCACGACTTCAAATTCGTGGCGTTTATTTCCGTTATATATTATATTAATATCATATTATTTTCATTATATTATTGTTGTTTAGGTGATAGAGGGAAAAGTAGACATTGTAAGTGGAACAATTCGCTTGGTTGATGATGATGAATTGGAGCAACTACCCTTACCTTTGCCTGATGATGAATTCAACAACGATCCTAAATTGGACTCTCATGATATATACAAGGAACTCAGGCTTAGGGGTTACCAATACAAGTGAGTTTGCTTAACACAATTTTTAATTCTTTTTATTAGTGCATTTATTCAAATTATCATCATTTTATGAGGATTAACTGATCGTTTCAGTCACGAAGTATCAATTAATATTCATGTGGGCGAAGACCTATTAGTCGTTCTCTTATTTGTCTGTATATTTTCAAACATTGAGTCACATAAAGTAAATGCTTCAGAAATCACAGAATTTGTATGTTAATCATGATGAAATGAAGTATGGGTTTTCTGTGTGATCTGCCTATTATTTCACAAAAGTGATGTTTTTCAGTTCTTTACTTAGCTGTTGTCTTTTAGTTATGATTTATGGCTTATTTTTGAAGTTAACCATATTTCAATGTATAGAATTCCGGAAGTACTCAGTCATGCTTCATATTATTTCTTGAAAAAATTTCCATAATTTCAGTTCTGAAAATGCATTGAAGTGGAGTTTGTACAAATGGGCAAAGTTTCAACAGATACTTTGCTCTGAAGCCAAATATATCAATATTAGAAGAATAATTATTCAATAAGCATGATTATGATTATTCAGTAATTGAATGTTCAATTTCTTCGTATAAAATGTTTAATATGTTGAATAAATAAGTTTGCTTAAAAGATTAAGCATAATTTCACAGAATCATATTGCTTATTGACAATTATTTCGCAGGGTTAACCAATTTTCAGATGTTGGACTGAACACCTATTTTCTTGATATTTTCATGAAATATTTATATAAATAAAATATGATAAACATAGAAATATTAAAAAAATGAATTAGAATTTATACACTTGGCTTGAGTTTCACTAAATAAATTTCACTATATTTAGTGAAATTTAAGCCAAGAGTGTCAATTAAATTTATTGTTTTTAAAATGATGTTTCACCAAGAGATAAGCGAAACCTCCGTGACATTTATAGACATATTAGTCTAGAGCAGGGGCACCTCTTATTCTGTATTCTCTCACGTTTACTCTTAAATACTATGCTCTCTTTGTCCCAATTCAACTAACTACGATGGAAATAAAACAAGCGAAGAAAACTGTGATGAACTTTATCAATTAAAAGTGGGCACATAATCAAATAAGTTGGATACAACATAGTAATAATGATTAGTGAAAACATTGTGGTTGCACTTACACGCAAATGATGATTTTTGGAAATCATATTGGCCAGTATAAGTTGCAGATCATTCTCACCGCTCACGAAAATATGGTTTTCAATAAATACCCAAGCTGTTCAGCTCCTCTTAGATCAGCCTACACCTCCAAATTGGGGTGCGCATTGTAAACACGTAAATAAATTCGTGCAAGTAAATCAAGTGCCCTTTATTCATCATTTTAAAAAAAGGTGCTTTCTGCATCCCAAAAAATTATATCTACACTTTCATCATTTCATTTCATCACTTTAGAAGTTCCCTTCATCCTTAGGGGTAGAAACAAAATATTTGAAACTGGCACTATCCAATTCTGTTGTAGATCGATGAATATTTTGTAGGATCAATAATCTATTATTTCATTTATCAAAGTAGAAATGTAATGTGATAATTTTTTTTCTCAAAACAGGACTTTGTATTACTAGAAACACTTTCAGTGCACCAACACTTTTATTGCTCTTTATTCAATAACGGATGATTAATGTAAGTTTGAAATACTATGGAAATTGTTTTCCAATTAGTTATTTTCCATTAATCAGACGATCAAATTTGCTTCAATACTGCAGGTGAGGATTTCAGAAAAGTTGAAAATTCTTGGCACGTTTTTTATATACACTTCAACCATCAATACCGGGTTCAGAACTGAAATAGGTATATAACTGGGTTGATTTGGACGTCCATAATTTGTTCATTATTCCACCCATCGAGATTCCGTAGAAATTTTTCTATCATTTCATACGGTTGTTTTATATATATATATTATATACGCTTCGTTATATAGTTATTAATAATTATATAATGAAGGTTCGTCAATTATTTTTGTGTTTTAATTACAAGCAATCTACTCCATTTTGAATCCAGATGTCTCATACTTTTCAAAAGTTTTATGAAAACTTCGTAGCCATACGTTTCTTCATGAATGTCTTCATGAATAGAGAGAACTTTAAAAGTTCTCTCTACCCTTGGGGATAGAAAAAAATGTTTGAAACTGGCGTTAGCCAATTCGGTTGTAGATCGATGAATATCTTGTGGGATCAATAATCTATCATTCCATTTATCAAAGTAGATATGTAACGTGATGATTTTTTTCTCAAAACAGGACTTTGTATTGTTAGAAACACTTTCAGTGCACCAACACTTTTCTTGCTCTTTATTCAAGAACGGATGATTAATGTGAATTTAAAATACTATGGAAATTGTTTTCCAATCAGTTATTTTCCATTAATCAGACGATCAAATTTGCTTCAATACTGCAGGTGAGGATTTCAGAAAAGTGGAAAATTCTTGGCACGTTTTTTTATATACACTTCAACCATCAATATCGCGTTCAGTACTGAAATAGGTATATAACTGGGTTAATTTGGACGACCATAATTTGTTCATTATTCCACCCATTGGGATTCCGTAGAAATGTTTGGATCATTTCATTCGTTGTTTTATATATTGTTATATATGCATCGTTATATAGTTATCAATGATATAATGAAGATTCGTCAATTAGTTTTGTGTTTTAATTACAAGCAATCTACTGCATTTTAAATCTATATGTCTCATACTTTCTGAACGTTTTATGAAAACTTCGTAGCCATACGTTTCTTCATGAATATCCGTGCAATAAACTATCAAATTCGCTAAGAACTACGAAGTGTAAAAGGAAGAAAATGGTTGATCTGTTTTTGATCCAAATTGTCTTATGGGGGTACTGATTGTTGATTACAGCTTCAATTGTCGATAAAGGTTTACTCTTTAATTTTGTTGTACCGATGTGCCAGATCCTCATGTGCCAAAGCGTGGATGAGAGTGTTTCGCCCAGACTATTCCACTGTTGCACGAGGTCAAGAAATTCATAATTTAAAAATAATCAGCATTAAAAATTACTGTACATGCAGCATCATAATTTTGTGAATTGTATAAATTACAAAAGGGGTAACAACTATCTGAATTTTTAGAGGCGATTTCCGAATGGTTGAAGGATGCAATTTGGAAGCTACAAAAGCCTTCATCAAGTGGAATGGAAACTGGGTATCTTTTATGGATAACATGCTTCAAATGAAAATTTTGCAGTTTGATAGTAGGCTGTTATATGTCCCAACTGGCTTCAAAAAAATAACGATTTGTGCTAAAAAGCATCTACAGTATGTTGAATCTTTTGGTGAAAATCCGATACTACCTGTTTATATATTTAAAGATGCTGGAGTGATAAGGTAAGGCCATTGATGACTGTATATATATCCATTATATAAAGAATTATATTCTATATTTGTATATTTTATATTGAATATTCCACTGGGGAACAGCAATTTTGTTGTCCTAGATCTGTGACTTGTTTTTGACCAAATATTGGTCTCTGGATTCAAAAATGTTATCAATTTTTCTCTATCGCGTCAAGTTTTTGAACTTCAGGATACCCTCTTTTCACCATAAAAGTCATACAAAATGGGAATATCGAGGAGAATAAAGTGGCTACTAACCGAACATATTAGAATATTTTATTCATACAAAGGTTATCATAATATTAAAAGTAAAATTGTGTTTAGACAAAAAATAAAAGAAGATATTAGGGTAAACATTTTCGTTTATAACTTTTCCTAGAATATTAATTCTAGGGACATTCTCGCTTGATGCTCCAACAGTAGTTAGCCATCATACTGACATCCTATCTACCTTGATACCTTGGCTCCATGAACCTTCAATTCTGGGTGAAATCACTCACCCTGTTCATCAGTAACAGCGCCAAGATTTTCTGGAAAGTTAGCAAGATGGCTTAAAAATGGCAGTTAAAGAGTTGTTGAACAATTTCGACGAAAGTCCTGACAATAATTTTGAATGCCAGCCAAGCATTCTTTTTAAGTTCGGTCATTGTTTCAATGAAACGTTCATCTTCAATAAATTTCCGAATCTGTGGCCCATCATAGACACCAGCCTTCATCTTTTCATATAACAAGCTAGGAAATGCCGAAGATATATCATTACTTAAAGCAGTCCCCTTCAGTTGACAAAGCTTCAACAAATTGCTTCATGAGACCTAGTTTTATATGCAAAGGCGGAAATATAACGTTTTTTCTGTCGACAAGTGGCTTATTGAGGTTTCAGGCCAGATCTTGGCAGCCACTTTGACTGCCCTCAATGCTTCTCACGAGCTCTGCTGTCCCACATACATAGAAATCAGGGATACTTGGTATATCCGCGTTGCTGGCCAAGAAGGAAACACAGATTTCGAGGTCAACACAGATGATGCATTGGTGTAAGTTATATTGCAACAAAATAATGACCTTCTTTATGTTTCACATTAGACAATACGAATCTTAATCTATTGCGCCGCGCCATCACCCCTTCCAGTCGTTACTGAAAAAGTTCCGCCGACCATAGTGTGGTAATTTAATGCGGTAATTTCTGCAATTCGCGTGCAGTTCTGCGAAGCGTAATGGTATGCGCAACAACTGTAGAGAAAAAACTTAACGTGATAGAAAAAAACTGATAAAAGTTTTGGTATCACCAATGTCAATGTACCACTAAAACCGTCTATAAATCGAAGTCAACAGAAATTATGTCACAAATTGTTGCCCAGTGTTATATATTCAATTCACTATTATTTATTAGCAATATAATTTGTTAAAGATGTGGAGGAATCGAAATAAGAGGCTTAACCGCAAGTTCTATCGCTAGAAGGAAACAGACTAGACAACCTGTTCTCGAGAAATATGAGTTTATGCCAAACGAAGCGACCCTTTCACTAGCCGAGTCTTTGAGAATCAATGTACAAATTGCCCTGGAAAATCTTTATGCTGTGAAGGTGATATCTATATTCCTTTCATTGTTTTCCTAATGGTGATAAATCAGTATCTGTATCAGCTGAAGATATAGTAATTGATGATATATTAAGATTAAGGTGAAAAATAGGCAAAAATTCATAATAGGTAGACAATTTTTATGCACATATACAGGGTGTCAGTTGAACATGCTGTAAGTCTTCAAGGGGTATTTCTCAGACAATTCTTAGATTATTTTTCTGGTGATGATTTTTGAACCACCTCTATCTTTTAATCATTTCTATTATATCGATGAATCCCCACGTTTAGGTTTTCCCTCAAAAATGCTTTATTCACTCAAAATGCTTTTTCTCTCAATCATGTGCCCTTTTCATTTTCAGTTCGCGAGATGTTCTCTGCTTAAATTTCATATGTGCGATTATATTGCGATGTTTCTTGCGATCTCCGAGATTTTTGATAACTTATTGATTTTTTGAATTTCAAGTTGAGATTACTGACCTATGGGTTGTGTTAGACTCATTCTGCTAGTCTGTGGCGGATTAACTCTTTGATATTATATGATGCAGAAGTTTATCTGCTATTCTGAAGTGTTTCATTATGTAGAAATGTGCTTGAAGTAATGCCCGTCGTTTATGAATTCTTTCGTTTTTCAATTCACTTTTAATGGAGTTAGTTATGAGGTTTTTCATCTATATGTCGTTTCTTTTGAGTGCTCCGTAAATCTTCCTCAGATTTTCACGTTTTTATATTTCTATTTCTCTCATTATTTTATACAAGTAAAATTGAAAGTCTTCTCTCATTTTTTGGTTTTCATATATGACCTTTTGGACTCTCAAACTCAAAAGTAGTTTCATTTGCAGATGACAGCTGCATTTTGCTTTTCGGATCTGATTTGAATAATATTCGTATTGTTTGTGAAGGGAAGGTATGGAAGGAAGTTTGAATGATGATAAAAAAAAAATGCATGATTTTCGTCTTAAACTTTAGTCATGTGACTGGTGACACCAACTTGCTGGTATTCGCGTGTACTCTTGCTTAACGTGGAGACAACAAAGTGATTGCTGAAAGTGAGTAGGATCAAATTTGCAGTTTGGTCAGATCCGCATCAGGTGGAGTGCTGAACTTGGCAAATTTCTTCTTGTTCGAGTCTCTGCATCGATATGTTTTTGTCTGTTCATTATACGCTTACGAAACCAGAGTTTTTAGATCTGTAGGTGATAGTATTCACCTCTATGACACCAGATGTAAATATGTGATTATACTGAAATTTACTCGATTGATTCTCTGCCTCAGAAAATCTGCATTCCATCTTTCAATAAGTTCACACTTATTAGGCTCATTAGATTGGCATGCATCTGCGTTTTGGGATTTTTCGAGAAAAACATTGACTTTTCGGAAATTGTGCCAATGAAAGCGACGACAATCCACCTTTTTCTCATTTTTTTCGTCATGCGACATTTTCGTTATGAAAATTGGCTGAAAGATTTATGTCTAAGCAATTCGGAATTCAATAGAGACAGGGGATGCCTAATTGAAAGCTATTAAGTTAAACATGGTCATTATAAGTGTGATTCAACCTTCTTGAGAGGCATTTCAACACCCGTTTGGTGTTGGTATTCATTAGCGTGGATTCTCTTGAATTGACCACTGATAGTTGCCACAGATTTTCCATTAAACATTTCGATGAACTAGTGTTGTCCTGGTTCGGGTCTATGAGCCGTCGTCGGTTGGAATTTCTTCTTAACGTTTCGCTAGCACGAGTGGAGAGCTTCCAGAATCAGAAATGGAACGACCTCTGAAAAAGCTCGCCACTCGTGCTAGGGAAACGTTAGGAAGAAATTCCAACCGACGACGGCCTTTAGACCCGAACCACGACAACACTAGTTCAACGACTGGCCGCGAAAGCCTCAACCAATTCGTTAAACACTTCGATGATGTGTAACAGTGAAATGAGCTACCGGACAGTGTGGTGATCGCCCTAAGTATGAATGACTTCCAGAAAAGACTTGATAGTTATCGTCATATCCAGGTGGACATGAACTCAGTGAACAGAGTTTATGCCAGCCCGTAGATTTGCTATATTTCATCAGTGATATTTGACCAACTGACAAACTTTCGATGAAATTAGTAAACAGCAAGTTTCAACCCAATCGGAGTGTCATTGACGGAGTGTCGTGTGTATTTATATATGTAATGTGTATCTTTGTAACTGGACGTCCTTATTAGCAGAATACGAGTGAATTTCAGAGTGAGTGGCTTTGGCTTTTTGACTTGTCTCTGATAGTCGACATCCCAATGGATGTCAGACTTATGTATGATAGATGGATGCATGAACTTGCTGATGTCGACTAACGAAGTTGAGAATCAAGAAAATAAATGACTCCAAGAGAGAAACAATAGGAAAATAATTTGTAGGAGCGTATATAAAAATATCCTGATACTACCAACTGATCCTGATAGTACCGTTAAGAAAATTCATAATGATAAATTGTTGTATTCAAACCAGATTAAGCAGGTTCAAGCTCTACTTCCTGCTAATTTTTCTTTACGCATTGCATTGTACTGATGGCATTTACAACTATTAGTTCGCATTACTTTATTCCAGAAATAAATACCCTTCAACAAAAAAGTTTGTTTCTAAGAAAATGTAATAAGCTATGTTTATGATAAAATATATGGGCAGATGAAAATCACATGTGGTAAGTGAAGATCGATTTCATTATAACTTTTCGTTACATATTCAGTTTGGAATTTTGAGTGACCCATATTTCTAATACTAAGATAAACTGGCATAGTACTGATTAGTACAGTAACTGATAGTACTGGTATAGCATCGCAACCTCCTGGACCAATATAGTATGACCTGGAGGATATAATCATACGCAACAATAAATGCAATGTGGTTTATGCAGTGGTGCATCACAACATTCGGGTTTGGTTAGTCGAGATTCTTTCACAGCAACATTCGTAGATCGTCGAAATTGGCCAAACGCATCGAATGTCCTATTCTCAAACGAAACCTTTCTAGATTTTCGTCTGAGGATTTCTAGGTATTAAGTTCATGCTGCGCCAGTGGAAAATTTGAAAGAATTGGAAAATCGAATAATTGTTGTTTCAAACTCAATAAGAAAGAACCCTGATTACTTTAAATTATATCGACAGTCAATGACGAATAATAATTATAATAATAGCCGGAATCTAGTGGAAGTTGTTTTCAATACTCATTGCAGGTTGAGTCATTTTAGTTTTGAGAGTGAATATTGCACTGGTCGCAAACGTTGTTGACCATGAATCTTCGATACAAAGGAGTATTTCAAAAATTACATGAAGACAACATCTTTTTACAATAGGTTAAGGGATAACTTCTTGAATTTTTGCCGCGTGTTGATGTGATGCTCTGTAAAATATCAATTCATTCCTCTCAATTGTGAAGTATTGATCCAAATTGATATGGAATAATTTGAACACTCAGAGAGATTCTAATGCAAAAGGTGTTTTCATTTGAAATAGTTTTTAATTAATTCTTTAGTGCTCTTGACAATCGGTTAGTTGACTTATAGATATAACGAGTAGATAAATATGTGAAATGAAATTCAGTCATGTCATTATTATGCAGACTCGCTCAAATTTTTTTATCTCAATTTTTTTACTGAACTTTTTATTTTTCTATTTACTGGTTGTTTTTTGATTTATCTTTTGAAAAACCTTTCTCAGTTTCCGGCAATGATGTATGTGTTTGCGGATTAGGTAATTATCGTTTCATTACATATATTTGAAAATTGTTCAATGCATGAACGTTTGTTGAAATTATCTTGTATTAATTATCGTAATGTAACGTTCAATATAGATAAACGCAACAGAAGTTTTCGATGATTCTACCAAGGAAAATGCTGAGCCTCTAGGACCTCTTATATTTGATGCACTTTGTGATCAACCCCTCATACAAGCCAACATAACTATTTTGACCAAGAAGGACTTGGAAGTTGAAAATGTTAAGATAGAAAAGGAGAAGACTTTAGCTGATGAAACAGATTGTTTAATAGTTGTTGGTACTCAATTACTTCAGAAATCTAAGGTTAGTCTTCTTTTGATAAAATATTAAAGCACATTCATTCTGCTTCACTAGCTTGCAGTAATTTTATAGCTTCTTTTGAGAAACTTATATAAACTATCTGAAATAATTCAAGAATCAAAGCGATAAAATTAATGTAATTGAGATTGAAATCTGAAATTCTAAGCCGCGACAGAAATGACTACATTACGTTAATTAGTAAATTGAACTCCAGCTACATTTGCGGTTTGAATTCGCAAAAATTAAAAATGATGAACGAACTAAGAAATTTTTTTCGATATAGACGTATAAAGTTGACAATACGAGCATATGTTATTGAAAATATATACGTATGTTTGAAATTATAATGAATTTAGTCCGCCTACAGAATCCTATAATGCAACATTCATCATTATTTTGACTTCATGACGTACCAATGATTGGTGGGTTAAATTTGAAAAAAAGTTCCCCGAATTTGCCTGCATTAGGTATTCACAACTGAGAGTAGTAACTACGTATAGTACTGTAAACTGAGGTACAAGTTTGAATACATTTCATTTCATTTTGAAACCTTGAAAAGTAATTTCGAATACAGATGAAAATTAATTTTGATATTTTGTGAAAAATTTTTCGCAGGAGTTACAGCTAGCATTTGGCGCTCTCAAAGAGAATGGTTTCATTTTGTCTCGAGAAGAACTGGACTTTCATCCGGCCGAATCTCAAGAAGTACAACTATCCGGGATTGAAATAATCACTGTACATAGAACAGAAAATGAAAAACTTGTATTTTTCCGGAAATCACAAGAGTCTATAAAACCAATTATTATCCAAATATCCGCCAATGATGTAGATTTCAACTGGTTGGCAGCATTGCAGAGAGCCATGAAGAGCACCAGCAACATTGTTATCTACGCTCAAAACGAAGAAACCAATGGTCTTCTAGGACTTTACAATTGTCTGCGACGAGAAGCTGGAGGTGAGTTTCAGTTTATCTTCTGAATACAATCTATATAAAATATCGGAGTTCATCACGAGCATTTTCATCAAGAAAAATAACAGGAATTATGAATAAATTTTATACAATGTTACATCAATGTGAACGATTCAAAGAATCTTGTTTGAAGTTTCACAAATATAGAATTGTATATAATGCTTGCTGGCCAATGATGTTTCATTGTTGTGTAATGAATTACGTGATTCCTTGTAGCTCGACTAAGTTGATAAATGAAATAACGGAAATACTTTTTCGAAAATTAACTAAACCATTTTAGGGGTTTTCCATTTCACTCATTAGAAAATATCATGAAATAGAAATTCACTTAATTATTGAGATGAAAGTTTCTCATTTTATTGTTGACGTTCAAAGAATAATCAGATCAATCAACTGAAGTCTATCAGAAAACTGTAAACCTGTTCTAAATGTATCAAATTCGTATTATTTCAAGGAACCAAAGTTCAGTGCTTTTTGATATATGGAAACGATGCGCCTCCATTCGACATCAATAACGAATTTTACCAAAATCAACTTCGTAAGAATTTGTCGGTCAACATATTCAAAGATGGAAAATGGGGCACTTACAGACATTTGTTGATGAAAGAGTTTGAAGAAGTGGAGTCTGAACACTGTTTCGTCAATCAGACAACAAGAGGTGATCTTTCCAGTTTGAAGTTGACTCAAGGACCTCTGACTTCCCAGAGCCAGTTGGCGTCTGATAAAGTTCTTGTACAGGTAAATGATTTGAAGTTTTGAAAATGACTAAATGTAGTATTTTCGGTCGATTGTTTGTTTGAATTGATAAATATAGGTACAATGTTATACCAGGGCTTCTCAAATTTCTTGCGCCATGGTTTGCTCAACGTTTTGATTTTCTCTAGTGGTTCACCTGAAGTTAAATAAGAGAACTGATGAATAATTTTGAATGCAAAATCTTGAATTGGACTCAATCAGTGCTGAAAACTATAATTTGTTCGTTATAATCTTCATATCAATTTAATTTTGCTCGAATGCAGAGCCACGGCCACCTTTAATACGGGCCATGAAGAGCGTAGTCCTTCGGTGTTCCAAAGTTGAGTTGGTGGTCTACTCTCCTAGTCGGTTCTTCCCAAAGTTTAAAGCATTATTTCAACTCTTTTTGTATATTGCGAACGAATAAGAAATATTATTCGTATTTATAACATATAGAATATTATATTGGGTATTGTGAGTCTTCTGTAATAGACAAATGTAAAACATTTATTATTTCAAGAAAACAAGGATGTTTTCGATAAAGCCCCACTGCTTAAAAAATACTTCTGTTAGTCAGTGGGATTTATTTACATGAAAAGTTGCCTCACCAAATTTATTGAATTATTCGAGAGTATAAATAAATATTATATTTGAAAGTATTATCTAAATTCTTCAAATTTCTCCATTTATTAATAATATTTTTGAATAAATGTAAAAAATCATGGCTTACAAATATCCTGTTCTGAGGAAAGTTCGGGTTTTGAAAGAATGTGTTATTGTTAGTTAGATTTGTGAATAGCGATCTGTTCATTCGATGATTATCGGTTATAATATCCAAAACAATGACACCAGCATTTTGTACCGAAGTAATAATATTTTTTGTGATTGTTGTAATTTCTGAACCTTTTATATTATGAACTAGTAATAATTTCACCACTTCTGAAAAATTACCAAAAGCTGAAGAAATCATGAGCCCCAAAATTGTTGTGGCTAATGAATTGTCATTACAAGCGACAATTACAAGCGACAATCAAACTATTTCCTCTATAATCTAGCCTTTCATTAATGTATATTTCATCTATTAATAAAACAATAACTTTTTCATGAGCTTTCAAAGACTCAGACACATAATGTAAAAAGTTTTTTGTATTTTTGTCGCGAGCTGAAGCACTTTGGTCAACATCCAGATTTGCAGACAAATATTGAAGATACCTTTTGGTCGGAAAAAAGTAATTCCTCATTAAATCATAAGCACAAGGAGAAAGAGTGTATAACATGAATGACATAATTATTGTATCAGACGAGTATCGTTTCTTCCTTGGAAAGGATAATTTTATTTGATCAATTGAAATTTGAAGGTTATTCAAACAAAAAGGCCTGTTTTCTGAGAAATCTTCAACTGAATCACAACTAATTTTAATCGATGCCTCATTTAAATAACATAAACTTTTCTCGATTAAGTAAGTGAAAGATTGATCCACACTGTCTGGAATATCTTTGTATCTTTTCAACAAATTTTCTATTTGAGACCACCTATCTAATTTGAAGTCAATAGGCAAAATCTAACTCAAATCAGTGTACTCAACAACTTTTTTCCTTTCAAAAATACTGTTAACTTACATGTCTTCATTCAGTGTAATTTGGTTACTTATGGTAATAATTTATTCACTCAAATTAAGAAAATAAAAATTAATTTTCTCATTAACTGAACCCATTTTAACATTTCAACAATCAGGAATATTTATTTAACTGGAGTAATGAAGAATTAAATCTTGAAAATTGACAATTGAATCTGACTTTTCAAATATGTAATTCAAATTGTCATTGCGAGCTGAATAATTTTCCGCCTTTCCTCTGGGTTTTTCCTAGGTAAGGGCATAATTTTTGACGAATAATGCGGTAAATTTGGAAAAATTGAAGGAACCTCGTGAGAGACTTAACTTGTTTTTGTAGGTATGCTTACAATCCCATTAGCTGAAACGAATTTCTTTTCCCTGATGATATCAGTTTCAGGAAAATGCAAGGCACAAACAACCGAATATTTTGTTGGATCCCAATTATCTCGTGGTATAGATTTCATCCATTTACTCTTTAAAAATTCATTTTTAGAGAAACTGAAAGTCGATACTAGTTGCCCACCCGCTCGCAGGCTGCTGTTATAATTTGATTTACAACCAGGAATGCAACAAGTTTTCGTCATTTTGAGAAAATATTCTTACTAGAAACTCACCTATTCCAAGCTTGAAACTTACTGAATCATCTACGGAATACCTATCCACTACACTATTTTTCACAAAAAAATTATTTGTAAGTAATCAGTACTCAAAACAAAACACAAATTCGATTAAATCGGTTCACACAAAACACTTCGTTTTTATAATTTGATGTTATGTTATCAAAAAATATCAACACTAGCACCTAAAAAACAATATAGAAAATTCATGAGTAGAGGATTAGAACTGAAATCGTAAAAGATTCAACTTCAAACTACTAAAGTCTTCAACAACACAAAATTGATTTCGTTTCACTGAAATTTGTAAACAAACTGAACACTTTGTGTTTTATAGTTTGATGTTGAGATTTTGACAAATTATCAACATAAAATCTTGTATTACTCTGTACACAGTTGAAAAATATCGAACTTATACCAAAAGCTCAAATTATTTAACTTCAAACTGAGAAAGTTTTGGGAAGCTTCCTATTTGCATTAGTATACCAGGTCAACTAATGGCGGGTGTTGGACCACTAAATTCTTTTAACAGATGTTCATTTCATGGCCTGTATTGTAGGTGGCCGTGGCAGAGTGGAGGTTCGTTTAAGTTTCGTTAATATTTAGTAATTAGAGTAATTAGAGGAAAAAAGGGAAAACGAATGGATCGAAAAATGAAGAAAACATTCATTTTGTCAACAGAAATAGCTTATCAATACAATAGCTAATCAATAATTATTACAAAACAGAGAATTATTTGAAAGTTATTTCCAGTAATAAGAATTCAATAAAATGTTCTTTGTCTTGATGAAATAGATTTATTTGTTCATTTTGCATCCATCGTCGAATCGTGATGCTATTTTCGATAGAGCTACACGACAAGTCCGCGGTAGCACCTCCGAAAATTTCTCTGTAGTATCCCTGGGCGAAATGGCCCATACTAGTAAAAGTGCAATAATTAATCCCAACAATTTGGGCTCATTACAAAATCGAAAGAAATTCTTGAATATAAGAAACTTTTTATAAAATTTTATTATAATTGTATATAACTTGATTATCTCTCCCGAAACACTTGGCGATATAAAATTTCATGTCCCACCTAAGAGATATGAGAAATTCTCCCCTTCTTTCACAGGATACTTTGAGTAGTCATTACCAAAATTGAGCTTTAAATTGAATAATCATACTAGTTAATGAGAGTTAGGAATTTGATTTATTAACGTGTATTTTTAACTGAGATTATGTTCATTTATCACATCATGTCACACAGTTCTCATTAGAATTGGAATGTGTGTTATTTCAGAAGTATGCTGTGATATTTATTGTGGCCACATCAAGTTTTCCTAAAATGTTCTGTTTTCTTGTTATATTTTCGATTTTGTTGTACTTGTATTTTTCTGAATTAGTATGGTTTAAGAGTTGCTATTGCTTCTTAGTCTTTCAGTTGTTAGATGGGTAGCACAAATCTCTTGAAATGTTGATTATTAAAATTTTTGTGAATTGAAAATTAAACTTTGGGCAACCTTATCTTGAACACAACTTGATGAAAATAATAACAAATAAATGCTCCGATGAAATTATATTGTGTTCAAATGAAACAACGTCGTTTTATAAAAATGGATTTTCAGGTATACTTCGCCTCCATCAATTTCAGGGATATAATGACAGCTTCAGGTCGGATAAATGTTGACGTTATTACCTCTGATCGTATCGAACAAGAATGTGTTCAAGGATTCGAATACGCTGGAAAAGACCCAACGTAAGTAAATTATTTAATGTTCAAAATAGTTCCTATTTATAGAGCGCACCCTCTTTCATTGACTTATCTTCGGAATATACAGTTTTATGGAGTGATATTTTTCATGAATTGTTAGGATGATACTGAGGAATTCTGAGATAGAATTATTGGTTACCTCCTGGTGAAAATAGTATAAATATTATTTTGATTCGAACAATCGGCTCAATATTTCACGAATTTATTGAAAAATAACAGAATAAAAGTATTAACGTTGAATCAACATATTGCGAGAGGTCAGCTCATTACCAAGACTAACTCCAAAAACAAGTAGATTTTCATGATAGATATAATAACATAGTAGATTCCAGTAGATGACCATAAAAAGTCGATTTCACACAATAGGAGCATAACTGGTTCATCTGAACATATTAATTTCAACCATCTCATAGATTACCATAAAAATAATGTTTGTGCGTCAGTAATAGAGGAAAACGATTAGACCTTTAAGAAGCCATAGAAATTGGCAGTTTCTTGAAAAAATAAGAGCTGATTGTCAATGAATGAATAGAATTACAACTCTCGCTTCCACCTATTGAGCTATATCTGGTAGATATAGCTCAATTTGCTATATTCGATTGTCAATTTATTGTTATATGATTATTATTCTATTTTTATTGAGCCATTCAGAGAAGTTTTCTGAAATTCTTAGTTTGGAGGGAGGATAAAGCTTATCTACAGAGAGGAGACAATCATAACGAATTATTGAGGCGATTTAGTTTAATCTCATTGCAGGGAAGGACAGAAACTTCACTCAAATTTTTGTACAAATTACTGCACAACAGTATTGATTGTCCTCATCTATTGTCCGCTTCGAAATTTCGTGTTCCTAGGCAAAATTGTCGTACTACAGAATTATTCTACATAGAGACTCCAAGAACCAACTCGCTAATACAATCCCCCATTTAGTTTATGGAGTCTACATTTAATAGAGTTGCCAATAATTGTGACATTCACTTTGACTCGATAGAAGTTATTAGGAGTAATGTAAACAAAGGAAATAGACTAGAATGAATTGACTTAGATTGAGTTCTTTGTAATATTTCACTAAATGCAGTAATATTATTCAGTTATTAGTTGCTATTTTAGTTTTTCATATTGGATTCAGCTCTTAGTTATATACCTTTCGTTTTATTTGAATAGTTATTATTCAACATTATATTATTATTTTCTGTAATTGGGTATTATACCTTGGGTGGAGAATAAAGAACTTATTATTATTGAAGAACTTATTATTATAGTTATTCCTGATAATGAGCTGACCGCTCGTTGACTAAACGATATTAATTTCATTCATTATTTTCCAATGCATTCGTGAAACACGAGTGTTTAATTCAAATTAGTTACATAAGGATTCTCAACGAAAAATATATTTGGATGTCTTATATTCTTGTAGTGATGGTCTTCTAAAATTCCTTATAACTCTTAGCAGATTGCATCACATTTCAGTGCAAATATCTATATGTTTCCAGAGATTGTCTTTTTTTAAGAATACGATTTTTTTTGTATTCGTTTCATTATTTCTAATGCACTGTAGTGCGGTATTTAAGATAAGCAGCTCCATATTTTAGTCGAATGAGGGAAAACAGATTTAAATTTTCGCACAATCATAAACTGCGATGGAACATATACAGCTAGAGTTAATGACACCTAATTATTTTATTTTGGAAAAATGATTGTTTCATAATATTCTCTGAATTTGAGCACTTACGGAAGAATTCGAAAGTAATTATCATAATTCAATTTTCATTCCTTCAGGTTATTTATACTATTGAAATTACTGAATACATTGAATATTATTGAAATGTCCAGATGTCAAGTGTTTAATGCGAATTTTGTCATGAAAATTGGCATATGGAAGTGAAACAATGATTTCAACCATATTTCTCATAACTTTTTCGATAATTCTAACGCCAAGCAAAATATCAACAGTTTGCCCTATTTGTCGATTCGTAGTCGGGTGATTCCAAAGTCCAGGTATTTTGAAAAATGTGATACTTCATTATTTATGAGTGTTCTACGAAATAAAATAGACTAGCACTTAGTAACCTCTCCAATCAAATGAGACAAAATAAATGTGTTTCTTCAAATGCATAATAATTGTGTGGATAAAATTAATAATTTTCAGTGGAAAGAGGGTAATGGGATTATCGTCAGCAGCTTTATCAACCCTTGTGACTGCTGACCGACATCTTCTGTTTAAAGTGCCAGACGAATGGTCATTGGAACAAGCAGCGACTGTTCCTGCAGTTTATACAACTGTCCTCTATGCGTTGTTTTTGGTAAGTAATTTATATTTTAGGAACCTTTGAAGATTAATGGTAATAAAAAGTGGACTCTTATCAAACTGTATATAATATATATATATATATATATATATATATATATATATATATATATATATATATATATATATATATATATATATATATATATATATATATATATATATATATATATATATATATATACAGTATATATATATATATATATATATATATATATATATATATATATATATATATATATATATATATATATATATATAAGGAAATGAAATTTTTTTTGCTTATGGCACTGAATGAAATATTCAAAAAAATGAACAATTGAACATTCATTCGAAAAATTGAAATTAATCAGGAGAATGTTATAGTAGAGCTAGATATGTGAATGTGTACGATGTGATGTCTCCATTATCCTTCAAGGATTTCAATATTTCTCTAACATTTATCCCTTGAAGGATAATGGAGACATCACATCGTACACGTTCACATATATCTAGCTCTACTATAACATTCCTTGATTAATTTCAATTTTTCAAATGAATGTTCAGTGTTCATTTTCTTAAATATTTTATTCAGTGCCATAAGCACAAAAACATTTCATTTCCTTAAAAATATCGCCCAATAGGCCCCTGAAATACAGGAATAAACGCGAGCGTACTACTAACGCAACCTATTGACATTTGAAAACATCGTATGATGATATTTGTCGAATAGACATTGCAATTTAGTAGATACCTACGGGTATAGAAGATGTGAAATTTCGATGTTTGGTGTCTCTGTAATCTGAGAGAGGTGTTTTCTACTGATTTCTATAGATGGAATTGTAGAGTATTCATTACTCTATAATCTTTCGCTTGAAGTCACAAGAAGATACTTGGAGCTTGAAACCGTTGCTTCACTTCGATGGACGTGGTGCGACTGACGAGTTCCTTGAAGAACGAAGCATATATGTCTCTCACTTCCATCAGATGTGGCATCGATTTCAATATTTCTCTAACATTTATCCCTTGAAGGATAATGACATCACATCGTACACGTTCACATATCTAGCTCTACTATAACATTTTCTTGATTAATTTCAATTTTTCAAATGAATGTTCTAGTGTTCATTTTCTATATATATATATATATATATATATATATATATATATATATATATATATATATATATAGATTCAACAGAACATTATAGGAGAGCTGGCTATGTGAAACATGAACAATGCGATGTCTCCATTATCCTTCTCGGGATAAATGTAAGTGAATATTGAAATCGATGTCTACATTTATTGAAACCGTAAGACAGTTACTGTTTCGTACTACAAGGTACTCATCAGATACGCCACGTCCAACAAATGAAAGGCAACGAATTCAATTCTCACCTACCCTCGATTGTAAGACAGAAATATACAGTGAGTCGTGTTCATATGTAATGCATAGGTTAATGCATAACTCTAGTTTTTGAGGAAATTTCATCTAATTTGATGAAGTAATGTTATCTAGGTTGCGGTTATAGACACGCTCGTTGTCATTTCTCAAAACATGAGAGAAATTTACTAGAAGAAAAAGAATTCTGTTGTTCTCGTAGTACGAGAAATTTATAATATACTTTGATATCATATATATATATATATATATATATATATATATATATATATATATATATATATATATATATATATATATATATATATATATATATATATATATATATATATATATATATATATATATATATATATATATATATATATATATATATATATATATATATATATATATGGATCTAATCAGAAACTAATTATGAAACTAATTAGTATTGACAAAGTTGTAATATAACAACGAAAGGTCAACAAAAATAAACTTTTTCTTATCAAGAAAAGCTTGTTATTGCTAAAAACTTTCGAGATAAAATATCTTAAACAGGCAATAAATCAATTTCAAGATATATATATATATATATATATATATATATATATATATATATATATATATATATATATATATATATATATATGTATATATGAAAAGAAATATAATATCCAAATACAGTACATTGAATTCATACAATCATCACGCTCATATCATCTCAAAGGTTTTCATTCATGAGAGGCTTTTAGAGAATTTAAGTCGATGCCTTTTGTTTTTTTGGCGGTGGCGCAACTGATGGGTAGCTCGTAGTTGGAAACAGTAACTGCCTTACTTTTTCAACAAATGAAGGCTCCAATTATTCCTTGAAGGATAATGGAGAAATCATATTATACATATTTGTTTCACGTAGCTGTAATATTCTTCTCTGCTATAATAATTTTCTGAAGAAAACATTATTAAAATTAAAAAAAAACATTAAAGAAATTTTTGTGTTTTTTTAGTTCTCAAAACCGTTCATTAAAAATCTTTAGCACATTACGTTCCGGTCCATTTTGTGGGCCTTCTCAAGTGAAGTTTATCAATACGTTGTCGCAACAAAAACAAGTTATTACTACAATATGAAACAATTTTCCAATGAGGAAAGTTTCCAATAATTACTACACTGTCAATAAAAAATTTTAAAGAATGTAAAATGTAATGTGCTGAAGATTTTTAATACTCAATTTTGAGAACCAAGAAACCCAAGAAATTCTTTACGAAAATATAAATAAAATGGTTCAAGATAGCAATGAATATGAATATATATATATATATATATATATATATATATATATATATATATATATATATATATATTTATATTCATCCATTAATTTTTTCGGAGATTTGAATTTTATTCAACTAATTGTTTCAGAGAGGAAGAATAAAGAAGGGAGAATCAATTTTGATTCATTCAGGAACTGGAGGAATAGGACAAGCTGCCATTAATGTTGCTCTAGCACACGGATGTCAAGTATTTACAACGGTTGGTACACCTGAAAAAAAGGAATTCCTGAAAAAACTATTCCCACAACTGTCAGGTATGTACTTGTCGGTATATTTTTTCTAATGAGTACTGTTTGCAACCATAACATGCAGAATATTGACAACGAATATTGAGCAATGGAGATTGAAAATTCATATAAATACGCTGAACAAAAATTGATTCATGAAGGGTGTTTATTTTAAAGGAATAGAACTTGGAGTTGGCATAACTGTTGAAGATGGCGACCGACTTAACGGCTGAGAAGTGATTTATTCTCAGTTTGGTTTGGCAATTCATCGTGAATACTCTCACGCCTGAACAACGCTTGCAAATAGTGCAATTTCATTTCGAAAATAATGGTTCTGTGAGGAATACGTATCGCGCACTACGTCCATTTTATCGTCGACAAAATCGACCATCAGAGCAGTTTATTCGATTAACCATGAAACGTTTTCGCACCACGTTTACTCTTATTGATAACTCGCATCCCCAGAGACACCGCACCGTACGGTACAGAAGAAGCTATTTCTACTGTACAGCGTAGCATTGAAGAAGTCCCGAATGACTCCATCTGCCTTCGAGCACGGGAATTGGATCTGTGTTCATCCACTTTATGGAAGATTTTGCGAAAGGATCTTGGTTTGCGTGCTCACAAAATCCAACTCGTGCAAGAATTGAAGCCAAATGATCATCAAGCAAGGCGTAGATTCTTTTTTAAACTGAAAAATTTCTTTTTTCAGTTTTTTTATAATAAGGGAAATGGTATTCGAATCTATCGAATATTAGAACATTCAAAATATTTTCACAGTAGCTTAACATTCTCTCAACTTCCCGTATGTTTTCATCAAAATAATCAATTTAAACTGAAAAACCATTATAATTCAATCAAAATATCAAGAGTCTTAGTGGAAAAGTTGTTCCTTTGCCAAGTTTATAACTGAATATACGCACAAAATAAAACTAACTAAATCCTAATCCTCAAATTTATTCTGATTATCAATAAACAATGGGATGTTCTTCCACATATATGAGAAAATAAGTGTAAGTTTATTTCTATCATTCAATCAAAATATCAAGAGTCTTAGTGAAATTTCACCACAGTTACCAAAAGTCGTTCCTTTGCCAAGTTTATAACTGAATATACGCACAAAATAAAACTAACTAAATCCTAATCCTCGTATTTATTCTGATTATTAATAAACAATGGGATGTTCTTCCACATATATGAGAAAATAAGTGTAAGTTTATTTCTATCATTCAATCAAAATATCAAGAGTCTTAGTGAAATTTCACCACAGTTACCAAAAGTCGTTCCTTTGCCAAGTTTATAACTGAATATACGCACGAAATAAAACTAACTAAATCCTAATCCTCGTATTTATTCTGATTATTAATAAACAATGGGATGTTCTTCCACAAATATGAGAAAATAAGTGTAAGTTTATTTCTATCATTCAATCAAAATATCAAGAGTATTAGTGAAATTTCACCACAGTTACCAAAAGTCGTTCCTTTGCCAAGTTTATAAATGAATATACGCACAAAATGAAACTTACTAAATCCTAATCCTCGTATTTATTCTGATTATTAATAAACAATGGGATGTTCTTCCACAAATATGAGAAAATGAGTGTAAGTTTATTTCTATCATTCAATCAAAATATCAAGAGTCTTAGTGAAATTTCACCACAGTTACCAAAAGTCGTTCCTTTGCCAAGTTAATAACTGAATATACTCACAAAATAAAACTAACTAAATCCTAATCCTCGAATTTATTCTGATTATTAATGAACAATGGGATGTTCTTCCACATATATGAGAAAATAAGTGTAAGTTTATTTCTATCATTCAATCAAAATATCAAGAGTCTTAGTGAAATTTCACCACAGTTACCGAAAGTCGTTCCTTTGCCAAGTTTATAACTGAATGTACGCACAAAATAAAACTAACTAAATCCTAATCCTCGTATTTATTCTGATTATTAATAAACAATGGGATGTTCTTCCACAAATATGAGAAAATAAGTGTAAGTTTATTTCTATCATTCAATCAAAATATCAAGAGTCTTAGTGAAATTTCACCACAGTTACCAAAAGTCGTTCCTTTGCCAAGTTTATAAATGAATATACGCACAAAATAAAACTAACTAAATCCTAATCCTCGTATTTATTCTGATTATTAATAAACAATGGGATGTTCTTCTACAAATATGAGAAAATAAGTGTAAGTTTATTTCTATCATTCAATCAAAATATCAAGAGTTTTAGTGAAATTTCACCACAGTTACCAAAAGTCGTTCCTTTGCCAAGTTTATAAATGAATATACGCACAAAATAAAACTAACTAAATCCTAATCCTCGTATTTATTCTGATTATTAATAAACAATGGGATGTTCTTTTACAAATATGAGAAAATAAGTGTAAGTTTATTTCTATCATTCAATCAAAATATCAAGAGTCTTAGTGAAATTTCACCACAGTTACCAAAAGTCGTTCCTTTGCCAAGTTTATAACTGAATATACGCACAAAATAAAACTAACTAAATCCTTATCCTCGTTTTTATTCTGATTACTAATAAACAATGCGATGTTCTTTCACAAATATGAGAAAATAAGTGTAAGTTTATTTCTATCATTCAATCAAAATATCAAGAGTCTCAGTGCAATTTCATCACAGTTACCAAAAGTCGTTCCTTTGCCAAGTTTATAACTGAATATACGCACAAAATAAAACTAACTAAATCCTAATCCTCGTATTTATTCTGATTATTAATAAACAATGGGATGTTCTTCCACAAATATGAGAAAATAAGTGTAAGTTTATTTCTATCATTCAATCAAAATATCAAGAGTCTCAGTGCAATTTCACCACAGTTACCAAAAGTCGTTCCTTTGCCAAGTTTATAACTCAATATACGCACGAAATAAAACTAACTGCATCCTAATCTTCGTGTTCATTCTAATTAATAATAAACAATGGGATGTTCTATCACAAATATGAGAAAATAACTGTAAGTTTATTTCAGACCACCAAATTGGCAACTCTAGAGATTTAACGTTCGAGATGATGATAAAGAATGGAACGGGAGGTCGAGGAGTTGATGTAGTACTGAATTCACTTGCCGAAGAAAAACTTATCGCCTCAGTTCGATGTCTCGCAAGGGGTGGCAGGTTTTTGGAAATCGGAAAATTTGACATTGTCAACGACAACCGATTGGCGCTCATGTTAATTCAAAAAGAATGCTCTTTCCATGGAGTCATGCTGGACAAGTTTTTCGATTCTACTCCACCTATGAAAAAAATTATTTCCTCGTTGCTCACAAAAGGTAAATAAAACTATTGAGTTTGTGTTGATGAATGTTATGTTGGTTAAGATACATGAATCAAAGAGCTTATTTTATCCAATTGGTCATTTGCAGATTTCATCTACTTCTGTTCATCAAATAATGAATTTGAATTTTTGTTATTTATTATTCCTCAGATTTGAATACTTTTTCGATTAATATCCTCGCCTTCGCTCTAAAGACAAAAACATTAAGTATTATATTACTTAATATATTTATTAAATTGAATTAAACTCTTAACTTAATGTTTCACAATTAAATTTAACAATATGAATTTGTCATCATGTTTCGAGCGTTAGCCATTTTCGAGACTAAAATACATATATCTATGCAATGGATGTAAGGAGGGGGGGATAATTGAAAATCTAAGTGTTCATTCACGATATCTTCTTTTTTCTCCCAAGAACTGCATATTTCAATTGGCTCTAAAAGGTCTAAACGTTTAAGCACTTGGGTTTCTCAAAGTCTACTAAGTGATTAGAGTTAACACAATGTTTGAGAATCCAGTTTTATTAACATTGTACAAAATCGACCTTATATTATTATTATATGTTCATCAAACCGAGTTTTTATTTTTCTACCTGTTTGGTCGATATAAAACGCTGGACATTCATCACAAAAAATTTTATAAATCCCGCTCTTGTCTTCAACATTCATCTTTTCTTTATTATGCACTAAAAGTGACTTCATATTTCTTTTGTTAGTACAAATTGTTTTCATCTCTTTTTTCTTTAATCTCTCGCAAATTCTTTGAGTAGAAACAATTTGTACTAACAAAAGAAATATGTATTAAGTCACTTTCAGTGAATAATAAGCAAAAGATAAATGTTGTGGACAAAAGCGGGATTTATAAAATTTTTTGTAATGAATGTCCAGCGTTTTATATCGGCCAAACAGGTAGAAAAATAAAAACTCGGGTTGATGAACAGAAAAGGGCGATTTTGTACAATGTTTATAAAACTGGATTCTCCGAACATTGTATTAACTCTAATCACTTTATAGAATTTGAGAAAACCAAGCGCTTACACGCAGGCAATAAAAGGAAACGTTCAGATCTTTTAGAGGCAATTGAAATATGTAGTTCTTGGAATAAAAAAATATATCGTAAATGAACACTAAGATTTCCAATTATCCCCCCTCCTTACATCCATTGCATAGATATAAATTTGTTGCTCGTTCCTTACTGTATTTTAGTCTTGAAAATGAGCTCACGCACGAAACATGTTGACAAATTCATATTGTTAAATATAATCGTGAAACATTAAGCCAAGAGTTTAATTCAATTTAATACATATTCAATTATGTTTCATCAAGAGTTAAGCGAGAATTCAATCTCAGTCCCTTAATATATTATATATATATATATATATATATATATATATATATATATATATATATATATATATATATATATATATATATATATATATATATATATATATATATATATATATATATATATATAAATATATATTTACATTATTATGAAGATGAATTATCAATCATTATTAGAAATTATTTAATTTTATAATACGATACGATTTAATAAAAGTCAACTAACGTATTGCAAAAACATTGTTTATTGTCTATTATACATTCGAAATAATATTGGGTTTAGTTCTGCAAGAACAGTTTAGAAAACCATTTTCGACATTTCGGCTACTACCTTTCATAACAAAGAATTTTATACTACTCATTCGAAAAACTAATGAATCAAATATTATCAAGAGTATTCCACAATATTACCTGGTCAGTTAATGTCATAGAATAGAATCATGGAGAAATTTTCTGAACTGCAATTTGGATTTCAAGAAAATAAGTCCACTGTAGACGCTGTCATTGAATTAACGACGCATATTTATAAATATTTCAACAATAGCGACGTTGCCTTGTGTATATTAATACTCTTAGCAAAAGAGTTCGACACTGTTGATCTTACAACCATTTTGAGACTTCTAGAAGAGATTGGAATTAATGGGGTCCATCTGAGATTATTTAAAAGCTACTTATCAAATAGAAACCAAACAGTGAAGGTGAACAATACATTCAGTAATACAAGGATAATAGAATATGGAGTACCTCAGGGAACAATATTAGGGCCAATACTATTCACAATCTATATGAATAAACTTTTGTTGTCGGAGAGTGAAGGTAAGATAATCAGTTTTGCAGACGATACTGCGATAGTTTACTCAGGAGCAAACTGGAGCTATATCAAAACCAAAGCTGAATCTGATTTTGTGAATATCTATAATTGGTTAAGGCATCACCTCTTAACCATTAATATAGATAAAACGAAATACATTCCTTTTGCTGTAGATATTTTACTGTAGATTTTTTTACTGTAGATTTGCACATATGAATGCAAATATTTAGGAATAATACTAGATTCGCACCTTAAATGGGATTCTAACGTCAGAAGCTTAATTGGTAAGCTTAGAGGATTAATATCCAAATTTAAAGAACTGTCAATTATTCTAGATATAAAACATCTAACGATAATTTACAAAGCACTGGCGGAGTCTCTGATACGATATGGTATTGTTGCGTGGGGTGGTGCCTATGATACAGCAATAAAAAAGCTCGAAATTCAACAAAAATGGTTGCTGAAAATCCTTCATCAAAAAGATATCAGATATCCTACTGACTTTCTGTATAAAGAGGCTGACATTCTGGATATACGACAGCTGTTTGTTCAAAAGCTGCTAAGAAAATAGACAGTAGTTACTTTTTAGAACATAGAGTGAATACTAGATATAGCAGGAATTCTTCATCAATTCCGATATACAGAAAATCTATATGTCTTCGTAGCTATTCCTATTTGGCACCAAGAATCTATAATGAATTGCCATTTGCAGTAAAAAATATGATTAATATTAAAAAATTCAAGTCTGCCATAAAGAACTGGATGAAAACAAAGGACAGATGTATGATTCATCGACTGTTGAACATTTAAAAGCAAAAATGGTTGTAAAACAATATATGATAGTGTACAAATATTTATAATATTGATATCCGCTTCTCCTCAATATTGTTATCAAATTATTAGATTAATAAGTCTTTTCTTGAATCATTAAAATAGATACCTTGATATGTATGTAAGTATTAAATATAGCAGATAATAATGAATAAACATTATTCGTACTCACCACAGGCTATGGTCTTTGTGAGCAAATTATTATCTTTGTTTAGGAAACATAATTGAAAAGATAGATCTTGAAATTAGTATAGTTACTATTGTTTTACCTGTATTACGAGAATCTTAAATAAAGATTATTATTATTATTATTATATTATATATTGAAAAATTACCATTACATGAATATGAATTAATTAGATATATTATATGACTTCAAAAAAGATCTTGAATTGGATTCGATCGAAATATCTGAAATTACGTCTGCAATGGAAAATGTATTGAGATGTTTTAAGAAATTAGAAGATCTATGTGATACTATGTGATTGCTATGATCTATGAACGCAGTGATATAGAGAAAAAAGAAATGCAATATGCTCAAATATAGCTCAGGAGCTATAACCACAGAGTTTGAACCTCCCATTTTGATCATGAAATTTCATAGTCAAATTATGAAGAGTTTCATTTCCACTTTCTCGAAGTGGTTCACTAGTCTTCATATGTGTTTTGGTTTTATATGTTATGTCAAACGATATACATATGTTCGAGGAATATCAAGTGATTTGGCAAGTGATGTTTGATTTATGAATAAGAACAAAATGAAGCAGAGCAAATTTTTTAGTTGAAGAGAAGATATGAAAATGAAAATTGTTTTGTGGTTTAACCATCACAATATTGATTAATACTTTCTGGTTAGAAGGTTTTGGATACAGATATATATTATCAGTAAGTGCGTTATCAAGAAGGCAGAACAGCATATGGAAATGTTGTTGCAATACTGAGATTAATTCTTTTTTTGGTGTAAATATGCTGTTTTGCCTCATTTGCTAGCATACGTAAGGGGAGTTTGGGAAAAATGATGAAAGAAATATATAGTTCCACATTCAAAGATGCCAGATCACATAATAAAGAAGATTGATTAATTCAATATCGTTATCTTCCATTGAAAGCATTTAATTTATATGTCGTAATATTTGTCGTGGAGGGAAATCACACTATTGATTTTTTTCAGGGCTGGAAGATGGTATGATCAAACCATTAACTACGAATATATTCCAAATTAATGAAGTAGAGGAGGCTTTCCGATTTATGGCTACTGGAAAACACACAGGAAAAGTTTTGCTTCAAATACGAAAAGAAGAATTACAAAAAAATGAATTACCCAGTGTCATACGGAAAAATGCAGTAGCAAGGTAAGAAGTGAGACACCGAGAGTTTTCAGTAACCTTTCAGGCGAATATGAGCTTTATACGTTTTCTCATGAGTTGAAGGTCACTAAAGATATGGAAAATTTATTTACCAATAACAACCATTGAGTAGTCAAAACTCAGTAGTCTTCCACAGAAGTTTGAAACTACTCTGGAAGAATAGAAATAATAGAAGTTTTCTTTTTGAAGAACAAAAGTTCCAATAGTACTGTTTATTCTCAATTGGAATGAACAAATCTTATTGAACAATTCAGAATCAGAAGATGAAGTTTCTTGTAGTGGCTCATGAGGAGACGTATATGATGTTATGATACGTCTCCTAGATATTTCTAAGACTCGCCTTTTCCTCCTTTTCTGACAAGTTTTTGTCCACTCCAGCTAAGTGACCGGGTCGTCCAGGTTTTATCTTCATTTATCTCTATTAATTGAAGCGCATCGGCATGTGCAATATCGAACAATTTATTCATATTTGGAAGAAATTCTTGTCAACGCTGCTCAGACATATCTTGAGTTTTTTCCGCATCCTTTTGAAAATTTCTTCAAACTTTGTGTAAGGCTACAAGTTTCTTAGAACGTTTTCGGATCCTGGTAAATCCACAGACACGTTGACACAACAAAAACAATGCGTTCAGTAATACAAACAAACATGATATAACAAACACATCAATATTTAGTTCGCGCGCGCTGTACTATGCAAGTTCTAACAAGTTTCGATACAAGAAGCACGGTGATTCAATTTGCATGAAATTTTATTTATAAGTGTGTTGACATCATTCAAACAAAATGAGAGGGAATTTTCATTGGTCTGACAGACTCTGATATATATACATGCATAGGGAAGGTTTAAAAGGCGAGAAAAATCGAATGTTGTTACCGTATCAGACAATTTTGATAAATCTTTAAGTTTGGTCACAACTTGAGTTTCAGAACGCAACCATAATATTTGACAACCACGGAGCTAACCTCAAAACACGGAAAAAAGTTTTCCTATTAACAAAATTGTGTTACTATCATGGTTGCGATATTTTATGAGTACATTATGTTTGTAAGTGACGATTACCGCTACGTGCGCGAGAATTTGTTTGCTTTTGTGATGCTTTGTGGTAGTGACATTCCAAGTAGTGTGCTCTTTTTTTGTTGATATTTTGGTGATAGTGACACTTTACTGTTAAGTGAGCGCGAATTTTCTTCACTTTAATTTATTATATTACGTTACGATGCCGAGGAGAAGACGACCTGACTTAGGTCGTCGCAGTCAGTCAAATGTACGAAGAGCTACCTCACGTGTTAACCGCACTGATGACCAGAGAGAGACAGATCAAGAAAATAGTCGTATTGCTATGTCAGAATTGCGTTCTTTAATGAGTGGCAATGAAGTAAATAGGCTCAGAATGCAACAAGTTCGTGCACATCAATCACAACAACAGCAAGCACGACATAATGAAATTGAGCGAATCCGCAGACGCAGTGCTTCTGTGATTCTTGAACGAGCTGCATTCCACTATGATCCGGCAATTGATTATTGTGCCGACAAATCGGTAACAATTCACTTCGGAATTAAATATGTGTCCGCCGTCGTTCAGAAATCAAATTGAGAGAATAGTTTAAAATGAATAACCAGTTAGAATTTTTATATCTTTGTTACTACATATTTATTCTTAGGGGGTAAAAAATGAACTAAATTTTAGCTAACTACAGTTGTTTAATATCTACCAGATTATTTTCATATAGATTGATAAATCCTAAGGTTGTTCACAAATTTAAATTCTGAAAGCTACCATAATATTTGACATTTGACAACCAACTAATGTATCGATCTATCCTCTATGACATAGAGTCTATGTCGATCGATACCTCATACAAAGAGTGCATCCTTCTATATTCGTGAGTGGCGATTACTGCTACGTGCGCGAGAACTTTCTTTACTTTGGTGATCTTTTGTGATAGTGACATTTCAAATTAGGTGCTCTTTTTTTTTGACCTTTTGTGATAGTGACAATTTACCTCTAAGTGCGCGAGATCTTTTCTCACTTATATTGATTACAATTTACAATGCCGAGGAGAAGACGACCTGACAGGTCGTGGCAGTCAATCAAATGTGCAAAGAGCTACCTAACGATATAATATATTATATAACATTCAGATTAAGTTTCACTGAGTGAAACTTAACATATTAACTAAACGAGTATGTTCTGGGCGGTTATCCCATTATTAAGAGTGATAACTTAATTTCTAAATCAATTTTGAAATGGACGAAATATCAAAATGCAACATTTCTATTTGGAAATTTCTGACTTCAAGTAGAAATTATGCCTTCTGACATTTCAAAATTATTTCAGAAATTGAGGAAGTTCTGATTTAATTTTGAATATATATGTATGTATAATTGAGCATATATTTTCATCTTCTTCATGGATCTGTAATTTTCAGGTTCACTTGTGATCCAGAAAAGTCATATGTTATCCTTGGAGGTCTTGGTGGTTTCGGTTTGGAACTGGCCGACTGGTTAATATTGAGAGGAGCGAAAAAATTGATCCTGAATTCAAGAAATGGAGTGAGGACCGGATATCAAGCTTACAGATTGAAGTAAGTCATAAAATTGTTTATTGAACACCAGTTTACAAACTGAGTTTTTGCAATTGTTGCAATATTCAAAAATTGATTTATATTCGATATGTAAATATCTAATATATCTATAAACATTTAATATATCTACATATCTGTCACTGGCTATATTAAAATGTGTTCCCTTAAAACTGGGTTAACAAGAATATCAGAGAAAAGGTTCTAATGATTGAAAATCCTATTCGATAAAACGTGTTATCATTGTCTGGTAATATACCTTTGCTTCTTCAATTTAAGCGAGTCTCCACGCTAGCGACTTTTATTATTTAGTGTGTTCATGTAATTAGCTTCGCATTTATACTGAAGTATGCATAAATACGAAAGAATAAGATCATCGCGAAATTGGTAACTGCTGTGATCAATCTCTGTTCATGACATGGTCAATTGTTTCCGGATACCATTCGAGAAGCTCGACATTGAACGTTCTCTAGTTTATTCGTGTCTCTGATAAGAACAGGACTCTAAAGTGTTCCATCGTATTCTAGAATTGGTCGAATGCATATTTTATACAACTAATTGAATGTTGAAAAATATGTGTTTCAAAAACTTTTGCGCATTAGATATAACAACTATTTGCACGTTCACTCGTTTCGATGATATGTTCAGATCACGACACGTCGTAATAATAGTGACTACCAAGTCGACATGCGAAGAAATATCTTTTAACTCATGTTGTAGTTCAAGCTGCGGTTGTTTTTACCAATGTCTAAGACAACGCAGTTTTCAATATTCAACGAAAAGGGCAATTCGGTGCACGAATTATGAAGAGAGTTCAAATTCCCCTGAAGTTGTTGATATTGAGTTAACAAGTTCGAGTGAATTTTCATATCGTCGGCGTTAAATGACTCATAACACTGTATCTACCGGGCTCAATCACTTATGAATATAATGACTGATAATAATGGACCAAGGACCGAACCTTGTGGCATCCAACTTCTAACAACTCTGTCTCTTGAATATGGATCGCCTACTCTCAGTTTGAAAGTTATATTCGTTAAAAAATCCTCAATCTACGCTATTAACTTTCCACGAAAAACGAGATGTTCCAACTTGAATAGCCAGTCGTCTTATTGGCACTTTGTGAAACGCTCTGGCGCAAAATACATGTATATTACATCGGTTGAGAACATCATACACTTTGGTCCAGTTGTCTACACATTGCAGGAGATTACTTGTTGTAGATTGCCTCTGACAAAACCGTGGTATTCTTCAGAAAGTACCCCATTCAAACTCGCAAGCTTCGACTTTCGTCTAAAATAATGCCCTCCATCACTTCACAAGGTATTGAGGTAAGACTAATAGCTCTATAATTCATGAGATCCACCTCGTCTTCTTTCTAAAATCTAGCCTTGACAGAAGCTGCTTTCCTCAAATCAGGCAAATAACAACAATTAAACGATGCCGTCATAATCATAGAAAATGGGTGGCAGAGATTATCCGCATATCTTTTCAGTAATAGAAAACAAATCCATCCATAGTCGACAATTTTCACACATCCAGAGTTTTCACTGTCAATGTATGTGTCTAGCTAATTGTGTTGTTCTATTGAAATTAAAATTTTGGTTAGTAGCCAGAAACAAATATCGACTGCATTGAACAATTTTTGTGTTTTACAAGTATTTTAAATTCAACAATATCAGATTTTCAAATTTCATATGACCATTGAATGGATTATGACTTACTAACTTTTATATGTATATTTGGTCCGGTTTTATTTTTTCATATTTGTACCAACTAGAAATTGATGAAACCTCAAATCATTTGTCTAATTTTTCTCTCGTCCTCTTCGTTTTCCATAAAACATCGCTATACATTTAATTCAATTTGATTCCGTCAGATGATCATTATATTGAATAATTGTTCGTGTTAGTTCAAACAAAATGGAGAAAGAAGCATTTTTCTCATTTTGAACATTGTTTCTAATTGATCATTCAGATTCTTTTATTGACTTTTCAGCGAGGTTGAATTGATCTCCCGTATCGAAGAGAAAAATGGTCGCAAGGGAAGTTCACGCCAAAAAGATAGTTTCACTCTATTAATACCACTGACTACCGAAGTTATAAAAACGGCGGCGAACTTCTCCCATTCTTTGCATCGCTCTTCATTTCCTTCGGTTTAAATTTGTACAATTTTTTTTACATTTCTGTTAACAATAAATCAGTACAGAAATGAGAGAAATTGATTCATTTATTTTGTTTGTCCTGAGAGTTTTCTGGAATATTTTGTATTTGAGTTCAACGTTTAGAAATGTCTTGTTCAGAAAAGTTTCTCTTCTCTGTCATAAAACGTCATGCTACACTCATGTAAAGGAATTGTGATGGACCGCGCTTCTTTTCTACGTTCAAATGAACAGGAGCGATTGTTTCCTCAGCAATTTCGGTTGGCAATTATTTTCGTTTTTTTATAGATGTGATGTTTCAACACTAGGATTCAACACTGAGAATTCAACACTAAAGGAGTATAACCCATTTCATTTGCTTTTCACTTCAAGCTTCGTCATGTTTGTGACAAATTTCTCATCCGAAATTTTCATACTTGAAGATTATTCAATCAACACAAGACATAGTGCTAATACATAGTCTAACGAAACGAAAATTAATCGTCACTGTAACAGAGTCATGATGAGCATAGTGAACTATTCTCTCAATTTTCTGTCAACAAAGAAGTTATATACTTTCCGAATCCTAAACAGACATGCTTGTGTCCCAAACATCAAAACATACATGTTTATCTGATTTGTCCCTTATTTCATTTCAATTCAACAATAATGCCTCTTCAACTCTATTCAATCTACGTGCTGTTTCTATCAGCAATTATGTAGATCATTTATCCACTTGGAAGATATAGCTATTGCATCATATAGGGTGCTCCTTATATTTAGGAGATTTTTCAGTTAGTCATTTTACTCGTTCAACAATAATATTACAAAGAAAATCATTCAGTGAAAAAAAGATGGCCCAACCTGATTATTTGAAACAAACAGGAAATTTAACATTTGATTATTTGTTATAGAACATGGAGATCTTATGGGGTTGTTGTCCATATTTCAACAGCCGATGTAACAACTAGGGAAGGTTGTGGAATTTTGATTACCGAAGCAGAAAAACTAGGTCCTGTCGATGGCTTATTCAATTTGGCTGTAGTTCTGAGAGATTCGATTCTCGAAAATCAGACACCAGAGAATTTTACTGTTTCATTCGCACCGAAGACGACTGCTACTAAATATTTAGACGACATAACAAGAAGAAGATGTTTCTATCTCAGGTGAGTCTTGAAATGTTGGAGACAAGTCTATCTCGATAATTCGGATAAATTAGATATCCAAGTAAAATAGAAGTTTTTCAGACATTTTGTGATCTTTTCGTCAGTTTCTTGTGGAAGGGGAAATGCCGGTCAAGTGAATTATGGAATGGCAAATTCTGCGATGGAGAGAATTTGCGAGAGAAGAAGGAAGGCAGGTTATCCAGCTTTGGCTATCCAGTGGGGAGCTGTGGGAGATGTAAGTTCTGGCTCGAAGCCATAGTAATAATTATCGGTTACTGCATTCTCTTCAACGTAGGTAATAGTCATTTGATATGAAGTCAGAAGAATCAAAACTGTTTATTCTTTTTGCTACAATTGGCCATTGTTTCATAGTGTCCAAGTACCAACGATAAGTAAAACACTAGTAAGAATGCATGAACAGAAATAACATGATACATCTTTCCTAAATTTTTATATATTAAAAAAAATCGTGAGTCTTCTAGAAAATCAGCTCTGTGTTTGTGGGATTATGAGTTATATGCTGCAGTAGTCACCCAGTTACGAAGAAATGAAAACGTTCTTGAGATATTCTCGATGTCTATTTAAACACGTCAGATTTCATTCCATTGACGTGTCAGAAATTAGGTTACTACTCTACATTCTTTATCACTCTCATTATTCTAGAGGGTTGAAGCAACACACAATATCTTAATGATTGTGGAATGGTGTTCTTATGTGAAGCATTTATGAAACATTTTCGGAGGAAATATGGAAAAAAATTCAGATTGAGGTTGTTCAGAATTTTCGAGAATCATTTTTATTCAACACTATTCTCTTGATATAATATATCAAAAAAACAGTCTTGAGATGAAATCACTTAGCTAACAGAATCATCTTGTTCTTTGGAAATTGTTTCGGTTTTTTTGCCACCAGAATTATATGTAACTGAGCCAAATCTTCTCTATTCAAATCGTATTGCTCATATTTCACGAAGAGATTTGTGTATCTTCAATGAACTTAGATTAGATAGCCATGAATTAATTAATATGATCAATATAGGTTTCCGACAATATGACACATGGCACATGGAAAAATTCGAATAATAGAAATAAGATCCCTTGAAATAAAGTCTACTCACTTTCATTGAAAAAAAAATTTAATCTCAATTTCATCGTCGAGATAATGGATTGATTAAAAAAAGTTGTCTCAGTCTAAACCTTCCCTTAACCTTAATAAACCTTTTATGAGTTAAGATTGGGAAAAATTGAAAATCGGAGAATATATTTCAAAGATATGTGAACATGTATTAAAATGAAGGCATATTCGATGGAAACATATCAACAAATGAAAAATAAAACATTGTGGACTAACGGGAATGTTTTGATATTTGCAAATAGGCATATTTGGCACTGACACATACTGCATGAGCAGGACTGTAGAGATCAGATAATTGATGGTATGCAAAACTAAATGTACTATTTAGTCAATTTCTTTGAACTCTATTTCTTCATCGAAATTCACTGAAAGAGACTTATTGACATCACGATCTTTTAGAGGCACGGATTTCAAATCGGACTGCGGAAACTGCTGAGAAAATTGAAGTGCTGGGTGACCAGAGTTTTTCTCATTTTCTGATTCAGGTCTGGTGTCGTCCATATAGTAGCATGACTTATAGAACATCTTTTTAGGCTCATCCTTTCAGAGATTAATCCAAATAATTTGATCTTTCCTTGACATGACAATACCTTGACATGATCTGTAGATGCTTTTGGATCCTTATTGGAGTCGTTAAAAAGCTTGGTATTGGAAAACATCTCCTGTTCCTGTTTTCCAGTATTTTTTAAATATTTTGAAGTCTGTTTGATGAGCTTCATAGCATTCTCATTCTCATTTAAAGGAATTCCAGCACAACAAAAATATTTAGATGCCTTATTAAATTTTACAATTTCTCAGAATAAATTTGTTTTATATGTGAAATTTCTTGCATAGCGTGATATGAATGAAAGGCACCACCAAATAATCTGACAAAATTTGGAGACAAATATCTAATGTCTAATATGAAAACATTAATCACCAGAAACTTTGAGTATAATGAGAAGTGAATTTTTCGTGTTTCATATCAATCTTTTTTCTTTCAGATTAAATTTCCACTAATGAATAAGTTGTGATTTGTAGCAAATTTTCAATTTTGAATATGTCTGAATGAAATCTGTTATTAGGTGGGGCTTGTGGCAGAAATGCAAAAAGACCTCGTCGAACTTGACATTGGTGGAACACTCCAGCAAAGAATTTCTAGTTGTTTGCAAGTATTGGACACTTTCTTATGTCAAAAACAAGCGACTATTGTTTCAAGTATAGTGGTTGCAGAAAAAAGAAGGAGTGGTTCAGCAGACAATATAGTTGATGCTGTCGCTTATATTTTAGGTACAATTTCATATATTTATAGTCATTATATTTGAAACACTATGATTCTTTGTTCAAGAACATTACTCTGAATCAATATCTGTTGTGCAACAAGTTTATATTACTGGGTCATTTAATGTTAGTCATTTTATTGCCATTTTTTTGTACAAATTTTTTTATCGTGGAGTTCGATTTCCAATAATGAGAAATAGTTTGAAACAGATTCACTATTTCCATTTCAAACTTCAGCAAGTGTGCACGGTTTACTGAATTGGATAGAACGAAATATTAGTAAAAATAAAAACCAATTACGCTATACATAAGTCATAAAAAAGTCATTGTCTTAGTGCTCTTTCAGGAATAACGGCAATTCGATCTTCTCTTTCTCTTTAGGTTCTGTGATCTTTATATAGATTTATGACATAGGACTACACCATTTAACCTATATTTGTTAATGTTTCTTCTGTGTATCATTCACGAAAATAGATGATTTGCAAAATCGATCTTTTTTCTAAATGAGTGAATATTATTTTAGTAAGATATAACTTATCCAATATCCAAAATCGTCCCACATCACTCATTTTCAAATAGATGAAACCAACTTCTTGCGCTTTTGAACTAAAACAAATGGATGAATGTATTTATCTTTAAATTATTATTATTATTATGGTTATTACATATAATTAAAGGCAGGGGTCTGAAGACCCATAAGCCCATTAACACTTTTTACAGAATACTGCAATGTGAGGATAATACATTAGATAAACATTTGAGAAAAAAAAAATAATAATAACAAGAGGAAAAAATGAAAGTGATCTGTAGGTACACATTGACAATGAAAATATATGACAAAAACAATTTCTCAGAATGAAAAAATTCATCAAATGCCCTCTTGAACACGTTAACTGACTGATAGTTCACAACTTCAGCTGGTAAACTGTTCCATACACTGAATACACGATTAGGTAGAAAATTCTGCCGCCTAGATGTATGAAATGATTCCTCTTTAGCTTTAAATTGTGACCACGAAGTCCGTTGCCATCAAGAATGAATAAATGTCCAAAATCTCCAAAATTATATTTCAAAATTCGAAAAGTAATGATCAAGTCACCACGTAGTCGACGAGCTTCAAATGTTGGTAATCCAGCTGAAGCAAGCCTTAGAGGGTAATTCGGTCTTTTAAGCTTGAATGATAGTCTAGTAGCTCTACGCTGAATGTTTTCAAGTAGATCTCTGTCCTTACATCTTACATCTTAATTACTTATCATTAATAATATTTGAACTATTATCCAAATATGTAAAAATCAATAATTACAATGTTTTATATATTCATCTTAGCCAAAATCTAGTGAACGTTTCTCCAGACTTGAGTAATAAATAGTGCCGAAAAATGGTTCACTTGCTTTTCAAGAAAAAACATAAGCAGATTCAATTTGAAAAAATGAATGATAAATTGAATAGGAATGCAGCTTTGAGGAAATGTTTGTTATTCACGATTTGTCTGGCTGGCGAGATATAACTTTTCAAAATTTCTCTGAATGATATAGTTGGGAATTATTTATTAAGATATTGAGTAGAATCCATCAGAGTTCTGCAGAACTTCAAAGTATCCGGCAGAAGTTGTGGTCAACTCAATACTATTCGAGAGTGATATGTTACGAAATATGGGTATGTAAAAATCGGCCACTTGAAGTGAAATGGAGTAACACGAACTTCATCTAACCTTTTCTAACAAGTCTGTTGCATATCCAACTTTTTGAGTGCGCAGATGTTTTGAGTGTATGAAACACTACTCCGAATCGAAGTAATCTTTCACTCACTCACATTATTCACAATACTCATTAAAACCTTTCGGTTATAATGAGTAATGTTTAGTGTATCTGGGATCTATATTAATTCAAATAGAGGGGACTGATTTTTTTCTGAGGACCATATAGTAGATATCTCAAGAATGAGGTAAATGGCCCATAGATAAAAGGGATGCTACCCAGTTATATTAACACCAGCACTTGATAATGTAAACCTTGCACAGAAAAATCGAAATTTAGGAATATTCAAACAGTTTATCCCATAATGATGCAGATGTTATTCGAAAAATTTTACATTTTACAGGAACCAAACTGAATGCTGTATCTCACCATTCAACACTTGCTGAGCTAGGATTAGATTCTATGACGGCTGTGGAAATAAAACAGACATTAGAAAGAGAATTCGAAGTATTTTTGTCAGCTCAAGAATTGAGAAACTTAACATTTGCACAGTAAGTTAATTTTTCATTGATTGAAGTGGAGATATTAATGAAGAAGAAAGTGGCAATATTCTGGAGAAATTCACTGCAATATTTCATAAGTATTATTATGCGACATTGTATTAAATTGTTGATTCTGAGTTGATATTCCAACCTTATATTTCCATTACAATGTGTTGACATGAATTGATTGGTAATATTAATATCTCAAAGTTTTCTGACGTAATTCTCCGAACAGAAAGTTATTTATATACAGTGTTAATTTTAAGTTGTTACGCATACATTTTCTCACACATCTGTAGTGGAAAATTCGATATGAATGAGTAAGGAAATAAGCCTTAAAAAACAGTGTTTTTCCATTTCGATATTGGTAGTATTTACGGTTGTTATATTTGTTGTCCAGAAATCATAGTCTGAGGTACAAGTGAGACCTTGTAGATCGATACAAATGAGGTCATAATGTTAAAGCTGAATGAGCAGAAAAACTCATTAATATTCTCATGTAATGTGAAAAAATAACAGATATTACTGAAGTGCATGGGTATGATACTTGAAATAATGGTATTGAATTACACGCTGTTATTCAAATTCTATATCCGCTTTTTCAGATTACAAGAAATGCAAGATGCAAGACTATCTCCAGCGGATGAACTAGAGAAAGGACCTCGAAAATCCGGAATCGATCTATTCATACAAAACTTGCTAGAAGATCCAATAACGATGGTACCTGTCGTGAGGTTGCCCAGTTTAGTCGAAGATAATTCAGATGCGCCCATATTATTCGCTTTTCCTGGAATAGAAGGCTATGTGGACACTTTAAGACCCTTGGCACTTCAATTAAGAGCAAAGGTTATTGGTGTACAGATTTGCTATAAAGTACCGCCTGTAAACTTCATTACCGCAGCCGAAGAATGTCTCGAGGTAGGAATTAATTATCTGTAATATTTAATATTGCGAGAGGTGTATTAATTAGGACATTGGCAACTCAACCTGGAATATTTCAAAATAATGGGATCTTTATGGTTTTTTCTTGATTAATCATACTCCATTGGGATAATTTTTACTCAGTCTTCATATGTTTGCATTTGGTACCATTATATATTTTTCTACAAAAAAAGCTTGTGAATATCAATATAATGGTAAAAGTATCTGATTAAACATGATTTGTAACAGCCTTGCTTATCTGGAGATGCCTCAACAATTAATTTCTTTTCGTAATTATTCTTCTTAATAATTTCTCATCTCTATTTTTCAGCAAATGACTCCTTATTTGAAACCGAATGAAGTTGTCAATATCGTGTCCTATTCTTGGGGAACATTAATTGCATTAGAAGTTATATCTAGCTTGGAGAAAGAAGGTCGTAGAGTTAATCTTATAATTATCGATGGTGCTCCCGAAATGATGACGGAATTAGTAAAAACAGAACTGAAAGCTTCAACTGAAGCAGACAAATATGTCCTGATATTGTGTCGGCTCATGATGAAATTTTACCCTCTAGATGTCGTGGCTTCGTATAATGTAAGTTGAGAAATATTTTTTCTCTATATTTTGTACACAAATATAATGAGAATTGATTGACTTTCTGAACAATTCTAAGAGAGGTTAAACATGCTAAACATGCTAATTATTGCTAAGTCCCTCTCAACTTCACGAACGGCAGCTGTTCGCCGGTGAACATGGGGTCTTGGGTACCAAAAAAAAAACTTAATTAAAATCTCTAAACCGAAATAAATTTTGGTAGCCACTTGGTTTTCGAAGAACGAAATTAATTAGTCTGATCTGAAGCGAGAAAAAATCTAGACTAATAAATAATTCAATATTAAATTTCATAAGTCAATATATTCTGAATGAAGAGTTCAGTTCAGTAATGGTTAGTAGTCGAAATTTTACAAAATATATATAATAACATTCTAAACTTGTAATATGTGATAATTCAAATCTAATGTTATTAGATTTGAGGGGGCGTTGTTATGGTTACCATATCGGAGTTTGGAAATACCTCGCTCGAAATAAAAATCCCTCTTTTAGTTTTCGTTCGAATGGAATTTGTACTCAAATTTCTTTATCATCTGCAAAAATTGACTCTACCAAAAAATTAAAAGTAACAATGAAAGGGAAGCCGTTCCAAATATCAAGGATGATCCACAAAAAAGGGTTGGTACTCTCTCAAAAAAGGATGCTCCGAAAAGGAGACTCCACTGAAAAACTCTGAAAATTCCAGTTACTAAATTACGATTGTAATTTAATGTATTGAGTGAAATTGTATGTAGGAATACTTTCTTTTGAAAGACGATTCACCTTATTTTCAAGAGTTTGCTAAAGTACTATATTCACAATAAAATTAAGGAATTTCAAATCGTTCAAATAATTAATGATGGAAGCACTAGATCACGACTGACTCGTTCTTGTTCAAACCACTACTTGACAACACTATCGGTAAAAATTGAGAAATTTGCAGGCCACCTGTATTTCAATGCACCAACAACATTATAATTTTCAGAAATCTTGCATATTTTTATCGGAAGTGATTGCTAGATTCAGTTTTCGTCTATAGATGGACTGCATCCTATATAAGGGCTATTCAAAACCAATGAAAAGGGCAATTGTCATCTCATATTGCTACACTATTCATGAAAGGTTTTCGTCATTTTGAATATTCAAGTATATAAAACAAAGTCTAGTTTGTTCGAACACATAACTCATGAGAACACATAAGAACAGATCGACCAATGCTCATGGTTTTTGATTTTTTGTATTTCTCTCCGTCTCTATCAGTAGAAAAACTATAGAAAATGTTGAAAATTTGAAATTGCACGAAGGGCTTTTCCCATAAATGTTCATTCGAAGGCATTTGTTATAAAATTTTAAAATTGTAAAATGTGAATGTAAAATTTTTGTGGCACTCATATTGAGATCGGTGGCTTGTATATGTTAGTTAATGCAGAAGAAGTGAACTTGGATTTGAACATATATGCGTAAAACAAATGACTATAAAAATAACAGCATATATTGCGGATATCCTAATTTTTTTCCATTGCAGGAAGTTTTGTCCAAATGCCCTTCTACAGAGGAAAAGCTTGACGTATTTATGAAAGCTACTGAAAGCTTAAAACAATTTTCGGAAGAATACAGAAGAACCGCCACAATCGCACTCTGTGCACGAGTCATGGAAATTTCCGTATATAAACCTAGTTATGGAAAAGTCAACGCTTCGGCGAAACTATTCAAAGCATCAAGTCCACTTTTCAAATCCATTTTGCCCGAAGATTATAATCTGTCCAAAGTTTGTAATAATTTAGAGGGAATCGAAACTTTTGAGGGTGATCACGTTAGTATGTTACAAAACCCAAGTTTGGCAGAAAGAATTAACGAACTTCTTAGCAAAAAGATGCCTGAAACGATTCAAAAAGCGACCATGGAACAATCAACAAATAAAAGAAGAGTTTCGGTGGATTGTGAGTAACCTGAATGTCAGCATAGTGATTAGGGTGAATACTGTAACGTATTAATTGAATTAATTATTATATGGGTAATTCATAATAAAAAGAACTTGAAAAATCCGAAATGTTTTGATTTGTGAAAATATATCGTATGGATGGGAAAACTGTGTTTTCCCAAGTCATACACCTAAGATCGTACAATCTTACACCTGTGATCCCATATTCCATTGAGTTTTACTGGAAACAATTTTATACTGCTCGCTGAAATTTGTATTTGAATAATGTATGGTCGTCCTGTTTCTCATCGCTTAAGGACGAGGAGCTATTCTGAACTTGTGCTAAAACGGAGCTTAGGAAGAAAAGTTTGGAGCAAATGTTCGATTCTCTGCGGCACATTTATCCCACGGAGCTTCTCTCGGTAGGTTGTTCTATGATGTCTGAACATTGCACAAAAAACGAATGCACATGTTATGAATTTTCTGCAGGTAGTCTCTATTAGTTTGTGTAAGATGATGATAGTATGCAGGAAGACAGTAGTATATATTAGGATATTAAAGATTACACGAGTAGATGTTTGCAATGTATACAGTGGCGGATTAAGTGTATCCGAGGCCCTAAGCACAGAGCCTGTGTAGGCCCTCTATTGCTTAAATAGAAATGGAAAGAATGGAATGGAAGATAGAAAGTACAAAATGAAAGTTCATCAAAATAGAAAGTGTAGTAGGTATAATTTAAAACTTAAAACATTTTTTTCCTTGCCTTAATCGGAGCAAACTCCGAGATTACATTGTCGAAATTTATCTGACGAAGTATGTCTGCCTCAATACACATTAATGCTAAAGAATTAAGCTTGTCTGGACGGATTTTTGTTCTTTGCGGGTTTTTTAATCTTTTTAGTTGTGAGAAGGATCGTCAGCAGAGCAGTTAGTAATCATTTAGCTGTGAAAGATTTTAAACGCAACTTCTATATTTGGGAATACGCACTTTACTTTATCTTTAATAATCATTTCATATAGATCGGAATGGGTGACTTTTGTTTCTGAACATTCATATTTTATTCGAACATATTTGTGAAAATGATTAAATTCGCCGAGGAAGTTTTCATTGAAGTCTTCTGGGTAAGATTCCCAGAGCAATTGGATATCTTTTTCATATTCTGAACATGACTTATTTAGATCCGCAAGAAATTAAAACTTTGGTGAAACTTCGTGGTATACATCACCTCTCCTTTGCATTTGAGCATTAAGTGTGTCAATTATTACATTGAAAGTCTCAATGCGGAATTTGTCTCTAGGATTCAAATCATGTTTCTCTGCATTTCCATCATTTACTTGTTTCTTCCTAATTCGTCTTCGAGTTTCCTTATATTCCCATTAGGAAAAATTTCGATTGCTCATTTCAACGAGATGACCCGATAAAGAATAAAACAATTTGGAACACGTTTTAAGATCTAATCCTTCTTCTTGGACTCCTTTTCTGGTGCGATGAAAAACTTGTAGAATATCATTCCACGAGTTGAGCATAAATATAAACTCAAACTCTTGCATTTTGTTTGAAATATTTTGTGATTCTAACCTGGTCTCACCTTTTTGGTTTGTGTCCTCAGCAATTTCATCTAAAGCATCCAAAATTTTCGGATAGGATTGTAATATTGCATTCGTAGCTACAGCGTGAGCTTCCCAACGAGTGTCCGACAGCGACTTCAGAACGCTATCGTTTCCTATTAATTCTTTTAAAACTGCCCAACGATGAGTAGAACCCGAAAAAAATTGTATAACAACTGCACAATTGAAAAAAAATTCACTGCGCTCGTACAACAATCAACAGCACTGCGACCAATCAAGTTTAGAGTATGTGCAGCGCATGGTATAAATACAGCATATTTGTTGTGCTCTAAAATTTTTTGCTGCATCCCTTTGTATTGTCCCGACATATTAGCAGCATTGTCATATGATTGTCCTCTGCACTTTGCAATATCTATTTTTCAACCCTCTATATAACTGAGTACTATATTTGCCATCTCTTCTCCGGTATGACTTTTTAAATTTAAAAACCTCAGAAATCGTTCCACGGGCATACCATCAGACGGCGATACGTATCTCAAAATAATACTTAGTTGATCCGTATGTGAAAGGTCTGGCGTGGAGTCCACTGAGAGGCTGAAGTACCCAGCTGATTGTATTTCTTCGACAATCACTTTGTGAACTTTATCACTCATTAAATCGCTAAGTTCGTCGCATACTGTTTTTGATAGATATGCTGGGTTGCCTTTCCCTTTATTTCCATATCTTGCAATATGGCTTACTGAAAATGGATCAAATTGAGCCACAAGTTCAAGTAAACCCAAAAAATGCCCATTATTTATAGATCCAAAAGACTCATCATGTCCCCTAAAGGCCAAACCACGTTCTGCAAGCGTTTGTATAACTGCAATAACTCGTTGCAATACATTTTGCCAATACTTTCTTTCTTCTTTCACTTGTGTCTCTAGATTTTTGGTGATCCCTAGACCTTGTCTTCGACTCAAATAAGTTAGCATAAAGTCTTATGAGCTGAACTATTTTCATGGTGCTCAATTGCAATTACGTTGCGCCAATCACCAAATCCGTCATCTGCAAATTGGCTCGGCGCTGTGGCGATGGATTTGTTAGCAAACAACTTGCAAACAAAGCAGTACAAAGATCCTTTTGTTTTTGAATACAGTAACCATTCCCGTTTATATGTTTCACCGTTGGCTTTTTACTGAAAAATAGACGTGGTGTGCAAAAACGGACACTTTTACCACCTTTGTGTGGGGTAACGATAAGTGTAGTTTCAATCAAAGCCACACCGTAAATAAAGTAGGTGTACGTGAGGTAATGCGTATGGGCACTATCATTTGCAATGCAAAGACAACTCACTCACTCGGTCTCGCGGCGCGCGGAGGGGGCAGGGCCCTACGGGGGTGTATGAAGGGTCACTCCCGGACTGCTCGCGCCTTGTGATTTCGGACTTATTGTGGGTGAATATCGATAAAATGTAGGTATAAAATGAAACGCCAGCAGAGGATGGAGGCCCCTGGAGAACAGGGGCCCCAAGCACGTGCTTGTAGTGCTTATACGTTAATCCGCCACTGAATGTATACCTAATTCATACGTGTATTTCTGTAGTTCTTTCAACTTCATCACAGAGAACCATTCACAGAAAGCAAATCCTATTCAAATGAAAGTTCATCGTCGAGCCACAGCTCAAGATTTCTTGTAATTTGGTCCTTCAAAAATTCTAAACCCTTGATGCTAATTAACATGTCATTAAAATGAATTTTCTTGACAATATATTTGGTCCCGACCGGTAGAGTTTTTATGATGAATTTCAGGCCGTTTTTATAATGATAATAATAATTTTTATTACCTTCAGACTTAAACAAAAGTATAGGATATTGTCATAAACATAAATTTGCAAATAAACATCAAGACGCCGAGACTCAAAAAATCAAATAACCAAATAATCACAGTAGGTCCAATACCACTTCACCTAAGGTATTCATATATCGAATAAAACGCTCCCTGCAACAGTAAATCATATATTTTATCCCTGAAAAAATGAACATTGGAAATGTCACGAACATCTGCAGGTAGACAATTGTAAAGCCTCAAGGCGAGAAAACACGGAGTTCCCTGAGACTGGCCCAGCCTGAAAAATATAACATGTAGCTAACTGGAAAAACGAGTTGTATAGGCAGACATTTGACCACGTTCGGGCAATCGAGAAATGTGTCTCTTAACGAACAACAAATTCTGGAGTATAAATATAGATGGAAGGATCAGAAAGTTGTTCTTGAAATAAGGTTTACAAGATTCTTTACCAGGAATATCATATAGGGTTCGAATGATCCGTTTCTGCATTCTGAATACTCTGATGCTATTTGTACTATTACCCCAACATAAAACACCGTAGCATAATGCCGACTGAACGTGTGCGTTGTAATAAAGTCTCAACGCACCGCAATCCACACGATTCGCAAGACACTTAATGGCGTAGCATCTGGAGGCGAGGAAGGGGCACAAAAAATGAATATGATGCTCCCAAGACAAATCAGCATCCACAATGACACCCAGAAATTTGGCTGCAGGTGACGTCCGTATAAAACTAGATTGTCCACGAATTAGTGAACAAGAGGTCGAAACTACTCCTGTTGGAGTAAATTGTATCATTTCTGATACAATTTACCGAAAAAACATCCTTTCGAAAGTAGAGGTTCCATCCCGCGCTAGCTCACGCATAGTGTCTGCCGAAACCTGAACCGAACAGCCATCCGCAAAAAGCGTGACACTCCGACCAAGCTGTTCAAGGCAGCTCACCAAGTCGTTAATGAATATTAAAGAAAGCACCGGTCCCAAGATACTGCCCTGTCGAACACCAGATGTTACGTTTCTGGAATCGGATATGATTTTTTTTCCATTCGAACAAAGACATACTCTTTGTGATCTGCCAGCAAGGTAGGATTTAATCCAGTTTAGGGGGTTCTCACGAACTCCATAATTCTCGAACTTATAAAATAGAGCATTATAATTAACTTTGTCAAATGCACGACTTTAGTCGAAAAAAATTGCCATACACTTACCTCTTCGCTCAAATGAGTCAACAATGCTGACACAAAAGGAAAGAATTGCATCCTTTGTACTCCTACCCCTGCGGAAACCATATTGTCTCTCCGATAATATACCAGAGAATCTAGAAAAGATAAAAGACTTGAAAGAAACGCTTTCTCAAAAGCTTAAGAAAACACCGAAATAACTGTGACCGGACGATAATTTGAGATCTCATTTTTACTTCCCTTCTTAAAGATGGGTGTAACGAGACCTAACTTCAATTCAGTTGGAAAGTAGCCATGAACAAAAGAGAGATTTATCAGATAGGTAAGGGGAGCCACTATAAACTTTTCAAACTTGTCGTGCTTTTAAACCACGACTCTACTAAATGCAACAGCTCAAGATTTGTACTAAATATAATATCCACCAAATAATTAGACTCCCATCCAGAAGACAACTTAACATCATCTTCATACATGAAGACATACTGTTGTGTGAGGGAGTGCCCTCGGTAGATCGAACGTATATACAAAAAATCTCCAATACGCTTCTCTGTGGTATCCCGCACATTGTTCGAAAAACATTGTAACAAAAATAGTTGACCAATTTGGTATTGGTAATGAACTTATTGGCCACCTGATATATATATATATATATATATATATATATATATATATATATATATATATATATATATATATATATATATATATATATATTTATTTCATTGTATCATCATGTACTTAATTAGTGATAAACCGTACATGATACAGTTATATTGAAACAAATACGCATGACGCGTTTCCAAGTACTACTTGTTAATCAAATGCTGAATTAACAATACATGTAATTTTACGAAGACAATACTCATGTCATACATATACATTCGTATATCATAAGTATTGTGTTTGTAAAATTACATCTATTGTTATTTCAGCTCGATAAAGAAGTAGTACTTCGAAACGCGTCATACGTATTCGTTAAAATATGAAAAAATTCTATATATTGTTTCATTTTGTTTCAATAACACATGCAGTTATAACTATCGAAGATCAGTGAATGAAGGCAATCATTCGTGTATCATCTTTAGGAAATGATGAAATATGTAAGAGTTAAATTATATTATAACAAATCAAGGTTATTATCAAATAATAACCTTGTTATTATTTGCATATATGGTTTTTGACAAAAATTGAGAAATTTTTCAGAAATATTTCACCTTTAATCTAATAATTGGTTTCTGAGTGACAATCGAAGTGAACAATGAGTTCTTAATTCTCAATTATCATTGGAATATAACTCGTGGAACGCTTCAATGTAACTGTTTGAAATGTATTCATCAAAAAGACATGAATACTCTTACATTTTAAAATTATTTGGTTGAAAATTACGTTGGAGAAACTAACAATTGAAAATATTTTGTTATTTTACAAAGCAGTATCGTTGAAATCATCGATCAAATACACAAGATTACTAAACACATGAAACAAAAATGATGATTTTCTTCTACTGATAATCATATCAAAACGAACGTTCTATCAATGATTTTCATGCTGTGGCTCTCAGACATCTACAGCTACTCTCAAGGCTCTCAGACTAGATAAAGGTAAGTGTGAAACCTCGTCTAAGTAGATCTTTATTGTAGAGAATAGACATGTTCCCCTTACAAATGGTAGGAGTTTGACGAATAATTCTTCCACTCCTCCAAAATGCAATTAACATCAATTAGAGAATTATATACAATACTAGGTAAAGATACACTTAATCCTAAGTAAAAGGTCTAATAAGTATAAACTAAGTAATGTTTAGTAACTAATTCACCATCTAACTGAAAAAAATACATATAATGCACAAATAACGATGAATACTAAATATACTAAATTCAATGGACGATGAATCTACTCTGTGATAGTTCATAATTAAATGAGAGGTAATAATAAAAACTTGTCTAAAAATCACTGACTGAACAATTCTTTATTCGACTAGTTTCGCCTTTTACAGCATTATCAAGAATGATAATAATCATTCTTGATAATGCTGTAAAAGGCGAAACTAGTCGAATAAAGAATTGTTCAGTCAGTGATTTTTAGACAAGTTTTTATTATCACCTCTCATTTACTAAATATACTACTATACTAATATAATAAAAATAATAATGCAACACATTACTGTTGCAATACATTACTACATCCGAATACTGGGTGACAGAATAGAAGCAAAATGTCAGAAGATATTTCTTGATGTTAAATTTGAATTTATTGGAACAGAGCTCTCTGAAATAGGAAGCTAGGATATTTTATAAATTGAAATCAATCGAGTTTTTTCTACTTACTCAGTCGATATTGTGTTATTCGGATATTATTTGCGCCTCGTGTATTGGAATTATGTAGATCAGACTGTTTGATCAACGTATCTACATTCCTATGTATTTATGAAGTCTCCTAGTATTTGCTAGTATAGCTAGATACTGACATGGTATTATCAGTTGCAATATATACGACAAATCGATTGTAACGTGATTGTAATATACCTAAAACTTTTTAGGGTGGAGAAGGTGAAGATCCATATACATCTTTTCTGTGATATAATCAACGGTTTGCAGTGTGCTAACATGAGCCGGGATTGTATTGAACAAATTCACTCACTGATTGTTTAAACAGATTTACACAATGTTTAGGTAGTGAAAAACTGAGTTCAATGAACCTTCAAGATAGTATAAGATCAACAATAAATGAAAAAAGTAGATGAGTTAAGCAATAGTATGAAAAAAAACTTTTAATGGCTTTTCTGGTGAGGATTTCAATGTGAGAGTAATGCCCATTTTTAAGACGAAAAGTGGAGTCTAGAACAAGTGGACCAAGGTCAATAATTTTGAAAATGGTAAAAAGTGAAAAAAAATAATAGTGAGATGAAACCCGTTAAAAAAGGACGAGAATATAACAAAGATGAATGGAAAAATAAAATACGGGCGATCTGAGGTCGGGAAGTGGAAGGGGTGGGTTTTTAAGGGAACGAAACGGTGTACCTCCATTTCCGGCAAAACTACAAGTCCTATGGAAAAAAATGAAATGACAAAGATGTAGGTTATTAAGAGACCTACAACTTTTGTGATCACACTTTTCTCACATAACCTCAAAATTTATGTGAAAAATTCAAATAATTAAGTGTTTGGTTTTTTATTTTTATCTTATGCAAAAAAAAATTTTTTTCACGAAAATTGGTGAAAACTTACCTTTCTATGTCTTGAAGACACTGTAATTTTTTTGATTTGAATTATCAATTTTTTTCACCTTATTATGACTCAATATCGAAAAAATATCGTAATTTTCAATCGAAAATTCTCGCGTCAAAATATCAGCTTTTTGAAAAAAGTCGGGAAGTATTTTGTTCATTGAAATCTCTTCTTTGTGATAATGTGAAAAGATATATACATTACTATGGTAAATGTTCTCAGATAATGCAAAGAAAGAACTCGAATCCGAAATTGTTTTTTAATCACTTTGTACAATTTTGAGCTGTTCAGTAAAATTAACACTTTATTTACTTCATAAAGGTAACATTCTATGTACCATTGATAAACAAAAAAATTACAAATCCATAAATTATGAAGATTTCAAGAAATATAGGATTTATAGGAGGGAAAAAAATTTCGGATTCGAGTTTTTTTCTTTTCCTTACATTTTCTGAGAACATTTACCACAGTAATCTATATATTTTTTATATTATCAGAAAAAAGAGATTTCAACGATCAAAAAACTCCCCAACTTTCCTCAAAAGCTGAAATTTTGACGCGAAAATTGTCGATTGAAAGTTAGGGTGTTTTTTTCGATATTAAGTCAAAATAAGGTGAAAAAATGAATATTTCAAATCGAAAAAACTACAGTATCTTTAACAGGACTTGTTGTTTTGTCGGAAATCGAGGTATACTGTTTTTTCATCCTTAAAAACTCACTCCCTTCCACTTTCCGACCTCAGATCGCCGTAAATTATTTTTCGTTTCATTTTTGTTATATTCTCGTCCTGTTTCAACGGGTTCCATCCTACTTTTATTTTTTTTTTGTTTCAAAAATCATCGACCCTGGTCTATTGCTTTTTAATACCTCTGCGAATCTGAATGTGAATGTTGTTATTCCCTGATTTTGTCAAGTCACTGTAGGAGTGGGTGAATCATTGTTGTTTATTCTGAGAATGAATAACCGAGGAAAAAGATGAACTGAAAAGACATTAGTCGATAGCCCATTGAAATAAGAGTGGAAAGTGCAAGTGAAACCTCCGCTTGAAGTTGAGTGAAATATGAGCAAATAGTTTTGATTTTTCAAGATTCACATGGTAAAAACCATTTCTGATTTCAGGGCAACTTGATGTAAAACGAGCCTAATACTGTTTACTTCGGAATGGTTTGAAATCATTTCAAATCAGATCACTTTCAAATTAGAAAGTGAAATAATGAAACAATGAATTAAAATTAACCCACTCAACTCAAGTTTCACTGAATATATTAAAAACTCTACATATAACTCGGGTGGTTAAACCATTATCAAGAGTATACAATATTACTGAATTTCAAAATGTACAGTTTTCACTTATATATCCTAAACCACAGAATTTAGCACTGGTTTTACGGAAAAATCCACCTGGTCATTGCAAATAGGTAATTTTTTCTTTTTAGCTATCGAAATTTCCAAGACTTCAAGGGTATCTAATCTTTTGCCCTTACTATCTGAGTGTACTATTTCGGTATTCTTGGGATCCAAGAGATGATTATGTTCTACGCCGTGTTCAGGAAAACCCGTATTATGTTTATTCAATAATATTTAATAAACTTCTATGCCTGTCGATTATTTTTTGTATAGAACGTCCAGTTTGACCTATGTAAAAAGTATCACATTCACAGCAAAATATTTTATAAACGCCACTTCTCGAAAATAAGTCAAGTGTGTCCTTGTTAATTCAAGTAAAACTGAGTGTTTCTTTGATTTTCACTATAATTAATTTCAAACATGTCAATTTTGTTTCGCCAACACAGTGGAATCATCAGATGTTGATGATAAACTGATTTAGTTTATCATCATAGTTCATCTGATGAAGCCACTGTGTTGGCGGAGCAATATTGTCATATTTGAAATTAATTATTGTGAAAATCACAAAACCAATTAGTTTTATTTAAATTATGTATTTAGATTTTCATCAAGTATCGGCCCAATCCATTAATGATTTGTTCTTGTTATTTACCAAAAATGAAAATGAATTCGTTTTGTTGGTGCATATTGTATTGACGTTATTTTTATTTAATCTTCTACAAATGTTATTCCTCAAGTTGAGTATATAATCAATTGAATGGAGTATTTTTCGTTGTTTTTGTAAGTGAATAGGAAAAACTCATCGTAATAGTATCTTTCTCTATTTCGTCGTTGTTCCTGAGAAGTGGCGTTACTCGAGAAAATTACATTTTTCATATTTGTAACCAAAATGCGCAGAGGAATTAGGCGCATCTATCTAGATAAAGAGTTGAAATTCAAATCACAAAACTAGATGTTTGTAATTTATGGTTGAATAAAAAAAATCATATTTTGAAACCTCGCTAAAGATTTTTGAGGCGTTTTTCTCGTTTCCCGAAAAGTAGCAATTTTTGAGTTACGCCACTTCTCGGGAACAACAGCGATTCATTTTTTATTAGTATATCAATAAAGAAGGGTTTATAACCATTTTTAATAGCAATTGTTTTCATTATTCAAACTTCATTTCTAAAATCATCAGCAAACAATATAAGCGAAAGTAATCTATGAACTAATGAATGAAAGGCACTAATTTTTAATTTTTGCGAATGATAACTTGAGTTGTGTATTGATATATCTGAATAACTTGGCTTTTTGTAAATGTGAAAAACGAGGGAATGAAGGGAACGTTTTGTATGTGAATCCGAAAAGCTAATAGCTTGGTTGATTTCTGATTCCAGAGTGAAATTATGTAAAGTTCTCAATATATTCATTGAAACTTAAATCAAGTGTGTTAATTTCAATTTATTGTTTTCAACATAATGTTTCACTCAGAGATATGCAAAACCTTCGTGTCATTTATTGAAATAACGAAGATTATAGATGAATTTCCTCAAAATGTAATTTTTTCGAGTTACGCCACTTCTCAGGAACAACAACGAAATAGAGAAAGATACTATTACGTAGAGTTTTTCCTATTCACTTACAAAAACAACAAAAAATACTCCATTCAATTGATTATATACTTAACTTGAGCAATAACATTTGTAGAAGATTAAATAAAAATAACGTGAATACAATATGCACCAACAAAAAGAATTTAGGTTCATTGTTGGTAAATAACAAGGACAAATCATTGATGGATTGGGCCGATACTTGATGAAAATCTAAATACATAATTTGAATAAAACTAATTGGTTTTGTGATTTTCACTATAATTAATTTCAAGTATGGCAATATTGCTCCGCCAACAGAGTGGCTTCATCAGATGAACTATGATGATAAACTGAATCAGTTTATCATCAACATCTGATGATTCCACTGTGTTGGCGAAACAATATTGACATGTTTGAAATTAATTATAGTGAAAATCAAAGAAACACTCAGTTTTACTTGAATTAACAAGGACAAACTTGACTCATTTTCGAGAAGTGGCGTTTATAAAATATTTTGCAGTGAATGTGATACTTTTTACATAGGTAAAACTGGACGTTCTATACAAAAAATAATCGACAGGCATAGAAGTTTATTAAATATTATTGAATAAACATAATACGGGTTTTCCTGAACACGGCGTAGAACATAATCATCTCTTGGATCCCAAGAATACCGAAATAGTACACTCAGATAGTAAGGGCAAAAGATTAGATACCCTTGAAGTCTTGGAAATTTCGATAGCTAAAAAGGAAAATTTACCTATTTGCAATGACCAGGTAAATTTTTCCGTAAAACCAGTGTTAAATTCTGTGGTTTAGGATATATAAGTGAAAACTGTACATTTTGAAATTCAGTAATATTGTATACTCTTGATAATGGTTTAACCACCCGAGATATATGTGGAGTTTTTAATATATTCAGTGAAACTTGAGTTAAGTGGGTTTATTTTAATTCATTGTTTCATTATTTCACTTTCTAATTTGAAAGTGATCTGATTTGAAATGATTCCAAACCATTTCGAAATAAACAGTATTAGGCTCGTTTCACATCAAGTTGCCCTGAAATGAGAAATGGTTTTTAGCATGTGAATCTCGAAAAATCAAAACAATTTGCTCATATTTCACTCAACTTCAAGCAAAGGTTTCACTTGCACTTTCCACTCTTATTTCAATGGGCTTATCGACAAATGTCTTTTCAGTTCATCTTTTCCTCGGTTTTTCTTTCTCAAAATAATTTCAATTTATTGTTTTTAACATAATAATTCACCCAGAGATATGCAAAACCTCCGTGTCGTTTATTGAATTGATGAAGATTATTGATGAATTTCGTCAGAATAACGACTTAATAACTGACTATAATAAAAAAGTTATAGTTTTAACGCAAAAACAGTCCTCCTCGGAGTGAAGAATTATTAGATGATAACTCGTATAAACTTTTTTTTTATCTCGAACGGTGACTCAAAAGTCTCATGAAATTTGCTGTCCGCATCCTGAGATATATTTCGGGCTCGAAAATACTTTCATGAAGATCGCTCTGATATGGCGAAGCATTAAGGAAAAACTTGCTCAAGTCTCTGCCCACAAGCTGATGTTCATAATCATCATGCTTGCATAAAGGGTGCAAAATTTCAACCTCGATTTCTTGAATCAGCGTGATCTAGGATTCAAGAAGTCATTTTGCAATAACCTCACATTGAGGTTGTAAATCATTTCCTAACCAAGTTTGAATAACACACTATGCGTTAAAGATGGCTGCTGCACTTGTAGGTGGAATATTGTATATATATATATATATATATATATATATATATATATATATATGCACTGGTTTATAGTTAATTGAGCTTTCTTAACTTGAGGAATTGCGAGGATCATTTCGATATGATGGACGTAGATAGGGACCACTGAATGAAGGCAATTCAAATATAAGAGAATATTAATTTATACTTTGTTTTATGACAAGTATATTCATCATAGAAGAGTAAACGATAATTTTGGCTGCCATACTGCTGCTCAAAATAAATCGCAATTCATAAAAAGCTTTCAAGCAATTTCGACCATGGTTTCAATTACCAATAAAGCAGAGAACCCTGGCATACATGCTAGTGGACGGAAAAACCGTAATATACAATATATATATATATATATATATATATATATATATATATTTTATATAATAATTTGATATCACAGCCACGGCCACCTTTAATACAGGCCATGAAATGAATATCTGACATATGTCATTGAGAGGCCTAACAATCCCGCCATCAGTTGAGCTGGTATACTATTGCAAATAGGACGCTTCCCAAAAGTTTCGCAGTTTGAAGTTAAATAGTTTGAGCTTTTGGTATAAATTCTATATTTTTCAATTGTGTACAGTGTAATACAAGTATTGATGTTGATAATTTGTTGAAATCTCGATATCAAAGACTAAAAAACAAGGTGTTTAGTTTGTTTGAAAATTTCAGTGAAACGAAATCAATTTTGTGTTGTTTAAGACTTTCGTAGATTGAAGTTGAATATTTTACGATTTCAGTTCTAATCCCCTGTTCATCAATTTTCTATAGTGTTATTTAGGTGCTAGTGTTGATATTTTGTGGATAACAAAACATCAAATTATAAAAACGAAGTGTTTTGTGTGAACCGATTTAATCGAATCGAATTTGTGTTGTGTTTTGAGTATGGATTACCTACAAATAATTTTTTTGAGAAATAAAGTGTAAAGGATAGGTATTCCGCAGATGATTCAGTAAGTTTCAAGCTTGGAATAGGTGAGTTTCTAATAAGTATATTTTCTTAAAATGACGAAAACCTGTTGCATTCCTGGTTGTAAATCAAATTATAGAAGCTCCCTGCGGGCGGGTGGGCAACTAATATCGACTTTCAGTTTCCCTAAAAATGAATTTTTAGAAAGTAAATGGATGAAATGTAGGAGTATACCACGGGATAATTGGGATTCAACAAAATATTCAGTTGTTTGTGCCTTACATTAATTCTAATTCTTGCATTAGTTCTAATTATAACGTTAGTGTCGACGAAGTTGTAAATGCTGAAAAAAAATTCGACTTAAACATGTATTCGCGAGAGCATCTAGGAATGAATTTTCACTTTCAAAAATACAAAAAATAACAGCAAATTTTGATGAGACTGATCTTGCCTTTGACTGTTCCCAAAATACGGAATGTGACGACTTTACTGTTATTTTAACTACGAATTATTTGAGAGAATGTGAAATAGATGACACAGCTCAGAAAAAATAATCAAGCTGAACACGAGAAAACTAAATCAAAAAATAAACGAAGAAAGCTCAATACTTTCATAAAGTAGTTTGTTGGTTGCGCTATTCAGAAATATAATATTTATTTATACTTAGGTAAATAATTCAATTTGACTAATTCCTACTGCGTTTCTTTCAAGGTTCCTATTCTATCAAATAATTCAATTAATTTGGTTAGGCACCTTTTCATGTGAATAAATCCCACTGACTAATAGAAGTATTTTTTACGCAGTGGGGCTTTATCGAAAACATCGTTGTTTTCTTGCAATAATAAGTGTTGTACATTTTTCTGTTACAGAAATATATGCTCACAATACCTAATATGATATTCCTTATGTTATCAATACTATTAATATTTCTTGTTTGTTCGCAATATACAAAAAGAGTTGAAATAGTGCTTGAAAGCTTGGGAACATCCGTCTAGGATAGTATACCTCTAAACAGAGTTTGGCAACACCGAGGGACTACGCACTTCATGGCCTGTATTGAAGGTGGCCGTGTCACAGCACTAATCATTCAAGTATTAGTTTCAGAGTCGCACGAAGACTCTCACTTCCTACGAGTTCTTGTACGTATAGTCGTTCATTTCTTTCTTATTTATGAATATATAGTTTTTATTTCACTGAAATAAATGTTTAATATTCAAACTTTGAATGGTTAAGTGGGTTTTTGATTATTCAGCTCCATAATATCTCACTCAATCATTGACTTGAAGTCGACCGTAATTCTGTTGATAGATTTTCATAAAATTCAATTTGGCTTTTTCTTTACGCTTCCGTTCTTTCTGAGGTTTTACCGTTTATAATAGTGAAATTTTTGAAGCTATATGTTCAGTTTTAACTTAAGTATTCTCACAAACAGTCGCAGTTTGACTGAATTTTCTATGAGATTTTTAACCTGTGAATTAACTTGATTTTCACAGTATTTACATACAGATAAGTAAGTAACAATTATATTTCTATCAAATATATAGTCATTTTTATTTAATAGGTTTTTCCAAACCTAATCACAACTGAACACAAAAAGTAGCTATTATTAATATACACTTAGTCATCACGTTTCTTCAGTTTACACCTTTTTTTCAAAGTTGTTATATTATTCGGTTCAAGAGAAAAACATATTGAGATTTAGTTAACCTTAGTTCTTCAACGCATATGAAGACTACAATATTCATAGGCTATTTCTTGAACTTATTTTATCGGATAATAAACAAAATATGAATCGAAGGCCCTAAGCATATACACAACAAATACATACGTGCTGCTTCGTTTAGGTCCAATGACGACACACGATGGAGTGCAACAAAGTTATTAATTTAAATAAAGCTCAGTATTTCTCTTGATTGTCATTATAATTTAGTTAAACATAACAATATTCTTTCTCCAACACAGTGGCTTCATCAGATGTAGATGTTAAACTACAGTTTATCTATCAGTTTTTCATCAATATTGTTATATTAAGTAAATCATAGTGAAAATCAAAAAACTACTTATGCATATTTGAATTCTGTATTAAGATTTTCATCAAGTATCGGCCCAATCGATTAATGAACAAAATTATTATTAGGAGCGCAATTTTAAAGTCCCATAACCTTGTCATTTTCTGAGATATTTTATCGATTCTTCCACTCGTTCATTTCCTTTTATCGAAATTTTCATGATTTATCCATGAAAAATGGAAACCTTTGTAGAGTCTATTTTATAATATAATATAAAGTGTGAGTCTATAACAAAACGGTCGCTTATTTTCTATTCGTTAGTGGATAAATTTTCGGTTCTCACTTGACCATTGGTTGGGAACCACTGAGTCAAAGCGTAGAGTGTTTAGAATTGTGGTGTGCTATTTCTCACAAGGAAATGTCCCCCTGACAAGGCCTCAATCTGCCTACTCCTTGTCAGGGGGTTGATTAGTTGCCGAGTGATGGGCAACCAATTTGAGGCCCAATACTCCCGATTCCTGGAAATCGGTATGAAAAGGTTTCGGTGCTGACAAGGCCTCAATCTGCCTACTCCTTGTCAGCTGAATGAGTTGACTACTGATGTAGAACTGATTTTATTGAGAAAATATTAACGTATTTATACATAAAATAAAAACTGCTTACTCGCTAAAATGAAGTTCATCACACTCATGCGAGTATGGTGAACCCATGCTATTCGCAATAGCTGCGTTAATCTACTTACTCATTGCCTAATGCATTATTAGAATATTTGCTTATTCTAACTATATAAATCTGTCCAAAATCTTCGAGATTCTGAACATGCTGGGAGGCTCCGAGTATCTAGCAACAAGGTCTTCATCTCGACGGCTGTATTAAATTCTCCCATCTAACTCGGTTCTTTTATTAATTATAGAAAATCTGTTCGAAATCTCAAATATTTTGAACATACTGAGGGCTCCGACGATCTAACATCAAGGGCTTCATTTCGATGGAAGCCCTTAAATTTTCTCATTGAACCCGGTTTACAATCAGGCTCTCTTGATCGGTGAACTTCAGCTTGGATTCGTTTCAATGAGGAAGGACCTGGATTGTGGATCCTTTCTTGTGTGACTGCCCCTCGATAGACGCTGATGGTCCTATTGGTTGCTAGTCTGGTATTTTCACGTTGAAGGACCTGGACTGTGGATCCTTCTGTGTTTGACTGCCCCTTGGTAGACGCTGATGGTCCTATTGGATGCTAGCCTTGTATTTCCACATTGAAGGAACTGGAGTCTGGATCCTTCCGTGTTTGACTGCCCCTCGATAGACGCTGATGGCCCTCTTGGTTGCTAGTCTTGTGGTTTAGTTGAATTGAAGGAGATATACTGAGGATTTCTTCGTGTGTGACTGCTCCTTGATAGACGCTGATGGACCTCTTGGTTGCTAGGCTTGTTTTGGTTGAATTGTAGCTCAAGATTGGAAATTCTATTAGAAATGTGAAGTGCTATTTCCCCATAAGAAAATGTCCTCCTGACAAGGCCTCAATCTGCCTACTCTTTGTCAAGGGGTTGATTAGTTGCCGAGTGATGGACAACAAATTTAAGGCCCAATTCTCCCGATTCCTCTAAATCGGTATGATAGGGTGCTGACAAGGTCTCAATCTGTCTACTCCTTGTCAGGTGAATGAGTTGACTACTGATATAGAACTGATTTTATGAAGGAAATATTAAGGTATCTATATATAAAATAAAAACTGCTTACTCGCTAAAATAAAGTTCACCGCTCTGATGCAAGTATGGTGAACCCATGATATTCGCAATAGTTGCGTTAACCTACTTACTTATTGGCTAATGCATTATTGAAATATTTTCCTATTTTAACTATGTAAATCTGTTTAAAATCTTCAAGATTCTGAACATAGAGAGCATAGAATTTCTTTCGATTTCATCTTTTCAGTTTGATATTCGTGTATATTCAGTTACTTGGAATAAAGTATTTTTTATTTCTGTCGGACTGATTGAATTGAAATATCCGAATCGACTTAATTTTAACTATATTTGAATTTATCTTTAGTAAAATTATGAAAATTATTTTCTATCTTTTCCTGTTATTTGACATGACTTTAAGTTTATTGGAAAAATTGGCGGAATAAGCTATTTATTCCAGTTATATATTAATAATAAGTTTTAAATGAAAAACTTTCATATATTCTATTCATAATAATTTTAATTATCCTTTGCGATTCATTCAACTTGAATTTGCCTGTCCAAGTTGCCATATAACCATCATTTGATAGTTATAGCAGCAAACATTTTATATTCATAATTTATTTCGGGCAATAAACATTTTTCGATTCAAAATAACAGCGTCACGCAATACGCAAATGTTGTTTTCATTTTGTATATAATTTCTTATTCCCAAATATGTAGTCAAGTGATTTTCATCAATTAATGGCAAAATCAATTCAAAAATTCATTCCAACTTATTGTATTCAGTTGACTTGATGATTTGAATAAATAACGCCTCAATTTTTCCTTTCAAATGTCTGGCTCGTAGTGAAGAGTAATAATTCATATTGATTCACTCAATATACATATATTTCAATAATAGTAAAGTACAAGATAATGAGGAAATTTTATACAGCCTCGTGCAGTACCTTGAAAGTTATATACTAAACGAAAGACGAAGCTCAATATAGTTTTTCATCATTTTGTTACGGTAAGTGGCTGAATTTACAGGTTATGATTTTTATTATTCCTTGGAATTTCGTAATAATATAATGAGCAGTTAAAACTAATGGGATTTCGCTACAGTTTTGATAACTGTTACTGTTACTCTCCCTTGCACGCGATGACGGTTGTGTATTCGAGAATTTTTAATGAACTTTAGACTGAATGCCCCCTATATATTTGTATCGGAGTTGATATTTATAAGGAATTGAACTCACTCCTCTAGTAATACATGTTTTTTGTGTTACAATGATCACAACCGATATATATTAATGCAAAATGTTGAATATATAGTTTTCTCTATAATTTTCTTTGTGATGGTAACATATGATAATTCATTATATCATTATATACCAGTATATATATATATATATAGTATATATATATATATATATATATATATATATATATATATATATATATATATATATATATATATATATATATATATATATGAGGGTTAAATGAAACACAATTCTCACGACTCCCACAATGGAGTTGTGAGAATTGTGTTTCATTTAACCCTCATTATAAAAATGAACTCACACAGGGATAATACCATTTCATATATATATATATATATATATATATATATATATATATATATATATATATATATATATATATAATAACAATAGAACATTATTTGAAAAATTCAAATTAACCAAGAGAATGTTATAGTAGGGCTAGATAGGTGAACGTGTACGATGTAATGTCTCCATTATCCTTCAAGGGATAAATGTTAGAGAAATATTGAAGTCGATCCCACACCTGATGGAAGTGCGAGAGATATATGTTTCGTTCTGTAAGGAACTCGTCACTTGCACCACGTCCATCGAAGTAAGACAACGATTTCATCCTCCAAGCATCTTCTTGTGACTCTAAGTGGAAGACCTTAGAGTAAGGAATACTCCACAATTCCATCTATAGGAATCAGAAAAAACACCTTATAGACTACAGACACACCAAGAATCGGAATTTCACATATCCTCTATACCCGTAGGTATCCTCCACTTGGAGTCACAGTTTCTACTGATCAGTTGGAGAGATCAGATGGAGAATCAGTTTTCTACTGATTCCTATAGATGGAATTGTGGAGTATTCATAACTCTACGGTCTTCCACTTGGAGTCACAAGAAGATGCATAGAGTTTGAAATCGTCGCCTCACTTCGATGGACGTGGTAGGACTGACGAGTTCCTTACGGAACGAAATATATATGTCTCGCACTTCTATCAGGTGTAGTATCTATTTTAATATTTCTCTAACATTTATCCTTTGAAGAATAATGGAGACATCACATCGTACACGTTCACATATCTAGGTCTACTATAACATTCTTGTTTAATTTGAATTTTTCAAATGAATGTTTTAGTGTTGATTTTCTCAAATATTTCATTCAGTGCCATAAGCACCAAAAATTTAATTTCTATAGATATATATATATATATATATATATATATATATATAAATATATATATATATATATATATATATATATATATATATATATATATATATATATATATATATATATATATATATATATATATATATATATATATATATATATATATATATATATATATATATATATATATATATATATCTAAGATATATTATATTATATATTATACATAATGGACTATTTGTAGTTAATTGATTGTAATCTCTTGGTGAGAAGGTTATGACAGTATGCGTTCTATGGGCCAGAGCATAAGAAAACTCATTGTGAATGGTGAAGAGTTAAAAAAATGATAATAGGACGAAATCCGAAAAGAAGATAGACTATGAGAAAATGGGAGGAAAAATCATTTATGACGAGCTGAGCTCGGGAAGTGGACGAGGGCGAGTTTTCAAGGAAAATATACTGTTCGTCTCTACTTTCAGTGAAACTGAAAGTCCCATGGAAAAGAGTTGAATAATAAAGCTTTAAGTATTGAAAGAATCCACTCTTTTGTTGTTTGCACTTTTGTCACCTATCTTCACCTAATTCTTAATTTTTCACCTCAACATTCACGTGAAAAACACCAATAACCCAGATTTTGGTGTTCAATTCTCATCTTGAACAAACCCTTTTTTCACGAAATTTGGTGAGAACTCACGTTTCATATTCCAACACTCTGTAGTTCTTTCAATCCCAAACATCCATTTTTTCATCTCATTGTCCAAATTTTGACTCAATACCCAAATAGCACTCTAATTTTCAATCGAAGATTCCCGAGTCGAAATATGAACTTATATGAAAGTCCATGGTCCTATTGTTCGTTGAAACCACGGCGCATCAACCATTGTCGGTGCGTATTCTATTTAGGGTCGTCCATACTCTGCGAGGTTGGTCGCAGAGTATGGACGAGAGAGTTGGAGGCGGTGGATTCATTTCTTATGCAGGGCAGGTTTCGACAATATGGTTGGTAGTTCTGGGTCTCGTTTCGTTCCCATAAGTTTATCAGGTCGAAATGGGACAGTCCAATGCCAGTTTTCATGAGTGGTTTTCTAGATCGTAGCCTATTTGTCTCCAGTAGAGCTGCGACCTGACGATTGGGAGGTGAGTGTTGTCTTGGATTACAATTCGATATTTCTTGCTGTTGCATTATATAAGTGTCATTGTCTGATCATTCAACAAGGCTCGTTCGCTTAAAACTATGTACAACATGTTTCGTTTCGTGATGGAATATAATAATAATAAAATAATAAATTACATTAATTTCAATTGATACAATAATTACAACTGAGAAGAATGCTCTCAAAAGGACAGAATTCAGTTTCGAGTCTGATCTTTCATTCAGCCCTCGAGAAAAAATATTGATTCGGACAAAAATATTGGTAAAATTTATATTTACAATAATATACAGTTTTATTTGAAAAGAAAAGAAAAAAATTACCTCAGAAATATTAAGCATTTGAGACAATTTCACATGGTGAAGAACATTTGTGTTAAAAAAAATATAAAAACATGTGATACAAAAAACTGATTCATACATTATTGCCCACATTCGAATCATCGAAATACTCTGCCACAATATAGCATGCCTTTGTTAAGAGCAGAGATTCAACTCTCCTCTTAAACAAATGGGATTTCAGTACTTTCAAATTCGATGGTAAATGGTTGAAAATTTCAATACTCTGATAATAGAGAAAGTGCTCAAATTTAGCTGTTTCATGCATAGGAATAAGTAATACATCCCTGTTCCTTGTTGAATACTCATGATTACTATTCAATTTAATAAACCTATCTTCATTTTCGTTAACATACCTATAACAAAGATCTATAAATATATAAACACGGTAAGGTGAATATGTGATTATTAATGGAGATAGCTTTACAAGATGTTCGTTGATGTATATTGAATATTAATCGAAGTATTCGTGTAATAAACACCCGATTTATTTCTGTAGAGCAGCCCCACAGCAGAATATTTTAATTTAGATGACTATATAAAAGACTGTAATACATATTTATAACACGATTTCTAGGTACGGTGTTCTTAATTATAGAGATTGCAAAAAATGAGTTACTCAATGTTTTACATAAGACTTCAATGTGTGATGTCCAACTCAAATTTCTGTCTACATATATTCCAAGAAACTTTGTTGATTGTGATGATATCTAACATCCAAGGTACTGATTCCATTGCCCTTCTGACAAAAATGAACACATACAGTTTTGTCAACGTTCACCATCAGATTGTTCATTCGACATCAACTTACAAACACCCTCACAATGCATTCACATGCCTCCAGAAGTTCTTAAGGAGTCCTCCAGAAACTACCACCGATGAATCATCGGCATATAGTGTGACCAAAAACCGGGACAATTTCGCAGGCAGATCGTTTATAAACAATATTAATAGAAGAGGTTCGAGCACAGACCCTTGCGGCAACCCAACTGTCTCCTATTTTTACTACCATTGCTCTTTCTTCAAGATTACTACCTACCAATTCAGAAAAACACCTCTAAAACCTAAATTGTAGCATTCATCAAGTAAAAATTCGAAGGATTGTGATTGTGGTTATATGTGAATTTTTAGTGATTTCTCCTACCTATTTGATAAATCTGTCTTTTGTTCGTGGCTACTTTCCTTCTGAACTGAAATTAGCACTCTTTACACTAATCTTTAAAAAAGGCTATGAATAAATCGTCTCCAATTATCGACCGGTCGCAGCTTTATCACTAGCCGTGTTTTCTGAGGTTTTTGAGAAAGCGTTCATTTTACGTTTTTTATACTTTCTAGATGTTTTTCGCATATTATATTTGTTGTAATTTTTTGATTTTGAAGTTAACGGTCATCCATACATTATAATGCAGCTGGGAGTTTTCGTGCGATTACTATTTTATAGTAGAATAATTTCTTGTTGAAATATTAAAACTCAATTGCACCCGTTAGTATCTTGATTACTATACAGAATCAATCTGTCCACGATTGACCAGGTGGAATGGCAAATGTTAGAAACCCAACGATTAAAAAATTATTAGAGCATTGTAAATCAAGAAACACTAGTGGTAGATCGCAGTGTGCTGAGACGTTTATCGTTCGGCCAATTCACAACAATCATCCCATCACACATACTATGAATCAAAAACTCATTTTGAGTAGACACCCAAACTCAACCAAATTTTGTCTTTCTTTTTCTTTGAGTGATGATAAAAAATGCAATTTCATATTTCAGAGTGAAATTATATATCTGCTGATGAAAACTGTTGCACTTGGAATTCAACAATAATCAAGAAGACTGTAAAAATGTTGGTGATGAGAACTCCTGAAAAAGGGAAAACTTTTCCAACAATTTCAGAGAAAAATTTATTGATAGAAACATAAAAGTGAATCTACAAAATTCCCCTCGCCAGGAAGTTCAAAATTTCCAAATCTTTTTCTATAGATAATAATCCAAACACGAATTTCATATGACACAATTGAATGTACAAAAATATTTACTCTCTACCTGTGGGTCTACTGATTGTTGATTTTCTATAGCCAATTCATTGTAATAATAATTATAGATACCAGTATTTATTCTGACACAAATCTATTTCTACTTCACAGCACTGTTCATTATGTTAGACAGTTCGCAGGATATTGGAGAAAAGAAGATTGATCCCGCAATTTTGAAAGGGCGTCAGTATGCAAGTCCACCTCCAGGAGAGGAAGTGTGCATTACTGGTAATTATTTTCGTCGAAGTTTATGTATTCACTTCACTCGATGTACATATATATTTTGAATAATTTTCTCAATAATTGAATGACAAACACTCAATTCCGTTTAACAGAATTATATTGACTGCTCAACTTTTGTTTAGGGGTTTTACTACCATTGTGAAATATTATCGAAGAATTCATGTAATTCTGCGAAGCTAAAAATAAGGAATTATTCAATCAACAACAATATATAATATTTACGAAAATATATAAACCGGAAAGTTATTCGGAATGAAATGAGTGTAGTCTTTTCCTTTTCATTTGCTCGAGCTTTCGAGGACTAGAATTGTCTTTTCTTCAAAAGCAGCTAAAGAACTGAATGTGAAAAATTGTCAAACAAATTCTGACTTGTGACAACTTCGGATTATATAATTATCTGATACATTTTACCATATCTTTCCGAATATCAAAAGAAAAATAATCATGATATGCCACATATCAATATTTATTCGGCAATTCCTTATTTCTCCTGAAGAAAAGATATAAGTTCTCGAGATATTGATATCGATGCAATAAAAAGGAAAAATGTATACTTAATCCACCCCAGACCGGGATCCTAGCGGTATATTTCCGTAATTATTCGATTTAAATCAATTGAAATTAGTATATTCGTATATTAGTATATTCGTACAGCTTCCCATCCTCCCAGGTGGGAAGGTGTTTACTTACTTTCGTGCAGTTTGAAAAACGACAACACGAGCGTCGACGACTAGCTTGCGAACAAAAAAATAATTAGATATAGTCGAAATTGCACCGCAAAGTGTAGGCCTCGGTAGCTCAGTTGGTAAAGCAACAGGGCGTAAACGTGGGAGACCTGGGTTCGTATCCTAGTCGAGGTTGAAAAGTTTTGAAACGTATTTTTTTTCGACTCTAAATTTACATATTAACATTTCTACATATATATATATATATATATATATATATATATATATATATATATATATATATATATATATATATATATATATATATATATATATATATATATATATATATATATATATATATAAAATACTGAGACTTATAACTACATAAATGTTGTCAACTAGAACGAACCTATGACTTTCGAAAGCGATTATTAGGTGCGTTTCGAAAAATTCATCGATCTTGTTGAATGATAATAAAAGCATACAATTGTTTCATCATTGTTATGAATCATCAATTTCTATTTAATCAATCAATCAAGAGTCGATGACATTCACAACGCCTACAGGTCCTATTTCGAATGAGGAGAACATCACTTTATGAAAATTCACGTTAGCTACTTCTATCGAAGAGAAGACGTAGAAACTTTCTGGATGCCTACTCATGACAACATCGTGAAGAGTACGTAGAGGCTTCGTGGACATTTCATTCGAACACAACAGAAATCTGTCTGCAATGTGTAAGAATAGTCCCGTGTCAAATTGCACCAGATCACGCACAGGCGGGCAAAAATATAGATTCACTAATATATGGAGGGTTCACTGTTCAAGTGGACCAAGTCCAATTTTTGCTCATTCGTTACCGGCTATGGTATAATGAAGCTAAAAGCATATATTTTTCATTGCAATAGTGAACCATGTTTTTAGTGCATCAATTTGACACTAGGGAGCAACAGTTTTCTGGTGCACTGAACTCATTTGATTTTCTTTCAGTGTTGAAGTGAACCAAGTCCAGACATCATTGTTTTGATTTCATAGTACCACTGCTTATGCACCTATTCGGTCACTTTAACAATCGTTTTCTAATTTTAAAAATAATATTAAAAATAATAATAATAATAAGGCGTTATCCAGACCTCAAAGTTTCAGAGGTCACGATCAAGAGATGGTTGGTTTACCAACCCCTAAACCTAACATAATATATCAATATTGCATCCCAGCCAAGGATGAAAATGTTGGAGTAAGCAAAAAGTATTTCTTAGGTGCATTACAAATTAGTTGGGGACGTGTGCTTCGATGCCTTAATAAGGAGGAAGTCTTTGGGATGATTGATTCTAGAGGCAAAGACCCCACAAATAAAATTGATGAAATTGGGAAGCCTTAAAAGAAGACGAAGATTCTATATCAAAAGATAAGTATGTCTGCACCTTTGATTTGCAAAAGGCATTGCCCTTCCCTAAACTTACCACCTCTAATGCATACTACAAGAGGAATTTATATATTTATAACTTTTCTATCCACTGTTTTAATGACCAAACTTGATACATGTATGTATGTGATGAGACAGAAGGGGGGAGGGGATCAGAAGACCTTACCTCTTGTATACGGAAACATACTTACGAATGAACAGTTTTAAACATGTCATTTTCTACTCTGATTCATGCACAGGGCAGAATAGGCACATCAAAATGGCATTAACAATGGTGAAACTTGTTCAAGAACCAAAATTGCAAATTGAAACCATCGATTTCAAATTTATGGTGTCTGGCCACTCTTCTTTACCTAATGATACAGATTTTGGTGTCATTGAAAGGGAGAGTTGAAATCACCATTTATTTATGGGTTAAATATATGGTATGAAATAATGGAGTCAGCAAAAAACAATGAACCAAAATTTGAAGTGGAACGTATGAACAGAACTGAATTTCTGAGTACCTTGGCACTGGAAAAGACAATCACTAATTTCTCAGTTTAGAACAATCGACTCGGAGACGAAGAAAGAAGTCGGAAGACTCTTACTTTCCTTGGCATCTGTTTCACAGCCTCTCCTTCACTAAACACGCAGACCCATGACTGATACAAAGAAAAAGGATATGCTTTCACTGCTGCCATACATTCCACCACTTTTCCTTGAATATTACAGAAACTTGCCAGCGCTGCTCATAACCCGGTCTGTGGCTTTTATACTGATGAGATTGAATATCTGTACACTAATGTAATTATATCTCTTTTCATGGATTAAACATTTCTGACTTTTTAATAGAGTGTTTTCATTTTTCATCAGATCAAAAAAAAAATCTTCAGAAGCAAAGTGAACCAAGTCCTGCACTTTATGATAAATGGCTGTCCATAAGTGTACAGGCTAAACATAACATAATATTAACACATGTAAGATCTAAGTTGGACTTGTATTAACAACATTGAGTTGTGAAAATAGGGTTTTTTGTATCTTATAATTAATTATTTGTTTTAAACTTTAAACCCATTTTTCTCAAAACTGACTCCGATGGACTTGGTTCACTTTAACACTGAGCCCTCCATATATATAAATTATAAGATATATATAAATTCACTAATCATTCATACTAGTAAATACCGAGACTTAATCGAAATACTGAAGTATTTGAAATAAAACTCTAGGGGAGCTGTCTACACAAATGTTGTCAACGAGAACAAACCTATCACTTTCGAGAGTGAATAGTGAGTGCGAATCGAATTTTATTCGAATGGTTATATATATATATATATATATATATATATATATATATATATATATATATATATATATATATATATATATATGTATATGTAAAAGTATAGAAAAGAAATCTGTAGTTCCTGTGCTATATTATCGCACTTGTAGATAATACTACTTATAGATATTCGCTATCTAAGTAGGTACATTATAATTTTTTTTCGATAATTTTGGACGAGTTATTCCAAAGAATACTATAGCAGAGCTGGCTATGTGAAACATGAATAATGCAATGTCTCCATTGTCCTTCTAGGGATCAATGTTAGAGAATAATAGATTCTGCATTATCCTTCACGGAAAAAAATGTTAAAGAATCTTGAAATCGATGTCTATATTTATTGAAAACGTGAAAGAGTATTCTGTTTTGTACTACAAGGTACTCATCAGTCACGCCACGTTCAACGAATGAAAGGCAAAGATTTCAATCTTCACATACCCTTTAGTCGATTTTAAGACAGAAATATAGAGTAAGTCGTAAGCCTATATAATGCATCATATCAATAGAATATATGATTCTATATTCAATAGAGTCAATGAAAAGCACATGAATACATTTAACATTGAAAGATTCACACGCCCCTATCAATTAAGATAGTACATTTAATTGCTCTAGTTTATGAACAATTTCATCTAATTTGATGAAATAATGCCATATAGAATGCGGTTGTAGAAACACTCGCTCTCATTCATCAACGAATCCTGAAGTGACGAATTGAAACATGAAAAAATCTAAAAATCTCTCACCTTGAGCGGAATCTCAATGTGTCTGGCAGGATGTGAAAACCATTAAAACTATTCAGGTAACATATTTTTATAGGTTCCGAAGTAACATACTCGAATATAACAGTCAACTTTCATGCTATAACGAAAGTAAAGGGTGTTTTTTTTAGAGGTATAGAACTTTAAGTTGGCATTACTGTTGATGATGGCGACCGATTTAGCAGCTGTTGAGTGATTAATTCTCAGTTTGGTTTGGCAATTCATCATGAAAAGACTCCCTTGAACAACGCAAATAGTGCAATTTCATTTCGAAAATAATGGTTCTCTGCGGAATAAATATCGCGCACTACGTCCATTTTATGGTCGACAAAATCGTCCATCAGAGCAGTTAATTCGATTAACCATAGAATGTTTTCGCACCACTTATACTCTAATTGATAACTCGGACTCCCAGAGACGCCGTACGGTGCGTAAAGAAGAAGATATTGTAGAGCGTAGCATGGAGGAAGACCCGAATGAGTCCATCCGCCATCGAGCACAGGAATTGGATTTGTGTCCATCCACTTCATGGAAGATTTTGCGAAACGATCTTGGTTTGCGTGCTCACAAAATCCAACTCGTGCAAGAATTGAAGCCAAACGATCATCAAGCAAGGCGTAGATTCGTCGAATGGGCCCAAAACAAGACTTCCGTTGTTACCGATTTTCATAAGCGAATTTTATTGAGCGATGAAGCGCACTTCTGGATGAATGGCTACGTCAACAAATGAAACTGCCGCATTTGGAGTGAAGATAATCCTCAAGTGTATGTCAAAACACCGTTGCATCCGGAAAATTGACTGTTTGGTGCGCTTCATGGGCTGGTGGAATCATTGGTCTGTACTTCTTCAAAAACGATGATGGCCAGAATGTTACAGTCAATGGTGATCGGTATAGAGACATGATTAATAACTTTTTCATTCCTGAATTGAACAACCATGATGTCCAGGAGCTGTGGTTTCAAAAAGTCACACAGCTCGTGCCACAATCGATTTATTGAAAGACACGTTTGGTGACCGCCTAATTTCACGTTTTGGATCTTTGAATTGGCCTGAAAGATCTTGTGATTTAACACCGCTAGACTACTTTCTGTGGGACTATGTGAAGTCATTGGTCTATGCGGATAAGCCACAAACGCTTGACTATTTGGAAGACAATATTCGCCGTGTTATTGTAGATATACGGCCACAAATGTTGGAAAAAGTATTCAAAAGTTGGACGTCTAGATTGGACTACATCCGAGCCAGCCGTGGCGGTTAAATGCCAGAAATCATATCTGAAATGTAATGCCAGGAGATTATCTGTCCAATAAAAAAAAATTCTTGTCAATCGAATGATCCATCGTTGTTTTATTGCAATTTAAAGTCCTATACCTCTAATAAAAACACCTTTTATAATTATAATTTATTAATGTTTAGGGCAGTTATTACGGTCTGGCAGAGGGTAGCAATTATATTAAGTGCCCGGCAATGGATTACGTGATTTCTGAAGTTATCCTGAAGAAAAATATAAAAAAATTTAGTTTCATACTTTACAAATTCAAGGTAATATTTTCAACACTTTTTCCACCTGTCACTGCGCAATTGACCACAACCTGAACTGTAGAGTCCATGGTCTTTCTCAACTGTGTTGGGGACATGCACAGAGAAACTTTCAGCTTTTATGAAATAACGAAGGTCTGGTCGTTGTGGGCTCTTGCTCTATATAACTTCCTTTTGATTATTTTTTGACAAGTTATTCAAAAGAACATTATATCAGAGCTGACTATGAATAGGAATTTACTGTATACTTTTGATAATGAATATTTATAAGTGCGATAATATAGCACAAAAAGTGCAGAATTCTCTTTTCTGTAGTAGATTTCACTCTCTCTCTCTCTAGGATTGCCGAGATTTCGGACCGTGCTAGATCTAGACAACGATCTTGGTTGTCCTAACACCAAGTGTATAGTTGAAGGGCTTTTCTGTAACTTGTAATATTTCAGGTATTTCTGGATCCTTTCCAAATGCATTGAATATAGATCAATTGAAGGAAAAATTGTTCAACAAAATCGACATGGCATCTGACGATGAGCGTCGATGGACCTATTTTCATCAAGAAATACCACGGAGGTCAGGAAAAATATATAATATCGAGAAGTTTGATGCAGGTTTCTTTGGTGAGTGAATCCATTTTGATAATCTTGAGAATAGTTATGATGATTACGTATCAGGATTGATTTTATAAGTTTTCTACATAAGAAAGATATATATATATATATATATATATATATATATATATATATATATATATATATATATATATATATATATATATATATATATATATATATATATATATATATATATATATATATATATATATATATATATATATATATATATATATATATATATATATATATATATATATATATATATATATATATATATATATATATATATATATATATATATATATATATATATATATATATATATATATATATATTTTTTTTTAAATTGCCTGTTTTATATGTTATGTATTTATTGCCTGTTTAAGATAGTTTATTTCGAATGTTCTTAGCAATAACAGGCTTTTTATTATGAAAAACTTTATTCTCGTTGACGTTTCGTTGAATATCACAACTTCGTCAAAACTAATGAATAATTGAATTTTATGAATTACAACAGATATCAAAATGTCAAACTTATTTTTCAGAAAAATCATTTTTGACAGAAAAACTGATTTGATTAATCTAAAAAATAAGTTTGACATTTTGATATCTATAGTAATTCATAAAATTCAATTATTCATTAGTTTTGACACAGTTGTGATAACATTCAAAATAAAATATTTATATATATATATATATATATATATATATATATATATATTATATATATATATATATATATATATATATATATATATATATATATATATATATATATATATATATATATATATATATATATATATATATATATATATATATATATATATATATATATATATATATATATATATATATATATATATATATATATATATATATATATATATATATATATATATATATATATATATATATATATATATATATATATATATATATATAAAAATATATATATATATATATATATATATGTTGCTACGGTGTTTTACTCTCTCGCCTCTGTGTGGTTTTTCGGTGTCAATGATTCTCTGTGCTCCAGTCATATCTACTGTATTATTTATCTATCGTCGTTTTAGTTAGTACCTATTATATGGTTAGTAAGAATATTTTTATATTTACATTTTAACATCAAATTTCAGTTTCCTTTGTAATATCAAATTCATTTAAAGTCACACATTCGTATTTGATGGTTTTTGGCCATACCTTTTATACCTAAGCCGTAAGTTGTCAAACATAATTTTTATCATGACAATTATATAAACATCTTTTTCGGAGTCTTCTGATGAAGACTGTAAACACAGTCGAAATATAGACCAGGCAACAAATTGGTTTAAATCTTTTCATAGTGGCCTCTTATTTTGGCTATAACCCATAACATTTGTATTTATATATGTAAATATATAACTCATTTGTAGAATCTGAGAAATTTCAGCGTAATATAGCGTACTCCCTTGTAAAATGATAGTGATAACATCGGCTAGCTCTAAAATTTCGGAGACATATATAAATTTACCGGAATGATGTGCAATCTAGACAAATTTGTTCAAAATTTTCATTGAGAATCATTTTGATTCAAGATGACAAATTATAACTATGATTATTGAATTTAATGAAAACTGATAAATGAGGAGAACTATATATATATATATATATATATATATATATATATATATATATATATATATATATATATATATATATATATATATATATATATATATATATATATATATATATATATATGTTTTTGGATGAAAAAAAATTGAAATTGAAGATCTCTCTTAGGTTCGAGATCCAGATTTCTCTCTGCTTGATCAGAATGTCCACTTTCCAGTTATTCAAATTGGATGTAAATGATGGAATCTCAACTCCCAGAGAGCCACTCGTAATTTGGTGGAACATTACTTTTAACTTCAGGAGATATAGTGAAGCCGTAACTCGAAACTACAGGGTATATGATGAAACCTTGATTTGAAACTTGAGGGGATATGCGCTTACAAGCACACTCACAATTTATAACGATGAAGAAATTATATTTGACAACTAAAAAAGCTGACTAATCAGTTCTAATATTCGTAACGGGAATCCAATACTTGAATGAATTTATAACCGGATATACTTCGTAATTGAATGGGTTCATTTCGAACTATATTATTTCGTGCTATAAGTCTCAATATTCAGATAATATTAAAATTCCGTTAAGTAGTGTAAAAAAATGTTTTTTCAAAATTCAAATAAAACTTAGTATTTTCTGGTTTGCACTATAATTAATCAAAAAACATCAAAATATTGTTTCGCCAACACAGTGGCTTCATCAGATGTTGAAGATAAACTGTTTCGTTAACAAACCACTCTGTTGGCGAAACAATATTGTCATGTTTTTGAATTAATTATAGTGAAAATCAGAAAACTACTTAGTTTTATTCAAATTATGTTTTCAAATTTTCATCAAGTATCGGCCCAATCATTTAATGATTTTGTGATATTGTCAAAACGTTACAGAGTGGTTAATGCTGTAAGTATTAACTACTCTAATGCTAACAAGGAACGATTAACAAACGAACCTAATGAAAAAATATCATATAATCACATTTAAGTATTTATGAATTTTTTTCTCTGACAAAGGGCCCTGGTGGGGTTCCGTTCTTTATCTCGATGTCTTATATTTTATACAAAACTTGCAAACCCGGCGAACTCCGTTTCGCCACCAGATGGCTTCGTTTTATGTAACATTCCGTTTGGTGATTAAAAGATGAAAAAAAAAAATTTTTTTTGTTCTATATTTGAAAAGGAAAAATTTTATTTTATTTCACAACAGTAATAAATTCATTTCGATTACAAAAATGAAGTGTTATTTAATTGAACTTCTCTAAGTAAATGAAAGTGAATCCAAAGTAAGTACTGAATCGAAGCGTTATACGTGTCCGCAAATTATCCGTTTCATTGAAGTGCTCTTTGGTAAACCACATTTTTTGTTTTTTGGTCTGACGTTAAAACAAACAAAGCGGATGGTTTCCCAACTTGTGAACACGCAACGTATAACTGCCCATGTGAAAAACAATGATTTTCTAAATTTATCCTGCAAACACTAAGCGATTGGCCTTGCGATTTGTTAATTGCCAATGAGCAGAGAACAATGGGTAGCTGTCAAACAATGTATCACGCACTGGCGCCATCTTCTCAAAATATTGGTTAGTAGTACATGCCATGTATCAGATATGACACTGTATGTGAACAATGATTTTCCCGCTTTTCTGTTGTAATATTTCATGAATTATCTGTACTATAAACCTCACGGAGCACGACACCGTTCCGACGAATGCAAAACCGTGAAAATCGGTTCGTGTGTTCTGGAGTTATAGCGTCAGGAAGGAAAACCCGACTCATTTTTATATAGTAAAAGGAAGATTGTGAATGCAAAAATTTATTCATACAAAATTAGGAATAATTTAATTCCGGGATATATGCATGAGTACATAAAGTATGTAAATGACTGCCACAACTATAATGTTAGAAATTTAGAAAATGTCAGGTCACCAAAATGTAGAACTACGTTAAGAGATAAATCTGTATTACATGAAGGTTTGGTTAAGTTGAATAGTTTTCCAAAGTATTTAAAAAGCAGTATAAATATCAAATAATTCAAGAGAAATTCAAAACAGTATTCAATGACGTTGAAATTGGGAGTACTGAATTATGTACATTTTTTTTGAAAATGAACTATGTACAGCGTTGATGATAAATAAAGACTTATTATTTGCCCATGAAACTGCAATATATATACATAGACATATATCAATATTTCTCATATTGAAAATTGTCTTTTATTTTCAAGGTATTAATCACCGACATGTAGAATGCATGGATCCTGCCCAACGTTTAGCTCTTGAAAAGGCTGTGGAATGCATATTTGATGCCGGTTTGCATCCCTCTGAAATGGAAGGCACGAAAACTGGTGTATTTATTGGTTTGTTCTATGGAGAATCGGAAAACGAATTATTCTATCACGACATAGAATCAAAAGAATCTCCTATACTCGGGTATGTGAAATTGTCATTTTATAAGAAATATATATATATATATATATATATATATATATATATATATATATATATATATATATATATATATATATATATATATATATATATTTCAATCTTATATCGACCGTATGATATGAATTCTGTTTGTGATTATATCATCGGGAATGCGATCTGTTTGAATAAGAAAACTCTTCACCTTTAATTCTCAATATTTCGTCAGTCATTCACTGACTTCATCAGGAGAAACTACAAAAGACAATACAAATCAATAGAGATATCCAAGAACAACTCGAACAGAAATATTACTTACAAAGAACATGAGTTATTTATAAAAACATTCAACAACTACAACACTGAACAAAGACGCGACAAGTCTATGCAGACAGCAACACGACGAGACTGCGAGATCAAGATATATTCTTATCAGTCAACATAAAAATGTATGCTCATTTCAGTCTATCCAAGATATAAACTTAAATATTACTCAGTTGACTAGTATCGGTTTCAAAATTTATGGCTCTTTTTTCTTCTACTTTTATACGGTAAAACACCCAATAGTCAGCCCTGCACCAGTACTCAGCCTTTACAGCCATTATTTCCCTATAAATAGTGTTGAAATTGGTGTACACCGCTAGAATAATGTTTGAACGAATCCTTTGTCTCTCTATTAGGTAATATGCACACATACGAACCAATATCATTTCAACCAGACGAGCTACTGTCGTTCATTTGCATCGCCGACACAGACACGACTATACGCACTACTGTTCCTGTTTTTCATCTTCAGGAACCGCTTAGAGTTTTCGGTAAATTTTTGTGTCTATATATTGTTATATGCGGTGGATAATTTTACTGGGTTACAATTTAATGTCTATTCTGCAATAAAATCAATTTTTACATGCATTTTATTTGTTGAATATATTGTAATTAGGGTGGCTGACTACTGGGTTTCGAATTTGAATTGAAAATCCAGTGCTCAGCCATACTCAGTTTGGCTGAGCACTCAGCTCAGACTACTAGTTTTTTTGAGAATATCTCATATTTGATTGAAATGAACAGAGCGAATAATTCCATTTTTGGACAATACTTTGAGCTTAACTTTTCTAACACGAAAGTGTATATTACCAGTATTCAGCCGTGTACAAATATAATTGGATGTTAGTGGCCGACCAATGGATCTACGAATCTATTAACCAGCCGTCAGTCCTATTGCACTAAATTGCACCTTAAAGCCTTTTTAATCAGAGTTGAGTTTATGCACAGTTATTTCAGACTGAAAATCACTTTTTTCAAACTTTCATCAAGTCAAAGAGACCTATTCACAAATAAAAAGAAGAACAATTGACAGAAGCTATTGCGGCGATTAGGATAATTAGAGAAGTCAGTCGAGTTTTCGTGGTTCCGAGAGAAAATTTGTCTATATCAATCAGCAACATTTTTAGCGAATGTGAATTAAACCCTAGCAATACGAACGCTTTGGGCTACTCAAAATGTGTTTAGAATAATCTTGAGAAATTTCACAACGCTAAGTTAATGTTTCGGGTGCAAATTTTAGTTCTGCTTGTGATATTGGGGCAAACCAACCATAATAAGTATCAGAATCGAATGAAATTCTTGTGATAAGCTTGCTGATAATAGGTGATCACACATTGAAAAATTATTCACGTACCATTATAGAAGAAGAGATATGCTTGAAGGAATTCGAAATCATAACCAACTTTCAAGTGATTCACTAGAATGGTAAAATTCAAGAAACACTAATACACCAAAATCAATTTCTGAAGAATATATGACAAATGAAGATATTGATCTAGAAATAAATACTAATCAATAATTGATAAAGAAAATGAAGATGTTGGACAAGAAATAAATACTTACTATGATATGGAAAATGTAAGAGACGAATCGCTCCCAGAAAATAATAATGATGGATAATGTGAAAGGCATAAAGACAGATTGTTAACTTGATCCAATTAAAAATAATATTGAACAAGACGAGACAACAAATATACAATCTGTACTACACGACAGTACCAAAAATATGAAGAGCAATATAAACATCATGTCCACTGTTATTGTAAAATCAGTAGACATGTCAGTCATTTCAAATGGGTATTGCCTGCTTTAGCTAAGTACATCAAAAAAAAAAGATAAATCAATCAATAGAACAGGAGCTATTTCTTCGAAAGAGTGGAAACAATTTGGGAGACAAAAAAAAAGAGATGAAGGACAGGAAAAGAACGAAATATTGAATAAAAAATCAGATACTTGAGATTAAAGCAGAGAAAGAAGAAGAGGAACATAAAAGAAAGAAGAATTAGAAAAAAGGAAAGCGGAAAAGAAGTTGAAATCTAAAAAAAGTAAAAATGGGAAGGAAAATAGTGCCTGTACTATAAAGAGAATGAGATGTAATAATTGTGAAGAGCAAATTACTAGCGATATCGAAATTAACGGCATGAAAAATATAGAATGTGATAATTACCCTGCATTGTACCAATTAAAATACACTGAATTCGGTGGGGATATGTGAGAAAATATATATAATAAGAAATTTCTAGGCCAAATATGCAAAGTAAGTGAGAGGCTGACTTGTGGAGAAATGAGGCTGAGCACTGGGAAAAAGTGCCATTATATGATCATTGTTGATTTTTTTTAAAGTCTTACAAAAGTTTGATATTTTGTTAATTTTTTCAGTTATTTGAGTAAATAACCTTTCACAAAAAAGTGGTTGTGTTCTTCTATAGTGTTTAATATTTGAAATATAGATGAACAAAATTCAATTACTCACTAAAAGGCTGACGACTACTGGATGTTTTACCCTATGTAACATCTCCAAAAACAACCTGCTTGCATATCTTCTTTCGTGGTCGAGAATATCGACATTTTCGAAATCGAAGTTGTGTTCTATTTTTCCGTGATAAGGCGCTACATTACAGTCACTTCTATGTTGACTCACCCTTGATTTGAGCCATTGTTGTGTCTGACTAACAATGGCTCAGTTACCACAAAGCCTCACGTACTTGCTCTAATTGTCATGAGTAGGAATCTAGAACGCTAGGGTGAGTTTATTCGTCTTTTCTTCCATAGAGAGAGTTCACGTGAATTTTCACAAATTGTTGTTACCCTCATTCGGATCTAAGACATTTTTAAAACAGCTGAATATTTCTCATGACGGTCTTATGGCAATTGGTTGTGACGGTACTAATGTAAACACTGGAACGTATGGGAGCATTAAACGGCTGCTCGAAAAACAGCTTAATAAACCACTTCAGTGGATAATTTGTTTACTGCACATGAATGAGTTACCTTTACGCCATTTATTTTTTCATCTTGATGGTTCAACTTCAGGACCCAAGTCTTACAATGGTCCGTTAGGCAAAGCATTAGAAAATTGTGAAGAACTCCCGGTGATAAAATATGAAATAATTGAAGGAGATATGTTACTTGAAATGCCCAACTATCTAAGTACAGACCAGAAGTACCTGCATAGAATTGTTTCAGCAATTATTACAGGCACTTTTTCTGACGATTTAGGACACACGTCTCCAGGAAAATTGTCTCATGCGCGCTGGCTTACTCGTGCAAATAGACTTTTGCGCCTTTACGTCGCTACCGAAAACCCAACATCTGCCTTGGTTACTTTAACTACATTTATTGTTAAAGTATATGCGCCTTCCTGGTTCGCAATTAAGAGTAAACCTTCTTGTAAATATGATTCCCGCCATTTATTCAATATAATATATTCTTCAAGATACTTACCAGATGATTTGAAAGGTATCGTTGACACTGTAATTCAAAGGAACGCATATTTCGCGCATGCTGAGAATGTATTATTGGTTATGATAAGCGACGAAAGGAAACATATACGCGAATTGGCTGCCCGGCGTATTTTGAAGGCTCGTAGTAGTGGAGTACAAGCTCCAAGGCTTTCTGCTGTACCAAAAATTAATTTTGATGCATCGAATTATATCGAGTTGATAAATTGGCAAAACGAGATAACTGAACCTCCAATTTTCAAAAACTTGTCGGCAGAAGAAATTTCCTGTATTGTTCAGTCTGGTGGCGAGGGCCAGCAATTATTTTTGCGTCTTCCGTGCCATACCCAGCCTGTAGAGCGAGCCGTGAAGATCACAACAGAAGCTGCTATGTCTCAGTGTACGAAAGAATCGCGACTAGGTGCCATGAAGGCAAAATTAGAGTCAAGAGCCCAAATTCCAAAATTTGATACAAAATGTCATTTCAAACCAAATTAAAAGGTGTTCCTAGCATTTTTTTTATATGTTACATTAACTTCTTTTTGCACTTATTACATACTTACTTGTCTGATTATTGCTTTATGTATTATTTCACATCCATTTTTCCGTAATTTCCACTTAATATAGATTTGAACAAAGAAGTCAGTTTTTTCAAGAATTTCGAAATTTTACAGGCGATTCGGAGGTAAAAAAGTAATTACTAAACCTGGCATATGTTCATGTTTTTACATAAGGCATAAACCCTCCCCATTTAGAAACCAAAAATATTAAAAAAAAATTTCGCCATACATTCGTGCTCCACCCTAATATATATATATATATATATATATATATATATATATATATATATATATATATATATATATATATATATATATATATATATATATATATATATATATATATATATATATATATATATATATATATATATATATATATATATATATATATATATATATATATATATTGTAAAAATTCGAATCTTGGGTTTTTTGGTTCAATTAAAACAAAACGATGTTTGTTTATTTCCAAATTAAGTTTCGGTTATTATTTTAGCCTTTATCAAACTGATATATGTCATATGATCGCTGAAACAATATGAAAACAATATGAATATAAAAACAATATAAATACCTCAGACACAAAAGTTCATAGGTGACAGCAACAATAACTATATTGACGATTATACTTGAATATTTAACATTTTTCGAAAGAACAATCACGTTCATCTCTGAAGGCATATTACAAATATATGTCTAGACTTGCAAATTGATCACATCCGCAATATTACAAACACACATCAAATGATACATCCTTATGTTTCGCCGCATATTTTTATGCGGTTAAAATATTTTTATATATTTTACTTAGACCAGTTATGTCGGTTTTATTATTGATGGATTCTGGATTTTTCTTTATATGAATCATTTCCTGCATTTCGCGTTGTTTTATGAATTTAATTCATTAGTTTTGACAAAGTTGTAATATAACAACGAAACGTCAACAAAAATAAACTTTTTCACATCAAAAAAGCCTGTTATTGCTAAAAACTTTCAAAATAAAATATCTTAAACAGGCAATAAATCAATTTCAAGAAATATATATATATATATATATATATATATATATATATATATATATATATATATATATATATATATATATATATATATAAGTGTGTGTGTGTGTGTGTGTCACATCTATGGGAATCAATGGAATACATCGAGCAGTGCATGTGTCATACGTTTGTATCAGTTGAGTGAGTAATCTTGTAGAGACCCGGAGACAGAGCGTTTTACTAGCTGAATCTAGATGGCATTAATTCATCAAATTGGATGAAAGTTTCCTAACAGTGATTTCAAAATTATTAGTTATCTCAATTGATACGGAGGTTTTTATATTGATTCATATAGAATCATAAGAGGATTTTCGAGAATTGAAGTCGATGCCTTTCGGTTTTTGGGCAATGACGTAGCCAGATCCGCTATAATATTATTTTGATTGATTCTCAATAGAATTACCGAAAGAATGTTTCAGTAGGTATATTTTAATTATTAAATATACACACGTGCGATGATATCAGCACGATAAATATATTAATTCATTTTCCTGTATTCACATAGTAGATTTCTTTATATATATATATATATATATATATATATATATATATATATATATATATATATATATATATATATATATATATATATATATATATATATATATATATATATATATATATATATATATATATATATATATATATATATATATATATATATATATATATATATATATATATATATATATATATATTTTATTTTGAAATTTTTAGCAATAACAGGCTTTTTGATATGAAAAAGTTTATTTTTGTTGACGTTTCGTTGTTATATTACAACTCTGTCAAAACTAATTATAAGTTTTAACAAAGTTGTAATATAACAACGAAACGTCGACAAAAATGAAATTTTTCATATCAAAAAAGCCTGTTTTTGCTAAAAACTTTCGAAATAAAATATCTTAAACAGGCAATAAATCAATTTCAAGATATATATATATATATATATATATATATATATATATATATATATATATATATATATATATATATATATATATAGCAGTGTTTAAAATATACTCTTCAAAATATTTTCCTCTTTCGTTTCAGAGGCTTGAGATCAGTAACGGCACATCGGATTAGTCATTTTCTCAAGTTGAAAGGTCCTTCTATGATTATTGACACAGCATCGAGCTCTTCTTTACATGCACTTGAAAATGCTTATAGGCATATAAGAGATGGTGTATGTGATATGGCGATTGTGGGTGCATGCAACCTGTGCCTCCATCCTTTAACCACCTTACAATTTGCAAGGTATTCGACATTTGTACAGAATTGAATTTTCAATTTGTAATATACAGTGATGATGTGATAGACTATTTTATCTATAGACATGTGCTCAGGTAGATTCCAATCAAATCTCAACTGAACAAGATCACATGAGTACAAAAAATGAACAGAAATCACATAAGTACAAACAGTTGAGAATTCTTGTGACTCGAGACACACAGAAAAAAACTCGAGAAACGGCCTACGATCGAAGGCCGTTTTATTCATCGGGAAAGGTTTGAAATTCGAAAATGAATTCAGCTAATTTGTGTTGAAACGTATCGATTAAATGACACTTCTCATTAATAATCAACTTCTATCGCATAATGATAATAGAACATTTTGATCCCAAATGAAAAATTTCATTCTTCAATATAATCTGATGAGAATAATATCAATAATTATTATATATATATATATATATATATATATATATATATATATATATATATATATATATATATATATATATATATATATATATATATATATATATATATATATATATATATATATATATATATATATATATATATATATATATATATATATATATATATAATTATTATATAAAATGAGAAATAGAACATTCATTTGAAAAATTCGAATTAACCAAGACAATGTTATAGTAGAGCTAGGTGTGTGAACGTGTACGATGTGATGTCTCCATTATCCTTCAAGGGATAAATGTTAGAGAAATATTGAAATCGATGCTACACCTGATGGAAGTGCGAGACATATAAGTTTCGTTCTGCAAGGAACTCGTCAGTCGCACCACGTCCATCGAAGTGAGGCAACGATTTCAACCGCCAAGCATCTTCTTGTGACTCCAAGTGGAAGACCATAGGAATACTCCACAATTCCATCTACATAAATCAGTAGAAAACACCTCTCAGATTACAGACACACCAAGCATCGAAATTTCTTATATCTTTTATACCCGTAGGTTTCTACTGAATTGCAATGTCTATTTGAAAAATATCATCATACGATGATTTCAAATGTCAATAGGTTGCTTAGTAGTACGCTAGCGTTTTTTCCCATATTTCAAGGGAGATATTATTTGAAATATTATTTCAATATTGCTCTAACATTTATCTCTTGAAGGATAAAGGAGACATCACATCGTACTCGTTGACATATTTAGCTCTACAATGACATTCTCTTGGTTAATTTGAATTTTTCAAATGAGTTTTCTAGTTCTCATTTTCTTAAATATTTCATTCAGTGCCATAAGCACAAAAATTTCATTTCCATATATATATATATATATATATATATATATATATATATATATATATATATATATATATATATATATGAATGAGATTGAATTCTCGCTCAACTCTTGGTGAAACTTAATTGAATATTAAAATAAATTAAACTCTTGGCTTAATGTTTCACGATTTAATATAATAACGATAATATATATGTATATATATATATATATATATATATATATATATATATATATATATATATATATATATATATATATATATATATATATATATAAGCGCTACAAGGTGAGATCCTTTGTATACAAATTCTGTACAAGTCGAGATCCGTTTGGTAAGGTGAGATCCGATTTCGGATCTCACCTTGTTTAACGTGTATATCGTCGTGGGTGTGGATAATTTGGCCGAATTAGCCGATTTCCAGATTTTCGGTCGGATCTCGTCTTTCAGCCAAATATCACATTATATACAACTTTAGTTCACCAACCTTCCTATAGGGGGCCGATCTGCCATTGTATAAAAGTTTGTTAAATAACGCAAAGTAGAGATCCAAAGGTTTGGCAACATGCACGTCTTGGACTTCTTGTCGTTATCTGTAATATGAAACTATCGCGTTGTACTGTATCTCGGCGTTACGTTTGAATTCGGTGTTTAGGTATGAAAACAAATGGATTTTGATGGTTTATCGAAAGTAATATATTATAATGTAAATATTATCGATTCATGAAGAGGAATATCTACTCGTTAGAGTTTCAGAACTTATTCATTTAGAATACATTTGTTTGGACAGAATTGAAGTTCATTTTTATTCGAATTACTTTTGGATTTAATTTTTTTCTATGACTCCGTAAAATATGAACGAGGGGTCATTGGATTCGGAAGAGTATGTATATTATTACTGTCATCAGATTATTTTAGAAAAGAATCAAAAGGAAATAAAAATTTATCTCGAAACAACTCATTTCACGAAACTGTTGGAACGAAATTCATTATTTTTCTATTGAGATGAGAATAAGTTAGTGATAGTTAATACATTCAGTTAGTACAAATATATTCAATAAAAAATATTACGTCAACTTCTATAAGATAATAAAAATCCGTTAAGTAATTAGTGCAAATAATCTACTTATAGAATAAAATAATATTATATACTCTTCCGAATCCATGGTCCCCTCGTCATAGATGAATGAACAAATAATTAATGGTGTAGTGACTCTAAAACGCTTTCGGCTCTTTGGTGCTGGTGGGTTCTATTCCCATCATGATCTTGGGCCGTTTGGAAACGGCGTTAAACTGCTGGTGCAACTTTCGCACAAGCACAGAGTGCCTCTGTGTATAATAATAACTAACATTCTTCAAAATTAAGTGAAATTGTTTTCATTGGTTTTGCATAAGTTTCCTAACTATTTTTCTTACATGAGCATTAGTATTACAAGTGCGAAAATGTTAAATGAAACATCTACGCTTTTTTTCCTTTTTGGAGCTCTTTTCTATTTTTGAAAGGTTTCCGAAAAAACTCTTGTTGGAAAAATTCTTCCGATCACTTCGTTATGAATGATTTTCTTGGGTTGAATTCTAGATTGAATTTTTGATATTCAACCTGAGTAAATTATTCATGACAAGTGATAAATAACAATTTTCACATATCCTAAATCTCTTTTGAAAACCTTCAATCATAGATACAGAAAAGGGAAAAATTTCAATTTCCTTCATGTTCAAGTAGGAGAAAACTGTTAATCTACTGATGCAGAATCGATAGAAAAATCGCGATAAAAATTTTTGACTTCGGAATATTGTCCGCCCATCTTTTCATAAGATGCCTGAATATTTTCAAGTTTAATTTTTCTAAGTTGAAGTAGTTTAACTACTTGATATTCAATTATAGCAGGTGCAGAGATAGCCAACCTTGCGCAATCCATAGATCCTATATTCATCTGTATTTTTAACTCAAAGGGAAAAAATTGGACGAAAGTCTTAAAGTTTATAGAGGCCCGGAAATATGTCTTTTTAAGTTTCATATGGAACAGTCCAAACTCCATATGTGGTGAACATTGAGAAATATATTGTTGTTTGGATAAGATATTCCTTTATTGTATACATTGATAAGCCATTATAAACTAAATACTTTAAATTGGCGGGTATGAGTATTACGTTGAAATATGAAATGTCCAGACGAGCTGCATCGAAATGCTAAAAATGTAGCGTTCTGCTTATGTTGCAGAACAAGAAGATGTAATCAATTTCAAATTGAAGTAAATTATGTCTTGACATGTAAGAAGGTTAATATGTTTTCATGAATAAACGTTGAATTGGAATGCCTATCCGAATAAAACATATATTCCTCATTCGACAACAGATTATACCGCCATATCGCGGTTTTTACATATTTATGAGGTGTGTTATAGTAGAAAAAAATCTCTTCAATATTTTACTTTTACTATATTGATAATGATAAGCACATGTGAGTGATCGCAAACGTATCCCCCAATACTGCAGTGTGTAGTTATTGAATTGGAGAGAATGAACCCCGAACAAAATAGAAAAGAGTAGCATTTATAAACAAGGTGATTCAGTAAAGTATTCAGATCAATACAACTTAAATCTTTAATAGTTTATCATACAATGTAAGTCGAAATGTGAATATTTTTGTATTCATTTTTCAGAGAATCTTGTTGCTCATGGAAGTTCTTGATGTTATACGGGAGAAATGACATTAATGCCGAAATTTAGAGCGCTCATTTCAAATATACATATTCAGAACATATTTAGAATAATTGGGCAATTCGAATATTCACGCTGAAACTGATTCATATTTCGCGAAACAATTACATACATAAGGAATTAGGTACTTATATAATTTTACACAATTTATTTCAATGAGTGCAATAGTTGAAATTGACCTCAGAAATAATGCAGAACAACGGGTCAAGTATTTCTTATTTGAACAGACAGAAGACACCCATTTGAAATATAGTTTTTTGTCGAATAGATTACTAGTTGTAGTAGTTCCTGTTGTCTCTGATGTGGGAAGAAAAACATTTCGTGAAATGGCAAAGATATTATAAAATGCAAGATTTCCATATTCACGAAAAAATTTGCAGGTATCTGATGAACTGCTCTTTTCTTAAGATCAAGTGTGAGCAGACATCATTAGATCAGTCAGAATCTAAATGTTTACTCTACTAAAATGCAACACCATAATACGGTAGGTCAATCGATATTTGTGGATCCATATCAAGTAATGCTAATATTTCAGAAAAGTATTTATATATCAGATATCAGTTTAATTATCAGATCTGATAATACAACTTTCAGCTGACTAAGATTCTCTTACAGTGCGAGTCGAAAGATCAATATTCTTGTATTCATTTTTCAGAGCATTTTATTACTCATGAAATGAAATAGCGTGAATTTCTGTAATTCTCAATGTTATAGAGAGGATATGATGTTAGTATCAAACTTTTTTGTCCTTATTTCAAAAATACTTTCATAACATATTTCGAAAAATTTTACATTTCGAATATTCACGCTCAAATGAAAATTGATCTGTCACAAAACACCTACATATATGAGGAATTATATCATATTCGACAATATAATATGATATAATTATTCATTCATATTTTCATTGATTTGTCTGTGGGATGGATCTACATTTTTATTGATCTGTCTGTTTAGGTGGATATATGTTCTTATTGATCTACTGACTAGCTGGAAGTATATTTCTATTGATCTGGCAATAAATGACGATAAAATAAGTGCAATAGTTGACCTCAAAAATAATACAGAACAACGTGTGAATTATTTCTTATATTGAAAACGTCTTCAAGACATACAGGTCTCTCTTAGCAAATGTTTGAAATGTGGTTTTCTGTAGAAAGGATGATAAAAATTTCACCTATATGGTGCAAAAATTTCTGATAAGTAACAAAGCACGGAAGAAATATAGTTACCAATTTCAAATGTTTTTCATTTCCTGGCGCCCCTGATGTGTCAAGAAACAAACATTTCGTAAAATGGCTATAGATTAAAGAATGCGTTGTTTTCAATAACTATTAAGTTTCGTGTACTTGCTGAAATTGTGTAAACTTTTTGTCTTTGAATGACGATAAGGTACTATGATAAATAGGTTCATGCATAATTTCACCGCTCAAATTTTGGAATTTCAAATACACTGAAATGATATCTCCCTGGAATTAATTTTCCGCTCAGATCGCTAAGATCGATTTCGAACCATTAAAAGATTTTCTTTAGGATTATTATTTTTAATCGGTACAAGCAGATTGTTATAAATATAAAGACAAACTGTCGCAGCAAGTCCAAACAATTCTATCACACACAAATTAGCACTGTAGAGTATGACACACTTCGTATTTTATATTTATTCATTTATAATCATGACCATCATCATAATTTCACATTATTATATATTTGAATATAAACTTAAATTCGAACACGTGAACTTATAATTTACACTTTATTGACTACATAACATGATGCGTTTCGTCGTTACAAAGGACAAAATAATGATTATTCTATTAGTATCTGAATAAGTCGTTTGTGACGACGAAACTTGTCATGCTATGTAGTCAATGAAGTAGATCATAAGCTCAAGTGTTTGAATTTGAGTTTATATTCAATTATGATGGATTTACATCAGGCAAAGACAATACTATTAAATATTATTATATATAATGTCCACTACATTATTGTAGTGAACAATATAATTATAATTATAATTATAATTATGTAATTTTTTTAAATTCATGAAATGTGTTCAAATCTTGAGTGATTCCATTCAACAATCTGGAAAATAAATAATTGGAACAATTCTTTATATATCAAAAATACAATATATATCAAATTCACAATATCAAAAATTTATTAATGAGCAATATATTATATGTACATATATCATTATGAATTACTTATGTATCAATTACTATTGCTAATATAGATGAAGGCTTCAATTTGAGCCGAATACCTACCTGTTGTGAAACAAATGAGTTTTTGTTGAGCTTCTATGCGATAATTTTTTTTGTTCGTCTTTTAAAATTCAACGCATTTTCAGAATGTTTATTTTCACTTCTATTTCAAACCTCTCGATCGATTAAGTTCATTCAAATGCTTCATCCGCTCACATATTATTGATGTTTGTTTCGTTTCCTTATGTTGATTAACTACCGCTGACTGTTCCGAGGCTATGTTCATGTGTTGTATTCCTCGGAGTTTACTAAACATACGATATCTTTTCAGGTTGATCATTTACCAAATCTCGTAATTAAATATTGAACCTCTCAAGAATTTTTCCTTATTCTTCCAGCGTAATTTCTATTTCTATATTCATGAGTAGCCTGATAAATTATTGATACATTCCCATAAATACGTATATAAAATGTGTGTATAAAAGCTATTTTTTTTTAGCATAGAATTCACATTCACGAATTTATATCAATGTTATTTCCAACATTATTTCCTTTTATGAATTAATTTCACTACCACTAGTCGTGATTTCTTCAGTTTATATTAATTTGTTTCAAATTTGCATTATGATATATTATATAGTATGGCCAAATAAATTTCATTCATAAAAAAAATTATAATACTTGATAAGATAAAAATTATAAAACTAATAATACTTTCTTTACATACATTACAAAATGCATGAATGCACGAATTGTAGCATATGACTTCAAAATATGAACCAAGCATACAATATAAAATATAATGTGAAACTTTCCCGAAACTGTAAAATCCGGTTTAACAATCGATACTTGTCAACGATACATAATGCAAATATTTCTGGGTAACATTTATGAACCAGGTGATTCAGTGAAGTATTCAGATCAATACAACTTAAATCTTTAGTATCAGAGAATATGACTTCAAAATATGAACCAAGCGTACAATATAAAATATAATATTAAAATTTCCCGAAACAGTAGAATCCGGTTCAACAATGGATATTTGTCAACGATACATAATGCAAATAAATATTTCTGAGTAGCATTTATAAGCCAGGTGATTCAGAAAAGTATTCAGATCAATACAACTCAAATCTTTAATATCAGAGAATTTAATTTCAAAATATGAACCAAGCATACAATATAAAATATCTATTCAGTTTCGTGTATTTGCTGAAATTGTATAAACAAATGTCTTCAAATGACGATAAGGTACCATGATGAATAGGTTCATGCATAATTTCAACGCTCAAATTGTAGAATTTCAAATACCCTGAAATGATATCTAGATATTCTCCCTGGAATTAATTTTTCGCTTAGATCGATAGGATCGATTTCGAACCATTGAAATAATCACGCAGTTTATTTTTTTTTCTAAGAAAGAAATAACATTCTGCGGTACACGCGCAGAATGTTATTAATATAAAGAGAAACTGTCGCTGTCCAAACAATTCTATCATACACAAATTAGCACTGTAGAGGAATATGAGACAATTCGTATTTTATATTTATACAACTATAATCATGACTCTAATCATAATTTCACATTATTAAATATTTGAATATGAACTTAAATTCAAACACTTGAACTTATGATTTATACTTTATTGACTACATAGCATGATGCGTTTCGTCTTTACAAACGACTTCATTAGATCTGAAAAGCAAACGAAGTGTTATCAGATCTTATAAAGTGCACTAGTCACATGAAGGAAACGTAAGTCTCCTTAGAAAAACTGAACTGAACGCTCACTTAATATTTATTACCAATTCTTGCGAAATATTTTGATCGCGTTGTATCTATATCGATCCTGAAAAAAATTCCTAAAGTATAATAGGTGGGTAGGTTATTAATCACGAACAAAAAATGAAAAAAATTATTTTCTGGTTGTTCTAACCTGAGAAGTTATTCTATATAATATAATATATACTGTTTGTAATATTCATTACAAATAATATTTGTTCATTCATTCAAATTATCTATATTATAACAGTCATCAGATCATTTCAATTATAATAGCAGAAAAGAACTTCATTTTCATCATAATAAATCATTCATTTGCTTTTCATCATTATAGATTATTTATTTGCAGTCAACTATAATTTCGTAAAACGAATGCATTCTCAAGTGAACAGTTGATTAAGAAGGGAGATACGTGTTGAAATTCCATGTCAAAACTATGAATGAATTAGACACATTTCAAGAATTTCACGTTATTAGGTATATATAATGTCCACTACATTATTCCAGTGGACAATATACTTATAATTATGCAATTTTTTTAAATTCCTGAAATGTGTTCAAATCTCGAGTGATTCCATTCAACAATCTGGAAAATAATTGGAACAATTCTTTAATATCAAAAATTTATTAATCAGCATTATATATAGGTATATATCATTATGAATTACTTCTGATCAATTAAAATGGCCTATACACATGAAGGCTTCAATTTGATTCGAATACCTATTCTGAAACTAATGAAAGTGTTTTTGTTGATCTACTATGCGATAATTTTTTTTTGTTCCTCTTTTAAAATTCAACCCATTTTCAGAAATTTCATTCTCACTTCTATTTCAAACCTCTGGATGGATTAAGTTCATTCAAATGCTTCATCTGCTCACATATTGTTGATTTTTGTTTCGTTTCCTTATCTCCAACTTGATTATTTACCGATGACTGTACGGTTTTATGTTTTTACGCCGACTTTATGTTTATATGTTCTATTCCTCCAAGTTAACTAAACATACGATATCTTTTCAGATTGATCATTTACCAAATCTCGTAATTGAATATTGAACTGGTCAAGAATTTTTCCTCGTTCTTTCAACCTAATTCCTGTTTATATATTCATGAGTAGCCTGATAAAATATTGATACCTTCTCATAAATAGGTATATGAAATGTAGTTTTCACTTTCATTTCAGCTGTTATAATAGAATGGTACTATTGAAGCGAATAATTCATACATATTGATGAATTATATTATCCACTTCGAATGAAAGCTTCAGTGTAAAGGAACTTCCTCCGAAATTTGTTAGTGAATGAACATTTTCATCTTGTTCAGTTTCTTCAGTAAAAATATCATCATTTCTATGTTAATCTATCTTGTGTATTTCTATACTTCTGTATTTATGTAAATCTGAATTATTTTCATTGGAGCAATTCCCCTCATTATTCTGTTTCTAAACCTTCATCAGGATAGTACATATTCTTCACAATGATCTCGCTCGAAAATTTTATTTCATACCCAAATTTTTTCTTCCTTTATTATTTTTTCGTTTAAATCGTCAAGCTGATTATGAAATTTCAGATAATATTTGAAAAAAATTATACAAGAGGTATGCCTTCTACTGAAAACTCAAAGCAATTCTATGAGTAAGAAGTAGGGTATTCCACGGAGTGTTTCTCATTTTAAAGTTTTCTGTAGAGTACCCTACTCTGTAAATCAGCCTATATGAGCCCCGTTTAAAACACATTCTCAGCTACAGGATAGAATTGGACATTTCCGGATAACGTTAATAGTACCAAATTTGAGGCTTATATGCCTCACATTGTTATCTGTAATTTCTTGAAAAATTTTGAGCTAAGCTACATTTATTTTAGCGTAGAATTCACATTCAAGAAGATTATATTAATGTAATTTCGAACATTAATTTTTTGTATGAACTAATACCACCTACCACTTGTCATATTTTGTTATATTTCCTCAGTTTTTATTAATTTTTCTCAAATTTGCATTATGATACCTTTTGTATTGTGAAGTTACTCTCACGTACAAGTTTTGAACTTCAGTGAGTTAATCAGTTTATTTGAAGTTATTCATTGTAAGAAATAATGTAATCCATATAATATGGCCAAATAAACTTCATTCATATGAAAAAAAATGAAACACTAATAATACTTTTTTCACACACATTACAAAATGCATGAATGCACGAATTGTAGCATTTTCCTTTCATCAATAAAATCTTGAAAGTCATACAAAAGCCATGTATCCAAACAAATCAATATGTTATCGAAAGAACTAAGTTACCTTCAAAAGTCGAACAAAATTTTTCTTTCAACGACACATAACGAAAAATAGCACAATGCTCAACGTGATATATGAGAAACTTCAATGAATGAATATTCTTAATATGCATATCCTGCAGAAATATTCGAAATATTTCTCAGTTTTTTTCGATTTATAAACGAAATTCTGCATGCAGTGACAAGTTCGCTGTATTTCATTTTGTATGATATATGCCATCAAGAAAAGAACTTGTGAGAAAAACGAGTATCACAACGCACATCTTCTACCGAAAAAAATTTGTGAAATCCACGTTGTGCAAGATGAACAACGCGAAATGTCAAATACTTAAATGACTAAATCATTCACGTTTAGATTTTCCATCAGAAATAATCACAGTCATTATATATCATCTTGTTTTGAGTTGTAAACGAAATTCTGTATAAAGTGGCAACATCGCTGGATTTCGTCTTGTACAGCGTATCTATACAAATAGTATATCGGATCTCGTCTTACTTACATTTATTATGGATCTCTACTTACCTTCATACTTGGTGTATGAAAAAAATTTTAATTTATCTTACCCCTCGGTTCATATCATTGACCAGTACGCATCTTTAGACTAATTTGTGAAAACAATTCAAAGCTAAAGTGATTTCTACTAGTGGATCTCAGGTTGTCTATCATATGTACGGATCTCACCTTGTACTGAATACATGTATATATATATATATATATATATATATATATATATATATATATATATATTCAAAATACTTTCATGAGTTCTCGGCAAAAAGGAGGCCCACTATAATTTAAACAAATAAAAAATATTAAAAAAATAAAATAACACAGATGGTAAAACGGTGAAAAACTCTAGAAACAAATGTCATCACAAGTAAGTAAAACAGAGTGTCTATTAAAACTCAGCGGTTGTTTGAGGTCTTATTTCTAAGCAATGAGTCTAGCAATGCTCGTTTGATGTTATTTACATTTTTATTTTTGTGGACTAGTTCTAAGAAAATCCTTTTTTGTTAACTATCATTCGCATCAACTACTCTAAAATTTTCGAAATCAAAGCGATGTCCCTTTTTTGACGAATGTAGTGCTAAAACACATCTATCAGGGTGAAGTCTTACATCACTTTTATGGAGGGCTATTCTTCTTTTGATGATCTGGGATGTCTGGCCTATACTACTCCTTCACAATCCAAGCAAGGAATACTATAGACACAGCCTGATTTGAAGTTGGAGATACCTTATCCATTAATCTTGTAAAAGAACTTCTGCCAGTAATGATATTGTATTTGGCTAGGAAAATGTGGGACAATTTTGCCTTGAGAGAACGGAAATATGGTAGGGATCTATATTTGATTGATGCAGACTGCGAATTTATGTGCAAGCTCTCCTCTGTATTAAGGTCAGATGTAGAGGTGTGAAACGGTGCTCTTATCACAGTACTCCATATAATCTTTATCACAGTTGTTTTTGACTATCCATTCTCACGACTACTGCGAGACGGGCTAGTGAACTCTGACAGTAATCTGTATGTACGATGTTCATGATTCTGTTCTTTAGCTGACTGCTTATATTCCGCTTCAATGTACGTCATGATCAGATCGGAAATGTAGATATCTACCTGAAAAAGATGGCTTCTGATACAATCTAACTAGATAATATTTCATTCGGATCTAACCACTCTGGTGTCCAAAAACGGCAGAGATCTCTCATTCTGCATATCCGCAATAAACTTAAAATATTCAACATAGAAAGTGAAAACATTCACAATTTCCTTCCTATATATATTATATATTTATATATATATATATATATATATATATATATATATATATATATATATATATATATATAGTGATATAAGAATGATAAATTGAACGATAACTTTGGAACACATTTTGGACATCAATTTAATAACATCTGCTATTTTATAGGTTCCTGATGAAAATTATAACCATAATCGAAATAAAGACCAGGTTAACAAATTAGTTACGTTTCAGTTATAGTGGAGCTACTTCTTGCCGAAAAATCATAAAAATTTTTTCTATTCAAATTATACGGCAATACTCCTTCTATTTATTATTATTATTACGATTCTTCCCGATTGTTATGAGGAGAGCGACTGAACTTGAATTAGCAATTATTAGAACTTTAGCTTCATCTTTTTTGCCTCCTAAAAACGCTTCAACCTCTTTGAATGCTCTTTCTTCCGTTCATCTGTCCATTTTACTCCAGGTTGACGATTTGACTTTCGCTTAAACTTCACATGTGCGATTTTATAGCGACATTCAGTGCGATCTTCGAGGTTTTTTATATTGATCTGTTGTAGATCCTTTTGGACCTCTTTTAGCCACTCTGTTCCGCATTTACTATTCATAATTATATCGAGTCATTTCTTCGGTATTCTGGACTGTTTCATTCTGTAGACATGTGCATAGAACTTTGCTCGTCGTTTTCTGATTTCTTCCGTTATCGTATTTGTCTTTTGATACAGTTCATTTTGAGGTCTTTTCCTTCAAATACCGTTTCTATTGATTGTCCCGTAAATCTTTCTGAGAATTTTTCGTTCTTGTTTTTCTCTAATTCCTGAATGACCGTCAAAAACCATTGTTTCAAATGCGTAGATTGTTTCTGGAAGGATCGTTGTGTTATAATGCCTCAATTTGGCGCCTCCCGAAAGGCTCTTTTTGCTATAGTGAGCCCATATTAGTTTGTAGGCCCTTTGCAGCTTGGTAATTCTCTGTTCATTAGCGATTCGGTTTGAACCGGAGGACTGTATAACTTCCCCGAGATATTTAAAATGGCCGACTTGCAGAATTTCACCATATTTTGTGATAAGAGAGGAATTATTTTTTTGGTTTTCTTTCCATGTATTTGGTTTTATCATAGGAAATTTGTAACCCGGTTTTCTGCGCAATTTCATGTAGTTTTTCTACGGTGAGAATGGCTTCAGTTCTGTTGTCCGTGATGATAGCAATATCGTCTGCAAAGACGAGACATTTGACATTTATTCTTTTTTCTTTTTTGATACCAACTTGTATGCCCTTTGCGTGAAGTTCCCATATCCTAATGATCTTTTCTGAAACAATATTGAAAAGATTTAGCGAAAGTACGTCCCCTGCCGCACACCGGTTTTGATTTCAAAGAGATCTGATATTACGCCCATAAATTTCACATTGGAAGTTGTACCTGTGAGTGTCTGTTCTATAATTTTTCGGGTCTCTCGATCGATTCCAAGTTCCTTCATGATTTCGAAAAGGGTTTCGCGGTCTACCGAGTCATATACTTTCTTGAAGTCAATAAATGTGATCACTATATTTCTACAGTTCCTCATCTGTAATATCGTCTTCAAAGTCCAGATCTGTTCAGGACATGATCGGCCTTTTCTGAAACCAGCTTGGTATTCCCCAATAAGTGGATCCGCTCGGTGTTCTACTTTGTTTAGTAGTGCTTTAGAAAGTATTTTGTACGCAACCGGGAGTAAAGAAATTCCTCTGTAATTATTGATATTCATTTTGTCCCCCTTTTTGTCCAATGGATGTATCAACGCGCATTGCCAATCCTCTGGTATCTTTTCCGTTCTCCAGATTTCTGATATTAAATGATGAAGTTTTTGCCTCATAGTAGTATCGTTCAGTTTCCAGAGTTCTGCAATAATCCCATCTTCTCCTGCTGCTTTGTTGTTTTTGAGTTGCTTGATAATTGCCGTAACCTCTTCCATATCAGGTGCTTGCGAGTCTGGATGCGTAAACCTCGAAAAGTCGAACTTAAGTTTTTCTTGGGGTGAATTGCAGTTGAGAAGAGTGCTGAAATATTCGGCTAACATTTTGCAGTTATTTTTTGTGTTACTTTCCAACGCGCATCCGATTTTTTGAAGCAAAGAGTGGGCGCTTGGTATCCTCGCAAGTTTTCTTTGAAAGTTTTGTAAAAATATCTAGTATTATTATTGGTGAAATATATACACATATATATATATATATATATATATATATATATATATATATATATATATATATATATATATATATATATATATATATATATATATATATATATATATATATATATATATATATATATATATTTTCTTTCCATGTATTTGGTTTTATCATAAGAAATTTGTAACCCGGTTTCCTGCGCAATTTCGCAATTTCATGAAGTTTTTCTACGGCGAGAATGACTTCCGTTCTGTTGTCTGTGATGATAGCATTATCGTCTGCAAAGGCGAGACATTTGACATTTATTCTATTGTCTTTTTTGATACCCACTTGTATGCCCTTTACGTGAGGTTCCCATTCCATATATGTATATATATATTTATATATATAAGGAAATGAAATTTTTTTGTGCTTATGGCATTGAATTAAATTTTTAAGCAGATGAACACTAGAACATTCATTTGGAAAATTGAAATTAATCAAGAGAATGTTATAGTAGAGCTAGATACGTGAACGTGTACGATGTGATGTCTCCGTTATCCTTCAAGGGATATTGAAATCGATGCCTCACCTGTTGGAAGTGCGAGACATATATGTTTCGTTCTGCAAGGAACTCGTCAGTCGCACCACGTCCATCGAAGTGAGGCAACGATTTCAACCTCCAAGAATCTTCTTGTGACTTCAAGTGGAAGATCGTAGAGTAATGAATACTCTACAATTCCATCTATAGAAATCAGTAGAAAACACCTCTCTCAGATTACAGACACACCAAGCATCGAAATTTCACATATCTTCTATACCCGTAGGTATCTACTGAATTGCAATGTCTATTTGACAAATATCATCGAACGATGTTTTTAAATGTCAATAGGTTGCGTTAGTAGTACGCTCGCGTTTATTCCCGTATTTCAGGGGCCTATTCGGCGATATTTTTAAGGAAATGAAATTTTTTTGTGCTTATGGCACTGAATGAAATATTAAAGAAAATGTACACTAGAACATAACATTCTACTATAATATTCTCTTGATTAATTTCGATTTTTCAATTGAATGTTCTATTGTTCATTTTCTTAGATATTTCTTTCAGTGCCATAAGCACACAAAAATTTCATTTCCTTAAAAATATCGCCGAATAGGCCCCTGAAATATGGGAATAAACGCGAGCGTACTACTAACGCATCCTATTGACATTTAAAAACATCGTTCGTTGATATTTGTCAAATAGACATTGCAATTTAGTAGCTACCTACGGGTATAGAAGATATGTGAAATTTCGATGCTTGGTGTGTCTGTAATCTGAGAGAGGTGTTTTCTACTGATTTCTATAGATGGAATTGTAGAGTATTCATTATTCTACGATTGCGACTGACGAGTTCCTTGCAGAACGAAACATATATGTCTCGCACTTCCATCAGGTGTGGCATTGATTTCAATATGTCTCTAACATTTATCCCTTGAAGGATAATGGAGACATCACATCGTACACGTTCACATATCTAGCTCTACTATAACATTCTCTTGATTAATTTCAATTTTTCAAATGAATGTTCTAGTGTTCATTTTCTTATATATAAATGTATATATATATATATATATATATATATATATATATATATATATATATATATATATATATATATATATATATATATATATATATATATATATATATATATATATATATATATATATATATATATATATATATATATATATATATATATATATATATTCAACCTTACAGGTTAGGTATGCTAAGCATTGATGGTACCTGCAGAGCCTTTGATGAGAATGGGCACGGATATTGCAAATCAGAGGCCATAATTTTCTTGTTGTTACAAAAAGCAAAAGATAGCCGAAGAATATATGCTAAGGTAGGTTCCTCTCTAAAACCAATTTCGTTTCCTATGAAAATTCGTAACAATAAAAATGTGATTTCAAATTCTCATATCAGATTCGAATGAATAACAAAACTAATTGAGCAATTTTCTTAATATAACTTTGTAAAATTAGTATTCCTATATAAATTTGTAAAAATCGAAATCAATTTCAACAAATTCTCTTCTATTTCAATTTGTACTTTTATTCAGGTATATCTTTTCAGGTCAAGCACGCGAAGGCAAACTGCGATGGATTCAAAGAAATTGGACTGACTTACCCTTCAAGAGAAATGGAACAGCTGCTGTTAAATGAATTTTACGAAGAATGTCAAATAAATCCCGCAGAAATAAGTTTTGTAGAGGCTCATGGTCCGGGTGAGAAACAATTATTTCTGATTTGGTGATTTAATAATAATTTGCTGAAAAATCGGTCGTTAATATCGTTCAACGGTTAGAAAAATTGTGTTACTGGATTACAAAACGCTTCAGGTGACAGTTGTAATGTAGATGTGATAATGCTGGAGAATATTGAATGGTTGCCTATACTTGATCGAAGCACAAGATACACTAATATCGTTCTTACAACAGTTGTGGCACTTCCTTCTTCAAGTGAGAGGCATCATCTTCGATTTTCGAAAACACTCTGTTGGTTTTGAAAATAGAAGATATACCATGTAAAGCATTGAAGCATAAATGCATCGATTATTATATTAACAAATACACTCAGTACAGGGTATTTTTCGTTGGTTTCCAATAGACAAATTTCCGAGTTTTCATATATTTGTTATTATTTGATCAGTTTCCATGAATTATGGGATATTCGAAAACAGCCTGTGTCTTAGGCATAGATATTTTTGTGATGGAAAATCGTTTTCGACTGTGAAATGCCATGAAATTGTTGTTTTGTGGATCGAAAGGATTAATTTAATTATTTATTTAATAGTGTTGGCGTTTACTTGTTGTAAATCCATTATAATTGAATATTATTTAAATTCAAACACTTGAACTTATGATTTACACTTTATTGACTACATAGCATGACGCGTTTCGTCGTTACAAACGACTTCTTCAGATGCTTACAGAATAATTCTTATAATACATTAATGCTTACAGAATAATACATTATTCTGTAAGCATCTGAAGAAGTCGTTTGTAACGACGAAACGCGTCATGCTATGTAGTCAATAAAGCGTAAATCATAAGTTCAAGTGTTTGAATTTAAATTGTATTCAATTAATTTAATTATTAAAGAAAACGTTTATTTCGATATGCATTAAGAACAAAAATACAATTTTTGTTTTAATGAGAATACAATACGAACTTAACTTAGGTTAGGTTGGACAAACACATAGAACAAAATAGAATGTCCATAGATTAACCATGGATATATACTAATACTAACACCCCCTCTCGTTCAAGAATTTTGATATCCTAAAAGGTTAAAAAACTTATTGAATTGCCCTTTTGGCAATGCCTTCGTGAAAATGTCGGCTTCTTGGTTTTCTGAACATAAATATTTCAAAATATTTTGTTTCTCAAAAATAATATCTCTTATAAAATTATAACGAATATCTACATGTTTCATTCTCTTTACAAACTTATCTTCCATAAGAATCGCTGTACAACTCTGATTATCTATAAAAATATCGGTTGGTGCACAATCATCAAAATTGAAATTTTGGTCAATCAATAATTTTTGAAACGATATAAATTCGGTAATACATTATGCTTAAGGATATTAATTCAGATTCTGTGGAGGATAACGCAACACATGTTTGTTTTCGAGAACACCAATTTACCAAATTGTCATGCGTTTTTATAATAAATCCTGATGTACTCTTGCGATAAACAGTATCATTTCCCCAATCTGCATCGCAATCTGCAATCACAACTTAAAAGTTTTGATTGTGAATGTGCTTTGAAAGTTGATTTCATCTGCTATGTACCCTTCACATAACGTAGAATTCTTTTTAAATGAACCCAATTTTCTTCAGTAGGGTTTAATTGAAATCTGCTCAAATCATTCATGTTGAAACATATGTCTACCCTAGTAACAGTTGACTATATTAAGCATCCTTCAAGCTCTCTAAATGGTTTTGTTTCCATAGGAAATCCTTCATTCGATCTCAAGTTCACTTCCATGGGAGTTGACTGACTTTTACAATCTTGCATATGAATTTTTGAAGGAGCTCTCTACTTTATTGTACTTGAGTCAAAGTGATTATTTGTTCTTCATAATTTCTGATTACTTCTATCCCTAAACAAATATTTAACCTCTCCTGAGTCTTTCATTTCAAATTCCTTTCCGAATTTACATTTTAGATCTTGAATTTCTCGTTCATTATTGCTAAAAAATCGTCAACATAAACTAATATGAAAATAACAATATTATCAGTGAAAAAATACTTTCAGTTTCATTAATTTCAAATTTTAGCTTTCTCATGAGTGTATATTAACGTTGAAACCATTCCTTAGAAGATTGATTTAAACCAGTGATTCCCAAAGTGGTCCAGGTGGACCCCCGGGGGTCCACGGGAGACTTGCTGGGGGTCTACGTAGGCGTGAACAAAAAATGGGGGTCCATAAGATTTTAATGGGGGTCTACGAAAATTTATCTGCTTTTGATAGTAAAGAGCAAAAATGTAAGCATAGTTTTTATAAGGGCCTACCTACATTGTTTCAAGTACCTAACTAAGCAGATAATATTTTAATAAGGCAAGCGACTGTTACTTGTCCAAACTTGCGTATTCGATATTACGTACAATTTCGTGTACAGACTTGCAAAGCGCTATCCGCCCGACAATGCTTAATGCTTGTTCAGACATGAACTTGATCACCAATATAAATACTTGATGCCAAAGGCAAACTCATTCATTTGTTTCCGGAATTTTGAAAAAAGGTGTGAGAAAATTTATATCTGTGTTTGCTAGTGCCGGAGAAAAGTAAGTACCTACCTTTTTTTTGTTATAGTACTTAAGTATTTTGTTTACGTGTACTAGTCGGTTGATCACAACGGCTTGTATAGATAGGTAACTTAGTAATTTACAGATATTTTAATTGTCCTCTTTCGATATGAAGACAAACACAGCACGTTTTATTCAATTGTTTTTTCACGAGAGAAGCACTGCCTCTCTAAAAAGGCCGAATAAGCAATATTGCAGAGCAATTAATTTGTAATTTTTCTTGCAAATAACTACTAATTTTATAAAACAGTAATTTCATAATCATTTTAATTTGATTTTGAAGTAACTATTTTATCAAAACTATTCCTTTTCGGAAAGAGCGAGCGGTGTGCGGGCGACGGGGAAAGGGCGGGGCTTGAACTTCGATGCCAGTTTGTCACGTTTTAACAATGAAGCCGCAAACAAAAAATACGCAAATACACGGAGCGCGTGAACTCGTTGATTTAATAAAATGTTAGTTATCGTTTTTATGGACAATTTTGGGATTTCGACTTTTATTTTTTCCTACACAAATATGATCAGTATTCGATACTGAGTACACCAATTTTTATTTATACTATTAAAAATTAGTGGTAAATTATGTACTTTAAAATTGATACCGTTTTGTGAAAACGTCGGTATTTGTCTTAGCGGTTTATTAGTTGGTCAATTTACAAGCCGTAATTCTATTTCCGTGTGTTGACAAAGGCTGCGGTGTGATACCTATATTCAGAAAAAAAGTTGGTTACTAAAACATTTTTTTTACAGGTAAGATAACTGACACGAAACATGGCTACAGCAAAGAAAAAATGTCGACAATATAGTGTGGATTATTTGAAATATGGTTTTGTTCCATCAGAGGCAGACAAACAATTGCCCATGTGCCTATTATGCAACAAAGTTTTGAGCAATGACTCTATGAAACCATCAAAGCTCGAAGATCATCTAAAAAGGTGTCATACTGATAAAATAGGTAAAGATTCAAAATATTTTCAAACATTGGAAGAAAAATGTGAAAAGAGACCCACAATGCACAGTATGTTCGCTTCAACATCTCAAAGTAACGATGATGGCTTGCGGGCATCTTACAATATCTCATTACTCATAGCAAAATCTGGAAAACCGCACACTATCGGAGAAGAATTAATTTTGCCCGCTGTTGAAGAGGTTTTAAAAATTGTTTTGCACAAATATACATTTGACGTACTAAAAAGAATTCCATTAAGTAACAATACTGTACAAAGAGGCATTGATGAAATGAGCTCTGATATCGAAAGCTTTTTGTGCAATCATCTGCAAAAAACTCATTTTTCTATACAAGTGGACGAGTCAACGTTACCCGGTAATGAAGCATTACTATTGGCATATGTCCGATTTATTATGGAGGAAGAAATTCACGAAGAATTGCTATTTGCCAGAACTTTGGAGACTGACACTAAAGGCGAATCGATATTTAATGTCCTGAGTATTTTTTTACTGAAAAATCGATTCCATCTACAAACATTATTTCAGTGGCAACAGACGGAGCTCCTGCAATGGTCGGGCGATATCGTGGGTTTATAAGTCATCTCAAAAGAATTATACCAGGACTTACAGCTATTCATTGCGTAATCCACCGACATCTTGTGGCAAAACATTTAAGTGACAGGTTGAACCAATCTCTTCATTTTGTAATAAAAGCTGTCAACAAAATCAGAATTAATGCATTGAATACGCGTTTATTTGCTCAATTGTGCGACGAAAATGATGAAGACTTCCAACGACTGCTCTTACATACTGAAGTACGCTGGTTTTCGATTCCATATTAGAGTTCTTAGAAAGTAGAGATTCAGATTTAAAAGAAAACTTGATCAAATTCAAAGCAGACATTAACTTGCAGTTATAAGGGGACAGCCTGAATTTAATAAAAACAAAGTGGATAATTTCGGCTTTTCTTGGGAAATTGAAATTTATGAAGCAAAACATTAGTCGGAGCGAATTCTCTCAATTTCCAAACTTGTCGCAGGTAGAATGTATTGATGAGGATATCCATACCTACAGTCAACATTTAAGTGCCCTGCATGATGACTTCAAAACCAGGTTTGAAGATATGCTGACGATGGATATACCACCATGGATCATAAATCCATTTGATGAAACGGAAGTGGCCAATGTTGTATTACAAGAGGAGCTGCTCGAGCTAAGCACTAATGAGGAGCTAAAGGTGAAATTTTGAAAAGGCTACCAAACATTTTGGCTGCAAGCAGAAATACCCAAAAAATATCCTGGACTGTGGGAAATCGCAAGAAAATTTTTAATAGCTTCTCCCTCGTCATACCTTGTCGAAAGTAGTTTTAGTATTAAAAAGAAGCAAATTAAACATCACAGAGCGGGGGGATTTGCGGTTATTGCTCACAAAAATAAAGCCAAACATTGATCGTTTGCTGACACTCCATCAGATACATCCTTCCCATTAATTAAAATTATGACCAGAACCTATATTACCTTAATAATTTTTTCTTGTAATTCTATTCTTTTAATAAATAAAGTGTTATAAAATGTACCATTTTTCGTTTTTATTTTACATATCGGAATATAGGAATAGAACTCAGAAGTGACACAATTTTTATTTTTTGGCGACTTTAAGAATGTGGTAGAAATGAATCAGCAGGGGGTCCACCGAAACCAGTAAAATTTTGAAAGTGGTCCACGAGAAAAATATGTTTGGGAACTACTGATTTAAACCCTAAATTGTTTTGTTCAGTTTACAAAGTTTGTTATCAACTGTAAAACAAGATGATTGTGTCATATAAATTATTTCCTTTAAATAACCATTCAGAAATGCAGAATTAAAATCTAAATGATGTGCTGAATAGTTTTTCTCATTTGAAATAGATAAAACAGTCCAAAATAAAGCCAATTTTGAGACTGGTGAATAGGTCTCATTAAAATTTGAACCTTTCTGCTGAAAACAGCCTCCAGCAAACAATCTAGCTTTATATTTACTGATTTCACCTTTATGGTTCCTCTTGATTGTGAATACCCACTTGGAAGAAATAGCCCTCTGCTCTTTAGGTAAATACACCAAAGTCCAGTTTTGATTCCTTTTTAGAGCGTCCAATTCTTCCATTACTGATGTATTCCATTCTTCTTTGTCAATTCGGTTTTGAATATCTTCTATTGTCTCCGGTTAATTATTTTCCACATAAGCTCTCGCATTTGAAGCAAATGCCAAAAACGATTCATCTTTTTTTAAATTAGAACATTCAATTCCAAAGTCCTTTCCAACCATATAATCTTTGTGCCAAGCTGGTGGTTCTCTTTTACGTTTCACTGTTATTGGATTTTCGTCACGGGTATCTTCGGTATCATATGCATCTCTTTTTGTTTCATCTCCTGTGGTATTTCCATTCTCCTCTTCAACATCCAAATAATTTTCGTCAAATAACTCTTCATGATTTATATTCTTTGTAATGGTTTCATCGAAGTAGACATTTCTTTCCACAATGATGTTACCAGTTTTAGGATCATAAAGTCGATATTCATTTGTTGAATAACCAATCATTATATATTTATCACACTTTTTATCGAATATATTTCTCTTATGTTCTGGAATATGACAATGTGCAGTGGCACCAAATATTTTAAGCTTCTTTAGGTATGGATTTTTACCATACCAGGTTTCTGCTGGAGTTATGTTCTTCTCGGAATGTCGAGATTTATTTTCTATTCTATTCATTGAATATGCAGTTGTCCTAATGGCCTCTACCCAAAGTATTTTTGATAAACCACCTTCGATGATAAGAGCTCTACCTTTTTCTACCTTTTTCTACTATTGATTTGTTGAATCTTTCACTCACACCATTTGGCTGGGGGTTGTAAGCGACTGTGAATTCCATTTTATTTCCATATTCTTGACAAAGTTCTTTGAATTCATTCGGTGAACCATTATCTGATCTTAAACGTACAAGTTTTTCTGGAAATGTGTGTCTACCATTGCCTTGAATATCTTAAAGTACTTGAACACTTCACCTTTTGATTTAATATTTTAGAAAATGACAAAATGACTAAAATCATTGCTGAATGTAACGAAGTATTTGTAGCCTTAAATACTTGAGGGGGTTACTTGCCCACAAACGTCTGTATGTATCAATTCTAGCAGCCTTGGTTGATATAATGTTCTATAAGGATCACGACACATTTAAGCTTGTGTACATACCTCAGAAAACGGCATGTCATCTCAGTTCAATTTCGGTCCACCTTCCAAAACTTATTTTTGAACATCTGTATCAAAGTATTGTTATTTGCATTATATGCATAACCATATTCGCAAAATTTTCTATTATAGGTACTTCAAATTGATAGAGTTTGCCATTTCGAATAATTTTCGAAAATAATTTCTTCTCTCCATAAGCATGAGCTTCACTGTTTTGAAAAAGGACTTTGAAATCTTTCTCTTCTAATTTTCGCACAGACATCAGATTGCATTTGATATTTTTAACATATAATACATTAGTATCTCTCATAGTTTTATTTTCAACAAGCATTTTTGTGTCACCTCTAATGGTTGCTTTCAGCGTTTGCTCATTTTTAGCAACCGCAATTTCTATTGGTTTTGATAAAGTTTCATATTCACAAAAAAAATTCATGCTATTTACCATATGTTTAGAAGCTCCAGTATCTAAAACCCTGCATATTTCTCCATTGTACGATTCCTGAATATTCTTTTGTTTTATTGTGAATTTTCATTCACAATAAAACAAATATCCTTTTTTTCATTATTGCACAGGTTTGCAGAAGGATATCTAGGTGATCTCCTTGAATCGTTTCCATTATTTCGCTTCTGAAAATTTAAATTTCTTGCGCTTATTCTTACATTCAGAACGTTTATGCCCCACATTGTCACAGTTATAGCACTCGAATTGAGATTTTGTGTTTGGTTTTGAATAAAAAACAGTTGTTTCAAATCACTAGTTGTTTTTGTACTAGCTTTGTTCCCATCACTCATCAACATTTTATGATTTCTTTTATTGAATCTATCAATCAGTCTAGATTTAACACATTCCCTTTGTAGTTTTGTTTGGCTACTGTAGCATCTACTGTTTCCAGTGATGCTACTATCGCTTCATAAGATTTAGGAAGACTTAATAAAATATGACAAACACCATCTAGCTCTTCTATATTTCCTCCTGCTTCTTTTAATTCCCTAATAGTTCTATCGAAGTTCAACAGGTGACTATTCATATTTTCGTTGTTTTTGTATCTCATCATTAGTAATTTTTTTCTGATGAATAACTGATTTGATATACTTGATCGTTCAAACAGTGATTTTAAAGTATCAAATATTTCTTTAGATTCCGTTTTATCTTCAATGTATTCTAGTTGTGAATCAGCTATGTGATTAATAATTATGGCTTCACATTTCTTCTCAGATTTCCGTAGCTTCTCGGCTTCAGTTGCTGCTTTTCCATAAACTAATTCTTCCAGATATGTTTCTATGTATTGCTTCAGTTCATATTGATCCGATATTGATTCCATGCGATATTACCAGCTTCCAAAATTGTTTCCTTCGAATGAGCACAATTTCAATTCAATTTTTTTCATGTTCCCAACGTCGTTCGACGATTTTTGAATTTTCAAAAACTATATTTGTACAACTAATTCCGTTTTTTCGAGTGTTCTGGGCTCATAAACTGTTGTTTTGAGGATCGAAAGGATTAATTTAATTATTAAAAGAAACATTTATTTCGATATACATTCAGACCAAAAATACAATACTTGTTTTAATAAGAATATAATACGAACCTAACTTAGATTATGTTCGACAAACACATAGAACAAAATAGGATGTCCATAGATTTACCATAGATATATACTAATACTAACAGTAATTTAGGAAATATGGTTATTTGACATTAAAGAAAAAATTAGGGAAATCAATCGATACCTCCAAAATTTGCAATGTTTCCAATCATAATGGGCACTCGCATACACAACCATAAATATTTATGCAGTATTTTTTAAAAATTTATACAGTTTTTATTAAAACCATGAAAATTATTCATATAATATATTCATAAAATTTCTCTTGATTGACCACGTAGTAATCTTGAAGAAATATCAATGGTAGTGAGAATAGACGAAAGTGTTTCTCGGAGAAATAATATTGGTTCTCGGGTTCCTCAAGGCTGGGTACTGGGACTTCTCATTCATATTTTCTATAAACGATCTCCCTGCGAAGTTCTTCCGATTTTAGGTAACACTATATAATATAATATGCCAATTTAGAGATATTATTGATCGGTGGTTATTTTTGGCAAAACTCATGAGGAACTTCTGGAGGCAAGTGAATGCATTGTGTTGTAAATTGTTGTCGATTAGGCAATTTTGTAGTGAACGTTGATGTGTTCTTTTTTTTTCAAACGGTTACATAATCAGTAATTGAAAGTTCAATATGGAAACAACATTATCTCATCATTCGAATGAAGTAAGTTTCTTGGAATAAATGTAGATAGAAATTTGAGATGGACAACACACATTGATATTTTATGTAAGAAATCGAGTAACTCATTTTGTGCAATCTAGAGAATTAAGAACAATGCGTGTTATAAATGTTTATGACAGTCTTGCATATAATTTTAGAGACTATAATATTCTGCTGTATGTGTGCTCTACAGAAATAAATACGGTTTTTATAATACCGATACTGACATAATAATTCGTTTGATTTTTTATATTCATGGGCGAACATCTTGTAAACCTATCTTCAGTGAAAATTATCTACTCACTCTACCTTGTTTATACATATATTCATAGATTTTTTTCTATATGTTGAAGGAAATGTATATAATTCCAAAGCATAAAACAGCTTAACTTGAGTACTCACTCTATTATCAGAGTATTAAAATTTCCAAATTTATCGTCGAAATTGAAGGTACTATACATGTGTTTAAGAAGAGATAATTATTTGCTGCTAACTAAGCCATCTATAGTGTGGCAGAGTACATTGGTGGTTCTATTGTAGAGAGTAATGAACAAACGAAGTTGTTATATCATATGTTTGTTCATTTTTTTATTTTGCCACTTCGACTATCCTCCACAAAGTGAATTTGTCTTAAAGGATTAACATTTTGAATAACTGAATTCAATTATTTGAATTCATAGGTACAAAGGCTGGAGATATAGAGGAAGGAAGTGTTATCGACAAGGTATTTTGCTCCAAAAGGCAAAAACCACTATTGATTGGTTCAGTAAAGTCAAATATGGGCCACAGTGAGGCATGTGCTGGATTAACTTCCGTAATTAAGGTGAGATATTGTTTATAAATATATGAACACAACCTCTGTCTGTCCACTGCAGAACAAAGATCTACCCACGTCTTTGCCAAGATTCCCTGTGGGCAATCCCTCTCTTCCAGGCAACCCCCAGCCTCCTTATCATACAACCTCCTTATCCCATCGATCGTGAGGGCGCTTTCTAGGTCTTGCCCTGTCTCTGAGCTTCCAATATAAATTTGTATATATATATATATATATATATATTCAAATTATATTAGGTGCTGAGAATTATTGATTTTGTATTGGATTAGGGGGCAGCAGCACTACACTAGGAAGTAAATGTTTATACTCTATATTTATTCCACAAGCTTTTCGAAACTGTCACGATACTATCAGATGACACCATACCATTGGACAGCGGACCATAACTAGCGAGAAAGGAGTTTTTGGAGATGGTAAGAATTCATCAAATCGGTGATGTCATCAACAACAGGATGTACGTTCAAGGTTTGAGTTCAATATATTCCTACCTCAGAAAGACCTAGGCCTCTGTACATGTCGAATTCGGACGAAGATGATTTTGTGAGTAAAAAAGAAGAAGTGATTAATCTGGCATCCACTGGGGTGTGAGTTCTGTGTTCCTCCAGTGACATTTGATATACATATATGTATATATATATATATATATATATATATATATATATATATATATATATATATATATATTTATATATATACTGTTTACATTTGGGTTGGTTCTTGTCGACTTTACTGAGGACTGTAATTTCATTGAGAGATTTTTTAGTAGCTTGGGATCTCAAGAGTATAGTTGTTTGTAGCGGTGACCTATTTATGGTTTTAACATCTTGAACACTGTTTGTTCCCCTTATGATATCTTCATTATAACATAATATATATATATATATATATATATATATATATATATATATATATATATATATATATATATTATTTATATTTATATATATTGAATTGGATTAGGGGGCAACAGCACTACACTAGGAGGTTAATGTTCATACCCTTTATTTATGTCTCAAGCTTTCGGAACTTTTCGTTCTATCTTCAGGAGCTGAAAATAAAATTGTTAGTATAAAAATAACTGTACAACTAAATAATTGTTCTATACCTCGGAACAAATATATGGGGTTATAATGAAGATATCATGAAGGGAACAAACAGTGTTCAAGATGTTGAAACCATAAATAGGTCACCGCTACAAACAACTATACTCTCAAGATCCCAAGCTACTAAAAAATCTCTCAATGAAATTATAGTCCTCAGTAAAGTCGACAAGAACCAACCCAAATGTAAACAGTATATATATATATATATATATATATATATATATATATATATATATATATATATATATATATATATATACATATATGTATATCAAATGTCACTGGAGGAACACAGAACTTACACCCCGCTGGATGCCAGATTAAACAACTCCTCCTTTTTTACTCACAATATCATCTTCGTCCGAATTCGACATGTGCTGAGGTCTAGGTCTTTTTGAGGTAGGGATATATTGAACACAAACCTAGAACGTCCATCCTGTTGTTGATGACATTACCGATTCGATGAATTCTATATCTCTAAATATGTTGAATGTTTTAAGCAATAACAGGCTTTTTTTGATATGAAAACGTTTATTTTTTTTAACGTTTCGTTGTTATATTACAACTTTGTCAAAACTAATGAATAATTGAACTAATGAGTTACTATAGATATCAAAATGTCAAACTTCTTTTTAAGAAAAATTGAATTAGTTTTTTTGTATCTTCACTCATTGATTTTCATTATCAGAGGAATATTTCTGGCTTAGCATTCGCTTCGGAAGTTTTAGTCTTCTTCACCATGAGGAAACCTCTGAAAAAGTCATGGTAAGCCAGGTGATTCTAATAAGTTTGATTTATATTTACATATATATATATATATATATATATATATATATATATATATATATATATATATATATATATATATATATTACATATAGTTTTCTATACTTATCCTGAATATGTAGATTGTTGGTTTATGTGTGTGAAACTGAAGGTAGATCTGGAAAAAATGAGTTTTGAGATGTGATGTTTGGTGATTCGTTGTGTGTTTATTTTATAAGTGTTATTTGTGAGGTTTATTAAGTTGTTGTAAATTAAGATGTCTAATATCTGTTCTTTCATTTACTGTGTTTTCTAAATTTTCATAAATGTGTATTATTTTTCCACTTTTTTGTCTCTTTCAGTTGCCAAAATCTTCGTATTTTTGTAATCAAAATCGTGTTTTTCTGTTATTTTATGTTTATGTAAGGCTGTTATTTGAGTTGAGAAGACGACCTGACTAAGGTCGTGGCAGTCAATCAAATGTGCGAATAGCTACCTAACGATATAATATATTATATAATAAAATAACACAGGTCAACACACATTTTGGTGACTGCGATTTTTTAACGGTTCCTGAGTAATTTTTGGATGCAGAATGTAGAAAAGTTTTCAGATTTTGTCAATCAGATCTAGTTTTTGAGATTTTTTAAAAAATTGTGTATATAATTTACGTTATAACTGTTATAATATATAATATTGCTATTGACAGTTAAAAAAAACAAAGACACATGGATTTAAGTATTTATTGCAAAAACTTAATTTACATAATTACATTAGTCACTAATCACATAAAAATTTTCTTTTATACGATTTTCTAGAATGGAGTTTACTAGGGCAGTCTCCCTGAAGGCTCCAGCAGTAGTCCGCCATCATGTGGCTCTCCCATCGTCCTTGATAACGATCTTCCATAGTTTTAATATCCTGGTGGAATCTTTCCCCCTGTTCTTCACTACAATCACCTAAGTTTTCTGGAAAACGATCTAGGTGGCTGTGGAGGTAGTGAACTTTTATACTCATGTTACAGCCGAGAATATTAAAATTTGAAAGCATAGTTTCCACTAATTCTACGTAATTCTCTGCTTTATGATTGCCAAGAAAATTTTGTACTACTTTAACAAATGAACTGCAAGCGTTAGATTCAGTCTCGTTCATTGATGTGGTGAATTGTGGATCTTTAACAAGTTGCCTTATTTGAGGACCATCAAATATACCAGCTTTTAGTTTTTCCGTGCTAATGCCAGGAAATTTACGTGACAAATACCCAAAACAATTTCCATCTCGATATGTCCATTTGTGTCTATTGTTTCTATTTATGCCTTTAATATTAACGAGACAAAAATCCAGTCGTCATGATGGTTCCGCGGTTCTCTCCAAACCATTGGTACACCAAACTTTAGGCACTTCCTCTTTCCAGTTGTCCACTGTCGCAAATGTTCAACACATGTTTTACATATGAAATGTGGGGCCCAAGATTCATCTTGATCTCCTAAATGAATGGTCTCTCCAAACCATTGGTACACCAAACTTTAGGCACTTCCTCTTTCCAGTTGTCCACTGTCGCAAATGTTCAACACATGTTTTACATATGAAATGTTGGGCCCAAGATTTATCTTGATCTCCTAAATGAACGCCAAAATAGGCAAGATAAACTCTTTTCACAAAGTCAGAAATCGTTTTTTTGCTCTCTTTCAAAGTGTATTCACCACACACATAACAAAAAACATCGGGATGATTTACACAGGTACGTCTGCTTGTGGATGCCATTGTTTCAGTTTAGTGTCTTGATACTACAAAACGACCAAAATTTACACAAAATGATATCACAACTTTACTTGGGAAAACTCAGTAATATACTAAATCAAGTACAGCCAAGCAGGTATAGAAGGATCGGGTCATAGGCAATTACAGGTATAAAAGTAATTAAGAGCATCGTATTGAGTAGTTCCTAGTATAGGAAGATTGGGTCAGGGACAATTCCAGGTATCCATTTGGCTAATTACATTCTGGGAAATTTCTATTTTGACGATTAATTACATTTTTATCTCTTTATTTGTTGTCCCTTATTGAAAAAAATATATCATTTAACCTGTAACGTGTATCTCAAAAACTAGAGCTGATAGAAAAAATCTGGTGGCATTTTTGGAATCAGCACATTAAAAACATCTGAAATCAGATGTTAGATTTTTGGCACAATGAATTTTTTTTCATTTTGTTGGCCTGTGTAATGAATTAAAACATTTTGATTGAGTTTCACTGCTTGAAATTTAACAACTCTACTTACGAGTATGTTCCTGGCGGTTATCAAATTATTAAAAGTAATAACTAAATTTCTAAATCAATCTTGAAGTTGACGAAATATCAAAATGCATCATTTCTATTTGGGAATTTTTGATTTCAATAGAAGTTCTGCTTTCTGAAATTTCGAAATTATTTCAGAAATTTAGGAAGTTCTGATTTAATTTTGAAATGAATTGAAATCAGGAATTTACAATTAGAAATAATGCATATTGATTTTACGTAAATTCAAAAATCCAATCAGAAAATTGGGAATTATTCATCATAAGGGACTAACCACCCGAAACATATGTAGAGTTGATAGTGTTTCAATTTCAATTTATTATTAATATACTGCAACTCAACGGCTGGATCGACTTGAGTGAATTTTTGTATATGCATTCATTCGTTTATCCTAATAGCTTGGAATGTAATGGCAGGACAACGTCTGTCGGGTCCGCTAGTATATTCTAAATTTTGCGCGAAATTACTTCAGAAACAAAACAAAAAATTGCACAAATGAGTGTAGGAGTATCAGGAACAACGTAAATCATCATTTGGGACGCGGGATTGAATTACATCCGAATTCTGAATCAGAATGAGATCATGGTTGATGATAACTTATCTGCAGAGAGCTTTGCAAATCATTTCTCTTCTTTGGGAGACCTACAGATGAAGCATTTTGGAAGTAATATGGTACTTTCTTTTTATGAAACCAGTAAGTGAATCACATCTTCTTGATATGGTAAATTAAATGAAGTCGAATTATGCTCTAGGATATGATGACATGAGTACAAGTTTTACTAAGCTCGTGTCGGAGGATATCCTCGGAGGTGACCTTTCCGGAAATTTTGGAATATGCTACGGTGATATATGTTTTCAAGAAAGCAAAAGCATATTCCATCGAAAAGTTTAGGCAAATCTCTATTTTTGGTGGTATATCGAAGAAATGGTGGTATATTTACAGATAATGGAGTTTGTTGAGGCCAACAGCCTCATCTCCTCGTTTTATCGCGAAGGTTCACTGAAACCGCTGCTATTGCCCGTATAATTTATGAAAAAAATTATAATGGTCTACTGGCGACTGCCGTATTTTTTGATATAAGAAGATCCTTTGATGTTATGTGTTCCACTGCTGCCCTGGGAAAGTTTTATGATCTTGGTTTACGTGTCCTCTATATTCGGCTGTAATTCTATCTGATAGCAGGAGAAACGAAGTTAGAGTAGATTGCGTCGAGTCTCTGGGTTATAATGATTATTTAGATGTTCTACAAGGCTCAGGAGATAGGTTGATGATATATGTCAATGCACGGAGGCTTAAATAAGTTTTAAATACGCATAAAACTGGGCTCATTCAATTCCATTGCAGAAGGCACCTTCAAGATTCGCTTTAGTACCTACTAAATGAATCTACTTAGTACGTAGGCTGCATTATTTATTCTGGTTGAAAAAGGAGGATCATGTTGGCTATGTATATAACCAACATGAGGTTTAACTCTTCATGTTTCGCTTTTGCCAAGGCAATGGTGATTTCAATAGTATCCATTGATAGAGGGCCAACCTTCCATATCACATTTTTTTGTGAGGCATGTCAAAGGAATGGAAAAGACTATTCACTGCGCAGGAGGGGGCAGAGCAGATTTCGTTTTACTTGCTTTCTATTTAATTTTGAAGAGATTATTTCATACGTGGAAGGATAATTAATCTGCCCTTTAGTGCTGTGATTCATGCTAGGCAAAATATTCAATCGTTTAAAAAATTGGGTAACTGATCTGAATATGAAACTAAAATATTGCCATACTCCTTGTTCCCAGCCACAGATCGTTTTTATTAGAGAGGCCTCCTTGGTATATCTCAGTGACAAATTACCCTTGTTCATTAAATCTTTAAAGGATGGGTATTAATAAATTATGAGTGTTACTCAGAAATGTTTCAATGGACCGTGCGCTCTATTGGTATAATGCGTTTTGATATTTATGATTGTGCTTTCCTAAATATGTGTGATATTGCATATTTAATTTTTTTTTCATTCCTTAATGTTTATTCATATGTACATCATATATGTGAATATGATTAGGTATGCAATTAAACTATTACACCGTGTTGTATACATAATAATTATTTTCACCGTGCACGATGACGTTTTGCTTGACATCCAATTATATGTATGTCCTCTAAAACAGTGTATGTTAAAACGAAATAAAATAATATTTGTATAAATATATATATATATATATATATAATAATATTTTTAATTTTCGATTTATAATCAACAACTACAATTTGATTGTTGTGTAATCCTAGATTTTTGTTCAGTTCTTATTATTGGAATTCTGTCATTGCTATCTGGAACTTTATCAATTGGATCAGCAATGTTTTTCAATTTATAATGATTTGTCATCATTATATCTGTACCATGTTTTCTCTATATAGCTTTTATTCTAATTTGACAGCATTTTAGATACTTTTTGATTGTCCTCTTTCAATAACTTGTGTATCTCCTTGTCTGCGATGAGATTTGAATTTACATTTTCATTATTATAGTCTCACTTCATAGGGTTTTTTGTATGGAATCGAAAATAATTTCGTTCATTCTAGTAGTGAAACTTAAGAATAGTTAAGTACTTTTCAAGTGATCATTGAATTTAGGCAATATATTACTTTTCGATTCTAGAGTCTCATCACTATGGAAGAAGGGCATATTCCCCCAAATATTCACTACAATACACCTAAAAGAGAGATTGAAGGATTGATAGAAGGTCGAATGAAAGTTGTTGTTGAGAAAACTCCATTCACGGATAGCAACGGACTTATTGGTAAGAAAAAATATTGTACTTCGTCCTTAAATTCACTTGAAACCGATTAAGTATACAATTATATATATATATATATATATATATATATATATATATATATATATATATATATATATATATATATATATATATATATATATATATATATATATATATATATATATATATATATATATATATATATATATATATATATATATATATATATATATATATATATATATATATATATATATATATATATATATATATATATATATATATATATATTACTTATATCATTTAAGTTCACTTATATTTATCATTTTTTCATTCTCAACAGGTATAACACCCTGTTGAATGATGTTGAATACATAACTTAATAAATAAAATGCAAAGGATATAACAAAGAGCTCAATCTTATCTGAAAAAAATAGTAACTTATAACTACATAATAGCATTTAATGAAATATTACGAAGAACTCAATCTAAATCATTTCATTTCAGTCAATTTTCTTTGTTCACATAACTCCTGAAGATGAATTCTATAGAGTCAAAGTCAATGTCACAATTATTGTCAACTCTGTTGAATGAAGACTCCATAAACCAAATGGGATATTGTATTAGGGTGTTGGTCCTCGGAGTTTCTAGGTGGAATAATTCTGTATTACGCGAATTTTGGCTAGGAACACGAAATTTCAAAGCGGACAAGACAGGAGGACAATCAATATTATTGTGCTGTAATTTGTACAAAAATTTGAGTGATAAAGTTTCTCTCCTGTTCTGCAATGAAATTAAACTGAATCAACGGAAAAATTCGTTATGATTGACTCATCTCTGTTGATAAACTTTATCCCCCCTCCAAACTAAGAACTTCAAGAACTTTCTCTGAATAGCTTCAAGATGGCATTGATGGCAAGTGTAAATAGGATGCCAGATCATGCTGCCTTACTCCAACTTGCTACGGATTAGGGTATGAAATAGTCCTTTGGATGTTGACGAATTATTAAAATATTTGCAATTACGTATAATTAATCAATATTTTTTCGAGGCAGATGAAATGAGCTGGGTGTTGTTAGAACGAAAAAGAACCTGAACACCGACGCTGTTATCACAGTCAATTCAGCCTCTTTTCCTTGTGAAAGAATAAACATTACACTTTCACACATTCAAACTCAAATAATTGTCCTCATACCAACTAGCAACATGGTCCAGCGCGATCTGAAGTTGAACAGTTGTCCTGTGATCCAACTTCATGATATAGTTTCAAATCGTCTACAAACGTCCAATGTGGAAAGTGAATATTATCTATCAAATTATTTACGAACATAATAAATAACAGTGGTCCAAGATTAGACGGTTGAGGTATTCCAGAGGTAGGAATGAATTCAGACGACTGTATACCCTTCAGCAGTACGAATTGACTTCGGTCAACCAAGTAAGAATGAAAAAGTTTGGTGAGGCTATCAGAAAATCCAAATTTGTTGCGTAATTCGAAATCTGTGTTAATCACATCAACTTGACCGGTGGAGTCTAGTACTTCCGAAATGTACTTCGAAAACAGCATGAGATTACTTGAAAAAGATCTAATAAAACAATTGTTAAAATGATTTACACATATATTAAAAATAATACTGCATGACGTACGTTTCGATGAGATTCACCTTTTTCAAATGCTACGTGCAGACTAAATTTTTAGTATGCTAAAAGTTTAGTCTGCACGTAGCATTTGAAAAAGGTGAATCTCATCTAAACGCACGTCATGCAGTATTATTTTTAATATATGTGTATATCAGTTTAACAATTGTTTTATTATGTTCATCGATTTACATCAAGTATCGGCCTCATCAATTATTAATTTGAACAAGATCTCATTGACATGAATCCATGTTGCTAAACTTGGTATTTTATTACGACCAGACGTAAGTTTATTAGAGATTTTTTTGGCAGTAATAATGATTTGATTCCGTGTTATTGAATTGATACATATCGCGTCGTTACAATCTGAATAGTCCACTTTAAATGAATTGTTGTTCAAAGATGTATCATATACCAAATATTGAATACTGAAATATTCAGCAAAGGCGTTAGCTATGGAAGTTGTTTTATGATAAGTACGCTCGCCATCTCTCATCTCACCAGGAATTCTAGAGATATCTTTTTTCTCGTTAATGAAGGACCAGAAAGAAGAGGGATCTAACACAATATTATTTTCTGCTGTTTGAATAGAATTTTTATTCGCCAAGTCGTTTTATACACCGATCTTTCTTTATTTGAACATAGCAGTGTCGCATGAGCCTAGAGCAAACCCACATTGAATATACAACACAGTTATATCAACACAATTTTAATAATTCAAATTCAAATAAATCAAAAGTGAAGTAATGTATTTTATAAATATATAATACATTAGTCAAATTTTATTGTGAAAATCATGGAGAGTGTTTAATAAAAAATTGTTTATACATTAGATACATTGATTTCAATTCAAAATGAATAATAAAAATAATATAAATGACTATAACGACATATTTATTATTTATTGAATAGATAATATTCACTTCTTTTATAATCAACTGAATAAAAATTCTTGAAGGAACTAACGTTCCTACCTCGTGTTCCACGACACGGTCTAATTTTTAATGCATTTGAATCATTTATTGAAGATTGTTTCAGTACGTGAAGAATACTTTTTGAATTTTTCAATCGGCCATTGCATTCAAACGATAGTTTAAAAATATCAATATAAACAAAGTGATACTAATATAATAAATGCGAAAGCTTGTATAGATGAACGGATGTTTGAGTGTTCAAAACAAAAATTCCTTTTTACTGTTTATAATTTGGAAGAATAGTTGAAGAGATAATACGACAAAGGTTTGGACACGTTACCGCGTCATTATCTATTTGTGATACTTGCATTAGACGTTCAATTGAGTACGTTATTACTAAGAAAATTCAATCCTGCATAGTTTCAGATAAATTGGTTATTCATATTGATTTTTTGATACAAATTTCAGAAGACGATGATATGTAATTGTACACCATCAGTAATTCGTATATACCAGTTATTCTCACAATTTTTGCTTTTTTATACTATGTCTTTTTCGCTATGTTCTGATCATTCTAATCCTGAAAAACGACAACAAATTTTTTCAGCTATAAATAATTTCGGATTTGGTGGGTCCAACTGCCACGTCTTGCTGGAATGGAATCACAAGGCAAAATTGAATAGGGGTTTACCAAACGACGAAATTCCGAGACTGATCTGCGTCAGTGGAAGGAGTCCTGAAGCAATATCTTGTTTTCTTGATAAGATAGACGAGAACTTCGATGCAGAATATATACAATTGTTGCACGAAGTTTTCAAGTTAGTATTCTAGTTGTTGAATTGGATATAAAGACTAGATAAAAAATTTCATTATTCTTTTATTCTCTAGAGAAAATATTGAATGTCATAATCATAGAGGATATAGCGTAGTATCAAAAATCGGCCGGATAACTTCTTCATGGAAACGATATTTCGAAAATAGACCAACATTATTGATAGCCTTCGGTGATTTTGGTTGTTCTTGGCAGAAGATTACAAATCACCTCATGGACTTACCAGTTTTCTCTCGAACAATAATGGAGTAAGTAAAACATAAATTCATGCATAAGACGTATTTTCTACCTTAAATATTGTAATTTATACTTAAACAAAGCATCAGAATGACTATTGTAAATTACTATTGCCAATTCTGATACTCCAATTGTACTTATTTTCTATTTCCATTTTGATTTTCTGTATCAATTCACTTTTTCTGATGTTAATTAGATTTCAATTAACTAGATTTATAATGCTTCATCTAGTTTTTAGTTGTAACTTTGACTTTACTGGTGTGTTCCTAGCTATACGTATAAAGTGTAATGTTGAATTTCTTTTGTGCAATCCTGGATTAGACCGAGAATTTTAGGAATAAGGACCCTTCATTAAATTTTTTTTTGTTATTATAGGAACTATAAAATTACCATTCTGTTTTCTATCCTCATTTTATGTAGCAAGTGATCAGTTCAATAAGATTTATCACAGATGGATTATACAATGAAGTACTTCTTTCAGTGTGCAACAAATCCTGAACAATAGAGGCCTTAATATACTTGACATACTGCAGAATAATAATTTCTCAGTTCATCCGGTAGTTAGTAATATATTCGGCACAGTGGTCCTACAACTTGGTATCATCGAATTGCTGAAAAATCTGAAAGTCAAGCCTGACGTTATTTTGGGTCATGCCACTGGTGAAATTGCCTGCGCATATTTTGAGGGACTTTTGACGTTGAAACAAGCAGTCTTAACGGCATTAGAAATTGCCAACCATTTAAAAGATGTTAACGAAGCTTCTACAACTTATTTGGTAAAATTTAACGGAAAAGAGGTAAGGTTAGAAATGTTCCAGAGCTTTTGTTTCTCCTCAATTCATTCTGGACTTTCTATATTCTCTTCTGGAATAGTCTAGACACTATTTTGATGTTGAGAAGGCATACTTTGAATCCTTGACGTTTTGTCGATTATCGGCTTCAACAACTAGTATAGTTACCCATTCTCTATCTATATCTACTGAAACTGTCTAGAGCTTTAATGAAAATTTTTACTTCTTTACTCTTCAGGAGGCGGAACTATTGAGTTCTGAAGTCAATATTTTTCACTATTTCATCATCAATTTTATGATCATCCATACTCATTTGATTGAATTTTATGTTCATCATTTCCCTGCCTATTCTGACAGTTTAATTAGGAAAGTGTAGTGTTCGGACAAGGAGAATGAAATGTACATTTCATCTTTGTTTTATTGTTTATGCGAATGAATGGGTTTTCACATAAACACCAAGTTAAATGAACAGAGGTTTATTCAACTTCGGGTTACATCTTCCCCTATTCATTAATATGTTTCAAAAAATTTCGAAGTCAATTGAAGAAAATAGGATGACAGATTTTATTTTGAATATAAATTTTTTTTCGAGGTTTCGTTGCCGTTGAACGTAGAAATCACTTGGAGATATTCCGATGATCTGGTTGTCATTTCAGGCAGAACCGAAGAAACAGAGCAGTTTGTAATGGAACTCCAGGAGAACGGATCTCAGATAGTTCACCTTGACTTCACAGATATAACTCTGCATTCCCAAAAATATGTTGAGCTTGGTAATGAAACATTTTATTGCCTACGTTTATGAAACGTATATTTCCACCACCTCTCATTAAAAGGGGTGAATTTTTGAGCGTAGTTTTATTAAATCGAATAAAAGACTCAATTTGCATCATACCTACATTCGAAATTTTTATTGAAATTGATAACTTGGCCTTTGAAACCACATGACAACCAAGTTCAACTCGGCTAACTGGGGCAAAAAAAAATTGCGTATCATGGCTCGATATCGTACGCCGTTGACGGTAACGTTTTTTCCACGGTCGTCTTTGAAGAAAAATGGACCGATGATGCCACCAGCTCATAAACCACACCAAACAGTCGTTTTTTCGGGATGCATCGGTAATTCTTGTATGGCATGTGGCTGTTCATCACTCCAGATGCGACAATTTTGTTTATTTACATATCCGTTAAGCCAAAAATGAGTCTCATCGCAGAACACAATTTTTGCGTGAAACAGCGGATTTTCATTAAGCTGTTTTAAGGTCCACTCACCAAAAATTAGACGTTGTGGTAGGTCATTCGGCTTCAATTCTTGCAGAAATTGAATTTTATAAGATTTCAAACTCAAATCAAGACGTAAAATTTTCCATGTGGTTGAGTAACACATGCCCAATTGCTGAGAAGGGCGACGAATTGACATTTCACGATCCTCATTAACACTGTATGCTACGGCTGCAATATTCTCTTCAGTACGCACTGTACGCATGCGAGACAATGGTTTAATGTCCAACAAAGTAAACTTGATGCGAAATTTGGTGATAACAGCACGAATTGTTGATTCACCAGGTCGATTATGACGACCATAATTTGGTCGTAACAAACGATACACATTTTTCACAGAGCACGAATTTTGATGATAAATTTCAACAATTTGCAATCGTTGCTCGTTTTTAAGTCTTTTCATGATGAAATTGCAGAGTATACTGAAAACTCTTCAGTTTGACAGATAACGTTTGGATGCCATTACCAACTAGTATCGTCAACCTGAAAAACATAACTCTTGAAAAATCACCGTTATTTTTCATATGATTATTTTCCTTATAATCATAGAAAATGTTTTTTTAGCGATTTCGAGATTTAACACAAATCTACGGAAATTTGTATGAAACCGTATGGCTCTGTATATTTTTTTATCTTTTTGAAATTAATTGTTTTCATATTTATATAATTTCAATATAATTGTTATCGCACCAGGTAACAGACACAACATTTTCATGTATGGATATATATGGAGAAAATTCAAGACAAAGAATATAAAATATCAACATAAACAACGTTTGTATTACTTCGAACTTTATCTTGAATGATTTTTTAGGAAAAAAATTAATGTTTCCTGACAATATTTCAGTTTTTTTGTTTGGAAATTGAGAGGTGTGTAAGATATTTCAGTGATTCTTTTTCTACTCCATTTGTCTCTCACGTGTGTTTGATTGAATAGAAACTCAATATTTCAGAAAACATCGCAATTTTAATATACGACGATGCTATAGTTTTCGCAATTACTGTTAGTTTTTCCTATTTACAGAACTTATTCTACTGGAGAGTCTCAGAACAATCATACCAGATGAGAAATTGAGGATAAAATCATGGTTATCTTTCAGAGACGAACCAATATTTTCAGCTGATTATCTAGTGAAATCTTTATATTCTGAAATCAATCCACTACACTTGATGTGTTCTATGTGTAGCGATACCCTTATCCTGGAGATCGGCTCGGGAAAATTTTCCCAGTTGTTGAATTTTGCTGGTTACAGACCATTACCAGTTGTGAATTTCGAACAGAAAAACCAGAATAATGGGCTTGTTGATTTTCTGAACATACTCGGAAAGTAAGTGACATCCGCATTCGATTAAGGTGTAATGGAAATGTAGCATATTATATATATATATATATATATATATATATATATATATATATATATATATATATATATATATATATATATATATATATATATATATATATATATATATATATATATATATATATATATAAAGGAATAGACTACTACAATATGAATTCTCTAGTTATCGCGCTCATATCCTCGCACTCGAAACTATTCAATAATAAAAACATACTATACTTTGCTTTCGATAATTTTTTACAAATTACTCAAAAGAATAGGCTGAATTGGCTTTGTGAACCATGTACAATGTGATGTCAACATTATCCTTCAAGGAATATATGTTACAGAATATTGAAATCGCTCCCAAATTTATTGGAAACGAAAGACAGTAACTGTTTCGTACTACTCAGTTAGGTTCGTCAAACAAACGAGAGGCATCGAGTTCAATTCTCAAAAATCCTCTTATCAAGCAGAAGACAGAAATATATCGTAAATTCGTATGCGTATAAAATGCATAAATAACTATACATCTCAAACCTTAAGAATCAATAGAAAAAACATAAAGACACCTAACATTGGAAGTTTCACATGTCAATCAGTTATCAATTCATATGCTACAATTTCACTTTATGTACAATTTCGTTCAATTTGATCAACTAGTTTGCATCTGGTAGAAACGCAATAGTCGGTTCATCTATCATGGACTACTAAAAACATGAATAAATCTACTATGAGACAACGAATTCCATAAATATCTTGCTCTTATCATCAACTTGTGAATATTCTAATATTAGAAGTAGGTATACTATAACTTCCTTTCGATTATCACTGTAGAGCAGCAATTTTGTTGTCTCAGATCTGTGATTTGTTTTTGACTGAATTGTGGTCTCTGAATTCAAAAATGTTATGCATTTTTCTCTATCGCGTCAAGTTTTTGAACTACTGAATACCCTCTCTTTACCATAAAAGTCATACAAAATGGGCAAACAGACGAAAATAAGATAGAAAATAAACGAAAAAAAAAACATAGTAATATTTTATTCATACAAAAGTTATTATAATATTAATGGTTAAATTGTGTTTATATAAAAAATAAGAGAACATATTAGGGAAAACATTTCCGCTTATACCTTTTCCTAGAATGTTCAATCTGGAGACATTTTCGCTTGTTGCTCTAACAGTAGTCAGCCATCATACTGACATCCCATCTACCTTGATATCTTGCCTCGTTGACCTTTAAATATTAGTAGAATCGGTCACTCTGTTCATCACTTACAGCCAAGATTTTCTGGTAATACTATATAAATACTTCAATATGAGTGTAACTCATGTTACAGCCAAGCTTTTCAAAGCTTTCTATGAGTTGTTGAACAATTTCGACGTAATTCTGGGCTTGTGTGTTTCCAAGAAAGTCCTTGACAATACTTTTGAATTCAACTAAGCATTCTTTTCAAGTTCGGTCATTGTTACAATGAAACGTTCATCTTCAATAAGTTGCCGAATCTGTGGCCCATCATTTGCAATGCCTTCATCTTCTCATATGACAAGCTAGGAAATGGCGATATACTTAAAACAGTCCCCTTCAGTTGGCAAAGCTTTAACAAATTGCTTCATGAGACCTAGTTCCATTTGCAAAGCCGGAAATATGACGTTTTTTTGTCGAAAAGTGGCTGATTTAGAATGTTTGGATCACTAGTAAGATCTGACCGCTAAGATCAGGTGCTTCTTTCGAGCTCTGCTGTCCCACATACATAGAAAACAGGGATACTTGGTGTATCGGAGTTGCTTGCTGTCCAAGAAGGAAACAAACTATATTCTTCATGCAAAGAAACTGAATGACCTATCTGGACTGAACCATATAAATTTCCATTGTAGAGGAGATCACACTCCAAGCTAGGTTTTGAGCTATCTATATACAATAACTATTCAGCTGAGTTATAGTCTGAAATTCCCAATTCTTTCATTGAACCAGCTATGTTATGGCAATACACAAATCTATAAGCACTCCAAAAGAACTGCAGAAATGCACTTTCTCTCGGTCGAAAGTAGGTGACTTTAGAAAAAGACTTGACGTGATAGAAAATAACTGATTAAAGTTTTAGAATCTGCATGTCAATTTACCTCTAAAACAGCCCAAAACCGAAGTCAACTGAATTTATGTTACAAAATGTTCCCCAGTGTTATTTTTTTTTACGATTTATTCTAAAGGATATTATAGCAGATCTATAGACACCGATTCAAATATTCAAACATTCATCCTCTTAAGGATAATGGGGACAACACAATGTTTATGTTTCACAAGCTAGTCCAACTCTGGACAATTGCTTCTCAAAAGTTTTTTTAAATCTTCGAGAAACTTCGAAGTATCAAAGTAGGATTTTGAAGCTTCAAAGTGGGATTTTGAAACTTTACACCTTTGAAAGAAGCTCGAAAGATGTTCTTTGTGAAAAATTTGAAAGTTTCAAAGATAATTTTGTCTGTGTTTCAATTTCATTGGAAATATAATATAATTACATTTTCTTCCTATTTTGATATTGATAATGTTTTCAGTCTTTATGAATATGGTTTCAATCCTCATATTCAAAACTTATACCCTAAATGCCAGTACCCAGTTAGTAGAGGCACACCCACAATTTCTGACAAGATAAGATGGGAACATTCTCATAATTGGCATGTTTATAAATATACAGATCTAAAACACATGGATTATTATGAAGGGACAATTTCTGTTATTCCCAAAGATGAAGAATGGAACTACATAACAGGGCATGTTGTTGATGGTAATTCTCATTAGATCAAAATGATTAGTTTTCGTTTTTGGAAAACTGAAACTGAATCGTTCATAACATAATCATTGTTTTTCCATTGTAAATAAGAATTTTTCCATGATATGTTGATATGACATGATATGCAAAGCTTTATACCTGATGACATTTAATGCACGTAATTTATATGTTGATAAAAAACACCTGCACAAAATTATATTGTTTTAACAATGTTATATTGTTATTGTGTGTTATCACACTTTCAATAGTTAAACTGAATACTTGTTTCCTAGTTATACTTTATTATATTTTACATCCCTACTTGCTATAAACAAATGATGTGAGAGAAAAAAAGGATAAAGAGGATTACGGTTCTTGGTATCGATGTCTTCTATGGAACAAGTTTATGTTGGAAGAGGAAGTTAATTGAGTTTTCAAGGGAAGCAAAAGAATTCTCCTAAATACTGATTAGTAGTTTTCCAAGAGAGAAAACTTCCAAAAAATCCTACAAGAAGCTTCTTTACTGTATAGGCTCATGCTTTCCTGTTTTCATCCATTCCAGGATACCAAATTTTTTCAGTCTAAACGAATTGAGAGGGCTGAAATGTCCAGATTCCACATTGTTATGTCTGTATGGGTCTGCTACTCCAATCAGTTTGAAATTAAAGTTTCCACTGAAAAAACGTATAATGTATTCTTCGAGGAATTTTTTATTGAAGAAACCCAATTACAAACAAATATCACCACAGTTGAAATTGAATAGGTTGATAGAATATAGGATTAATGACTCGGTATCTTTGTTTTTGAGATGCTGTAAAGCGAATAATTTAGTGGTAAATCTTGATAGAACCGTTTTTATGAATTTTCGTATTGTGTAATTGGGCTCAACAATTTCTATTTCGCTAAGATCGATAGGGAATGTACATTCCGTGGATATTTGATGGTCTCTTCACACATCTAATTAAATGTCATGTTTTAGGGTAGAGAAACAAATGGACAATAATATTCAATCTGATTTTTGGTGTCTGCTTCCTTGAACCAAGCAGACCTTCATTTATAGGGAATGGGTTGATGACTGCTTTGTATATAAATTGTCCCGAGTGTCTTCTGTTCGTGAAAAAGGAAATTTCTAAATGTAAAATCAAAATTATGATGCGAAACATGGTTCGCAACTGCTTGTCATTAAACATGAAACCAAATGTATGAAAAGTGTTTGGTTTCCTCGTTTGTGATATTATTTAAGGAATTAATTTTGATGTGAAAAGCCCCAATTACAAGCAGTATGTGTCTGAAATTGAAACGGTTTTGTTGAGTGGAATTTTTAGTTGAAGGAATTTTTGAAGGACTCGATGTGAATAGTCGCTAAAGATGTTTAGATCCATAATTTGACACTCCCAACGTTATTGATTATTATCTGTGTTCATGATTTTCATGATGTATAAATTATCACATCATATTGGTTTAACATCATTTTAATATAATGTAATGAATTCATTCATTCACTAATTTAATTAATTAATGATATTTTTCAGTAGAAGTAGGTAGATACAGTTTTGTATTGAGCATCAAGTGATCTATAAGATGTTTGTATAAGGTGTTTAAAAATATTTTATTAGATGTACATATCGAAAGTTTAGTTTTTAACTGAGATTTGTAATTCTTGTTCCTCATTCATAGGACAATTAAAAGGTGTTAATTTATCTTATGATTGGAAAATTTATAAACGGATTTTGCAATTGAGGTTGAAAACTAATAACCGTTACTTATTTCAGGTAGAACTTATTTCCAGCAGCGGGATATATAGATTTGATTTGGGAAACATTTGCTGCTGTTAACCAAATTGCAAAAACAGAAGTCACTGTGATATTTGAGAATTGCAAATTTGACAGAGCAACAAATCTAGGGGACAGGACAGATTTTCTCATAGGAATCAAACTAAACTCTGGGGATTTTCAGGTATGAGTCCGAAAAATCATGTACTGATAATTGATTGCAACTATTGTTTCATTGATCATGTATAAACAATTACAATTAAACAGAAAATTCTTATTGGAGACTGGATTCTGTTTGCTACTGCTTATGTATTTATATACACGGCAACTTTTCAATGATCTATAAATAGAGATAAAATCTCTTAATATCATATAAACCGAATGATGCGAAGTATCTTCATCGCTCTACATGAATTTCAATCGAAATCTAAAAACTGCATGATCCGTAAGTCTGTTAGTTTCAGAAACTAAGTTCTTCTGATTTCAGAAAAAAAATTCTAAACTAGTTAAATTCTTGATGATTGGAAGTATCTACACATCTGAAATCAGTGCAACACTAATTTTGAAAATGTGAGATGAATTTTCAATGTAGCTGAGTTCAAATAATAAATGAAGTTCAATACTACTGTTAGTATTCAACCTATAATTGTCTTTTTCGTCCAAGTGAAATGGATATAAATTTGAAGGAATGATGCTTTATGTACCTATCACATAAGAGCGTTAGAACAAGGCATTTTAGTGATGGAAGGTTTTCTAATTATTTTCATAGAATTCTCGTTTCAATCAAACTTCTGAGGTTATTTCATTTATTATTTTCATCGATATTTGACCGAGACTTAGAGTATAACGTTAGTTCAAAACAGCTTCCAGATTCGTTATATGTAATCGGTGTTTTTTTAGAGGTATAGAACTTTAAGTTGGCATAACTGTTGAAGATGGCGACCGATTTAATAGCTGAGAAGTGATTTATTCTCCGTTTGGTTTGACAATTCATCATGAATAGACTCACGCCTGAATAACGCTTGCGAATAGTGAAATTTTACTTTGAAAATAATTGTTCTGTGCGGAATACGTATCGCGCGAATTTTGTTAAGCGATGAAGCACACTTCTGGTTGAATGGCTACGTCAACAAACAAAACTGCCGCATTTGGAGTGAGGATAATCCTCAAGTGTATGTCAAAATACAGTCATACACATGATGGCCAGAACGTTACAGTCAATGGTGATCGGTATAGAGCCATGATTAATATTTTTTTCATTCCTGAATTGAACAACAAAACGGCGCAACATGTCACACAGCTTGTGCCACAATCGATTTATTGAAAGAAACGTTTGGTGACCGCCTGATTTCACGTTTTGGACCTGTGAATTGGCCACCAAGATCTTGTGATTTAACACCGCTAGACTACTTTCTCTAGGGCTATGTAAAGTCATTGGTCTATGCGGATAAGCCACAAACGCTTAACCATTTGGAGACAATATTCGACGTGTTATAGCCGATATAAGGCCACAAATGTTGGAAAAAGTCATCGAAAATTGGACGTCCAGATTGGACTACATCCGAGCCAGCCGTGGCGATCATATGCCAGAAGTCATATTTGAAATATAATGCCACAAGATTATCTTTCGAATAAGAAACAATTCTTGTCAATCGAATGATCCATCGTTGTTTTATTGCATTTTAAAGTTCTATACCTCTCAAAAAAAAACACCCTATATATATGATCTATCAAATTGATAACCAAATAACCACAGAACTTCAACACATGACAAACGTCCTTAAATTGATTCGAGCTCAGTACATGTACTTTACAAACCCTTAAACCGTCATTCAATTATTTAGTGAACAAAATTTAGTCCAATTTTTCAAGCTCAAATAGGCTACTTCTTCAAATTTGATAAATGATAAGACCTTTAAGATTTCTAAATTATTCAAAGTTCAAGGTAGTTTTTCTACATTCAGATAAATGAAGGACAAATGAATATTGTGACTGGAAATATTCATTTGGTAAGAGGAGAAAATGAGCAGTTGTTATCACCTTTATCTTCAGGTTGTGAAAGCACAGAAGTTTCATATTTAGAGTCGAAGGATATATACATGGAACTTGCGACTCAGAGGCTACCAATACAAGTGAGTTCTGATGAAAACTCGTTTTCAATTTTGGTCTACTGATTCAAACAAAACTACTTTTCTTTTCTAGGAACGCTTTTCAACTGATGCAAAAATGTGATACGAACGCTACGAAAGCTTATCTCAAGTGGACTGGAAACTGGGTGACATTTATAGACAATATGTTTCAAATGTGTATTTTGCAATTTAGAGAAAGGTTGTTGTATGTTCCAATAGGCATTGGAAGAATCGTCATCGACGCTAAAAAACATCTTCAATATGTTGAATCATTTGAAGATAAATGTATACCTGTTTACTTCTACAAGGATTCTGGAATGATAAGGTGATCAAAACATGCTAGGATATTCCATTAAAATTCATGAATGAAAGAAACAACTCTGAATTGAAGTTCATTGTGACCACTCTTTGCTGCACTTGATTAAAACTCCTAATAATAATGTACCTATTTAATATTAACTGAGTGATGTTTTTCTCCCTCCTAGTTATTCTCTGAGAACGTCATCGTCAAAACTTCAACATTTAACAGTCATATTATGGTTCCGTCTAGAGATAGCTGATTGAGGAGGCGCGTATTATATAAAGTGCGGCAAATTTGAATGAAGAAAGTATTTTCTTTACATCTCCCCGTCCCACAGTGAAAATTCTCATGAGAATTTTTTTTATCAGCTGTTGTTTATCCTGGTAGTAATTTTGTTATGTGAAATGATCCTGTTTCTTCATTCCTTTTTTCAGTTTTGATTTGAAATATTGTATTTGATATCTTCTCTGCTATTTCAAATGGTCCAATCCAAAGTTCATTTAGTCTCTATTTCATCTCTATTTATTCCATTTCCTATTTTCTTTCTGTTATTGTTTCACATAATTTTTTGTTATATTCATGTGATTTTATTGTATTTTGTAATGTTAATTTTCTATCTTTCTTCCAGTTTTCTGCACTATATTATTTTAATTCTTCGGGTATCTCCTTAGTAGAACTTGATTGGCAATTTTCAATAATTTCTTGAAACTCCTTGTATGTATTCTTCAATTCTAGTACCAAAATTCCAGCTCGTTTTGCCTCTATATGTACCAACATGTTCCACAATTTAACTGATGAACGCCTGACGTATATTTTTTTGAATTTTGGTTTCATTGTTTTGGTATGTTAAGAACGGTTATTGTTTGTTCTGAAAGATATATTGAGATGGTGACTACGAAAAATGATCCGATTTTTCACTGGGCGTTCCAAAGTAGGATGAACGATTTTATTTCCGATTTTATCTTCTGACTGATTTGGAAAAATCGATAGTAAAGGCTATTGGATAACATTTTTCATGGAGAATATTAACAACTGAATCTATATAATAATTATTATTAATTTCAATATGTTTAATAATGTTTAATTCTTCATTGAATTTCCCTTCTGATAACAGAATACCCGTTGATCTATATTTGGAAAACAGGCATTTAGTGCGAATAAGGGTGAAATTTTTTTAAACAATAACCTTCCTGAACATATCAGAAAACAAGTCACCAAAATTCAAAAAGACAACGAATCACGCATAGAGGCGAAACAAGTAGTAATTGCGGTACTAGAATGAGAAAACACCAATACAGTTTTACATAGAAAGAAATTAAATTTTTCAAATTACTTGTTAAAAGGAAATTATACTTTCGTTTCAAATTTCGAAATTTTTACACGATATTCATGAAAATAGACGAATCAAATTATGGGATATGGTAGAAATCCATAGAAACAAAACTTCTGAGAATTTGCTTTGATCTATTGGACTTGTATCAAGTCACCATTGTTGACCCCGTCACTTTACAGCTGAAATATTTGAATGTTTAGTGGGCAGAGATTCGTTAATAGGAATACAATCTTATCGTAGATATATTATATTTCATTCATAAATGATTTTGGATACTCTTCATTCATTTCGTCAATCATCTCCATCAATTTTGAATAATTTGTTCTTCTTACACTTTAGATGTGGAGGAATCGAAATGAGGGGATTTCGGTACAGTCGAATAAGTCGGAGGCAATTGACTCAACATCCTTTACTTGAGAGTTATCAATTCGTTCCTAATGAAACATCTTTATCATTGGTGGAGTCTGTGCGTATTAATATTCAAATTTCTTTGGAAAACCATTATGGTTTCAATGTAAGAATATTTTCTGTAACCATTTTATTCATGATGAAAATTAAAAGAGCCAATAAGCTCGAAACACCTGTAAACGGCTGACTACCAATTACGGATTATACCGATTACTTTCAGTTTTGTTCATGTTTTCTCACGCATTCAACATTTATTATAGGAAATGAAAATATGTATGAGTATATACTCCAATATATATGAATACATATATTTCACGCACAAATACATTCAGTTTTTGTGCTAATGGCACTGAATGAAATATTCAAGAAAGTGAATAACAGAACTTCATTCGAAAAATTTTAATTAATCAATAAAATGTTATAGTAGGAACGCAATGTGAAATTAATTAGAGATTGAAAGCGTTGCCTCAATTCGATGGTGCAACTGACGAATTACTTGCAGAACGAAACAGCTGTCTTGGACTTCCATCAGATGTGGCATCGATTTCAATATTTTCTCACATTTATCCCTTGAGGATTAATGAATGCGGGCATCACATCGTACACGTTCACATAGCTAGCTCCACTATAAAATTCTTATGATTGATTTAAATTTTTCGAATGAATGTTCTCATTTTCATTATAAATATATATATATATATATATATATATATATATATATATATACTTACTGATATGATATATATATATATATATATATATATATATATATATATATATATATATATATATATATATATATATATATATATATATATATATATATATATATATATATATATATATATATATATATATATATATATATATATATATATATATATATATATATATATATATATATATTTGAATGGTTTTTATATATATATATTTCAATGTTTTTAGCAATAACAGGCTTATTTCAACATGAAAAACTTTATTTTCGTTGACGTTTCGTTGTATATCACAACTCTGTGAAATCTAATGAATAATTGAATTTTATGAATTACTATAGATATCAAAATGTTGAACTTATTTTTCAGAAAAATCAAATTAGTTTTTTTGTGTTTTCACATATTGAATTTCAGTATCGGAAGAATATTTCTGGCTAAGCATTCGCTTCGGAATTTTAAGTCTTCTTCACCATGAGGAAACCTCTGAAAAACTCATGGTAAGCCAGGTGATTCTAAAGAGAGTGATTTATATATACATATATATAATAACATATAGTTGAGTTTTATACTTATCCAGAATATGTATATTAATTGGTTTATGTGTGTGAAATTGAAGGTAGATATGGAAAAAATGAGTTTTGAGATGAGATATTTGGTGATTGTTGTGTTTTTATTTTATGGGTGTTGTTTGTATGGTTTATCGAATCCTTGTAGATAGAGTAAAGATGTTTAATGCCTGTTCTTTCATTTACTATCTTTTCCAAATTTATACGAATGTTTAACATCTCTGAAATTTCTCCACACTTTTCGTCTTTTTCAGTTGCTGAATTCTTTGTATTGTTATAATCAAAATCGTGTTTTTCTGTTATTTTATGTTCATATAAGGCTGTTCTTGCGTATTTATGCGCTTTAATTCTTTCTTCGAGATTTTGTCACGTTTGTCCTAAAAAGCATTCACTGCAATTATTTCATGGTAATATTATTATTACAAAATCTCGAAGAAAGAATTAGAGCGCATAATACGCAAAAACTCAAATTACAGCCCTACATAAACATAAAATAACAGGAAAACACGATTTTGATTATAACAATACGAAGATTTCAGCAACTGAAAAAAACGAAAAATTTAGAGAAATTTTAGAAATGTTATATATTCGTAAAAATTTGGAAAACAATTGTGTTTTCCAAATTTCTACGAATGTATAACGTTTCTATAAAATTTCTCTAAATTTTTTGTATTAATGTTTTATATCTAAATGCATTGACATGAAAGAACAGACATTAAACATCTCAATTCTATTAACAACGATTTGATCAACCTTGCAACTAAAACTCATAAAGTGAATACACAACAATCACCAAACCGCACATCTCAAAACTCTTTTTTCAAGATCTACTTTCAATTTCACGAACATAAAGCAATTAATATACATATTCTGGATAAGTATAAAACTCAACTATATGTAATTATATATTTATATATATATATATCTGATAGGCACAAGCTATATCCAGGATTTTAAAATGGTTGAAGTCAAAGTGATGTCCCATCTTTGCCGCATGGGGGGCCAAAGCACATCTGTCTGGGTGGAGTCTTATATCACTCTTATGGAGAGTAATTCTTCGCTTGATGATCTGCGATGTTTGACCTATGTACACTCCTCCACAATCTGAGCATGGTATACTATATACACAGTCTGAAATGTGAATCTTTCAGTTGTGTGAAAGCACTTTTACCAGAAATGATATTATATTTGGCCAATTTTAAATGTTCTATTTCAGATAGAATGTGAGATTGTTTACCAGTGAGTGAGTGTAAATATGCTAAGGGCATATATTTGGTTGTAGGAGTCTGTGAATCGATTTGTGATGGTACCTCTATATCGACAGAGACTGTTGAGGATGGAACTTATGGTCTAGTGACAGTACTCCATAGAATTTTTTTTACAGTTGTTAAAGGATATCCATTGTTAACAAGGATCACTAACCCGTTTACAAGTGATCCTTTTTTCCTTCATCTTTTACTAATTAATATTATACGGCAATACTCCTTATTTACCGTGTATATATATATATATATATATATATATATATATATATATATATATAATATATATATATATATATATATATATATATATATATATATATATATATATTTTTTTCGAATATTTTCAACAATAACAGAATTCTTTCAATATTAAAAACTTTATTTTTGTACATTTCGGTGTATATCACAACTTCGTCAAAACTTTCCACAGTTTTGTTATATATATATATATATATATATATATATATATATATATATATATATATATATATATATATATATATAATATATGTATATATGTAAGTGTGTGTGTGTACTTTCTAGGTTTTTCAATTTTCAATGTTCTCTCGTACTATCCCTAAAAAGTAGTCATCACAAATTCTAGACAAATGCCCCCACGGAGATATCAAAATAGTTTAATGAAACAATATTTCGAATTTTCTCATAATTTAATACAAATACTTATGACGACGTTTCGAAGTACTACTTCTTTATCAAATGCTGGATTAATAAATCGTCATGCGTATTTGCATTAAATTATGAGAAATTTCCAAATATTGTTTCATTATTGATATTAATTTTCTCCAATTATCGGCCTCATCAATCATCAATAAAAATAGTATGAAATCAATATGAAGTACCACACCATTAACAGTAGTCAGTAGATACCAATATACATTGTTCAGATTATGTTAGCAAGCTTCTATTTGTCAAACGGAAAATGAATGCTAATTACTCCAGATATATCTGAACATGATAATTTTATTCAAGAAAGTTTTCGTTGATAAAAATACTTTTCAATTTGTTTCTTTAATGCATTTGGAAAATGTCACAGAATTATTCTTCAGAATGACAGTGGAGGAATTTTAACCATTTTTTTTTCGATATAGGTAAAGATTGTGGAACTAATTGACAATGCTTCGAGAAAAAGGATGAACCTCTTGGACCTTTGATTTTTGACGCATTTTCCGACCAACCTCTCGTTCAAGCTGATATTACAATATTGAGTAAGAAGGACTTGGATATCGAAAATGTGACTATCGATAAAGAAAAAACTTTATCCAGTGAAAATGATTGCCTGATTGTTGCTGGAACTGATATTATACAAAGGGCTACTGTAAGTGTGTTTCTTCAATTGCCGCAATTGGAAAACGACGTTTCAATGCGAATCGTAACTATGTCAAAACTATTGAATTATTGAATTTTATAAATTGTTGTGTATATTAAACGAGAAATTGTTTTCGACGGATAAATTAGGTCGAACTGCCTGTTTATTATTCAGAGTTATGTGTCTTGCTCAGCATTCGCTTCGGACGTGTAGGTATTAGTCTTCTTCACATTTATATATATATATATATATATATATATATATATATATATATATATATAACCTCTCAACTATCAATATAGATAAAACGAAATACATTCCTTCTGCTGTAGATAAGCGCTTACTTCCACCCCGTGAACCAATGAGAATTAAAATACCAGAAAAGACATTCAACATGCTTTGTATTTGCTCAAATATTTAGGAATTATACTTGATTCGCACCTTGAAAGGAATTCTCACGTCAGAAGCTTAATTGATAAGCTTAAAGGATTAATATCCAAATTTAATGATACAGTAATAAAAAAGCTCGAAATTCAACCAAAATGGCTGAAAAAACCTTCATAAAAAAATATCACATATCCTACTGACTTTCTGTATAAAGATGCTGACATGCTGGATATACGATAGCTGTTTTTTCAATCGCTGCTCATCTTCACGAAAAAGGAAATAGACAGTTATTACTTTTTAAACATAGCCTGAATACCAGATATAGCAGAAACTCTTTATCAATTCCGCAATACTGTAAATCTATATATCTTCGTAGCTACTCCTATTTGGCACCAAGAATCTATAAATGAATTGCCATTTGAATTTGAAAAATATGAATAACTTTTAAAAATTCAAGTCCGCCTTAAAGAACTGGAAGAACAGATATATGATTCATCGACTGGAGAATATTTAAAAGCTAAAATAGTTGTGAAACAATATATGATAGTGTTACACATTCTTATAGTATTGATATTCGCTTCTCCCCAATATTGTTATAAAATTTTCAAATTAATAAGTTTTTTCCCAAATAATTAAAATAGATACCTTGATACATATGTAGGCATTAAATAAAAATAGACATTATTCGTACTTTATTACCACAGGCTACGATCTTTGTGAGAAAATATATTATCTTTGTTCAGGCAACATAATTGGAAAGATAGATCTTAAAATTAGAATAGTAACTATTGTTTTACCCATATACTTGTATTAGGAGAACCTTAAATGAAGATTATTATTATTATATATATATATATATATATATATATATATATATATATATATATATATATATATATATATATATATATATATATATATATATATATATATATATATATATATATATATATATATATATATATATATATATATATATATATATATATATATATATATATATATATATATATATATATAAATATATCCCGTTTCGAACTCGCAAACAGCACCATCAAATGGAAACAAGGTACACATATAATATAAACTACAAAGAACTTATTGAAGAAGTTAAAAACTTCAATTGGAGTGATTTCTAAAATATTGAAGATATAAATGAGAGTGCAAATTTTTTCACAAACTTTCTGAAAACTACAATTGTGAAAAACACAAGAAAAACCAAAGTCGCACGAGCTGTGAGGAAAGAAAACGCTGGATTACTCTAGGCCTGATGAAATCTATATAAAAAAGGAATTCACTCTATAAAACATGTAAGAACAACCCACAAAATGATGATCTCAATCAAGACTACAAACGATATCGGAACTTGTTGCATGCTTTAATCAAGGAGGCAAAATTTGATTTTTTCAACAGAAAAATTGATCAAAATGCTTCAGATGGTGAATCAGTTTGAAAAATTGTTAAGACAATTAATGAAAATAGTGGCGAGGAAAGAAAAGAAATTCATATTCGGGATAAAGACACTCATACAATAGTTCAAAGTCATCTTGAGACAGCAAATCTCTTCAATAAATTTTTATCGTTTGTTGTACAGAGGCTGTCCGAGTCCATAAAGAGGCCAAAAATATCACCATTCAAGTAGATGCCAATAAAAAATTCGATTTTTCTAATCGCCATGCACAACATTGGAAATAAACAACATAATCCAATCACTAAAAAATAGTAAACATCCCGGAATAGATAGGATGAAATCGGAAACTCTAATAGAGTTAAAAGAACAGATTGTACATCCCTTGTGTCATTTAGTAAATAAAATATTTAGTACTGGCCAAATTCCAGAAGTCATGAAAACAGGAGTCATAAAACCCTTATACAAAGGCGGAGACAAAGAACGAATAACCAACTATCGACCTATAACGTTAATAAGCAATATAGCAAATATTTTTGAGAAGGTATTGAAAGACAGGTTAGTGAATTACTTAGAAAAAAATAGTCTAATTTCTTCAAACCAATTTGGTTTTAGAAAAGGCGTGTCCGCCCAGGATGCCATTTGTTCTCTTACATCAAAAATATATAAGTCTCTTGAAAATGGAAGCAAGGCTCTAGTGGTATTCTTGGATTTAGCTAAGGCATTCGATACTGTTCACCATGGGGAGATGCTGGATGTTCTGAGAGATATGGGAATCAGAGGAAATGCTGAAAATCTTATGTCCAGCTACCTAAAGGGACGTAAGCAATGCGTTCAGATTGGGTCGACCTATAGCCAAACGTCGGTCGTGAGTCGTGGGGTACCACAGGGCTCTGTACTTGGTCCAGTTCTCTTTGTCGCATATATGGATATCATACTCGCCATGGATACAGAGGGAACGATTTCGGGTTTTGCGGATGATACTGTTGTGATATACGAGGGAACATCATGGCAAGATGTAAAAAAAAGGCCGAAAATGAACTAAATAAAATACTTGACGCCTTTAACTATAAAATGCTGACTGATGAAAACCGATGACACATCCGTCTGACCAACTCTACAGGGACGCTGATGTTCTAGATATTAGAAAATTTTACTTTTTATATAGCGTAGTGAAGACACATAAACATAAAGGAAAATTAGTGTATGTTGACCATACCTATCAGACACGCTATAAGATAGCAAAGAATATCAAAACAGCATTTTCAATGAAGACAAAATCCCAACGGTCTTTTAACTACTTTGCAAATCACTGTACAACTTCTTACCCGAGGAAATAAAGATGAAAATAGAGTCAATGTTTTCAAGTCAAGAACAAAACTTTTTATAAAGGAACAAAATCGCGAAATCATAGCCGATTTAATAAATATGAACAAAGTTAAGTTAGTGTGGATACAATTTTAATTGATATGAATTCAGTGAACTTTGTGTTAATCTGAACTTTTGTTAGTAAGAATTAAATTTTTAATTTTTTCTAAACGTAAACATTGATACTTTAGTGAAAAGTGCACAGACCTAGTTATAAGACAATTCAAAGAACTTGAAAACCTACGCACTGGCTTTGCCTTAGTGAGGTATACCTCGTCTGTTTACAATACCCAGACAGCAAACAGAAATATTGTCGTATACTATATATTTGTATGTACAATTCAAATTGTAAAATTGAAATCACAGTGTGTTGTTAAATAAACTTATTATATATATATATATATATATATATATATATATATATATATATATATATATATATATATATATATATATATATATATATATATATATATATACTATTGTTTTTGGGTGTTAAGGTGTACGAAAGACATAAGCTGTATGAAAGGATCACTCATCAGTATATTCATTCCATCATCTACTCAAACCTGAAATCATCCTTACTATGTTTTGCGATTCAAAGCAAATTGACCTTATTATGGGGCCAATAATAAAGCTTCAAAATTATTTGCACATGTTCGAAAAGCATGGATTTTGTGCGAAAAGTTTTCCAATCATTGATTGAAGAACAGCAAAAAATATGTGCATGAATTTCCTAAATTGGTGAAGTAGACTAGTGAAACTAATCTCAAAATATATACAATTTATGGCTTTCAGGTATTGAACCAAGCATTAGGTGCACTCAAGAGTGATGGTTTCATTTTGTCTCGCCAAGACTTGGACTTTGAGTTAAGCACGAATACACAATTATCAGAACTTGATATAATCACAGTACATACAACAGAAAGAGAGAAGTTGATTTTATTTCGAAAATCTGTAACGACTGAGAAACCTGCTGTCGTCAGAATATCTAGTGTTGATAAAGATTTCAGTTGGTTGAAACACCTACAAAAAGCTTTCAGTTCATCCAATAATGTTATTATGTATTCTTCGAATGAAGATGACAATGGAATTTTGGGACTTTATAATTGTCTTCGAAAAGAAGCTGTCGGTGAGTTGAAAAGGAATTTCAGAAAATAATAGAGGTATCACATCGTACACGTTCACATAGCTTGCTCTAGTATAACATACATTTGATTAATTTGAATTTTTCGTATGAATGACCTAGTATTATTCATTTGTGATCCTTGTATTATTCTGGGATCCCTCTTACATTATTTAAAGCGCAACATTTCCAGCAAATGGAAGGCAACGACTTCAATCCTCACCTACCCTCCTATCGATTATAAGACAGAAATATACAGTAAGTCGTATGTATATATAATGCATAGATTAATGTACATCTCAAATCTTAGAAATACATGGCAATATCTTATGAATACAAGTTTCAAACGACCTTATCAATTAAGATACTACATTTTAAAACTCTTGTTTTTGAACAATTTCATCTAATTTGATTAAGTGATGCCATCTACGTTGCGGTTGTAGAAACGCTCGCTGTCATTTCTCAAAACATGAAATAAATCTACTAGAAGAAAAAGAATTTTGTAGTTCTAGTGCTATATTATCGCACTTGTGGATATTTGATATCAAAAGTATACTATAACTTTCTTTCGATAATTTTTTGACAAAATATTCAAAAGAACAATATAGCAGAGCAGTTTATGTGAAACATGAACAATGTGATGTCTGCAAACATTTCTGTCGATTAATTCAATAAACATAGGTTATTCTTTGTTTTTCGGTTACTTCCATTTCATGGGTCAACCATTCCATGGGTGACACTTGTGACTGTGTCACCCATGAGAGCATTAACCTGAAACTGGTTGCATTGAAAAGCATAAACATTTAGAATTTTGCGTTCCACCAAAGTGCTCTTCAAACGCTTTGTTGATCGCTACTCTGAAAAATGTTTATCGAAAACTAGTGAAAGTGCTCAGTTGAAAACTTAACCTATAACGACTTCGAAAACAGTCATGAAATTCTAGTGAAAAAAATTGAAAGAAGTAATCCAAGACATAAAACTAAAAGGAGCGATTTATAACAAAATATAAAAAAGCAACACGAAACATTAAGCCTCATTATTCAATTGGACAGCTAGAAAGGAGAGATCTACTTAAATTATTTCAACGTGAAATGATTAAGGAGAATGAGGCTAAGCAGAAAGCTCTTAAAGTAACGCTCTTGGTACACCAAGTGAGGGATCATGTTTTCATACCGAATAAACTTGAAATGAAATCACTGAGTTGTTTCTGTGATGATGGCATCTGTGATCATTATAAATTAGGGATTTTATAATACCAGAGCAATGCAAATCGCCTTCAAGTATCAGCGGTATTCTCAGATTCCGAAGATGATATACCACCAGCAAGCACAAGTCGAGACTGGCAAGAAATAACTAAAACAAACTATGTCAGAGGAGATTATGTTTTAGTCAAGTATATTGTGAGAATAAAGAATACCGCTACGGTGCGATTTGTATTAATTATGACGATGGAGAGCTGACAGTTGCATTTCTTCAAGTTTGTAACAAAGATTGGACAGAGTTCAAGCTCAACAACAATGATGCCGCTGACGTGCCTCACGAAGATGTGATAGAGAAACTGCCAGTTCTAAATTAGTTATCAATAAAAGTTTTAAGTTTTATAGATTTAACAGTCAATGTGTATGGAAAGTAAGACAAGTAACTACGTGTGCTAGATTTTGATTACTGCTCTATTTAATTATAGGAAGAATAAGACTGTTATTTTGTGTTTTTAAAGTACAATTAATTAGAAGAAGAAATAATTTTTGTTAATTATATAAATAATAATAGTGTTATGTTTTGTAAGTTATCATACCACAAGGTATGTTCAGTAACGAGATCTCAAATGATTTTAATTACTAATGGTACTGTTATTGTTGTTGGTAGGAGAGATTAGCTAAGATCTTATATAGTTAAAGAATGATTTGTCTCTAATTCGATTGCATTTTGTAATTAATATATGTATGAATATAATAAAGTGAGATTTAACGAATAAATACTAATTATATAAGATTAGCATGTGGTTTTATTTTATAATAAATGTATAGCATCAGTCCCTAGCACAACCCTAGTCAGTCTCTAGAACACATATTTCAGAAAAATACAAATTTATCTTTAAATACCTGATAAAGTGACTGGTCCATTTAGATACTAAAGGTATATTGATATATGCACTGTATTCACTGAAAAGTTTTTGATTTAGTATATAAAAACACATATGACAAGATTTGGACCAATTCGGACGACATAAAGAAAAAATGAGGTGCGTGTTTCTCAAGTTATATGTGACTATTCTTGTACTACACAAGCTTTGAAACAATACTATTTTATAAACATTAGTTACCGTCCTCCATTTTTATGCATTTGTCCATCAAGGATATGGAGAAAGAAAACGATCGTCTCAATATCGTCTCCATCTTGAAAATAAAATTTACCGAGTGGGAACTTATATGAAGTACTCCTTCATACCTTAAGATCACCCAGCATAGTTCTACTTCCATCAAATCATCGATGTTTTTCCAGGAACTAACGTGCAATGCTTCATGATCTATGGAAATGATGAACCTCCATTCAATATAAACGATCCATTTTATAGAAATCAAATTAAAAAAAATATGTCAGTCAATATATACAAAGAGAGAAAATGGGGGACGTATAGGCACTTACTGCTGAACAACATAAAAGAAATGGGATATGAGCATTGTTTCTTTAGTCAAGGTTTAAGGAAAAACCATCCAAACTCGAATATGGTAGGAGGACCTCTGGATTCCATTAGCAAGTTGCCTCCAGAAAATGTTTTTATACAGGTATATTAACTTTATCCTTACTTGATCAAAATCTTCGACTCAATTTATTTCGGTGATTGCTACTTGTTCGTTTTGTTTCACATCATTCCTTCTCATACTTTCTTTTCCTCTATCAAAATTATAGAGACTATTCATCCTGTAATTTTGGACTTCAAAAAATATCATACATAACATCAGTCGAATCATTGGAAACTTGATCATGTTCATAAATTAATTGTTTATAATTCATTGTCATAATTCTTGTTCATAATTCTCTCATCGCTTTCTGAAATATATTTTTCACATATTATTATCGACGAATAACGTCTGAAACCTCCCAAATAACCATTACAATATGCAATTGTTTTTGTAAAGTCTGTGATTTCAATTGAATCACAACCAGCTTTTTCGAATTCAACTTTCGAGAATTTTGTACAGCTCTCAGGCCAAACTAGGCATTTCACAGAATTTCAATGATATACATTTCATAATGATGTAGTTTAGTGCATTCAAATTTACTGTGATCAATAAATAATATTCTTCAGAATGTAATATTGTATGTCATGACTGGCATTAAATTCAGGCTCAACTCTTGGTGAAATATAATTAAATATTATATTAAATTAAACTCTTGGCTTAATGTTTAACGATTATATTTAACAACATGAATTAGTCGACATGTTTCGAGGGTGAGTTCATTTTCATGACTCATTTTCCAGATTTGAAAATGAGCTCACGCTCGAAACATTATCAAATCGTGAAACATTAATGCAAGAGTTTAATTTAATTCAATAGTGTATGTCATATAATGTATGGTATAAACTATTGAAAGGTATATATAATCTCCATTCATGATATCAATTATCACGAAACATTCTTTTAACCATTGAATATATAATTATATAATTGGTGATTTTTTAAGCGTAGTTTTTTTTAAATCGAATAAAACACTCAATTTGCATCATATATTCAAAATTTTTATTAAAATTGATAAATTGGCCTTTCTCATTGAAAATTATTCAAAGATAACTTACGTAAATGTTGTCCGCGGCTCTGCATCAAATGGTCCATTCGAAAGGTCCAATTTTGCGTCACTTCTTCGAGCATTTTGGCCTGTATCGCATGATTACGCGTGATACATTATCATGTAATGCTTCAATCGTGTTCGGCTTGTCCACATACACTAACGACTGTACATAACCCCATGAGAAATAATCCAGAGACATCAAATGGTATGATCTTGGCGGCCAATTCACAGAGCCATTTCGAGAGATAAGCTGCTCACCAAATTCATCCTTCAGCATACCCATTGTTTCACGAGCTGTGTGGCATGTGGCACCGTCTTGATGAAACCAAATGTCAACCAAGTTCAACTCTGCCAACTGGGGAAAAAAAAGGTGGCGTATCATGGGTCGATATCGTTCGCCGTTGACGGTAACGTTTCTTTCACGGTTGTCTTTGAAGAAAAATGGACCGATGATGCCACCTGCCCATAAAGCACACCAAACTGTCTTTTTTTCGGATGCATCGGTAATGCTTGTATGGCATGTGGCTGTTCATCACTCCAGATGCGACAGTTTTGTTTATTTACATATCCGTTAAACTTTAAATGAGCCTCATCGCTGAACACAATTTTTCGATAAAACATCGGATTTTCATTAAGCTGTTCTAAAGCCCATTCACCAAAAGTTAGACCTTGTGGTAAGTCATTCAGCTCGAATTCTTGCAGAAGTTGAATTTTATAGGCTTTCAAACCCAGACCAACACGTAAAATTTTCCATGCGTTTGAATACAACATGCCCAATCAACACTGTACGCTACGGCTGCAAAATTCTCTTCAGTACGCACTGTAAGCATGCGAGACAATGATTTAATGTCCAACAAAGTGAACTTGGTGATAACAGCACGAATTGTTGGTAACAGCACGAATATACGACCATATATATATATATATATATATATATATATATATATATATATATATATAGTCATTCAAGTTTTTGATACTTCGCGTTGCGCATCGCGCACAACGTGGATTTCACAAATTTTTTTCGGTAGAAGTTGTTCGTTGTGATACTTGTTTTTCTCACAAGTTCTGTTCTTGATGGCATATATCATACAAAATGAAATACATCGAACTTGCCACATTATGCGAATATCGTTTATAAATCGAAAAAAACTGAGAAATATCTCGAATATTTCTGCAGGATATGCAAATTGAGAATATTCATTCATTGAAGTTTCTCATATATCACATTGAGCATTGTGCTATTTTTCGTTATGTATCGTTGAAAAAAAATTTTGATGGACTTTTGAAGGTAACTTAGTTCTTTCGATAACATATTGATTTGTTTGGATACATGTCTTTTGTATGACTTTCAATATTTTATTGATGAAAGAAAAATGCTACAATTCGTGCATTCATGCATTTTGTAATGTTTGTGACAAAAGTATCATTAGTGTTTAATTTTTTTAATATGAATGAAGTTTATTTGGACATATTATATGGATTACATTATTTCTTACAATAAATAACTTCAAATAAACTGATTAACTCAGTGAAGTTCAAAACTTGTACGTAAGAGTAACTTCAAAATACAAAAGGTATCATAATGCAACTTGAAAAAAATCAATAAAAACTGGGGAAATATAACAAAATACGACAAGTGAAAGTGGTATAAGTTCATACAAGAAATTAATGTTGGAAATTACATTAATGTTGGAAATTACATTTATCTTCTTGAATGTGAATTCAACGTTGAAATAAATGTAGCTTAGCTCAAAATTTATCAAAAAATTATAGATAACAATGTGAGGCATATCAGCCTCAAATTTGGTACTATTAACGTTATCCGGAAATGCAAATTCTATCCTGTAGCTTAAGAATTTGTTTTGAATGGGGCTCTTATAGGCGCAGAATACTGTAAAATGAGAAACACTCTGTGGAATACCCTACTTCTTACTCATACTTTGATTTTTCAATTGAAGGCTTCCTTCTTGTATAATTCTTTTTCAAATATTATCTGAAATTTCATAATCAACTTGACGAATCAAAAGAAAAAATAATAAAGGAAGAAAAAATTTGGGTATGAAATTAAATTTTTGAGCGAGATTATTGTGAAGATTATGTACTATCCTGATGAAGGTTTAGAAACAGAATAAGGAGGGGAATTGCTCCAATGAAAATAATTCAGATTTACATAAATACAGAAGTATAGAAATACACAAGATAGATTAACATAGAAATGATGATATTACTGAAGAAACTGAACAAGATGAAAATGTTCATTCACTAACAAATTTCGGAGGAAGTTACTTTACACTGAAGCTTTCATTTGAATTGGATAATATAATTCATCAATCTGTATGAATTATTCGCTTTAATAGTACCATTCTATAATAACAGCTGAAATGAAAGTGGAAACCACATTTTATATACCTATTTATGGGAAGGTATCAATATTTCATCAGGCTACTCATGAATATATACCTAAACAGGAATTATGTTGGAAGAACGAGGAAAAATTCCTGACCAGTTCAATATTCAATTACGAGATTTGGTAAATGATCAATCTGAAAAGATATCGTATGTTTAGTTAACTTGGAGGAATACAACATATAAACATAGTCTCTGTACAGTCAGCAGTAAATAATCAAGTCGGAGATAAGGAAACGAAACAAACGTCAACAATATGTGAGCAGATTAAGCATTTGAATGAACTTATCGATCCAGAGGTTTGGAATAGAAGTGAGAATGAAATTTCTGAAAATGGGTTGAATTTTAAAAGAGGAACAAAAAAAATTATCGCATAGAAGTTCAACAAAAACACTCTCATTTGTTTAAAAATAGATATTCGACTCAAATTGAAGCCTTCATCTGTATAAGCCATTGTAATTGATCAGAAGTAATACATAATCACAAGCCAATCAATATATTATATAATATATACTGTTTGTAATATTCATAACAAATGATATTCGTTCATTCATTCAAATTATATATATTATAACAGTCATCAGATCATTTCAATTATTATTGCAAAAAATAACTTCATTTTCATCATAATTTATTATTCATTTGCTTTTAATCATTATAAATCATTTATTTACAGGCAACTATAATTTCGTAAAACTAACGCATTCTCAAGTGAACAGTTGATTGAGAAGAGAGATACGTGTTGAATTTGCACGTCAAAACTATCAATGAATTAGACACACTTCAAGAATTTCACATTATTATATATAATATCCAATACATTATTCCAGTGGACAATATAGTTATAATCATGCAATATTTTGGAATTCCTGAAATGTGTTCAAATCTCGAGTGATTCCATTCAACAATCTGGAAAATAATTGGAACAATTCTTTGATATCAAACATTTATTAATTGGCATTATATATAGGCATTTATGATGTGATTTAACAAATTTATTTGAAACAACAAATCTATTTGAAATAACAGGTCTAAGGTCAACAAAAATAAAAAATCAGGTGTATATAAAATCAACTGTGGTAGTTGTGATAAGTATTATATTGGTAGAACGTTTAGAAGTTTTCAAATAAGAATTTCGGAACATAAACGTGGCTTTGATAATCAGAAGACAGATTCTCATTATGCAAATCATTTGATTAATGAAAATCATATATTCAATTCCGATTTTGAAATTTTGAATACCGGAAACAAGGGAATGAAGCTTAATTTGTTAGATTCACTTCAAATTGATAAATAAAAATATTCTGGCAACCTTTTGAACACCCAAATCGATCATACCTCAAGCCCCATTCTCAATCTTTTCAAAATTACTTAGTTTACTATATAGTAGTTCAGTATGAATTGATCCCTTCTACCTGTTATCTACCTTTTTTCTCTGTATTTATAATTTAAGTTTATATATTGTATGTATTCGAGAAATTGTCATTAGTTTGCACGTAGCATTTGAAAGAGGTGAATCTCATCGAAACGTACGTCATGCAGTATTATTTTTAATATATGTGTAAATCAGTTTCACAATTGTTTTATTATAGTCAATAAAGTATAAATCATAAGTTCAAGCGTTTGAATTTAAGTTTATATTCAAATATTTAATAATATGAAATTATGATTAAAGTCATGATTATAGTTGAATATATATAAAATACGAAGTGTCTCATATTCCTCTACAGTGCTAATTTGTGTATGATAGAATTGTTTGGACAGCGACAGTTTCTCTGTATATTAATAACATTCTGCTTGTGTACCGATTAAAAACAATAACTCCTAAAAAAATGTTTTTGTTTCTTAGAAGAAAAAATATACTGCGTGATTATTTCAATGGTTCGAAATCGATACAATCGATCTGAGCGAAGAATTAATTCCAGGGAGAATATCTAGATAACATTTCAGGGCATTTGAAATTCTACAATTTGAGCGTTGAAATTATGCATGAACCTATTCACCATAGGTAGTACCTCATCGTCATTTGAAGACATTTGTTCAAACAATTTCAGCAAGTACACGAAACTGAATAGTTATTGAAAACAACGCATTATCTAATCTATAGCCATTTCAGGAAACGATTGTTTCTTGACACATCAGGGGCGCCAGGAGATCAATGAAAATATTAATAAAAAATTATATCATATTATATTGTCGAATATGATATAATTCCTCATATATGTAGGAGTGTTGTGGCACATGAATCGAATTTACATTTGAGCGTGAATATTCAGAATGTAAAATTAATCGAAATTTGTTATGAATGTATTTTTGAAATAAGGACACAAACGTTTGATACTATTATCATATCCCCTGTATAACATTGAGAATTTCAGGAATTTAAGCTACTTAATTTCATGAGCAATAAAATTCTGTGAAAAATGAATATTGATCTTCAACTCGAACTGTAAGAGAATCTTGGTCAGCTGAAAGTTGTATTATGAGATCTGATCATTTGACTGATATCATATGATATATAAATACTATTCCGAAATATTTGCATTACTTGATATGGATTCACAAATATCGATTGACCTACCGTATTATGCTGTTTCATTTTAGTAGAGTAAACATTTAGATTCTGACTAATCTAATGATATTATGTCTGCTCAGTCTTCATCCTAAGAAAAGAGCAGTTCATATTATACCTACAAATTTTTCCGTAAAAATTGAAAACTTGCATTCTATAATCTCTAGACATTCCACGAAATGTTTGTTTCTTCACACATCAGGGACAAAAGGAAATGAAAGACAATCGAAACTTAGGTATAATATAAAAACAGGCATAACAAAAAATATATTTCTTTTTGCTATCGATACTTGTCAGGATTTTATGCACCTTATGGTTAAAATTTTTGTCATCGATTCGACAGAGAACTATATTTCAAAAATAATATCTTCTATCTCTGTTCAAATAAGTTCCGTTTTTCTGCATTATTCCTGAGGTCAATGTCAACTATTGCACTTATAGAAATAAATTGTGGAAAATTATATACCTAATTCCTTATATATGTAATTGTTTCGCGAAATATGAATCTGACTGTCATTTCAGCGTGAATATTCGATTTACCAAATTATTCTAAATATGTTCTGAATATATTTTTGAAATGAGTTGGCTCTAAATTTCGATTCTAACATCATTTCTCGTGTATAACATGAAGACCTTCCATGGGCAACAACATTCTCTGAAAAATGAAAATCAAAATCGACATTTCGAATTACTCTGTATGAGAATCTATTAAAGATTTGAATTATATTGATCTGAATACTTTACTGAATCACCTGGTTTATGTCTATAAACATTTAAATAATCTTAAAATAAATTAAACTCTTGGCTTAATGTTTTACGATTTATTTAACAATATGTATAGTCAACATGTTTCGAGCGTTAGCTCATTTTCAAGACTTGTCTTCAACAGTCTTCAGACAGTCTTCAAGACTGTTTTGAAAATGAGCTAATGCTCGAAACATGTTGACTATACATATTGTTAAATAAATCGTGAAACATTAAGCCAAGAGTTTAATTTATTTTAATATTCTATTATGTTTCACCAAGTGTTAAGCGAGAATTCAATCTCATTAATTTAAATAATCATTTAAATCATTTGCTGCTCAGAAATATTTGCATTATATATCGTTGACAAATACCGATTTTCAAACAGGATTCTACTGTTTCGGTAGAGTTTCATATTATATTTTATATTGTATGCTTGATTCATATTTTGAAGTCATATTCTCTGATACTAAAGATTTGAGTTTTATTGATCTGAATACTTTTCTGAATCACCTGGTTTATAAATGCTACTCAGAAATATTTGCATTATGTATTGTTGACAAATATCGATTGTTAAACCGGATTCTACTGTTTCTGGAAAGTTTCATATTATATTTTGTATTGTATGCTTGGTTCATATTTTGAAGTCATATTTTCTGATACACTTATCTTATACGTATTCTGTTGGTGGCTTCTATTTTGTTTGGGGTCTCTCATATATCACATTGTGCTATTTTCCGGTATGTATCGTTGAAAAAAAAATTTTGTCGACTTTTGAAGGTAACTTAGTTCTTTCGATAGCATATTGATATGCTTGGATACATGGCTTTTGTATTACTTTCAATATTTTATTGACGAAAGGAAAATGCTACAATTCGTGCATTCATGCATTTTGTAATGTATGTGAAAAAGTATTATTAGTTTTATAATTTTTATCTTGCCAAGTATTATCATTTTTTTATATGAATGAAATTTATCTGGCCATACTTTATAATATATCATAATGCAAATTTGAACCAAAATGATATAAACTGAAGAAACATAACAAAATACGACTAGTGGTAGTGAAATTAATTCATAAAAGAAATTAATGTTGGAAATTACATTAATATAATCTTCGTGAATGTTAATTCTATGATGAAAAATAGTAGCTTTTATACACACATTTTATATGCGTATTTATGGGAAGGTATCAATAATTTATCAGGCTACTCATGGATATAGAAATAAGAATTACGTTGAAAGAATAAGAAAAAATTCTTGAGAGGTTCAATATTTAATTACGAGATTTGGTGAATGATCAATCTGAAAAGATATCGTATATTTAGTGAACTTCGAGGAATACAGAATACACATAAACATAGCCTCGGAATAGTCAGCGGTAATTAATCAAGTTGGAGATAAGGAAACGAAAAAATATCAATAATATGTGAGCGGATGAAGCAATTGAATGAACTCAATCGATCGGGAGGTTTGGAATAGAAGTGAAAATGAGCATTCTGAAAATGGGTTGAATTTAAAGACGAACAAAAAAAATTATCGCGTAAAAGTTCAACAAAGACACTCTCATTTGTTTCAAAATAGGTATTCGGCTCAAATTGAATCCTTCATCTGTATTAGCAATAGTAATTGATACATAAGTAATTCATAATGATACATGTACATATAATATAATGCTCATTAATAAATTTTCGATATTAAGGAATTGTTCCAATTATTTATTTTCCATATTGTTGAATGGAATCACTCGAGATTTGAGCACATTTCATGAATTTCAAAATATTACATAATTATAATTATATTGTTCACTACAATAATGTAGTGTACATTATATATAATAATATTTAATAGTGTTAGCGTTTACTTGATGTTAATCCATTATAATGGAATATAAGCTTAAATTGACACTTAACAAATTAAACTAACACTTGAACTTATGATTTACTTTATTGACTACATAGCATGACGCGTTTCGTCGTCACAAACGACTTCTTCAGATACTAACAGAATAAGCATTTTTTTGTCGTTTGTAACGACGAAACGCATCATGCTAGGTATGTAGTCAACAAAAGTGTAAATTATGAGTTCAAGGGTTCGAATTTAAGTTTATATTCAAATATATAATAATGATAAATTATGATTATAGTCATGATTATAAATGAATAAATATAGAATACGAAGTGTGTCATATTCCTCTACAGCGCTAATTTGTGTATGATAGAATTGTTCGGACTTGCAGCCACAGTTTCTCTTTATATTAATAACATTCTGCGCGTGTATCGATTAAAAACAATAATTCCTAAAGAAATGTTTTTCAAAACCATTGAAATTACTTCAATGGTTCGAAATCGATCCTAGCGATCTGGGCGAAAAATTAATTCCAGGGAGAATAGGTATCTTGATATCATTTCAGTGTGTTTGAAATTCCACAACTTGAGCGGTGAAATTAAGCATGAACCTTTTTATTTTAGTACCTTATCGTCATTCGAAGACATTTGTTTACACAATTTCAGCAAGTACCAACACGAAACTGAATAATTATTGAAAACAACGCATTCTTTAATCTATAGCCATTTCACGAAACGTTTGTTTCTTGCCGCATCAGGTGCGCCAAGAAATGAAAAACATTCGAAATTGGTAACTATATTTCTTTCGTGCTTTGTTACTTATCAGAAGTTTTTGCACCATATAGGCGAAATTTTTATCATTCTTTCTACAGAAAACCACATTTCAAACATTTGTTAGCAGAGACCTGTATGTCTTGAAGACATTTTCAATATAAGAAATAATTCACACGTTGTTCTGTATTATTTTTGAGGTCAACTATTGAACAGTCAGTAGATCAATAAGAACATATATCCACCTAAACAGACAGATCAATAAAAATATAGATTCACCTAGACAGACAGATCAATGAAAATATGAATAAATAATTATATCATATTATATAGTCGAATATGATATAATTCCTCATATATGTAGGTGTTTTGTGACAGATCAATTTCCATTTGAGCGTGAATATTCAAAATGTAAAATTTTTCGAAATATGTTATGAACGTATTTTCGAAATAAGGACAAAAAAGTTTGATACTAACATCAATCCATCTGCATAACATTGAGAATTTCAGAAATTTGCGCTACTTAATTTCATGAGTAATAAAATTCTCTGAAAAATGAATACAAGAATATTGATTTTTCGACTCGCACTGTGAGAGAATCTTGGTCAGCTGAAAGTTGTATTATCAGATGTGATAATTAAACTGATATCACCTGATATGTAAATACTATTCTGAAATATCGGCATTATTTGATATGGATTCACAAATATCGATTGACCTACCGTATTATGCTGTTTCATTTTAGTAGAGTAAACATTTAGATTCTGACTAATCTAATGATATTATGTCTGCTCAGCCTTCATCCTAAGAAAAGAGCAGTTCATATTATACCTACAATTTTTTTCGTAAATATGGAAATCTCTAGCCATTTCACGAAATATTTGTTTCTTCCCACATCAGGGACAAGATGAAATGAAAGACAATCGCAATTTAGGTATAATATAAAAGCAGGTATACCTACCAAAAAATATATTTCTTTCAACTATCGTTATTCGTCAGGATTTTTTGCACCTTATGGTTAAAATTTTTGTCATCGATTCGACAGAAAACTTATTTCAAATGAGTGTCTTCTGTCTGTTCAAAAAAGAAAAACTTGACCCGTTGTTCTGCATTATTTCTGAGTTCAATGTCAACTATTGCACTTATAGAAATAAATTGTGGAAAATTATATACCTAATTCCTTATATATGTAATTGTTTCGCGAAATATCAATCAATTTCAGCGTGAATATTCGAATTGCTCAAATATGTTCTGAACAGGTATATATATTTGAAATGAGCGCTCTAAATTTCGGTACTAATGTCATTTCTCGTGTATAATCAAGAACTTCCATGAGCAACAAGATTCTCTGAAAAATGAATACAAAAATATTCACATTTCGACTTACACTGTATGATAATCTATAAAAGATTTAAGTTGTATTGATCTGAATACTTTACTGAATCACCTTGTTTATGAATGCTACTCAGAAATATTTGCATTATGTATCGTTGACAAATATCAATTGTTTTACCGGATTCTACGGTTTCGGGAAAGTCTCATATTATATTTTATATTGTAAGCTTGGTTTATATTTCAAAGTCTTATTCTCTGATATACTTATATTATACGTATTCTGTTGGTGGCTTCTATTTTGTTTGGGGTTCATTCTCTCTAATTCAATAACTACTCACTGCAATATTGGGGGATACGTTTGCGATCACTCACATGTGCTTGTCAATATAGTAAAAGTAAAATATAAAAGAGATTTTATTTTACTATAACACACCTCATAAAAATGTAAAAACCACGATGTGGCGATATAATTTGTTGTCGAATAAGGAATCTATGTTATAATCGAAAAGGCATTCAAATTCAACGTTTATTCATGAAAACCTATTAACCTTCCAACATGTCAAGACATAAATTTCTTCAATTTGAAATTGATTAGATCTTCTTGTTCTGCAACATAAGCACTGCAACAGAACACTACATTTTTAACATTTCGATACAGCTCGACTAGGCATTTCATATTTTAACGTAATATTCATACTCGCCAATTTAAAGAATTTACTCTATAATGGCATTCCATATGAAACTTAAGAAGACATATTTTCAGGCCTCTATAAACTTTAGGACTTCCTTCCAATTTTTTCCCTTTGAGTTAAAGATACAGACGAATATAGGATCTATGGATTGCATAAGGTTGGCTATTTCTACACCTGCTATAATTGAATATCAAGTAGTTAAACTATTTCAACATAGAAAAATTAAACTTGAAAATATTCAGGCATCTTATGAATAGATGAGCGGACAATATTCCGTAGTCAAAAATTTTTATCGCGATTTTTCTATCTATTCTACATCAGTAGATTAACAGTTTTCTCCTACTTGAACATGAAGGAAATTGGAATTTTTCCCTTTTCTGTACCTATGACTGAACGTTTTCAAATGAGATTTAGGATATGTGAAAATTGTTATTTATCACTTGTCATGAACAATTTACTGAGGTTGAATATCAGAAATTCAATCTAGATTTCAACCCAAGTGAATCAATTACCTATAACGAAGTGATCGGAAGAATTTTTCCAACGAGAATTTTTTCGTAAACCTTTCAAAAATAGCTCCAAAAAGGAAAAAAAGCGTAGAAGTTTCATTTAACATTTTCGCACATGTAATACTCATGCTCATGTAAGAAAAAATTAGGAAAAATTTTTTTTGAAAAAATGTAAGGAAACTAATGCAAAACCAATGAAAACAATTTCACTTCATTTCGAAGAATATTAGTTATTCTTTCAGAGGCACTCTGTGCTTGTGCGAAAGTTGCATCTGAAGTTTAACGCCGTTTCCAAACGGCCCAAGATCATGATGGGAATAGAACCCACCAGCACCAAAAAGCCGAGAGCGTTTTAGGGTCACTACACCATTAATTATTTATTCATTCATCTATGACGAAGGGACAATGGATTCGGAAGAGTATATACTATTATTAGACTCTATTAGTAAATTATTTACACTTATTACTTACCGGATTTTTATTAACTTAATTGATATTGATTAGTTGACGAAATATTTTTTATTGAATATATTTGTATTAACTCAGTATAAACGAGGCTCGTGCAAGCCATAGTACCTGTTTTGGGATTTATTTTCATCTCAATGGAAAAATAACGAATTTCGTGAAAAACAGTTTCAAACAGTTTCGTGAAAAATTTTTAGTTCCTTTTGATTCTTTTCTAAAATAATCTAATGACAGTAATAATGTACATACTCTTCCGAATCCAATGACTCCTCGTTCATATTTTTCGGACTCGTAGAAAAAGTTTAAATCCAAAAGTAATTCAAATAAAAATGAACTTTAATTCTGTCCAAACAAATGCATTCTAAATGAATAAGTTCTGAAACTCTAACGAGTAGATATTCTTCTTCGTGAATCGATAATATTTACATTAATATATTACTTTCGATAAACCATAAAAATCCATTTGTTTTCATACCTAAACACCGAATCCAAACGTAACGCCGAGATACAGTACAACGCGATAGTTTCATATTACAGATAACGACAAGCAGTCCAAGACGTGCATGTTGCCAAACTCTTGGATCTCTACTTTACGTTATTCAACAAACTTTTATACAGTGGCAGATCGGCCCCCTATAGGAAGGTTGGTGAACTAAAGTTGTATATAATGTGATATTTGGCTGAAAGACGAGATCCGAACGAAAATCTGGAAATCGGTTAATTGGGCCAAATTATCCACACCCAAGACGATATACACGTTAAACAAGGTGAGATCCGAAATCGGATCTCACCTTACCAAACGGATCTCGACTTGTACAGAATTTGTATACAAAGGATCTCACCTTGTAGCTCTTATATATATATATATATATATATATATATATATATATATATATATATATATATATATATATATATATATATATATATATATTATATATATTTATATATATATATATATATATATATATATATATATATATATATTTCTTGAAATTGATTTATTGCCTGTTTAAGATATTTTATTTCGAAAGTTTTTAGCAATAGCAGGCTTTTTTGATATGAAAAACTTCATTTTTGTTGACATTTCGTTGTTATATTACAACTTTGTCAAAACTATCAAAAATTGAATTGATTTTTCTAGAAAATGAGTTCGACATTTGATATCTATAGTAACTCATAAATTGAATTATACATTAGTTTTGACAAAGTTGTAATATAACAACGAAACGTCAACAAAAATAAAGTTTTTCATATCAAAAAAAGCCTGTTATTGCTAAAAACTTTCGAAATAAAATATATAAATATATATATATATATATATATATATATATATATATATATATATATATATATATAATGGTATATTGTTCCGGGAATACATCCGTTGGTTTGTTGAGTGCCTGTTGGGAACAGGCAGACGTTTCGTCAAGGTCTCACTTGACATTATCAATGCTTCAAATGATGGTTATCGATTACTCGGAGTCTGGTGACTGAAAGAGAGATCGGTTTGCTGGCTACCTGTATTTATACGTTTTCGTCGCTGTCGGAGATTATATCTGTCCTGATTGGTTAGCGGTAGCGGTGGCCCCGCCTCCTCAACTGACTGGTCTTGGATAACATCATATGATGATATTTGTCAAATAGACATTCCAATTTAGTAGATACCTACGGGTATAGAAGATATGTGAAAGTTCGATGCTTGGTGTGTCTGTAATCTGAGAGATGTTTTCTACTGATTCCTATAGATGGAATTGTGGGGTATTCATTAATCTACAATAGTTCAATTGGAGTCACAAGAAGACGCTTGGAGATTGAAATCGTTGCCTCACATCGATGGACGTGTTGCGACTGACGAGTTCCTTGCAGAACGGAATATATGTCTCGCACTTCCATCAGGTGTGGCATCGATTTCAATATTCCTCTTATCCCTTGAAGGATAATGGAGACATCACATCGTACACGTTCACATATCTAGCTCTACTATAACATTCTTTTGGTTAATTTGAATTTTTCGAATGAATGTTCTAGTGTTCATTTTCTTATATATATATATATATATATATATATATATATATATATATATATATATATATATATATATATATATATATATATATATATATATATATATATATATATATATATATATATATATATATATATATATATATATATATATATATATATATATATATATATATATAATATACATACGTGTCTGTACATATTTCTCTTTTTAATGTTTCAGACTTGCTACGCCTCTATCAATTCTGAATATGATGTGGCAGCTTCAGGCAACATACTTTTTGATGATAAAAAAATAAATCGTAGTCAACCAGATTTCGTTCAAGGATTCTCTGGATACGACCGCAAGTATGTAATCAAAATATGAAAAGATTTCGTTTACTGGGTATTCTATTGATTGAGCAATATCAATCAAATCATCAATCAATAAAAAAATATTGAAACAATTTTCATAGAAATCTGATTTGGCTTTGATCAATGACATTTCAGAAAGAATTGAGTACTGTACTCAAACTATAAGGTGCAGAGATTAATGGTTTAAAATTTTCAGAAAAAAATGCTTCATAAATAAAAATGCTTCATGAGGTGGAGCAAGTTAAAACCACAGTGACCTACTGCTGAAACGTATACTTTCTTACAATTATAACATCATCATTGAAACGTGTGCATTTTCTTCTATATGCTTTTCCGCATACTCTCGGACCTGATATCGTCGAGATTAGTACAAAAAATCAATTTGCAGTATGGTTGATTATTCATCTTAATTATGAATTAATTAAATACTAACAACATTATTGAAATGTATTATATGTCCAACTCGAAATACTCGACTGAATTCCAGGAAATTTTAAATACACAGGATTACTTTTCTGGTCTACAGTACCATTATCAAGAAATGAATGAAACTGGTACGCATAATAAACGTTCTGTATTCTATTTTCCGCTACAAAAAAACATGTGTCATTGTTACTACGATAAGAAGTGATCTTTGATTCCCTTCCATTAATCATTTATTAGGTCGATAATTGAAGAAGTCTATTATCCGTACTAAACCTTTGAGCTTTTTCAAATTGAAGTAGATTTTTTTGTCCTTTATTCAATAAATATGCCTAATGAACAGTTCGAGTAGAATCTTCTCATTTCGAAACTAAATTGACACTGAATTTAACAACTGAAATTAGAGTTGAACTTCGAAATGGGTGCTATGCGTTACATTATTCAACAAACAACGGAAAATGTGAATATTTATTCACTGTGCAGCTCTCTATTCGTCAAGAAATGGCGTGTTAGTTGAATTTGTCAAGATGCAGACTCATACTATAAACTATTAGTAGTAGTAGTAGTAATCGTTTATTAATTTTTATGGCATTTTTACAATAAAATACATTTTTAAAAAAACAAAGGAGGGAGGTTATAAGGCCGTTTCGACCTTCTTCAACCCTAGAACAGTACAAAAGAAGAAATTTTCTTATTATCTGAACAATAGATAATAGAGTTTTTGAATTTAATACAATTAAATTGCCATTTTTTGTTGCGGCTGTGGCCGACTTTTTGATTACGTGCCATTCGGACGAACGTCGGATTTTCAATTCATCCGACGTTTGATGGTAAAGGAAACCACAGAAAACTTTACCCACGTAATGTACATAAATGATGGGATTACAATATATGTATCTAATACTAAAATGAATGATCTGTAATAACGCACTTTCGGTATTGACTTTTCGCGAATTTTCGGCACTACTCGGATTTTCGGCACTGCGCGAACTTTCGGAACTACTCGTACTTACTCTAAATATTATTAGTTGAATTCAATTATTACATTTTCATAGTATATATTATACAATTATTATAACTCTACTTATTATGTTGAAATATTTCTAATAATGACTTTGCCGTTTAACTATTCGTTGAACTTGAAAGAATTTAAATTTCAATTTTATTAATTTGAAATCACTTTTTTAATTTGAGCTACAACAATAATTTTCATTTTGAATCTCAGCGGATCAGTAGCGGGATGTCCTCTAGGTATTCGAGGACTTCTTCTGAGGGGTCGGGCATCCTTCCAAGTAATCTTGCCGGCGGGAATGGGAATTTTAGTTTCGGTCTTTTTGCAGATATCGGTCGCCATCCACGACACGGCGACATCAGCGTCGCTTTGGCTTCGCGATTTTCACCTTGAAGTGTACGATGGGCATAACGGATTTGGAGTTTTTTCATGAAACATGAAATAGGTGGAATTTTTACATGATTGAAAACTAAGTGGGACGGATAGTGTCGGTCTAATCGGAAGATGCTGCGACAGATTGCTCTTTCGCAGCTTTCCAATTGTTTAAGAAGTCGATTTGAGATGGTTGAATAAAGAGTAGCTCTATAGGAAATTATTGGACGAATGAAAGTTTTATATGTATGTAGGAGGGTCTGAGGATTACATCCCCGGATTCTCCCCCTAAGAGCATATAAAAGATTGGCTCTATTTCTGACTTTTTTAAGAGCTTCACTTATATCCAACGACCAGAGATTATTTTGAGAAAATTTCAAACCCAGGTAGGTGACTTCGTCCTGAAGTTGGAGTTGTTCACCCCAAAGTCTAAGATTAACGTCACCTTTGGAAAAGTGGCGAGATTGAGTGTATTTGAAATGGCGAAATAGAATTAATTGTGTTTTCCCTGGGTTTGGTGTTATTCTCCATTTCCGTGCCCACGCACCGATCTCGTCGAGTTGCCTCTGCGCTATGCGGTTGCATAGTGCCGACGTTCTAGCCGTGGCCCAGGTTGCGGTGTCATCTGCAAAAAAAAAACTTTTGAGCGACTGTGATGCGGATGTGGTATATCATGAGTATAAATTAGGTAAAGTATTGGTGCGAGTACTGATCCTTGCGGTATGCCGGCAAACGGCGTAAATGAATCTGAATAGGACGATTTTACTTTAACTTTCATTTCGCGATCGGACAAATAAGGCGCAATTAATTTGATGAAATGTAATGGAAGATGGATATCCTGTAGTTTCCGGACTAATCCGGCGTGCCAGACTTGATCGAAAGCCCGTTGGATATCCAAGAACGCCGCGAGGACGCATTCACCAGAGTTAAGTGCTCTGGTAATATCAGTGTGTAACCGCAGAAGAGGATCAGTCGTCGAGTGAAAAGCTCTGAAACCGTGTTGAAAATCAGGTATTATATTATTTCGATCGGTGAACTCCTTGAGTCGCTGGCAAATAATTTTCTCAAATAATTTGCCAACCACACTAAGCAAAGATATCGGTCTATAATTATTCGCGGATGTGAGATCCTTATGTGGTTTAGGTATAAGGATCGTAGTGGCTTTTTTCCATTCACACGGAAAATAACATAGCTGAATGCAGCGATTAAATATTGTGCCTAGATATTCGTGGCATTCCGGAGGAATTTGCTTGAGAATTGTTCGATTGATACCGTCGCTGCCCGGCGCGGTGTTCCTTCCCGCGCCAATAGTTTCGGCCACTATTTCCGCGGTGATCGGCGCATTCAGTATTCCGTCGTCGTTCATTTCGAAGTTAATTTCTGTATTTTTCAAGTCGACGAAATTATTTTCTAATTCCTGAAAAAGTGTATTGTCGAACTTTGCATTTTGCGGAATTTGATAAATACTTTGAAGATGGTTTTTGAAAACGTTAGCTTTTTCCAAAGGACTGTTAAAATATGTGTTTCTAGACTTCAGAAAGGAAACTCGCGAGTTGTACGATTTAGTTAGAATTTCCGCCAGTACGATTTGCCGTCTCTGTAATCAAGATTGGCTGTCGATTCAGACCATTTCTCTTCCATAAAACGGTTAGTTTCTCGGCGAATAGTCGCTGAAATACGATTGTATTCTGTCTTAATCGCCGGGTCTCTAGTTCTCAAAAAGTACCGGTAGATACGCCTTTTTTCTTTAATCAAATTCACAATGAACGGCGGTAGTGGAGGTCGTTTTATATTGATAGTACGCTCGGGAACGGCAGTTTCAAGGGCGGTGGTAATAGTTCCTGAGAACTCAGATATTGTATTGTTTATGTCCGCGATATTATCTAATTGAGGGGGATCGAGGAGATTTTGCGATATGAGATCGCGAAACAGATTCCAGTTTGCCTTTTTAAAGTCCCTGAATGTGATTAATTCAGGTTGAGGGTCGGGGGGCGAAGTTAAATTTGTCTTTATAAGTAAGGGAAGATGATCGGATGTTACTGTTTGCCCGATAAAACACTGATCATCTAAGTGATTTATTAGGTCCGGAGTTGTAATGATGTGGTCAGGGATTGAGGATCCCTGGTGATTGAGAGGTGTAGGATAATTATTGTAACAGCGCCAGAGGTTTAGTTCAATGAGGCAATCAGACAGGATTCGGCCATTTATATTCGTATGAGTGTCCCCGAACTGGGTATGTCTGGCATTGAAGTCGCCAAGAATTATCGAATATGGAATGGTCGCTATGTAGCGTAGAAAATCGGCCGGAAGGCGATCCTGTCCAGGAGGATGATAGTAGCTGAATATTGTTACTATCTTGTTACTTAAATGAATTTGAGCTGCTGTACATTCAAGATGCGCGAACGCATCTGGGAGTTTGAAATTTGTTGATACAATAGACGAATGAATTAATAATGCGGTGCCTCGATAGCTTCCCAGCGTACTATTTTTTTGAAAACATGAATATTGCGACATTTGAATTGTAGATTTCAACTTGGTTTCAATTATAGAAAGAATGGATATTCGATTTTCCTGGAGAAGAGCTTTAAGAAGATGACGTTTGCGGCGTAGTCCGCAAACGTTGATCGTACCTACCGTGAAATTCATCATTAAAGTTATTATTGTTCTGATCTAGTTGGCGATGGAATATCGTCGAAAATTATATCAAGTGGCGCAAGAGTGATTGAAATTTGATTTCCGATATAATTTATGCGCGTGTTACGATTCAAAAAGTCGCGAGATGTACATTCGATTACTTTTGCTATGATTTCCCTTTTTTCAGGGAGAATATTTGAAAGAGTTTGTGTAATGAATCGAATCATGTCGTTGATTCGAGCAAAATTCACAATGTCTGAATGATCGCGCTTCTGGGTACTTTCGTTTAGTACCTTTACGGGGGCAGTGGATTCGGTCGAGGTCGGTGGTTCGCGACGTTTTGGACATTTCAAGTCCCATGCAGGATGGTTGCCCTTGCAGTTAGGACAAGTGGGATTTTCTAATTTGGGATAAGGAGAATTTTTGTGGCTCTCGCCGCAGGAAGCGCAAATAGGTTTAGCGGTGCATTCGGAGCGATCATGCCCCGATTGCGAACAGGTTGAACAATATTTTTGGATGGGTTGGGGGACTCTTGAGGGTTCGGCCTCATGGATTCGTCCGTAGATTGGGAGGCCTCTGATGAGAATGGCATCGATAGCATTCTTTGAATGGGTTGTTACTCTGATAAGAGTAGTTGGCTTATTTGAGGCCTTGGATACGATTCTCCAACATTTGTTGAAGGGAATATTTATGGAAGTTAGTGCTTCAATGATTTCGTCAATTTCGTAGTCAAGATTGACGTTTTTAATCACACAGGAGTATGATATCTTGGATGATTTTTGAGTCGAATGCCTTATTGCATTATTGTTAAGAGGAGAAAATGTGATAGAAGAGTTACCTACGACGTTTTGTAGGGTTTTCTGGAAGTCATTAGGCGCTGGAGATTTGCACTCTATTAGTGCTGTCAGGTTGTAATTGACTTTAACGTTATTGAGATTAGGGATTGGAGTAGTTCTAAGTAATTTGAAAAACTCGCGTTGGGTTTTGTATTGGGATGGGATATTTCGAACAACGTATCGGAAGATTTTTGGGCCTGGTGCAATGGTATTGTTGACTGAGGAGTTTGAATTGGAGTTATTCGAAGAGATAGACGATATCGACGTATCGCCGTTGAAGGAAGAGGATTTGTTAAGGTTTGAATGTTCGGGAGAGGTTAGGGGAGTAGTGCGATTGACGAGTTCGATGTTGGTGACTCTTTTTCGCGTACTTCGCGGTTCGATTTTTTGAATTGTTTCCATGATCGGAGTTGAAGAACGACGTGGGCGTGGCGTTGGCGATTTCGTTTTTTCCTTCGTTGGAGGAACGGCGGGTGGATTTTTACGGCCACCCGGTTTCGCGTTATTAGGCATTATGAAACGAACAGTAAATATATAGAGTTTTTCTAACTACAGGCAAATCTGAAAGAAAAGTATGGTTAATAACGATAATATTCACCGGGTGGGTGTGGCTTCAGTCCGGGTTCAACGTCTGGTCTGCTCTGGAAATCTGGAGCTGTTGCACTTCAAAATAGCACGTAGGTCTTTAGAAAGACCTATGGATAAGAAAAGATTTGGATCAGTGATCTTTTCCTAAATCCTTACGCACTACAAGAACAACTTTGGCTTCAGATCGAAGAAGGAAAAGGTGACTTTCGAAACGCCCTCCGGTCCTAGATCTGAATGAGGGGAACAACTATTAGTTAAAATTCACGTGAGCTCCCTCTATAGAAGAAAAAACGGCATGGGACCATTCTTACACATTGCAGACAGATTTCTGTGGTGTTCGAATGAAATATCCACAAAGCCTCACGTACTCGCACTAATGTTTTCATGAGTAGGAATCTAGAATGCCATGGAGAGTTCATTCGTCTTTTCTTCGATGAAGAGCTCACGTGAATTTTCACTAAATGTTGTTCCCCTCATTTGGATCTACGACCTGATTGAATACGGAATGATGATTCATAATAATTATGAAAAAATTGTATTTTATTTTCATTTAATGATATTGATGATTTTTTCGAAGCTCACTTAATATTCACTCTCGAAAGTGATGGGTTCGTTCTCGTTGACAACATTTATGTAAACCTGTGACTTGATACTTTTATTTGAAATATTTCGATATTTCGATTAAGAGTCTCAGTATTTACTAGTATGAATGATTCGTGAATCTTGAAACTGTTTATTTATATATATATATATATATATATATATATATATATATATATATATATATATATATATATATATATATATATATATATATATATATATATATATATATATATGTATATATATATATATATATATATATATATATATATATATATATATATATGTATATATATATATATATATATATATATATATATATATATATATATATATATATGTATATATGTATATATACCTTGAAATTGATTTATTGCCTGTTTAAGATATTTTATTTTGATTTTAGCAATGACAGGCTTTTTTGATATGAAAAAATCTATTTTTGTTAACGTTTCGTTGTTATATTACAACTTTGTCAAAACTAATGAATAATTATATATAATTATAATATATATATATATATATATATATATATATATATATATATATATATATATATATATATATATATATATATATATATATATATATATATATATATATATATATAAGAAAATGAACACTAGAATATTCATTTGAAAAATTGAAATTAATCAAGAGAATGTTATAGTAGAGCTAGATATGTGAACGTGTACGATGTGATGTCTCCATTATCCTTCAAGGGATAAATGTTACAGAAATATTGAAATCGATGCCACACCTGATGGAAGTGCGAGACATATATGTTTCGTTCTGCAAGGAACTCGTCAGTCGCACCACGTCCATCGAAGTGAGGCAACGATTTCAACCTCCAAGCATCTTCTTGTGACTTCAAGTGGAAGATCGTAGAGTAATGAATACTCTACAATTCCATCTATAGAAATCAGTAGAAAACACCTCTCTCGGATTACAGACACACCAAGCATCGAAATTTCACATATCTTCTATACCCGTAGGTATCTACTAAATTGCAATGTCTATTTGACAAATATCATCGAACGATGTTTTTAAATGTCAATAGGTTGCGTTAGTAGTACGCTCGCGTTTATTCCCGTATTTCAGGGGCCTATTCGGCGATATTTTTAAGGAAATGAAATTTTTTCGAATAGGCCCCTGAAATACGGAAATAAACGCGAGCGTACTACTAACGCAACCTATTGACATTTAAAAACATCGTTCGATGATATTTGTCAAATAGACATTGCAATTTAGTAGATACCTACGGGTATAGAAGATATGTGAAATTTCGATGCTTGGTGTGTCTGTAATCCGAGAGAGGTGTTTTCTACTGATTTCTATAGATGGAATTGTAGAGTATTCATTACTCTACGATCTTCCACTTGAAGTCACAAGAAGATGCTTGGAGGTTGAAATCGTTGCCTCACTTCGATGGACGTGGTGCGACTGACGAGTTCCTTGCAGAACGAAACATATATGTCTCGCACTTCCATCAGGTGTGGCATCGATTTCAATATTTCTCTAACATTATCCCTTGAAGGATAATGGAGACATCACATCGTACACGTTCACATATCTAGCTCTACTATAACATTCTCTTGATTAATTTCAATTTTTCAAATGAATGTTCTAGTGTTCATTTTCTCAAATATTTCATTCAGTGTCATAAGCACAAAAAATTTCATTTCCTTATATATATATATATATATATATATATATATATATATATATATATATATATATATATATATTCTCGTGTTATATGGAAGTCCTCCGAAACGGCTCAAATTCATTTTGTCATGAAATAAAAAATCTGATATTACTCTGAATTTTTCATCCCTCTACGATCAACCTCCATTTTTTATTTGTTAATTGAAAACTTAAATTTTTTTCGACAAGATTTTAATTTTTATTCTGTTATGAATTAAAATAAAAAATCTGATATTACTCTCAATTTTTCATCCCTCTACGATCAACTCCTACTTTTTATATATTAATTATGAAGTTAATTTTTTTTGGCAAAAATTTTTTCTCATTTTGTCATGACTTAGAATAAAAAATTTCATATTACTTCCAATTTTACTCTCTTTTTATCAACCTCTATATTTCCATCCCGATTTTCATTTTTGAGTTTTATTTATTTATTTGAGTTTTTTCATTTATTGAGATGGCAATCAAATATTATAATTGTAGTACGATAATAAATATAATATTATGTAAATGAGATGAACACGAAATACAGTAATAAATATAGGAAAATGAAAACATCACGCACGTACAAAATTGGTATATATATATATATATATATATATAATCGTATTAATATTTTACAGTGAAAATTGAGAATTGAAATTACACTTCAAAAGTTTTGAACTCGACTGGGATTCGAACCCAGGTTCTTTGGGTTTACGCCCCACTGCTTTTGACCGCTAAGCTACCGAGGTCTACACTTTGAGATGCAACTTCAATTCATATCTAACAACTCTTTTATTCGTCAAGCTAGTTATTCGACGCTCGGATTGTCGTCTTTGATACCTGCTGCGAAAGTGAGTGACACCTACCCATCCTCCCAGATGTATTTATTTTTTCCGTAAGGAACAATGATAATTATAGAAGAGTAATTTAATCGTGTTAACCAACCACGTGCGGACATGAATAATCGTATTAATATTTTACAGTGAAAATTGAGAATTGAAATTACACTTCAAAAGTTTTGAACTCGACTGGGATTCGAACCCAGGTTCTTTGGGTTTACGCCCCACTGCTTTTGACCGCTAAGCTACCGAGGTCTACACTTTGAGATGCAACTTCAATTCATATCTAACAACTCTTTTATTCGTCAAGCTAGTTATTCGACGCTCGGATTGTCGTCTTTGATACCTGCTGCGAAAGTGAGTGACACCTACCCATCCTCCCAGATGTATTTATTTTTTCCGTAAGGAACAATGATAATTATAGAAGAGTAATTTAATCGTGTTAACCAACCACGTGCGGACATGAATAATCGTATTAATATTTTACAGTGAAAATTGAGAATTGAAATTACACTTCAAAAGTTTTGAACTCGACTGGGATTCGAACCCAGGTTCTTTGGGTTTACGCCCCACTGCTTTTGACCGCTAAGCTACCGAGGTCTACACTTTGAGATGCAACTTCAATTCATATCTAACAACTCTTTTATTCGTCAAGCTAGTTATTCGACGCTCGGATTGTCGTCTTTGATACCTGCTGCGAAAGTGAGTGACACCTACCCATCCTCCCAGATGTATTTATTTTTTCCGTAAGGAACAATGATAATTATAGAAGAGTAATTTAATCGTGTTAACCAACCACGTGCGGACATGAATAATCGTATTAATATTTTACAGTGAAAATTGAGAATTGAAATTACACTTCAAAAGTTTTGAACTCGACTGGGATTCGAACCCAGGTTCTTTGGGTTTACGCCCCACTGCTTTTGACCGCTAAGCTACCGAGGTCTACACTTTGAGATGCAACTTCAATTCATATCTAACAACTCTTTTATTCGTCAAGCTAGTTATTCGACGCTCGGATTGTCGTCTTTGATACCTGCTGCGAAAGTGAGTGACACCTACCCATCCTCCCAGATGTATTTATTTTTTCCGTAAGGAACAATGATAATTATAGAAGAGTAATTTAATCGTGTTAACCAACCACGTGCGGACATGAATAATCGTATTAATATTTTACAGTGAAAATTGAGAATTGAAATTACACTTCAAAAGTTTTGAACTCGACTGGGATTCGAACCCAGGTTCTTTGGGTTTACGCCCCACTGCTTTTGACCGCTAAGCTACCGAGGTCTACACTTTGAGATGCAACTTCAATTCATATCTAACAACTCTTTTATTCGTCAAGCTAGTTATTCGACGCTCGGATTGTCGTCTTTGATACCTGCTGCGAAAGTGAGTGACACCTACCCATCCTCCCAGATGTATTTATTTTTTCCGTAAGGAACAATGATAATTATAGAAGAGTAATTTAATCGTGTTAACCAACCACGTGCGGACATGAATAATCGTATTAATATTTTACAGTGAAAATTGAGAATTGAAATTACACTTCAAAAGTTTTGAACTCGACTGGGATTCGAACCCAGGTTCTTTGGGTTTACGCCCCACTGCTTTTGACCGCTAAGCTACCGAGGTCTACACTTTGAGATGCAACTTCAATTCATATCTAACAACTCTTTTATTCGTCAAGCTAGTTATTCGACGCTCGGATTGTCGTCTTTGATACCTGCTGCGAAAGTGAGTGACACCTACCCATCCTCCCAGATGTATTTATTTTTTCCGTAAGGAACAATGATAATTATAGAAGAGTAATTTAATCGTGTTAACCAACCACGTGCGGACATGAATAATCGTATTAATATTTTACAGTGAAAATTGAGAATTGAAATTACACTTCAAAAGTTTTGAACTCGACTGGGATTCGAACCCAGGTTCTTTGGGTTTACGCCCCACTGCTTTTGACCGCTAAGCTACCGAGGTCTACACTTTGAGATGCAACTTCAATTCATATCTAACAACTCTTTTATTCGTCAAGCTAGTTATTCGACGCTCGGATTGTCGTCTTTGATACCTGCTGCGAAAGTGAGTGACACCTACCCATCCTCCCAGATGTATTTATTTTTTCCGTAAGGAACAATGATAATTATAGAAGAGTAATTTAATCGTGTTAACCAACCACGTGCGGACATGAATAATCGTATTAATATTTTACAGTGAAAATTGAGAATTGAAATTACACTTCAAAAGTTTTGAACTCGACTGGGATTCGAACCCAGGTTCTTTGGGTTTACGCCCCACTGCTTTTGACCGCTAAGCTACCGAGGTCTACACTTTGAGATGCAACTTCAATTCATATCTAACAACTCTTTTATTCGTCAAGCTAGTTATTCGACGCTCGGATTGTCGTCTTTGATACCTGCTGCGAAAGTGAGTGACACCTACCCATCCTCCCAGATGTATTTATTTTTTCCGTAAGGAACAATGATAATTATAGAAGAGTAATTTAATCGTGTTAACCAACCACGTGCGGACATGAATAATCGTATTAATATTTTACAGTGAAAATTGAGAATTGAAATTACACTTCAAAAGTTTTGAACTCGACTGGGATTCGAACCCAGGTTCTTTGGGTTTACGCCCCACTGCTTTTGACCGCTAAGCTACCGAGGTCTACACTTTGAGATGCAACTTCAATTCATATCTAACAACTCTTTTATTCGTCAAGCTAGTTATTCGACGCTCGGATTGTCGTCTTTGATACCTGCTGCGAAAGTGAGTGACACCTACCCATCCTCCCAGATGTATTTATTTTTTCCGTAAGGAACAATGATAATTATAGAAGAGTAATTTAATCGTGTTAACCAACCACGTGCGGACATGAATAATCGTATTAATATTTTACAGTGAAAATTGAGAATTGAAATTACACTTCAAAAGTTTTGAACTCGACTGGGATTCGAACCCAGGTTCTTTGGGTTTACGCCCCACTGCTTTTGACCGCTAAGCTACCGAGGTCTACACTTTGAGATGCAACTTCAATTCATATCTAACAACTCTTTTATTCGTCAAGCTAGTTATTCGACGCTCGGATTGTCGTCTTTGATACCTGCTGCGAAAGTGAGTGACACCTACCCATCCTCCCAGATGTATTTATTTTTTCCGTAAGGAACAATGATAATTATAGAAGAGTAATTTAATCGTGTTAACCAACCACGTGCGGACATGAATAATCGTATTAATATTTTACAGTGAAAATTGAGAATTGAAATTACACTTCAAAAGTTTTGAACTCGACTGGGATTCGAACCCAGGTTCTTTGGGTTTACGCCCCACTGCTTTTGACCGCTAAGCTACCGAGGTCTACACTTTGAGATGCAACTTCAATTCATATCTAACAACTCTTTTATTCGTCAAGCTAGTTATTCGACGCTCGGATTGTCGTCTTTGATACCTGCTGAAAGTGAGTGACACCTACCCATCCTCCCAGATGTATTTATTTTTTCCGTAAGGAACAATGATAATTATAGAAGAGTAATTTAATCGTGTTAACCAACCACGTGCGGACATGAATAATCGTATTAATATTTTACAGTGAAAATTGAGAATTGAAATTACACTTCAAAAGTTTTGAACTCGACTGGGATTCGAACCCAGGTTCTTTGGGTTTACGCCCCACTGCTTTTGACCGCTAAGCTACCGAGGTCTACACTTTGAGATGCAACTTCAATTCATATCTAACAACTCTTTTATTCGTCAAGCTAGTTATTCGACGCTCGGATTGTCGTCTTTGATACCTGCTGCGAAAGTGAGTGACACCTACCCATCCTCCCAGATGTATTTATTTTTTCCGTAAGGAACAATGATAATTATAGAAGAGTAATTTAATCGTGTTAACCAACCACGTGCGGACATGAATAATCGTATTAATATTTTACAGTGAAAATTGAAAAGAACCTGGGTTCGAATCCCAGTCGAGTTCAAAACTTTTGAAGTGTAATTTCAATTCTCAATTTTCACTGTAAAATATTAATACGATTATTCATGTCCGCACGTGGTTGGTTAACACGATTAAATTACTCTTCTATAATTATCATTGTTCCTTACGGAAAAAATAAATACATCTGGGAGGATGGGTAGGTGTCACTCACTTTCGCAGCAGGTATCAAAGACGACAATCCGAGCGTCGAATAACTAGCTTGACGAATAAAAGAGTTGTTAGATATGAATTGAAGTTGCATCTCAAAGTGTAGACCTCGGTAGCTTAGCGGTCAAAAGCAGTGGGGCGTAAACCCAAAACCTGGGTTCGAATCCCAGTCGAGTTCAAAACTTTTGAAGTGTAATTTCAATTCTCAATTTTCACTGTAAAATATTAATACGATTATTCATGTCCGCACGTGGTTGGTTAACACGATTAAATTACTCTTCTATAATTATCATTGTTCCTTACGGAAAAAATAAATACATCTGGGAGGATGGGTAGGTGTCACTCACTTTCGCAGCAGGTATCAAAGACGACAATCCGAGCGTCGAATAACTAGCTTGACGAATAAAAGAGTTGTTAGATATGAATTGAAGTTGCATCTCAAAGTGTAGACCTCGGTAGCTTAGCGGTCAAAAGCAGTGGGGCGTAAACCCAAAGAACCTGGGTTCGAATCCCAGTCGAGTTCAAAACTTTTGAAGTGTAATTTCAATTCTCAATTTTCACTGTAAAATATTAATACGATTATTCATGTCCGCACGTGGTTGGTTAACACGATTAAATTACTCTTCTATAATTATCATTGTTCCTTACGGAAAAAATAAATACATCTGGGAGGATGGGTAGGTGTCACTCACTTTCGCAGCAGGTATCAAAGACGACAATCCGAGCGTCGAATAACTAGCTTGACGAATAAAAGAGTTGTTAGATATGAATTGAAGTTGCATCTCAAAGTGTAGACCTCGGTAGCTTAGCGGTCAAAAGCAGTGGGGCGTAAACCCAAAGAACCTGGGTTCGAATCCCAGTCGAGTTCAAAACTTTTGAAGTGTAATTTCAATTCTCAATTTTCACTGTAAAATATTAATACGATTATTCATGTCCGCACGTGGTTGGTTAACACGATTAAATTACTCTTCTATAATTATCATTGTTCCTTACGGAAAAAATAAATACATCTGGGAGGATGGGTAGGTGTCACTCACTTTCGCAGCAGGTATCAAAGACGACAATCCGAGCGTCGAATAACTAGCTTGACGAATAAAAGAGTTGTTAGATATGAATTGAAGTTGCATCTCAAAGTGTAGACCTCGGTAGCTTAGCGGTCAAAAGCAGTGGGGCGTAAACCCAAAGAACCTGGGTTCGAATCCCAGTCGAGTTCAAAACTTTTGAAGTGTAATTTCAATTCTCAATTTTCACTGTAAAATATTAATACGATTATTCATGTCCGCACGTGGTTGGTTAACACGATTAAATTACTCTTCTATAATTATCATTGTTCCTTACGGAAAAAATAAATACATCTGGGAGGATGGGTAGGTGTCACTCACTTTCGCAGCAGGTATCAAAGACGACAATCCGAGCGTCGAATAACTAGCTTGACGAATAAAAGAGTTGTTAGATATGAATTGAAGTTGCATCTCAAAGTGTAGACCTCGGTAGCTTAGCGGTCAAAAGCAGTGGGGCGTAAACCCAAAGAACCTGGGTTCGAATCCCAGTCGAGTTCAAAACTTTTGAAGTGTAATTTCAATTCTCAATTTTCACTGTAAAATATTAATACGATTATTCATGTCCGCACGTGGTTGGTTAACACGATTAAATTACTCTTCTATAATTATCATTGTTCCTTACGGAAAAAATAAATACATCTGGGAGGATGGGTAGGTGTCACTCACTTTCGCAGCAGGTATCAAAGACGACAATCCGAGCGTCGAATAACTAGCTTGACGAATAAAAGAGTTGTTAGATATGAATTGAAGTTGCATCTCAAAGTGTAGACCTCGGTAGCTTAGCGGTCAAAAGCAGTGGGGCGTAAACCCAAAGAACCTGGGTTCGAATCCCAGTCGAGTTCAAAACTTTTGAAGTGTAATTTCAATTCTCAATTTTCACTGTAAAATATTAATACGATTATTCATGTCCGCACGTGGTTGGTTAACACGATTAAATTACTCTTCTATAATTATCATTGTTCCTTACGGAAAAAATAAATACATCTGGGAGGATGGGTAGGTGTCACTCACTTTCGCAGCAGGTATCAAAGACGACAATCCGAGCGTCGAATAACTAGCTTGACGAATAAAAGAGTTGTTAGATATGAATTGAAGTTGCATCTCAAAGTGTAGACCTCGGTAGCTTAGCGGTCAAAAGCAGTGGGGCGTAAACCCAAAGAACCTGGGTTCGAATCCCAGTCGAGTTCAAAACTTTTGAAGTGTAATTTCAATTCTCAATTTTCACTGTAAAATATTAATACGATTATTCATGTCCGCACGTGGTTGGTTAACACGATTAAATTACTCTTCTATAATTATCATTGTTCCTTACGGAAAAAATAAATACATCTGGGAGGATGGGTAGGTGTCACTCACTTTCGCAGCAGGTATCAAAGACGACAATCCGAGCGTCGAATAACTAGCTTGACGAATAAAAGAGTTGTTAGATATGAATTGAAGTTGCATCTCAAAGTGTAGACCTCGGTAGCTTAGCGGTCAAAAGCAGTGGGGCGTAAACCCAAAGAACCTGGGTTCGAATCCCAGTCGAGTTCAAAACTTTTGAAGTGTAATTTCAATTCTCAATTTTCACTGTAAAATATTAATACGATTATTCATGTCCGCACGTGGTTGGTTAACACGATTAAATTACTCTTCTATAATTATCATTGTTCCTTACGGAAAAAATAAATACATCTGGGAGGATGGGTAGGTGTCACTCACTTTCGCAGCAGGTATCAAAGACGACAATCCGAGCGTCGAATAACTAGCTTGACGAATAAAAGAGTTGTTAGATATGAATTGAAGTTGCATCTCAAAGTGTAGACCTCGGTAGCTTAGCGGTCAAAAGCAGTGGGGCGTAAACCCAAAGAACCTGGGTTCGAATCCCAGTCGAGTTCAAAACTTTTGAAGTGTAATTTCAATTCTCAATTTTCACTGTAAAATATTAATACGATTATTCATGTCCGCACGTGGTTGGTTAACACGATTAAATTACTCTTCTATAATTATCATTGTTCCTTACGGAAAAAATAAATACATCTGGGAGGATGGGTAGGTGTCACTCACTTTCGCAGCAGGTATCAAAGACGACAATCCGAGCGTCGAATAACTAGCTTGACGAATAAAAGAGTTGTTAGATATGAATTGAAGTTGCATCTCAAAGTGTAGACCTCGGTAGCTTAGCGGTCAAAAGCAGTGGGGCGTAAACCCAAAGAACCTGGGTTCGAATCCCAGTCGAGTTCAAAACTTTTGAAGTGTAATTTCAATTCTCAATTTTCACTGTAAAATATTAATACGATTATTCATGTCCGCACGTGGTTGGTTAACACGATTAAATTACTCTTCTATAATTATCATTGTTCCTTACGGAAAAAATAAATACATCTGGGAGGATGGGTAGGTGTCACTCACTTTCGCAGCAGGTATCAAAGACGACAATCCGAGCGTCGAATAACTAGCTTGACGAATAAAAGAGTTGTTAGATATGAATTGAAGTTGCATCTCAAAGTGTAGACCTCGGTAGCTTAGCGGTCAAAAGCAGTGGGGCGTAAACCCAAAGAACCTGGGTTCGAATCCCAGTCGAGTTCAAAACTTTTGAAGTGTAATTTCAATTCTCAATTTTCACTGTAAAATATTAATACGATTATTCATGTCCGCACGTGGTTGGTTAACACGATTAAATTACTCTTCTATAATTATCATTGTTCCTTACGGAAAAAATAAATACATCTGGGAGGATGGGTAGGTGTCACTCACTTCGCAGCAGGTATCAAAGACGACAATCCGAGCGTCGAATAACTAGCTTGACGAATAAAAGAGTTGTTAGATATGAATTGAAGTTGCATCTCAAAGTGTAGACCTCGGTAGCTTAGCGGTCAAAAGCAGTGGGGCGTAAACCCAAAGAACCTGGGTTCGAATCCCAGTCGAGTTCAAAACTTTTGAAGTGTAATTTCAATTCTCAATTTTCACTGTAAAATATTAATACGATTATTCATGTCCGCACGTGGTTGGTTAACACGATTAAATTACTCTTCTATAATTATCATTGTTCCTTACGGAAAAAATAAATACATCTGGGAGGATGGGTAGGTGTCACTCACTTTCGCAGCAGGTATCAAAGACGACAATCCGAGCGTCGAATAACTAGCTTGACGAATAAAAGAGTTGTTAGATATGAATTGAAGTTGCATCTCAAAGTGTAGACCTCGGTAGCTTAGCGGTCAAAAGCAGTGGGGCGTAAACCCAAAGAACCTGGGTTCGAATCCCAGTCGAGTTCAAAACTTTTGAAGTGTAATTTCAATTCTCAATTTTCACTGTAAAATATTAATACGATTATTCATGTCCGCACGTGGTTGGTTAACACGATTAAATTACTCTTCTATAATTATCATTGTTCCTTACGGAAAAAATAAATACATCTGGGAGGATGGGTAGGTGTCACTCACTTTCGCAGCAGGTATCAAAGACGACAATCCGAGCGTCGAATAACTAGCTTGACGAATAAAAGAGTTGTTAGATATGAATTGAAGTTGCATCTCAAAGTGTAGACCTCGGTAGCTTAGCGGTCAAAAGCAGTGGGGCGTAAACCCAAAGAACCTGGGTTCGAATCCCAGTCGAGTTCAAAACTTTTGAAGTGTAATTTCAATTCTCAATTTTCACTGTAAAATATTAATACGATTATTCATGTCCGCACGTGGTTGGTTAACACGATTAAATTACTCTTCTATAATTATCATTGTTCCTTACGGAAAAAATAAATACATCTGGGAGGATGGGTAGGTGTCACTCACTTTCGCAGCAGGTATCAAAGACGACAATCCGAGCGTCGAATAACTAGCTTGACGAATAAAAGAGTTGTTAGATATGAATTGAAGTTGCATCTCAAAGTGTAGACCTCGGTAGCTTAGCGGTCAAAAGCAGTGGGGCGTAAACCCAAAGAACCTGGGTTCGAATCCCAGTCGAGTTCAAAACTTTTGAAGTGTAATTTCAATTCTCAATTTTCACTGTAAAATATTAATACGATTATTCATGTCCGCACGTGGTTGGTTAACACGATTAAATTACTCTTCTATATATATATATATATATATATATATATATATATATATATATACAAATAGATATAGGTACTTATAGGTCTCACAAAATATTGAGAGAGGTTTTGTGTGTTCTTCTTTTTGAATAAATTTCATTTTGTATCGAGGTTTATTACAGTTTGTCCTATCACAATTTGCAGAATTCAGTTCACACTCATAGATAGTTTCTTATTTATTCTGAGCTGTAATATGCTCTCCAAAAAAAGTTAGTAGTACAAAAAATATGTGAACTGTAATGGAATATGTTGCAGAAATTGGTTAACTGTTTGATTACAAAATCACATATTTTTTCATGACTTATGATCACGAAAAATTTTTAGCATCTGGACGTGAATTTACTCTGAGTTAAGGTATGAATGAATGTTGGATATTTATGATATCTAGTTGATTTCTAAATAATGATTCAACTAATAGGTTATCTAAAGTTCAAACGTCGAACAATTTTTCGAAAAAGAAACTAACCAAAATAAAAACACTTAGTGGTAGGAGAGTAATGGGATTATCAGCAGCACCCTTGCCAACTCTCGTATACGCAGACAGTGACCTTTTATTTGATATACCTGACAAATGGACCATGGAAGAAGCAGCAACTGTACCTGAAGTTTATGCTACTGTACTATATGCACTTTTTGAGGTGAGTTGCATTTCGTTGATAATATGATAAGTTTCAAGAATGTAGGGAGTATTTTTTACGTGAACGCTATTTGTAAATTGTCTTCTGCTAATAGTATCTATAGCCTATTTTTTGATTTAATCTAAAAATTTATTCTTTTATACATAGACTCACGAAAATCCCGCTTTCCGAGAAAAATTTCAACAAAGAAGTGAAAACTTTGAAACTTCTAGCAAAAAATAACGGTTATGACGAAAATATAATAGATAATCTTATAAGAAAAAAGCAACGGAAAATTCTTTTAAATTCAATTTATTCATCTCAAATTATAAAAACAAAAATTTGCGAAAGATTAAAGAAGAGAGAAATAAAAACTCATTTGTACCAACAAAAAAAATATTAAGTCACTTTTAGTGAATAATAAAGAAAAGACAAATGTTGAAGACAAAAGCGGTATTTATAAGATTTTTTGTAATGAATGTCCAGCATTTTATATCGGCCAAACAGGTAGAAAAATAAAAACTCGGGTTGACGAACATAAAAGGTCGATTTTGTATAATGTTAATAAAACTGGATTATCAGAACATTGCATTAACTCTAATCACTTCATAGATTCTGATAAAGCTGAATGCCTACCCAGGTAATAAAGGTGAACGTTTAGACCTTTTGGTGGCCATTGAAATTAGCAGTTCTTGGAAGAGAAAAGAAGACATTGTAAATGAACAAGTAGATTTTCAATTATCCTCCCTACTCACATCCATTTTGTAGATATGAATTTGTTGTACGTTTCTTATAGCAGTTTAGTCTTGAAAATGAGCTAACGCTCGAAACATGTTGACTATACAAATTGTTAAATAAATCGTGAAACATTAAGCCAAGAGTTTAATTCATTTTAATATTCAATTATGTTTCACCAAGAGTTAAGCGAGAATTCAATCTCATTCATTAATCTAAACATTTTGAGAATCCGAAAATTATTTCTAACCTTTCTATTGATACTTCATCTATTTCTTGATACATTATATATCATCATCATCATCAACCTCTGTGTATAGACTGGTATATATCCTGATATATTCATATACTGGTGCTCCATTTGGTGTTTATACATGAATTATGAACTACCAGATTTTTGTGCTTCTCCCAATGGTCACTTTGCCTAAGGTATTGCTCCGTGTCGTACTCCAGTGGGGAAATGATACTATTTTTAGGATCGTGCACCGAATTACTTTGAATGCATGACCTTAGAAACTAGTCTTATTGCCCGATAGGGTGCGACACATGGTATACGGATCATGGTATATGGTAAAATATTTGAGAGGTTATTTAGATGAAATTTTTAAAAAGCCTATCATCTGGATGTTCGCACTGAATTTTGGTGCTTATAATGGGTTCTCAGAATGTTTTTCGTTGATAGATATTAAGTGAAAGAACAAAAATATCATTTGAAACTCATTTTATTTATTATTAAATTAAAGAGCAGTTCCTGAAGCTTATTTATGAAACACAAACGTTTGAAAATGCGCACGATTCGCTTCTTCACACTCATTCAACCTGGAGCTAAAATTATCAAATGATGATGTATTACAATCAATCGCTGGAGCATCGCAAATTTGTCTCAAAATCTGATGGTGCTGCTTAAACTTTTGAAATACTCAATCAAAATTCAAGTGACAAATATCAATGAAAATTTTTTGATTTTCATCATAATATGAAAAAATACTGTTATTGATATTTCAGTTGAAAATTAATTATTTGTGATCATATCATATATTATATTTAAAATGTGTTTGCTGATTTCAAAATGTATGGTTGAACTAATGGATACATTTCGTGGCAGCTTTTGAAGACGGTGGAAACCTGAACGATAGACGCTTTGCCTTTTATATCATTTTCATGTTCTTTTTCGCAATTTTTCCAGTCCCTCCATCTGCCATTGATTTCTCAGTGATTCTTTGCTTCAAAATATGCAGGTTCGATGGCAAAGGATTATAAACTTTAGTTTTTAGGTAGCTTCAGGAATAAAACAGCAGACGTTAAATCAGGGCTCCTCGGTGGCCAGTTGATCTCTCATTGGCGGTTTATCACTCTTCTAGGGAATTCGAGGTGAAGAGCAGACAATGAATCATTTGTAACATGAGAAGTGGCTCCATCTTGATGGAAAAAGGTGTTGCGATTGTAGTCATTCTGTTTTTGCATTTCTGTAGCTGAAAAAGTCTGGATCATATGGCAATATCAATCAGAATTTACAGTCTAAGTTCAACCTCGGTCATCCTCAAAAAAATTAGGACCGATAATTCCTTGACTTCATATGGCAGCCCAAACATTAACTTTTGGCGAGTGCAAGCGCTTGTGATGCAGTTCTAGCGGATTCTTGGAAGTCCAGTATCTGCAATTTTGTTTATTCACGTGACCGTTAATGTGAAAATTTGATTCATCGGAGAACCATATGTTATTGAAACTCCTAAAACAGTTTTCTATTGTCCTGTAGAATTCAACTCGTTTATCAGGATCATCAGGCTTCATTTATTGAACAATAACAATTATAGAGGTGAAAATGTAAGTCTTCGGAAATAATGCGATGAACCATAGATTTGTGCAAATTAAGAGAAGCTGCGCACAATCTCAACGACTGTTGAGATTGTCGGCTATAATAGACTGACGACCATAGTCGACGTTCATGGTCGTTCTTGATGTCCTTTTCGCCCAGACGATTTGTTCGGCATTGTACTCCCAGTCTATTCAAACTTGTGCATCCAATGCTCAATTAAATTGGCACTTGGTACACCTTTTAAGCTTGTTAAATTGAAATGTGCCTTGTAGAGATGACGAACAACAATATAGGAATCGTTGTTTTAATAAAAAGCTCGTGCGCTACAGTCCCATGAAACGATTCAGGGCTATTAAACTCAAAAAGTGGGTCAAACGATTGAGACCCTTCCCTCCAACTGCTACCAGCGGTTGACGCGTAGTGGTCAATTCAACAACGAAAAACATTCATTCTGAGACTCCCTTTATGTACATTGAAAGTTCATTAGTATTAGCATTCTCGAATGGGAATATCGTGTCTTTGTTGATTGCACTGCTGACAGTTATTAGTTTGTAGTGATATTCAATTAAATATCTTTAGATTTATATTTCATTTCGTGAAAAACCCGAAACAGTTCTTCGCATATTTCAAGAAAAGTCATAAAACATTACCAAAACTAAAATCTGCTCATATAAAACATTTTGAGAGAGAAGATATTCATCAACTTACCTATCTAAATTTTCAGAAGGCGAAGATAGTGACAGGAGAATCTATTTTAATTCATTCTGGAAGCGGAGGAATTGGACAAGCAGCTATTAATGTCGCCCTATCAAGGGGTTGTTATATTTTTACAACTGTTGATACGCTAGAGAAGAGAGAATTTCTCAAGAAACTGTTTCCTCAATTGTCGGGTGGGTAATATTCCACGAACTTATATCTAGATATCAATGTTTTCGAATATTTAATTTTTATTAGTGTTCTACTTACATCACGTACTCCTACTATAAGTTTTATAGTTTTGAAGTGAAACCGAATCAAATAATGCGAAAAAAACATTTTTTGCACTTTCGCGAAAATAATCGAAAACTGAGTACTGAAGCTCGGAAAAAATGCAACCGAAAAAACTAAAAATATGCGCATTTAAATGCATCACATATTGACAAAAAATGCAAAGATTTCAGAAAAAAATGCAAGAAATTATGTTCATTATAATGTTGAATAATACTATTATTACATTATTTTACTATGTTAGAGAGTGAGGGTGGGATTTAGTAATTAGGTATTCAACGAAAATTTATATTAAGTATCAGATTTTATTAATAATAAAATAATAATAATAATACTCAGGAACTATTAAAATTAATATGGTAACAATAAAACAAAATGACAATATTTAAAGAGACATAAGTAATGTCTTACAATTATTGTTAACACTATTAATGAATATGTGTTTTTCAAAATTTTCTAGGAGGAAACTTTGTCTCTTGTCAGAAAACATGTGTTCAAAAATTGAAAAATTTCGTTCAACATCAATTGATGTAATGGGAGCATAATTATATTTACAAATGATGTTTAATTCTATATTTAGTATATTTACACGCCCATAAAAATTTTCGACATATTTTTCAAAATTTGAAACCCTGTATTAGTTTGAGCAACAGAATTGAATTTATTTAGAACGACGGCTCCAATTTGTCCACCAACTTTCTTACAATTTGACTCAAACTGGCTAATTAGAGCTACCGATTCCGTTAATGAATACAAGATTCTTCTAAATTTTCAATAGTTTTAGATACAAACATATATTTGGTTTTCATAAATATTGAATTATTCTTCATAAATGAATTTTTAAAAAGATTTTTTGAGTTTAAAATAGATGTAGATCAAGAGTCAGTCAGATCGTCTATCACATGTTTAATGGCGTGGTAATTGTCAGCATAAAATGTACCTGGATCCAACCAGGTACCCCAACGAGTTGTTACAGGTTGTGGAGGTAAGGCAAGGTTTGGAAATTTTTCTTTGTAAAATTGAATGCGTGTCGGAGCTTATGTGGAAATACCTTTATTACATTGTTAATTAGGTCATTAACCAAAGGAAACTGCTCTCTTATACATTCAGAAAGAGTGGCACTCTTTCAATTCCATGATCTAGACAGGTTACATGTTGCAGATTCGAAAAAAATATTTTTAAATTTGGCCAGCTTTAATCATATAAGATGCTGCATCAAATAAAAATAAAATAAATTTTTCTATTTTTTGAGGCAAAAATTTGATCTGCTTGGATTTGTTTCCCCTAAGAAGAAATTTTCCAATGAATCTTGGACAGATCGTGCAATTGTTGACTTGCTTTACGTAAGGTCGACTCGTCAGGAATATTTAGTTTACAATATTTTCCTAGAAATTCCTTAAGGTTGGGATTACTTTTGTTCAACGGTATGTTACTGGCAATCATTGCCTTGCACAAATCCTCATTAAACTCTTTTTGGTCGTATTTTTTTGGCTTCTGTGTTGGAGGTAACCTCTTAAGATTTGTTGCGATGATAATTTCTGCATATTGGAAATATGCTTTGCAGATTTCACGTGTTGATCCACAATGAATTTTTTCTCGTCGTGGATCTATAATGTGAACGAAAAACTACTGATTATTTTCACAAGACAAATATACGCAGAAAAAAACAATTATCTAACTGCAAAATAATTCGACACCCTGTATGTTTTCAACAGGAGAATTTTTTTGCTTATTAGGCACAAAGAACGTGTCAATCACGTCCGACAATATCATTCATCCTTTTGTTTTATAATTATCTCTTAAAATAGGTTTAACAGTTTTAGGATTTTCATGATTTTGTGAAGTATCATTAAACTCCTTTATTATAAACGAGAAGTTTACAAAATCGATGAAAACCTCAAAACTCATTAAATAAACAACAAAATAGTAACATCCAGTAACAATTTGTTAAAAAATAAGTTCGAATAATGAATAGAAAAAAATGAGAAATAATAATATGCTACCTATATCTTGAATACATGAATACTTATACTTTTAGATAAAACATACTTCAAAACCAAAGCCAATAGGAATATGTAACATATACTTACAATTTTTGAACACACTGTACAAAAAAGGTGGTCTCCATCCCAAGTAAGTTCTCGGTGACAATTTATCCACTTATCATTAAATGTCTTCTTAGGTGTTTCAACTCAAACACTTGTATATTGTTTCCTGATTAAAAGAAAGTAAAATAGGTTTACTGTTCACTAATCGTAATGCTTTCGTTGGAATATACTGCTCAATTAAAGGTTTAATCAATATTTATCAGGGGAGACCGCTCTGACTGCGATGTTTAGAAATCCCCCGGTTACAGTAACTTGTTTATGGTACTTGGTTATTCCCATTTTGGGTAGCAGGTAGTTCGAAACCCAAACAGATTTAAAAATTCCATAATGAAAACTTTCTGTTGAATAGGATTTTGAAATAATTGGCAATAAATGCAAAAAATGCTCAAATCTTTTTAAAAAATGCATTTTTTGGGAAGAGAAGTATAAAAAATGCAAAATATGCAAAAAAATACAAGTTGAATTTCATCCGAGCTGTAGGTACTATACTAACTTGGAAATTATCTATTTCAAACAGCATGTGTGAACGTTCTAGCATTGCGTGCGACAAGGTTGTCTTTGTTTTATTATGATTATTGAGTGAAACGTCGTGTAGTTTTTTTTTAGATATCTGACCATGCCTCAAATGTTCAAACACTGTTGTAATTTTGCATTATGTTACGTTTTCTCTTTAGAATATTCTTGTGGAAAGCTTTTATATTACTTTAATAGAGACAACATGAAAAATTTGGCAAGTTTTCTGCATCATGTCTGAACAAACAGAAGCAGCGATTGCATATTTACTAACAATTTGGTAATGAAAAAGAAGAAGGTAATAGCCGAGGTGACGAAGGACCCAGCTTTATATTAGTAGTAAAAAGCTCAGAAAGAGTCTTGCAAGAAATTTATTACTGACGATAAAGCTTCGTTTCCAAATTTCACTAGAATAAGTCGATAAGATTTCTTATATTCACTGAGGGGAATCTATTCAATTTCAAATTAATACGAATCACTGTGACGAATTGCTCGGAATACTTTTCTGTCATCCTCTGTCTATCATCCTGATACTGGTATTAATTATATTATGCTATATATCGTCCTAAATTATATTATAATATATTATACTTTGTCAAACTAAATGAAATACTGACGACAGCTTTTATTACGATAAACATGCTGATAAGAACTTTATTCATATCAATAGTACATCACAAAATGACAATCTATTTGTTGTTAAGATACTCAGTACAAAAAATACAGTTGGTCCAGATTGAAGACCTAATTTTATTGTAAGGGATTGCATTCATGTGTTCTCTGCACCTTTATATCATATTTTCAATTGAATTATTGAATCGACAATATTTCCGAAAATCTGGAAAGCTGCAAAAATAGTACGAGCTCTTCTCGTACCTGTACTGAAAAGGGTGATGCAAAGGTTATTCGCAATTAAAGACCTATATATATTTCTTTCAACTTCACAAAATTATTTCAGATCATACTATTTAATAATATTTATCCCAAAGTAGGAAACCAAGTGAAGATTGAGCAACACGGATTTATGTCACATAGATCGTGCATGACTAACCTTGTAACATTTTCACATTTGTGTTGAAGGATCTTGATGAAAGAAGTCACGTAGATGCTCTATATAACGATTCGATGAAAGCATTTGATCAAATGAATCATAAAGTTATGTTGTACAAACTGAAAGACAAGTCAGGTTTTTCCAAAGATCTAGTTTCCGTGATTCAATCTTATTTAAATAATCGAATACAGTTTGTACAATTTGAGGTTAATAAGTCATATGTATGTACAGCCATTTCGGGTGTACCACAAGGCTCTAATTTAGGCCCACTGTAGTTTGTTCTTTTTGTAAACGATCTAATAGACTGTCTAGCAGTTCATATTCTCATGTATGCTGTTGATTCAAAAATATATCGCAAAATCGAAACATATGAGGACTGCATAAGCTTACAGGATGGCCTCACCGCCGTTTCTGATTGGTGTAACCACAATAAACTCAATATTAATGTACTTAAATGTAACGTTGTCACATTCACTAAAAAGAAACAGTCTATACAATTTTCCTACACAATTTACGAAACTATTTTGACCAGGGTCTTCGAAATTCGAGACCTCAGTATAATATTTGATCAGAAATTCACCTTTGTACCTCATATAGATGAAACAATTTTAACAGCATTCAAATCTTATGGATTTATTGTGCGTCATGCTGGACACTGTTCGAATACAAGAAGACTTATACAATTATTTAATGCGTTTGTAAAGAGGAAATTAGATTTCAGATGTATGATTTGGAGTTCCATTTACAATTCTCATAAAAATCATTTAGAATCGATACAACGAAAATTTGTCAATGATCTAATTTGGAGAGAAGATCACGTTTATCCGACCAGAGGATATAGCCAAACTGATCTGTTTAACAGGTTTGGAGCTAAGTCACTCGAAGTTGGCAGGGAGATGTTGTCTCTGCAGTTTATGTAAAACCTTTTACTAGGTTATATAGACTGTCCTACCTTTATTGGCTCTATTGGTTTGCATGTTCCTAGCCACTGTTCACGTTCAAATCAATTTTTTTCATTGGCTACTCCGAAAAGTAATTCCCTCGTGCAATCACCCATTAGATATAGTATGTGTTCGATATTCGAGGATGTGTCTGACAATTGCGATATCTACAGTGACTCATTTGCTTTCATTAGTCAAGTTTACTTAAACTCTTGGCATGTATAATAAAGTCTGCAGTAAGCCCTAATCTCATTGCCTATTATTAATTATAATTACTTTTTTTTCTGTGAATTATTTTTCGAAACGTTTGTATAATATCATTAGCTGTTGATACTGTATATACCTATGAGTATTTTCGAATATTTACTGTAACTAGGTGTTTTCAACTATAGAAAAATAAAGACTTAGTGTTAATAGATTACAATACACACAAAAGCCCATCAATAAGAGCTCAATAGAGACTGATATATTATAACATAATTGAGAGGTATTAGTTCCAATAGTTTTTATTTCAATGATCTTTTTTGTTGAAATATTAATTTTTATTAATCTTTTATCGCAAAAATATAATGTCCATTGGAATATTGAGCGAACACTTAGTTTGACCAATTATGAATGACGCGATCCCCGAATGCATTTGATTTCTTCATTGGCGTCAAAATAAACGTAGAGTAATTTTAACCATTATTGTTCACAAAAAGATGTTTAATATTAATCGGTTTACTGAAACGATAAGAGACAACAGTTCCTATCTTGTTGAATATGTTGAGAATGTTATTAATATATCACTCATTATACAAGTTAATTTTTCACAGATCGTCAAATTGGTAATTCCAGAGATTCGACTTTCGAAATTCTGGTGAAGAAAGAGACAAGAGGACGAGGAGTTGACGTTGTACTCAATTCGCTGACCGGGGAGAAACTCATGGCTTCAGTTCGATGTCTCGCAAAGGGTGGCAGGTTTTTGGAATTGGGAAAATTTGATTTTGTCAACGATAATCGATTAATGCTTATGTTAATTCAAGAAGAGTGCTCATTTCATGCAGTCATATTCGATCAGTTATTAATTTCTAATACACTCATTAAAAGGCGAATTGGTTCGTTATTAAATCAAGGTGTAGTATTAGATTTCATATGTGTGAATAGCCGATTTGATTTCACTACTGAATGTTTCTCCTACAGGTATAAAAACTGGTATAACGAAACCACAGAAGGTGAATATTTTCAAAATCGATGAAGTTGTTAAAGCTTTTCATTCTATGTCTTCTGAGAAGAAGAATGATAAAGTATTAATTCAAATACAAACAGCAGACGCGCAGATTCAAGAGGACAGAGCTCTTCCTCAACGATTGAAAGGTTTAACAAGGTAATGAACTATTTTATGATCAAATACTGAATCGTATTTTTGATATTGATAATGATAATACCAAACAGTTTCATCTTGAGAAGGAAAAACAATCTTCTTTGAGCTATTCGTTTGATTCAAAGAATACTTTGTAATCTTTATCACATGAAACCTAAATATTACTCCCACCTTGATATCAAGCTTTAATAAATTAAACCCTTTATGTTGGGAGTCATTCAAAACGAAGCGAGGAAATTTCTTTTTCATTCGGAGGCATAAGTTCGATCATGAAATTATTCGAAGAAATAATGTTCAATCGATTTTGAACGTTGACGCGTCCTTTTTCATGGACGCACTACTAAAAAAAAAATTTCATTTGATGGATGTTCTCAGCATTGTTTACATTTTTTATATATATATATATATATATATATATATATATATATATATATATATATATATATATATATATATATATATATAAATGATATATATATATATATATATATATATATATATATATATATATATATATATAGTTATGTACGAGTCAACTTATCGTGTGCTGAAGTGTTTGGATTGCTGCTCTCATAATTATATATTATTGAATATAGCCCAAAATAAAGCCTATAGGCTTATATATACATATATAACGAATGGTTTTTTATGCGTAAGTTTTTCAGATTGACGGCATTGGTTGTTAATGGCATCCAAACGTCATCTGTCGAAGTGAAAAGTTTTCAGTATACTCTGCCATTTTATCATGGAAAGACTAACAAACGAGCAACTATTGCAAATTGTTGAAAATAACTATCAAAATTCGTGCTCTGTGAAAAATGTGTATCGTTTGTTACGATCATATTATGATCGTCATAATCGACCTGGTGAATCAACAATTCGTGCTGTCACCAAATCATTTTGTTATCACCAAATTTCGTTCTGTGATAACAAATCTTTGTTGGACATTAAATGATTGTCTCGCATGCGTACAGTGCGTACTGAAGAGAATATTGCAGCCGTAGCGTAAAGTCTTAATGAGTAACGTGAAATGTCAATTTTTCCTCGTTCTCAGCAATTAGGCATGTGTTACTCAACTACATGGAAAATAATACGTGTTAATTTGGGTTTGAAAGCCTATAGAATTCAACTTCTGCAAGAATTGAAGCCGAATTACCTACCACAACGTCTAATATTTGGTGAATGGGCCTTAGAACAGATTAATAAAAATCCGCTGTTTTATCGAAAAATTGTGTTCAGCTATGAGGCTCATTTCTGGCTTAACGGATATGTAAATAAACAAAACTGTCGCATCTGGTGTGATGAACAGCCACATGCCATACAAGAATTACCGATGCATCCCGAAAAAACGACAATTTGGTGTGGTTTATGGGCTGGTGGCATCATCGGTCCATTTCTCCTCAAAGACGACCATGCAAGAAACGTTACCGTCAACGACGAACGATATCGAGCCATGATACGCAACTTTTTTTTGTCCCAGTTGGCCGAGTTGAAATAAGTTGACATGTGGTTTCATCAAGACGGTGCTACCTACTACACAGCTCGTGAAACAATGGACATTTGAAGGATGAATTTGGCGAGCAGCTCATCTCTCGGAATGGCCTGTCCTGTGAATTGGACGCCAAGATCATGCGATTTGACGCCTCTGAATAATTTTTTGTGGAGTTATGTAAAGTCGTTAAAGTATGTGGAGAGCCGAACACGATTGAAGTCTTGCAGGATAACATAACATGCGTAATTCGAGGGATACAGGCCAAAATTCTCGAAAACCTGACGCAAAATTGGACCTTCCGAATGGACCGATAACAACGACCAACCGAAGCAGACAACATTTGAAGTTATCTTGAAAATGTAAAAGGCAAAGGCCAAGTTATCAATGAAAATTTTGAATATATGATGCAAATTGAGTGTTTTATTCGATTTAAAAAAAACAACGCTTGAAAAATCACTCGTTATATATATATATATATATATATATATATATATATATATATATATATATATATATATATATATATATATATATATATATATATATATATATATATATATATATATATATATATATACATATGTTGCTTAGATTATCTGTATCAGATTTCTCATCAACACAGGTTTTGTTTTTGGATATGAACTATTGATATGATAGAAATGGTTCATATCAAAAAGACATGAAACTGTAATAATAAAAAATCTGACACGGATGATCTAAACAAAATATATATAAATCTGATTGGTTATTTTGATTATTGGCTGTTATTCTGAAATCCTAATTATTATATTATATTCTATAGGTGTTGTGTTTCTATTCAGTTACATTTTTCAAGGTTCTTCTGCGATCCATACAAGAGTTACGTGATCCTTGGGGGGTTGGGTGGTTTTGGTCTTGAGCTAGTTGACTGGTTAGTAATGAGAGGTGCCAAGAAGCTAATTCTTTGTTCGAGGAAATCAGTAAGAACTGGATACCAAATTTACAGAATGAGGTGAGTTGTGGAAATTCATTGAAAAATAATGATAAACTCTCATTTTCGAATATAAATTTGTAAAGGTATGTTATATCTATATAATGTTCATGTTCAAATATATTCAAAAGTCTGTTTCTGGCTGTTTGATATCCATAAAAAAAATTGTGAATTTCATATCTCAAACATTTACTGTTTTCGATTTCTATAATCGAAATAAATAACAAATGAAACAAAAAAACTTTAAAGAATGAATAATTTATTTTGATATAATTCTGAACACAAAAAAAAAAAGTTCCCATATTTCGAATAACGCTATGAAATATGAGGTATAAAATGAAATCCTGTAAATCTGAAAAATTTCTGTAAGTACTCAAGTATTATTTTAATATAGGAACATGTTTCATTTTAAGTGCTTTTCATGTAAACTCAATGAACAAAAAAGTGAATGAATCTGAATTGAAAACTGAATGAAACACATTACATTCCTTTTTAACACACTATAGAATTTGATTATATCAACAAAAATGGTGGAATTATTATATTTCAGTGTGTGGAAATCTCAGGGAGTTGTTGTGACTGTTTCAACTGATGATATAAGTACAAAAGAAGGATGCGAGAACCTTATGAATGAAGCTGAAAAACTGGGCACCGTTGACGGTATATTCAATTTGGCCGTAGTATTGAAAGATTCCATTTTGGAGAATCAGACGGCTGAATATTTTGAAACCATGTTCGAGGCAAAGGTGAATGCCACTGAATATTTGGATGAAATAACGAGAAGAAGATGCCCACAACTGAGGTGAGGGGATATTCATCAATTTTTATGCCCGTTTTCATAACTTGTTTTCCTCGTTGAATTTCAATTTCAACTCTTAAATTCTATTCTCTTTTTTTTGTTATTCTATGATCTGCCAATCTAGAATGTGTATAAACGGACATTTTTCATTCGTGTTTTAACGTTATGATTTTGTTTTATTTCATATCTCTTTGTCAGAAACGGTGGGAGGAGTGAGTTGAGTTTTGTTAGGTTAGGTTGGTACTCTTTCGTCCTACTGTTTAGTCGGTTTAATTGTCACGTTGTGTTGTTTGTAAGACCATGGAAGTAAATTTATAGCAAGCTATAAGATGAATATTTCTTTTCGGACCACTAATAACATTGGTAAAATAATCAAAAACAATGAATCAAAAATTAATAAAAATCAAATGTGTGGGGTTTACAAAATTGAATGTGGCAGTTGTGAAAAATTTTATATAGGAAGAATTTTCAGAAATTTCGGAATTAGATTTTCGGAACATAAACGTAGTTTTGATAAACAGAGAACAGATTCCCATTATCATTTATTAAAAGAAAGCCATATATTTAATTCAGAGTTTGAAATATTGAATAGAGAGAATAAAGATTCCAAGCTAAATTTGCTTGAATCATTACATATTCATAAATTAAAAAATTCGGGACTTTTACTCAATAGCCAGTTAGAGGTTAACACTAGTCCTCTACTCAATATGTTCAATAAGAATATTCCAGTTAGTAGATCAGATTGATTACCTAAGTTTTAGTTAATGTTCATTAAATTTTATTTTGAATGTTCAAAAAAAAAAAAAAAAAATCAAATTTCCTTCATTTGTACTTATAAATCTCAGCTGTATATTTGTATATTTTCTACATTTCGTTGGAATACCTGACTCAAGAAATTGATTTTCTGTGTTCATTCAGGTATACGATCCTTTTGTTAGATATCAGTGTATTCCATGGTCTCCACTTCAAGTTAGTCATAGAACATACCTGGTATGTTCTATAAAAATAGCTATAAGCACTGACTTAGTAAGATTACACATAGTATTAATCCAGCATTTGATAAAGAAGTAGTACTTCGAAACATCGAGATGCGTATTTTATATTAAATTATGAGAAAATTTTAAATATTGTTTTTTTATGGATATTAGTAAGTAGTATTAGGTATAGTATTAAGTATCGGCCTCATCAATTATCAATTGGAAAAATATTCACTACCTACTGTAATGTATTCGTTATCTATCATTTTTGAATAATTTCAGATATTTCGTCATATTTTCGTCCTACGCTGGCGGAAGAGGTATTGTTGGTCAAACAAACTATGGCATGGCAAACTCAGCAGCAGAAAGAATTTGCGAGAAGAGGACGAAATCAGGATATCCAGCTCTGGCCATCCAATGGGGACTTGTTGGTGATGTAAGATTTTATTCAATAAATACCGAAAGAACTTTTCGATTTACAATAATAACAAAATAGAGGTAATAAAATACTTAACCAGATGATAATAATAATAATAATAATAATAATAAAAAAATAATTTATTGATTTTCCAAATATACAAAGTAGAAAGGAAACAGGTCATTCCAAAACAATACAAGAAAAGGAAAAAAAATTTCAAATATTGACTACACTGTCACTACATGAACCATAAAATTCTTCAATATTGTATGGTTCAAGCTGTACAAGAAAACGATAAAGAGACTTTTCGAAAGATGAATGACAATACAACTTTTGTATGTTTTCTGGTAAACTGTTAAACAGTTTAATGCCCATATACATCGGGCCTTTTTAGTTAGAGACAGAGAATGAATCGAAAAAATGAATGGATGCATTCTTCTTGTGTTATTCACATTTGAATGTCTACCGTAATAATGTTTATTTTTATGCATAAACATCAAGATTTTAGAGATGTACAATCCATAAACTGTCAAAATGTCATCTCTCCTGAAGAACCCTCGACACGATTCCCTGAAACCTAGACGGAATATAGATCTCAAGGCTAACTTTTGCGTTCTCAATATAACGTGAACTTGAAGTACATGTACCAAAATTTATATAAAAACATTGTAAAAGGGATTGTAAACGGATGGAAGAAGAGGCCACTTATTGTACTGTATTTATTTTCGGCAACGTTTAGGTTAAACAATCGTTGCCATCATCAGAACTCTGCAATATGAGTTGATGTTACAAAAGACACTACTGAATTAAAAGACTGTAAAATGTTCCTTAGGGATGTCCTTTGAATTGGTTGTGGATCGCAGATAGGAGTTTAATTTAAACAATACTGACATCCTTAAGGAACTCCTTACAGTCATCACTACATTTCCTTTTTCATCAAATTATTTTGTTCCTGTCTATTGTACCTTTTGATGTCCCTTTAATTGAAAAATACGTGGAGGATATAATTTGTGCTGTTCCTAAAAACCAAATTGGGTTTGTTTTACGCCAGTTCAATGAATACAATCAACAAATACAGTTTACTGTAGAAAATGAAACTGATGAAGCTAATAAAAGTCCCATTGTCATACACAAAAGTGATGAAAATTGAAAATAACTCTCTCATCGTAGACTGGTACAGAAAACCAATGGTCTCTGGAAGATATCTACACTATTTATTGAGTTACCCTATTAAAAACAAGAAGAATTTGGTGATGGGTATGAGGGAGAGAGTCAGGACGATATCTCACCCATTTCTGTGGAAAAAATTTAAAATTATTACATGATATATTCGTTACCAATGGTTATCTGGCGGCTTGGCTGTTTAAACTAATTTATAGGACTCCTAGAGGAGTGAATAGTAAAACAGGAGATCGTGTACGTAACAACAATGAAGTTTGCTGCAGCCCCATACAGCAATGAATCATTTACCAAATTTGCGTCATTGCCGTTGATTTTGAGGGTGACGGGTACACTGTTGTGACTTTTTTGTGATGAGAGACTGAGAGTTGCTGTTTGAAATGCGTTTCTCCTGGGCACGCTATTCGCATCAGTGAAAGACAAAACACCTACCATGAGTTGCACTAATGTTGTCTATTAGGTTCCTTGCTCTTCTTGTGAGATGAGGTATGTGGGACAAACCTCTCAACAATTAAAAAGGAGGTCGTCACAACACAAAAATTATGTTGAAAATCCAAACAAAGTTTGTGCTTTGGCAGAACATGTTAGAAGTACAAATCATGACATGGACTTTGAAAATACGTCAATTCTGGAGTATGAGATAAATTTTCAAAGGAGATCTTTTTAAGAAATGTTCCACATTAAGAAAAATCCCTCTTTACTGAATTCTCGTTCCGACATCAATGATATTAGTAAAATCTATTCTTATTTGATGAGTGATAATAGCAATGGAATGAATCATTCATTGTAGTCATTAATAGTATGAGAAGTCTTTCTCAAAAAGAAGAAGCATTGACATTTTGGTGTTGGGACACCCACAGAAAGCAAACAATTTCAGAGTAAACCTTGCTTCTTCCGCCTTTGACAGACATAATTGTTTGGCAATTCAGATGTTTTAAATTCAATATAAAGCTTGGATTGTTGATGCTTTGTGTTGTATATAATTGAGAGTTTCGTTTAAAGTATATTCAGTAATGGCTGTATCCAGTTTTAATGATCAGTCACATAGGAAAAATTCAGATCTTTTGTTCCTTGCCATGTGGCCTATTTTATAATCTCAATCATTTGGTAACTCTTGGTCTTTTAAGTCAGTAGTGTTTTTTGTAACATCAACTCATATTGCAAAGTCCTGATGATGGTAACGATTGTTTGTGCTGTGATGCACAGCTGAAAATTTTCAATCAGAATTGGAATCATGTACAAACGATTCCGTAGTGGCTGATTTTTCATGAAATTAGAAATTTAAGAAAACTACGACTGGATAGGTACCAAATTAATTGATTTCCGAAAAAAAATTAGCTTCAGTATTTCGTTGTGGTGGCCATCTCGAATCTGAAATTTGTCATATTACTAATCAGACCACCCTTTCATTTGATAGCCATATTGGAGGAGTTCTGCAAAAAATTTGTAACTCGCCATCATGTGGTGGCGGCCATCTTGGGTTTCGAACATAATATTTTACCCGTTACTCCACAACTCGCGGTTGTGCCACAACTCGCGGTTGTGGAATGTGTTATTTCATATCGGCGGCCACCTTCAACCGATAGCTATCAAACCAAGCTTAGGTCACTTCCGATTAATCCACCTTTCATGCGAGAACAACAAAATCAAAATAGGTTCTTGAAAAGCTGTGTTACAGACACGCACACAGATACGTAAAACTAATTACAGCGGGTGGTTTTCGCGTCATAATTAATAACTCTCATTTTTATAAATTCAATAGGTAGGATTGTTGGTAGAAATGCAAAAGGACGACGAAGAATTTACTATTGAAGGAACGGTTCAACAGAAAATTTCTAATTGCCTGGAAGTAATGGACATATTTTTGTGTCAGAAACAATCAACAGTTGTGTCGAGTATGGTAATAGGGGAGAAATTTCAGAGTGTTACTTCTGACAATATCGTTGATGCTGTTGCAAATATCATAGGTAAGATAACCATATTATGTGGAACCATAATACTGCACAACAAAAAAAAATTGACGTTTTATATACCCCATGAGTCAATTATTACTAAAGTTGGGCAAAGAAAAACGAATATGACAAAGAGAAGAATTTATTAGCTCTACTTTTTTGATTTGTTAGTTATGAAAATTATCGTTTCTATTATGAGAAATTGGTAAATATGAATTATATATGCTAACAACATTTAAAGTGTGATTGCAGTATCATTTATGATATTTGAATTCGACATTCTTCAAAAAATACTTGCCAGTTGCTCAGATCTACGGAGAATCAACTGATTTCTTTTGCGATCTTTTACCTTTCCTCTTAAAAGTGAGGTCTGTAGCATCTCCACATTTAAGCCAGCAGGAAATCTGTAAGCATTTCGTCATTTCAGCGGCCCTGATATCTTTGTTCCATCACAGAAATATCTTTTTGGAAACGTTCTCCATGCTCATCACTGACATTTCCGCAATTGGGTGGGAATAGATCCAGATAGGAGAGTAGATATTATATTTTTAGGGACATATTGCAGTCGAGTTGGTGTTATTTTTGTAGGAGTTAGGTAACCAATTGAGGGTAGCTATCATCTCTTTTGTTCCCTTAAAATCCATGTATAACTCCCTTGAGAACTTTCCAGCTTCCTCTTCTTTCCTTCCAAAACTGAATCGAATGCATTGGTAATTACAAGTTGATGTATTTATGGCTCAACAGAGATGCCTGCCTGGACCTTTTCATCAGTAAATTCAAGCACGTCTTCATATGTAAGGATCGAAGAAAAACATTCTCGGATCTACGAGTGGCTTGGCAATTACGTTTTTCTCAGTAGGATTAAGATTTATGGCATGCCAATCTGCTTGAATTTAATGTGTTTTTCTATTCCTACTATCCCACAATAAAATTTCGTATATCCTAATTGCATCCCTAAGGGTATAGCAATTACTTTTAAATCACTGCAGATTTTCCACTCATATTCCAGGTATAATTGATTGAATATAAGGGGTTTGCAAAGTGTTCTTCATTTCGCCATTTCTTTGCCAAGTTATTTTGCTACAAATGTTTGAAAAATTATTAACTAAATTCACCCATTTCCGTGGCATTTCTTTCTCTTTAAAACACCACAAAATAAATGATATACACGAAAAATTATGAATTTCACAGTAACCGCAATAGTTTCACACTTAGTAGTTTTTTGGCAGTCAACTTATAATTCGAGAAATGAAATTTATGTGTATTTTGACAATTAAAAATGTTGCCAATTTCGAAAAACAAATTTTTCGCAAATTGAAGAAAAAGCATTTCTTAAATTTAAAAATTAGCTTCTTTCTCTAAAACTACAGCTAATCGTTTCTTTTAATAATCGGTTTTGCATTCAGTGAACGAGAAAACATATTAAAGGTCTCATTTTGTGACCGAAACAATTTCGTTGTTGTGAAGTGAAATTTGTCTGCAAACCTATTAGAAAAACGTATAACATAGGGGTATGTACCTAATTTGTCCTCATATTCATTAGTGATGATTTTTGATGAACTGACTGATTCTAATTTTCTCATGTAGGTTCTGAATTATACACATGACGTTTCGAAGTGAACCTTCTTCTTCATATGCTCGAATGACACTAATCAGCAGGGTTGATTGAGCATCTGATGGAGAAGTAATATGACGAAACGCGCATCTTATTATTTAACAGAAGGAAAAATTAGAATAAGTGTTTCATTGTGGATATTATTTTCAAGTATAGCCCTCATGCATGATTAAATGTGATTACTTCAGTCCATAGATTGTCACAAAAGAATGAAAAATGGAAAAATATTGAAATGAGAAATACAGCCATGGGTTCATGAGCATAGTGGGTGTCTAATTTGGTCAACGCATTTATGATCCATATCTCTTGCTATACCCCTTCCATCAGAGAACGTTATTCAAATCCAGTGAGACATTGAATCAGTTTTCGAACTTTTTCTGTTATCGACAAACGTCCCAACATTTTATCGCTTCCATCTAACCAGACAAATACAACACACATTTTAGAAAAAATCACAGTTTAAACGATAAATTCAAAATATTGTTGGCGAATAGAAAACGACATAAACTTTGTTAGAAACCTTATAACCCAATATTAGAAATAGTTCCATGATTCATTAAATGACTGACTATTCACTTTCGTCAATAAAATGAAAATAGGTTTCTGGATTGCAATACATCTGATTGAGATATATGAATATTTTTGCGAATTAATTGCCAAAACCATTGTTAAGTTCTTCATTAATGACCAAATTATTAGACATAATTTTGATGAAACTAATAATAGGTGATTTTTTAAGCGAAATAAAACACTCAATTTGCATCGTATATTGAAAATTTTCATTGAGATTGATAACTTGGCTTTGCCATTTACAGTATGAAGATAACTTCATGTAAATGTTGTCCGCGGCTCCGTATCAAATGGTTCATTCAGAATGTGCAATTTTGCTTCACTTTTTCGAGCATTTCGGCATGTATCCCACGAATTACGCGTGTTATGTTATCCTGTAAGGCTTCAATCGTGTTCGGCTTGTCCACATACACTAACGACTTTACATAACCCCATAAGAAATGATCCAGAGGCGTGAAATCGCATGATCTGGGCGGCCAATTCACAGGGCCATTTCGAGAGATAAGCTGCTCACCAAATTCATCCTTCAACATGTCCATTGTTTCACGGGCTGTGTGGCATGTGGCACCGTCTTGATGAAACCACATGACAACTAGGTTCAACTCGGCCAACTGGGGCAAAAAAGTAGCGTATCATGGCTCGATATCGTTCGCCGGTAACCTTTCTTCCACGGTCGTCTTTGAAGAAAAATGGTGCCACCAGATCATGAACCACACCAAACTGTCGTTTTTTCGGGATGCATAGGTAGGTCATTCGGCTTCAATTTTCACAGAATTTGAATTTTATAGGCTTTCAAACCCAAACCATCACGTACAATTTTCCATGTGGTTGAGTAACACATGTCCAATTATTGAGAATGGCAACGAATTGACATTTCACGATCCTCATTAACACTCTACGCTACGGCTGAAAGATGATCTTCAGTACGCATTGTACGCATGTGAGACAATGGCTTAATGTCCAACAGAGTAAACTCGGTGGGAAATTAGATGATAACAGCACGAGTTGTTGATTCACCAGGTCCATTATGACGACCATATTATGGTCTTAACAAACGATACACATTTTTCATAGAGCACGAATTTTGATAGTAAATTTCAACAATTTGTAATCGTTGCTCTTTGTAAGTGTTTCTTTGATAAAATGGCAGAGTATACTGAAAACTTTTCACTTTGACAGATGACGTTTGGATTACCATTACCAACCAGTGCCGCCAACCTGAAAAAACTTAACTCCAAAAAATCACCCGATATATTAGCTAAATAACTGGTTAAGTTATTTCAAAAAAAACTCGAATTGAATGACTTGAAATAACATGAATCAGTTAGCTCTTTCTATTCATCACCTATCGGTACAATCAATCAGTTACCTTCCATAAACTCATTTCAGTAGTCAAGTTGATTCTTACTGGTTGCCGTTCTCTATGGCTGCTTTGTACCATCAATGTAGTGATCGTAATTTTCAATGATTTTGCTGCAGTTCTTTTCCTTGTACAAAGAGCTAGAGTAACAACAACAGAATAAAACCAAGAATTTTAGGAGATAATTCTGTGAATGGGTTCTCTATTGAAATATAATTGAATGGTTACAGTATTTTATTCATGTGAAAGATTCTCCTGGATAATTCAAGGCTTAAGTAGGGTTTTGGGAATCTTTGATTGAGCTGGAAATGCCTACGCCTTCTGTAGATTTGATATGTTACAAATTGAATTTATATTCACCAAGTGTAACGAACCTTGTTATAACAACACTTTCGAGACGTACGATGCATCAAGTAGGATAAAGCAGGATATTCATCACACTTGTATAGATACTTGGTAGAGATGCGTACTGACTTTTGTCGAACAGGAACTAAAAAGTTTCTGTTTGACAACAGTTTCTTATTATTATGTTTCAATATCATAATGGAAATAATTTTAAGGCGTGAAAAAAAACGTCGTATCTCCCTATGCTACTCTGGCCGAACTTGGAATGGATTCAATTACAGCTGTTGATATAAAACAAGTACTCGAGAGGAAGTTCGAAATATTTCAATCTCCGCAACAAATCAGGAGTTTGACGTTAACTAGGTGAGAAAACTTCTATTTGTTCGATATAAATTTATGAAAGATGCATTTTGCATAGTTGCTATGGTCTGAATAGGAGGGTATCTGCAGTGGTTTTAGGTGAAACATTTCAGAAAAGGTCCGTTTCATTATTATTTGTATTCATTGGGAAAGTTGTTCTTTCTAACGAACTATAGTTATAACAATGAGTAGAAATAAAAGGGATTTTTAACACGGTGAATAACGGAAAGTCAACAAATGTATACTCAGGCCTGTGGCCTGAATGCACTGAGTTCAATTCATCACAAGATCTGCTATGTATATTGGGGTAAAATCAGACATTAAAAAAATTTGTTTAATGTACAATTATATATGTTTTTGTATATCGATTTGTTTTATTTTGCCATTTAAAAAATGAAGAAATTAAAGCAGAAAAATCTTTTTGTGAACTCTGCAATTCAAAGCATAAAAACAGAATACTCCTTCGACTTCATCAATTCATTCGCTTCGAAAAAATTTACTATAGGAAATCCTCTGTGGTACACTTTTCAAGGTCTTTCTTTTGCATCAGAAGTTTTCTTCAATATTAATTCGGAAATTATTTTTTGGTATTCTTCTGAATGAAAGTAATATATAATTTATTGTGAAGGCTCATAATTATATCCTTAAGATCATATTGCTACTATCGTGCATGTAGAATATTTGAACCAGTTTACATTTCTTCAAGTCGAAGTGAAATACTTATAGTGTTTTCAGTTTACAGGCTTTTGAAATTTCTCGGAACGACACAAATAAATTGAAGATTCTTCCGAAATATGTACCAACGAGACTAGATCTATTTTTAAATAACAATTCGGACAATTCAGTAAGCACAGAGGATGTTGTCAGACTACCAAGCCTTGTCAATGAATATTCAGTTTCTCCAATTGTTTATTTGTTTCCTGGTATAAATGGCTCTGTGAAATCAATGACACCTTTGGCAGCTCATCTGAGAGCGCAAACCTTTTGTTTTCAGTATTGCTACAAAGAAACAACAGAAGACATCAAAACGATCTCCAAAAGAAGTTTAGAGGTGAGATTCTTCAATTTTAACATTGCTGTTGAAAAGCCTGAATTGACATTTCTTATTCAATGGCATTTCATTTATTTAAATACTTCTGAGATCATCAATACCAGTGTTTATAAATTATATGTATTATAGTGTGTTTACGAACAATATGAAAAGATATGATATGTCATGTTGTTCATAATTATTTTTTATTTTTTTCATTTCCACATACAAGTTTAAGTTTAAAACTGTCCTATAATAGAGGAGCACATATTACAAATATTGATTACCTATGAACTAAGTTATATCTAATATGTATATCTTATAGAAATTTTTTATACATTTCATCGAAATAAAGTTTTCGATGGATTGACTTGAATCTTTTCATCTACAAACAAAATAACTAATTCTACTAAAAAAGATTCGATAAATAAATCATGAAAGGATTTCAATAAACTCTATAAACACTGATAATTATTCTATTATCCATATTCAATAATCTCTTTTTCAAATGTCTCCTAAATGTTTTGAAATACTGAGAGAAAATATTCAACTAGATCTCTATACTTATCAAGATTAGCCTATTGAAAGATCTTTGGATGCGTGAATTTCACATATAATTTGATTTGCACTGCCCAACAACCAGTATTGTACGATTTTTTACAACGTGTGGAGAAAAATTAAAGTTTATAAGGCTCGTACATGCAGCAGAATCTATTGAGTCATCAAGTAATTTCTCGATTTTCACTATATTAATTCAAAAACATATGTTTCTGAATTATTAAGTCATTAAGTAATTTGTAGGAGAAACATATATCAAAGTACTCATGTCTCAAACTCAAACGTTTCAACCTATAAAATCTCTCATTCCTCTCATATGAGAATCCATGACGGTATCTGTTGAAACGGAAATTGAGAGCATCAATGAACTTCGTTGAACATTTTTCAATACATTCGTGTATTCATCATAATTTTTATTCCAGACGACCGACGCGTACTCGTCGTATAATGGAATTATGATTTTAGGTTAGTTACCTCATACATAAAAGAGAAGTCGAGAATCCGTCGAGCAGAGAATACGCGGTACACTAAGGAACAAGGAAAAAGTCTCACAAATATCCTTCTTTCGGTTCACGATATTGATGATAGACTGGTATACAAATTTGTAACTTTTTTTGTCACATGAAAATTTATATCAAAGTTTGAATATACTAGTGCCACCAAACAATGATATATCAATGAAAAAAATGTACACATCATGTTTTCTTGTGACATCAAAACATATATTTTCGTAACAAAATTCAGCCACACTTACAGAATTATTTCCTAACATCTTATAGATACTTATGATTTTGTCGAATATTTGGCTTCTGGTAGGTCCCTTTTAAGTCTCCAACAAATTATCTGCTGGCATTCCTGGACTCCTTCTCCCTTGATAACGCTTCTCCAATAAGGAAATGTCTTGATGGAACCTCTCACCTTGCCCGTCACTCACAGCACCCAAATTTGCAGGAAAGAAATCCAGTTGAGAGTCCAGCATATGTATTTTCAAGGACATATTACACCCCAAAGCTTTGAATGACATCATAAGTTCATTTATTGAATCTTTGTAATTTTCCGCTTTATGGTTACTTTTGAAACTACATTCACAAAACATTTCCAGGCGAATTTTTCCTGATCATTCAGTTCTTCTTCAAAGCTCTTATCCTTCATCGATTGCCGCATTTGTGGGCCTACAAATATTTCCTCTTTGATTTTCGCCTCGCTAAGTTAAGGGAATTTCTCTTTCAGATATAGAAATCCATCTCCATCTTTAATCATAGCTTTTACAAAATTTTTCATCAGGCCAAGCTTTATGTGCAACGGTGGTAAAAGTATGTCATCATGGTTCAGTAGAGCATCATTCTTAATATTCTTATGGCCTGGAGTTAGTGATTCACGTTTGGGCCACACTTTCTTTGTATAGTAACTTTTTCTGTCTGTACTGTCCCATTCACAAATAGAATAGCAACATTTCGTATAACCAAGCTGTAGTCCAACTAAAAGTGCAATTACTTTAAAATCACCACGAAATCCCCAAGCATGTTTACTGTATTCAATTTTTTCAAGTATAAATCTCATATTTTCGTAAGTCTCTTCCATATTAGAACCACGAGCAATCGGCACTGAAGGAAGTTTGTTTCCGTTATGCAGTAACACTGCTTTGAAACTAGTTTTTGAAGAGTCGCCAGTGCCTTGGATCATATTCGAAATTTAATAAATTCATCACAACAGGAACGTCATTACAATAGACTCAATCACCTGCTTCAGAAAAGTAAGGTTTTATTTCATCGTAACGACGTCGAAAATAAGAATTCTTTGTACCATGAGAAAGTGAATTCCAGTCGTTTAATCTAGACCCCAAAAACTCAGCTTGTTTTTTAGACAGATTCAAATCACGTACTAAATCGTTTAAATCACGTTGTGTAAAAAAGTGCGGTTCTTTTGAAGTTGACGGTTCATAACTTGGGTCACTATCTTCAGATACCTTATTATGCTGACTGAGAACAAATTCCGAACTAAAATTCTCACTTTTTGATCGATTGTTTGAGCCTTTTGTTTGAGTCAAACGAAAATAATAATCACTTACATGATCCTTTGGTTCCGTCCAAATCATTGGTATAGCAAATGACAAATGTCTAGGTTCTTGTTTAGCTCAACCTGAAATGAGCCTAACACACGTTACACAACATTTATGTGGAACGCAGGATTTGTCTTGATTCCTCACAGGAAAACCAAAATAATCTGAATAGCACTGTTCAGTTAGTGATGTGAAATTTCGACGCTGAGATGTAAAGGTTAATTCTCCACACACATAACATAAATTGTCCGGGTTGTTCAAACACTTTCGTGGCATATTTTCGATCTAACAAATTTAAATAAAATGTAATTTAGCAAACACAATAGCTACACAGTCGACTAAATGCAGATATGTAAACAAAGAAACATATATGAGGTCAGAAATGAATATGTAGCTGTCACAAGAAAACTGGATGTAATAGTAAAAAAACTATAAAATATTTTTAATGAAGGTACAGCCACATGAATGAAAAATCATAACAAAGTTCATGTGACAAAAACAATGTTTACCAGTGAAGGGAAAACATCTCACCAAATAACCTTCTTTCGGTTCACGATGTTGATGATAATTGTTCACATTGAAGTTTTCAATTTGAACGTTAAATCGGTCAAGATAAAATTAAATGTCTGAAGAGTTTTTCCAATGCTTAACAACATCATAATTGGCTTATTCTTACATTTTCGATTTTCAAATTGAATGCAACCTTCGTGAAAACACCTTCCACTTTTTCGATGATGGAGAATATGAGATCATCTAATTTTCAGCTTATTAAGAAACATCACACGAGAGATGAATCGGTAAATATAGTCTGTTTTTCTTGGGGAACGGTTATTGGATTAGAAGTGACATCCAACTTGGAAAAGAAGGAGTATTGGTTAATCTGATGATAATCGATGGTTCTGTCGAAATGGTTCAAGATTTATTAAACAGAGGACTAAAAGCTACAAATGACATGGAAATGCAGGTCTCTGTTTTGTGTTTGCTAATGCTGAAATATTACCCTGAAGAATCCTATAAGGTGAGCTTACCTTGTGACTTGCCGGAAGTAGACATGATTGAATGTCGCTGATCTATTGACGAGCCATTGTTTAACATATGCGAAAACTTTCAGATTAGTCTCGTGAAATTTATGAATTTTGAGTTTTTGAATATTGAAACTTGATTGAAAATTGCTTCGGGGTGTTATGGCATTCCGTTACGAAACTCCGTTTAAGTTAAATTTTTTCCTACCCAGAGTTTCAGTTTTTTAAGTGGTTCGAAGATTTCCAGAAATTTAAAGTTTCCTTCTATAGTAGGATCGTTATTATTTTGCTCGGTTTTAAAACCAAGAAACTATGTTTTAAGTTTGTATAAATTTAAAGAAAATGAGGATAGGTTTATTAAATTGAATAGTAATCATGAGTATTCAACAAGGAACAGAGATGTGCTACTTATTCCTTTGTATGAAACACCAAATTTGAGCACTCTCCCTATTGTCAGAGTATTGAAATTTTCAACCATTTACCATCGTATTTGAAAGTACTGAAAGTTCATTTGTTTGAGAGGAGAGTTAAATCTCTGCTCTTAACAAAGACATACTATAGTGTGGCAGAGTACTTCGATGATTCGGATGTAGGCAATAATGTATGAATCAATTTTTTGTATCATATGTTTGTATATTTTTTCAACACAAATGTTCTACACCATATGAAATTTTCATAAATGCTCAATATATCTGAAATTTTTTTTTCTTTCCTTTTCAATCAAAGTTGTATAATATTGAAAATTTTTGTTTGAACCAATATTTTTGCTCGAGGGCAGAATGGAAGATCAGACTCCAAACTGAATTCGGTCCTTTTGAGAGCATTTCTCTTAGTTGTAATTATTTATCAATTAAAATGAATGTTACTTTACAATGTACGGAATGTTTCTCAATGAACTTATCTTATTATTATTATATTATTATTATACCGTTAATTTCACTTTTATTCATTCATTTCAGGAAATTTTAGCGAAGTGCTCTTCATCAGAAGAACGACTGGAAGTCTATTTGAAGGCAATTGAAGGTTTCGAGCCTGCCGACGTAGATTACAAAAGGACTGAAGCTATCGCTCTTTATGTTCGCATCAAGGAATCTTTCAATTATGAACAAAGTTACGAAGCCATTAAAGCACCCTCAATATTATTCAAGCCTCTTCATCCTTTATATCAATCATCGTTGTCGGAAAATTACAATTTATCCACAGTGTGTTCAAATTTTCAAGGAGTTACCTATATCGAGGGAAACCACATTAGTATCCTAGAGAGCCGAATTTTGGCCGAAGAAATAGAAAAATTCATTACGAATAACCAAAGAGTGGAAATTTCCTCCTATAACAACGAACGTAAATGACTCGATTTGTACTTATCTGAAATAGTAAAATTTCTTTTTGAATATTTTTTTCTGGTTTGATTTATGATCCGGTTGTTTTTTCAACAATTCAAACAAAAGGTTGTCAAACATTAATGGGCAAGTTCAAACATCACACTCCATCAGAGTACAAAACATATGTAGCTGTGCTGTGAAAAATCTCAGTTGAGTATATTGTGTTCAAGAATAGATTTCATATCACTCACTTGACTCTAGATCATGGATGGCGAACTTGGTATGCTAGCCATAAGCAGCACGTTCGAAACATTTGATGACGCGCACACAAATGAATTTCCTTTTTCATTTGGTTTTCAATATGAGTGTTCAGTTATCCTTACTATTAATTATTTTATAACATAAATTTGTGGAATTCAATAAAAATCTCAATAGATTAACTGAATTGAACACTCCTCTAGGTACTGAAATATGGCTGTATTCTCTAGTAGTTTTGAAATATAGATCATAGAAACCAATTATCACGTGGTTTTTGTTTCTGATGATATTGTGTTTTGAATACATGTCAATATTTGAATCAACATATATATATATATATATATATATATATATATATATATATATATATATATATATCTTCTTCAGCCTCTGTCCGTCCAGTCAGTCTCCCTCTTCTCTAGGCAACGCCCAGCCAATCCACAAGCTCCTCATCCCATCGATCGTGAGGGCGATTTCTTGGTCTTACCCTGTCTCTGGGCTCCCAACCACAGCTGACCAACGCTCAGCTCTTGTTCGGGCTAGATGGCCTGCTCATTTCCACTTTGACCTTTTTGCACAATATATATAAATATATAAATATATGTATATCCATCGACCAGTTTGGCCCCATTTGTTGGTATGTATCGACAGGTTTGGACCCACGGTGGCGAATTTGGACCCGGGGCCAAACTGACAAATATATTTATCGACAGGTTTGGCCCCATATTCCCCTCAAATGCCTTCCCTCTTTTTTTCGACGTTGCCAAATTATCACATTGACTTGCGTTTTGTTTATGTTGACTAATAAGTTGGCGTCTAACCACTATTTGGAAACTCTTAGTTCACTTAAATGATAAGTGAATGGAAATAATAAATGTTGAAATTTTTATATATAATATCACTATTTTGTATATCATGTTTATTTCGATCGTTTCATGGTTCTGTTCAAAAATTTCATTTTTTAACAACTTATAATTTTAATACATTGCAAAAACTTTTGGTGCACGATGTGAACTAATTCAAATGTTTTTGTACATGAAGTAATATTCAAAAATTGTTAGCAGTAATTGGATTTGGCAAACAAATATTCAAAATAATAAAGAAAAAACTTTTTTTTTGTACTTGATCATTGAATTCTTCAACAATAACTCAGAGATAAATTATTTCTTGAAATCATTTATTTAAACAGGTTCCGTCAAGTTGGCCCGGACATACCGGCACTTTTTAATGAAACTTGAAATTTCTCTAATGCTTGCGAAATACTGGCAAAATTTTTCAAAAATATCTTATAGTTTTCGAAAAAAACAAGGTCAAAACATCTGGGCCAACTTGACGCCAGCCCGGACATGCCGACACTTTTTGATGAAACTTGGAATTTCTCTAATGCTAGCGAAATGCTGGCGAATGCTGAAAAAAATTTTCAAAAATCTCTTATGGTTTTCGAAAAAAACAAGGTCAAAATATCCGGGCCAACTTGACGCCAGCCCGGACATGCCGGCACTTTTTGATGAAACTTGGAATTTCTCTAATGCTAGCGAAATGCTGGCGAATGCTGAAAAAATACTCCGAAAATTTCTTATAGTTTTCGAAAAAATAAGATTCAAAATTTCCGAGAAGCCATTTTGATTAAATATAGTTTTCTAATTTATTAAATATTCTTAAAAGACAAGTCTGAACTATGAGATAAAAATCCGAAACATTTAAATTGGAATAAATCAAAAAAATAAATTAAAATGAGCTTAGTCTGGTACTTTGGATTTCAAAAGGAATGTGATTTTTATCAATTCTGTTTGAAATTGGAACATAGTTATTAAAATAGTATGTAAAACTTTTACCGTAATTAACATTTTAATAATTATGATCCTGCAGATTAACAAATTTTTCGAAGAAAGTTCCATTAATTTTATACATATCAATTAATCACACGAAGAATTTTCAAAAAATTTAGATCAATCTTATGTAGTCTCTAGGTAGGTATAGGTAAATATCCGAGTCATTCTGCTCATAAAATTATTAATTGGAATTCATATCCAGAAATAAAAGATGAAAACATTGCGTCAGACTTAGTAAACATCTGTTGCAAAATTTTCCACTGTCATCTTCTACGTTAGGTAGCGAACCTTTTATTAGTAGTTAGGGGTTAATGCCCCTTCTAAGTATCATTATCTCGATGGCACAGAATAGAGTTATCTCTATACTGTGTTACTGGTGTGAAGTTAAGTATCGAATAAGGATAACAAATTGAGAGGTTGAATTCATTCAATATTTGGAGGAATTTTTATTTTGATCAGAGAATATCAGAAAACATTTTTTTTTCATTTCGAGATTTAGGGTGGAGGTTTAGAATATAAACCATAGATATCTATAACTTATTACTAGTGGAGTCAGGGTAATATATATCTATGATTTATAATTTGAATATCGGTTACTGTTTTTCATTATATTTGATCGAATTCCTTATTTATAAAATATGTAAGATTTTTAAAGATTTCCTTCAATATTCAACATTGGACCAGAAATTTCGTATTACCGGTATGCATTTCATAATTCTTTCTCACAAATGACAAATTTTTTTCAAGGTTCTTCAGAGTAGGCTAGCATTTAGCTGGAATTAGAAAATTTCCAAACATCATCAAAGAAATCCTACAGGTCCGGGCTGCCCCAAGTTGGCCAAAGTAGTTGGACTCTCGTTTTTCGAAAAAAAGTTATTCAGCATTCGCCACCATTTTACTAGCATTACAAAAGTTTATTACATTACGAGTTTCACCAAAACAAAAATGCTGACATGTCCAGGCTAACTTGACGACTTCTCGGGCATTTTGTACCTCATTTTTTTGAAAAGCATAAGAGATTAAAAAAATCGCTAGCATTTCTTCAGCATGAGACAAATTTTAAGTTTCCCCAAAAAATGCCGTCATGTCCGGGAAACTTGTTTCTCAGACATTTCGAACCTTATTTTTTCGAACAATATTTTTTTAAAAATTTTTTCAGCATTCGCCAGCATTACAGAAATGCCAAGTCATCAAAAAGTGCTGGCATGTCCGGGCCAACTTGACGGAGCCATCTAAACATAGAATTATACGCACATATAGTGCATAGAAGTATTAATGGAATAATGATTATGAAATATTTGTGAAATATGATGTATGAATAATGACATAGTAAAATGTAATGCGTTCAATTTCAATTAATTCTGAAAAAAATTATGTAATACAAATCAGCTCTTTAGCATGTCTTAAATTGACACATTGGTGATATTTTGAATTTCAGTGAACAATATCTGCTTGAATTTATATGCGAAAATCAACTTATCTTTATCACATATGTATTTTTTTTTTGATACAGCATATAAAAATATATACAGCCCCATATTTTCAGCCCTCTACGATCAACTCCTATTTTTATTTGTTAATTAAAAACTTTAATTTTTTGATCAGAGATTTCTTTTTCATTTTGTCATGACTTGGAATGAAAAATTTCATGTTACTCATAATATTTTATTCCTTTACAATAAACACCTATTTGTCTTCGGTAGAATAGTGATCAGTTCCCTCGCCTGTTACGCGGAGTTCGATTCCCCGCCCTAAATGACTTTTTTTCACAGTTCGAATTAAATTTTTCTGCCTCTTTCATCTTATTTTACGTTAGTAATAAATTATTACAAAAAAAAATTCGGACAATGGCGTATCTTATAACTTAATGTAGGTTAACATCAGTAATGAAAATGAATCTATATATACCGACATACCCACAACGGATTGAATTTTATTTATGAATTTTGGATTCGGGTGGTTTAGGTGTACGATCGATTTAATAGTAATATTAACATTGTTATCACATCAGATTTGTGGAATTATCTTAAATACTGTACTTTGTAATCATTTTGCACTCATTGTATTGCTTTCTCAGTTCTCGAATCGCCATGACGATTAAGAAACCATCAGATCACTCCTTGACTGGTTGCAGACTCAACAACATCAGCCTTATTTGTTCTTGCAACGAATTTTAAATGTCATATGTATCACAAAGTGATAGAATTAAGAGAGTTAAACCGAGTGCATTCCATGATTTTACAATATGTACATAGTTTAATTCAATATCATGGATTGCCGAAACGTCATTGTTATACCTAATTATTATACTTTTTCATTTGTTTTTGTGTTATTATCTTAAATAGTGGAAACTTTTCTATAGTTAATATTTATTTTACATTCATTGTATTGTTTTCACCAAAACAAAAGTATATCTAATCTGTAACATGACTTTGATTGTTAGGCGATACGAGATTCGTGGGATCAGTTAGTAAATTTATAAATTTAAAAAATAATATACAATTTTTGAATTCAATAAAATGTTATTAGGGAAAATTAAAATGAATTTGACATTTGTTTATCTTTTTGCTTTTTGAGGTAATTATGTATCCATAATTTAACAGCTAGAGGTGAACGATTTTTCATTTTGTCACTCTCTTGTAAAAACGGTTTGCATTCGTACTCTGACGGCAACTTTTTGCTTATGATGTTTTGTAAAAAACATTTCTTCACCTCATCAACCTCTGCTTGCGACCAGGCTGAAAACAATTGAAAAATTTTAGTTACGTAATTTCATCATCTATGTGAGAATAAATAATGTGAATAATTGAGTATAACAACAAATCTATGCTTTCCTGACAGGCATGAAACTAATAAGTATATGTGAATTACTTATAACGATTATTTGGAATTTGTAAGAAGTTAAATGAAGCCAATAAACATGCCTTTCAGTACAGAAAGAGATAATTATTTGAACATGTTTACTACCTATATATTAACAAAATTGAAATAAATATGAAAATAATAGGAATCAATTATAACCAACAGATCTTGTGATGTTTATATTTTTAATGGATACTTATATCAGTGAATACCACCAAATACGAAAATTATTTTTTTTGTCATTCAGACCCTAATTTTACTTATAATGAAAAAAGCTTGAATATTGATTCAAAAATTGAATTTCATGTTGATTAGAATATAAATCAGTTGAAGTGGATGAAACCAGAATGAAAGTATTTAGAGTTGTCATAAACATTCAGTCATTGAAACTTATTCGCTATCAGCACAAATACATTTGAAGAATATTACACTAATCTGTGTGTGAGCTACCACAATATTTATTATGAAAACATGAACTTCAAGAGCACGATAAATTTATATATAAAAAAAATGAATATGATAAAACCTAAAACTACACTTACGAGATTCGAAAAGAATGGTGCCAGGGTAGTATCTTCCATCAGAATAACGAATGTATGTTGATTCTCTTCTACATTTGATGTGTTTTTTTACAACAAATAAAATTGCATCTTCATTGAATCTCACCAGTACATTGGCCATGTTGTGGATTTCAGTATTTATTGTGGTCTTGTTTTATTAGGTGAATTACACTAAATGAATCAAGCAATGTTACCGAACTTTAAAATAACACCACACAAATGTACACAATATAGAATAGCTTTTTGAACACACAACGTTATAGCTGGATGGCAAATAATGAAATGATCTTCCCAAAAAGATTTCAGAGTTCGAAATTTCTAATACACATCTGGTTTTTATTGATCCGTAAATTTTTACTTTTCAGAAGAATTCAAGCTATATCCGCAATCAATTTTACAACTAAGTTTCGGTCCAAGTATTGAATACACATCTGCTTTTTATTGATTCATTCTGTTTCTAGTTTCCAGAAGGAATCTATTCTATCCTAGGTGATTAAGGAAGTTTTCGACATTTATCTACATTCCAAAACAACTCAAATACGTACTTATATATATACATAGTTGAAAATCATCAATTCATCGATTAAAAATGATTTGTTTACTGAACTATTGTCTTTAAATATATGACATCTTGCTTGCTTCTCAAGCATCAGAATTGATCATCAATGTGTGTTTCCTGGAAGGATTAAGAAACAGCACCATTTTTATTCCTCTACATACTTTTCTACTTTTTCATTGTATCAATGACAGCCAATAAATAAATCTTTTTATTTAGCTTGGAACAGAATTGGTTTTTGTGTGATTTAAATCACTCAAGCTCAGACTGTTAAGAACCTATACTTCACTTTTCTAATAGTAAATAGATGAAATATTACGTACATATTATTATATGCTACGATATCATAAATTAATTCACTCTATATGACATATTCATTACACTTGACTAAGACTTGCCATTATTTTGAAACAGTAAAATTACTACAAACAAAAACACATTTTTTGTGGAAGTACCTACCTACTTACCGTTTTTTGCAAAGATTTGCTTTAATTATCATCCTTGGACATTGGTTTCATACTGTTTGAATATTTCTTATGTAATGAGCTGAAAATGATCCATATTATTAATCGATAAAACAAAAATGCGTGATAAAACTTACCGGCTTGAAGTAAAAATCATCGCCCATTTTGTAAACGCTAGATGCTTCATTTTCGGCCGAGAATTGAAAAATATGGTTAAATTTCAAATTTTCCACCAACGACCGCCGGCAGCCCCAGGTTCGAAATAATTCGTCGATGTGGGTTTATACTTGTCGCTCGCAATGTGCGAAAAATTCATTCAAAAAAACTAAAATCCGTCAAGTAATTGTAACGTAGTTTTTTCTCCTTAAGTTTCGACCACATCCAGAATACGAAAGTCAATAACGAAACGAATTTTAGGGAGTTTTGACGGAAACCGTGCTCAAAACTGGTAAAATTTGCTGTATGAGGATCTCCGGAACCTCTCTTTTTCGCCTATGTGAAAATTGTACAAATGAAAATTATCAACAACGAACCGTCAATCGAAACGGTACGTAAAATAGCCTACACCTCGTACCGTCCGCAGAAGTGAATCCCCGGAAAAGATAAAAATGGAAACTTAGCAACAGTAAGTCTGGCGCAAGTTGTTTTCTTTTTTCTGAATTTGTATTCCAATAATAATAATTTCAAGAATAGTTCACAGATATCTAACCATATCTAGGTATATCATACCAAATTCAAGAATTTTTCCAATTAATTCGTGTAATTCATAGATATAAAACTAATATAAATTTCACTGAAACAAATTTTTAACAACAGGATTTATGAATATTACAATGTTTGGTAACGTCTCTCCACCGTATTGACTCAATTTTATTTTTGATCAACAAATAACAATTGTATTGCAAAAACTTTCATATCGTTTTAATTATTGTGTTTCAAAATTTAACAGCGTTGCTAAAAATCATGACTTTTTCAATAAAATCAAATTCATTATATGGAGAATCTAGAAATGTAAGAATATACAGGGCGTTCCATTTTAAGTCGTTGAGTATGACTTTTCGTAACAAAATTGAAACGAAAATTTAGAACATTCTGTGCGGCATTTGCAATACATACTACTACCACATCCTGAATATATACCCCGGAATGTTTTAAATCATGGGATAGTACCAAAATAGTTCGTTAAAAAAGTCCTCAAACGCAGAAACTGTGGTTATTAGATATTGATAGGGATTATTTCGAAATCTACAAAAGAAATATAAAAATTGAAATAACGTATTTCAATTAGAGTTTATTTATTATTATTTGATTGTAAAAGCTCAAACATATATTTGTTCCATCTATCAAAAAAAGTTTGAATTCAAAACCAATTACAATAAGTATTTTTGTTTTGAAAAACGACAAATTTTTTCATATCTGACTCTTCATGAATTTCAATTGTTACTGCCTGATGAAATATTTCCTCGAATTGAATTTCAATTAAATCTTCATTTTGCGATTCCAACAAGTGTTGAATATTCTATATTTGAAAGCCAACCTACGTTCAGTGAAAACGGTTGATTAAGAAACATTTGGCGGCAAAATATTCAGACTATCGAACAGTCACTTCCTAACTTCATGTGACCGACATCTGTTTTACTTTACTGGTGAGAAATAGTTTACCGCTCGAATATCCTTCTCTGTCCTCTTCCTTTTCGTGAGCCCATTTTTATGAGGGTGATAAAAGCTTTCATATAACAGAACTATACCTTATTTCATTCTTGAAAAGTAGGTATCGTTTTACTAGCAGGTACACATTATTTCATAGAAAATACATATTTCATTATAATCATAACTAATGAACACGATAACATTAAAAATTATATGGGTAATGGGTATCTAGTTACACACGATAATTTTCGAGACAGAAAAAAATGATAGTAGGATGAAACCCGTTAAAAAAAGACGAGAATATAAGAGAAATGAAAAGAAAGATAAATTACGGGCGATCTGAGGTCGGTAAGTGGATAGGGGTGAGTTTTTAAGGGTGTAAAACGGTTTTTCTCGATTTCCGGCAAAACAAAAAGTCCTATGGAAAAGAATTGAATGACAAAGATGAAGGTAATAAGGAGACCTACATTTTTTATTGTTCCTTCACGTAACCTCAAAATTTGTGTGAAAAATTAAATTTTATCTTATGCAAAAAATTTTTCGACAAAATTTGGTGGAAACTTACCATTTTATATCCTAAACACACTGTAAATTTTTTGATATGAAATATTAATATTTTCACTTTATTTCGACTCAATATCGAAAAAACAACCTAATTTTCAATCGAAAATTCTTTCGTCAAAATATTCTCTTTTTAAAAAAGTGTGGGAGTTTTTTGTTCTATTTTTTTATTTTTTCTAATAACGTAAAAATATTGATACATTACTATAGTAAATGTTCTCAGAAAATGCAAAAAACAGTACTGCTTTTTGTGTCCGACAACTCCGTCGTACCTGAAATCTTTATCGGAAAACATTTCTGCATATATTTCAAAGAAAGGTTTGTTAAGTCAACTACCGACCATGACCTGATGAACTATCTGAAGACGTTTTCTAGTGCAGCTTGCCTTGCCTGGATTAATTTTTTCATCAATGGAGTTGTCGGACACAGAAAAGGGGTTCTTTTCTTTGCATTTTCTGAGAACATTGCCATAGTAATATTTTTTTACGTTATCAGCGAATAAAAAACTCTGCGACTTTTTTTAAAAAGCTTAGATTGAAAATTAGAGTGTTTTTCCGATATTAAGTCAGAGCAAGGTGAAAAAATGAATATTTCTAATCAAAAAAATTACAGTGTCCTTAGGACATAAAAAGTTGAGTTTTCACCAAATTTCTCGAAAAAAAGTTGTGGACATTAATTTTGAAACCAATTAAAATTATGAATTCTTGTTTTGCGATTTGTTACAATTTTCGTGCTTCATTGCATATATTGGCTCAAAACATAGTGAAAAACTATCTGGCTCAATCAGATCAGATTATATTCATCGAGAAAATGACGGACAACCGGTTAAAACCTTATTTTTGGTTGTTTTCCATAGCCATAATGTCTTCAAATAGCGCGGATTTGACAGACGTGTACATTTGAAATTTCTGTAAGTTACAAACAAAAATTTCCTATACGTTCATAAGGAAATTTTATATACCAACTTCAAAGTGGAAAAAGATCTTTTCTATAAACAATTTGTATCAGAAATACTCAAAAATTAACGTAGTGCATGTGTGTATTTCGTAAATTCATTCTGGGGTTTGAATTGTCAGTATAAATGTCACATTCATTCTCTAATATCTCTTCTACGTAGTCAAAGTGTTGAATAAAACTAAAGTTTTTGAACAGCAAATAGTGATAAAGAAGGATAAATAAAATAAACTTCCTTCCATGCTATCAATTTACAAAAACTAGAATTCATAGGCTTAAAAGCTGAATGTTTTTGTATCAATAACTAGAAACCCTCATGAAATTTCAGATTGACGAGTTTTTAATATTTTTCATTCAAATGCCAACATAAAAATATGCTAATGAACATGTATGAGTATACGTAAAAAGCAAATTTTAGGCATAGATCAACAAGTAAATACCCATACAAATTTTCGTATAATTTTGCTTCAGCTTTTCATCAATAATTTCAGAGGGTTTCGATAGATAGTGATATATTAAAAAGATGAAATATAACATTTTGTGAAATTAGGAAATGTTCTTTCGAATATGGTTTCTCTACCAATTTGATTCAATGAGATCACCTTGCAATTGTAATTCATCTGATCTATACAATGGGGACTGGCAGCAATCAAAGCTAGATACATTTTCTTTATCGAATTGTTTTCGGCAAAGCAATGATTGAGTGATTCCGATCTGTGATTTTCAATGTCCTGTTTTGGTTGTTCTCACACGTCATTAATAAATAATCAATTTATAAAATTTTTGTGCTTATTGGAAAATTATGAACATTTCAACATTATTTTCATATAATATAAACGGCCAATTACAGAAAACTTACAATATATCACTTAAATGTCAGTACCGTGTCATGTCCATTTCTAGAATTTACCTAAAAATTGTTAGTTTTTTTTTGTCGTAATAAATGATTTGAACTAACTACCTCATAAATTCTCCGAGTTGTATCATCGCTTTGGTTAATAAGTCTACCGCTGGTGCCCGACCGTTACTCATTTGGGATAAAGCTAGCTTTACCTCATCATTCGTATTATTTGGGATATCCTCTGAGCCTACGTTTGTAATATTATGAGTTATAGGGTTTGGCGCACTGAGAATTTTTGCCTGTCCCGGAATCCTTGAGGTATGTATTGGTGTGAGATTTGGATCCTTGGAATACAGCCACCCGGGGTATAGCCTTATATGTTTTAAAATTCACCATGATGGTTCTAATAGCCTTAATCTTCCACGATGTTTGGAAGATGTAGATTTCAGCTGTTCCTAATATGGATAAACAGACGCTGTTTGCAACTAGCCACTCGGGGTCAAACGCTGTGGGTTGTGGACTTTTCTTGGTTTCGTCTTCGTTACCTTATTGGCATGGATGGCCCTAACAGCAGCTATGCTACTGCTGGCATCGCTTCCTAGACATTGAAGGCTACTGAGCCCTTTCACCGACGACAAGGTGAATGTCCCTGAGGGGGCTCTACTTTCAGTGAACCTAAACTGTAAGCTGTGTTCTTTTTTAGGGTTGCTAACACTTTACTGCATAAATGGCAGCGGAAAATTCAAATGCGTTTATTTTGGTACAGCCTTTATAACATATAATATAATAACGTGATTATTGACCACGAGAGAAAATTTACTGAAAATTCATTTTTTTCTCAAGCTTCTTTCTTTAAAATTTTGTTATTGAAATTAATTCCAAGGTAAAAACGGCGGTTCATAATGAACATTATTATTATAAAATATATTCCCATGTGATTTTAGGCTATATATGACATTCATTTATTTTCGTTTTCTTACGTGTATGTTATGTTTTTATATTCATCTTAATATTGGCTTCTGAAAACCTAGAACTAAAAATCACCCACGAGTTACAAACGATTTTTGATCTGGATTCAAAGAACTCGGAGGAGATTTATTTTTGTTTCTTTGTCAGTCCAATGAATGTGATATAATAATTGATGAGGCCGATACTTGATGTAAATCGATAAACATAATAAAACAATTGTTAAACTGATTTACACATATAATAAAAATAATACTGCATGACGTACGTTTCGATGAGACTAATGCAGACTAATTAGTCTGCACGTAGCATTTGAAAAAGGTGAATCTCATCGAAACGTACATCATGCAGTATTATTTTTAATATATGTGTAAATCAGTTTAACAATTGTTTTAGAATGTGATATATGGAGATATGAACTGTTACGGTGATAGATGAACAAAATAAATTATGGAGAAATTAAATTTCAAATCTTTGGACATGAATAAACTGGTATATAATTAATAACTATCCTGTAGGTATGCAGAAATTATATTCACTATTATAATAATGGCCATATCTTTCAGTAAACGATAATATTAGCTAAAAAGCAAGTGCGCTTATTATTAAAAACTAAAGAGTTGAAATGATCGTAAGTCCAAGCGCGAAAGAAAATTTGCATTGTGACAAACTGGAGTAGATCTGTTCCGAACGAGTTCACTCACTGAGCAATAATTATAAGAAGAAGTATTCTGGCAACAATGCTGTTTCCCCTCTGCTTGGTATGGGTTCAAAATTGTCGATAAATACATAAAAAAGTGGTGGGGATTCATGGGCCCAAACTGGTCGATGCATATATAAATATATATATATATATATATATATATATATATATATATATATATATATATATATATATATATATATATATATATATATATATATATATATATATATATATAATTGGTATTATTATTACGATTGATCCCCAAGAGGAGAGCGACTGAACTTGAATTCGCAATTATTAGGACTGTTGCTTTTTTTTTGCCTCCCAAAAACTCTTCATCCTCTCTGAATGCTCTTTCTTTTGTTCATCTGTCCATTTTACTCCAGGTTGACGATTTGACAGGTGCTCAAACAACACAAGTACGATTTTATAGCGACATTCTGTGCGATCCTCGAGATTTTTTATATTGATCTCTTGTAGATCCCTTCGGAACTCTTTTAGACACTCTCTTCCGCAGTTACTATTCATGATTATATCGAATAGTTTCTTCGGTATTCTGGACTGTTTCGTTCAGTACACATGTGCATAAAACTTTGCTCGTCGTTTTCTGATTTCTTCCGTTATCGTATTTGTTTTTTTTATATTAATCATGAACTGAGTGCCATTCATTATAATAGTTTAAACAATAGATGAATCTATTACGCATTGCGCCTAATAACACGTAAGTACAACTGTCATACTGTAGACATTGTCCCTCCAGTGAAGTGCCAGCTGTTATAACGTTAGGTATATTATTTGAATGTGTTTTTCAATCCCCTCTGAATTTAAACCTGAGATTTTTTATATTGATCTCTTGTAGATCCTTTCGGAACTGTTTTAGCCACTCTCTTCCGCAGTTACTATTCATAATTATATCGAATAGTTTCTTCGGTATTCTGGAGTGTTTCGTTCAGTAGACATGTGCATAAAACTTTGCTCGTCGTTTTCTGATTTCTTCCGTTATCGTATTTGTCTTTTGATACAGAGGTATCAAAAGAAAAATATATTCTGAGGTCTTTTCAAAATGCCGTTTCTATCGATTGCCCCTAAATCTTTCTCAGAATTTTTCGTTCTTGTTTTTCTATTTCTCTATATTTCTCTCTCTCTCTATAGATATGTATATATATATATATATATATATATATATATATATATATATATATATATATATATATATATATATATATATATATATATATATATATATATATATATTTTTCAGTGTTTAATTGGGATTGCAGTCTAGGACAGGAAAATCAGTTACCTCTTTAGTATTTTCCAAGCTTTCGAAAATGTTTATTTTCTTCTTCAGGGCTAAAATAGTACAAAAATTAACAGTTTATATAGCAAGGCACTATAAAAAGTTTTTTTTTTTACAATTACTGTGAAGTTAGTCCGAAAGTACATTAGTTTTTTGAATTTTGAAAATAACTAGAAGTGTTCCCAAAAGCATTGGGTTGGAATGTTACTGCATTCTACGTGCTGGATAGTTGAAGGAAGCCACGACAATGACCGTATTTCTCAATTTGGCTTTTCAAGTAGAGTGTTCCCAGATGTTTTTAAGGGCGTTTCTTAAAATGCATAACGTTGGCCGAAGTTTTATGACTAACGAAAAGAGAATGAATTTGTTTTTTAATATATTCAGAATGGATTTCTCGGTGAAAAAAAAAAAAAACAAATTCATTCTCTTTTCGTTAGTCATAAAACTTCGGCCAACGTTATGCATTTCAAGAAACGCCCTTAAAAACATCTGGGAACACTCTACTTGAAAAGCCAAATTGAGAAATACGGTCATTGTCGTGGCTTCCTTCAACTATCCAGCACGTAGAATGCAGTAACATTCCAACCCAATGCATTTGGGAACACTTGTAGTTATTTTCAAAATTCAAAAAACTAATGTACTTTCGGACTAACTTCACAGTAATTGTAAAAAAAAAACTTTTTATAGTGCCTTGCTATATAAACTGTTAATTTTTGTACTATTCTTACCCCTGAAGAAGAAAATAAACATTTTCGAAAGCTTGGAAAATACTAAAGAGGTAACTGATTATCCTGTCCTAGACTGCAATCCCAATTAAACACTGAAAATACATATCTACAGTCGTTAAACATTCAACTATATATATACATATATATATATATATATATATATATATATATATATATATATATATATATATATATATATATATATATATATATATATATATATATATATATATATATATATATATATATATATATATATATATATATATATATATATATATATATATATATATATATATATATATATATATATATATATATATATATATATATATATATATATATATATATATATAAGAGAATGAACACTAGATAGAACATTCATTCGAAAAATTCAAATTAATCAAGAGAATGTTATAGTAGAGCTAGATATGTGAACGTGTATGATGTGATGTCTCCATTATCCCTCAAGGGATAAATGTTAGAGAAATATTCAAATCGATGCCACATATGATGGAAGTGAGAGACATATATGTTTCGTTCTGCGAGGAACTCGTCAGTCACACCATGATTAATAATTCTAGGTTCACTTTCTTAAATATTTCATTCAGTGCCAGAAGCACAAAAAATTCCATTTCCTTATATATATATATATATATTTTTTTTGAAAGTTTTTAGCAATAACAAGCTTCTTTTGATATGAAAATGTTCATTTTTGTGAACGTTCCGTTGTTATATTACCACTTTGACAAAACTAATCAATAATTGAATTTATGAGTTACTATAGACATCAAATGTCAAACTTATTTGTTAGAAAAATCAGATTAGTTTTTTTGTATCTTCACTCATTTTTTTCAAACGTCACATCTCAAAGCTCATTTTTTCCAGATCTACCTTCAGTTTCACACACATAAACCAACAATATACATATTCTGGATATGTGTAAAAATTTATATGTGATTATATATATATATATATATATATATATATATATATATATATATATATATATATATATATATATATATGTAAATATAAATCACCCTTATTAGAATCAGCTGGCTTACCAGCAGTTTTTCAGAGGTTTCCTCATGGTAAAGAAGACTAAAACTTTGCTGACCCAGAAATATTCATCCGATAATGAAAAGCCATGAGTGAAGATACAAAAAAACTTATTTGATTTTTTTATAAAATAAGTTTGACATTTGATATCTATAGTAACTCATAAATTCAATTATTCAATAGTTTTGACAAAGTTGTAATATAACAACGAAGCGTTAACAAAAATAAACTTTTTCATATCAAAGGATGCCTGTTATTGCTGAAAACTTTCAAAATAAGATATCTTAAACAGGCAATAAATCAATTTCAAGAAATTTGTTGTTGACTTTCCCAAAAAGTGATTAATTGAATTATACAAGAAAAAGTCAACAAACAAAAAAAAGATTTTCGAATTACAAATAGCCTGTTATTTTGAATATGAATAAAATGACGACTGGTCATGACATCCTCATATTTCGGTACTAATTTTGGGTCTTTCATAAGGATGCTACAAACATAAGTCTCAAGGGAGAACGAGTAAACAGTTAAGAAGTTATTTTTGGTGAAAACATTGGAAAATAAATGATTAATTGAAAAACATAACTCACATCTGACAAGTTGCAAAAGATTGGTGAATTTTGTACTTTGATTTTACCGTGTCTTTTCAACTTTCTCTCTATTGTCTTAATACTTTTTATAGCATAATCCCAAGATCAGAAATAGTATTACAATTGAGCAGCATGGATTCATGAGTAGGAGATCTTGCTCTACAAATTTGGTTGAGTTTTCTCAGTTCATATGGAAGGAGTTGGGTGGAGCAGGATAGGCTGACGTTATATATACAGATTTTCAGAAGGATTTTGATAAGATAAATCAGTAGTTCCCAAACATATTATTCTCGTGGACCACTTTCAAAATTTTACTGGTTTCAGTGGACTTCCTGCTGCTACATTTCTACCACATTCTTAAAGTCGCCAAAAAATAAAAATTGTGTTACTTCTGAGTTCTATCCCTTTATTCCGATATGTAAAATAAAAACGGAAAATGGTACATTTTATAACACTTTGTTTATTGAAAGAATAGAATTACAAGAAAAAATTATTAAGGTAATATAGGTTCAGGTCATAATTTTAATTAATGGGAAGTATGTATCTGTTGGATTGTCAGCAAACGATCAATGTTTGGCTTTATTTGTGAGCAATAACTGCAAATCCCCCTGCTCTGTGATGTTTAATGTGCTCCTTTTTTTTGTTAAGAGGTTTGTAACGGCACTGAAACTCCTTTCAACAAGGTATGACGAGGGGAAAGCTATTAAAAATTTCCTTGCGATTTCCCACAGATCAGGATATTTTTTGGGTATTTCTGCTTGCAGCCAAAATGTTTGGTAGCGTTTTCTAAATTTCACCTTCAGCTCCTCATTAGTGCTCAGCTCGAGCAGCTCCTCTTGTAATACAACATTGGCCACTTCCGTTTCATCAAATGGATTTATGATCCATGGTGGTATATCCATCGTCAGCATATCTTCAAACCTGGTTTTGAAGTCATCATGCAGGGCACTTAAATGTTTACTGTAGGTATGGATATCCTCATCAATACATTCTACCTGCGACAAGTTTGGAAATTGAGAAAATTCGAGCCGACTTATGTTTAGCTTCATAAATATCAATTTCTCAAGAAAAGCCGAAATTATCCCCTTTGTTTTTATTAAATTCAGGCTGCCCACTTGTAACTGCAAGTTAATATCATTAAATTTTTTAAACGAATCTGTCAAATACGCAATGTCTGCTGTGAATTTGTTCAAGTTTTCTTTTAAATCTGTATCTCTACTTTCTAAGAACTCTAATATGGCATCGAAAACAGAGTAAAATCTCGTTAAGCATGCACCTTTCGACAACCAGCGTAATTCAGTATGTAAGAGCAGTCGTTGGAAGTCTTCATCATTTTCGTCGCACAATTGAGCAAGTAAACGCGTATTCAATGCATTGCTTCTGATTTTGTGATAGCTTTTATTACAAAATGAAGAGATTGGTTCAACCTGTCACTTAAATCAATGAATAGCTGTAAGTCCTGGTATAATTCTTTTGAGATGACTTATAAACCCACTATATCGCCCGACCATTGCAGGAGCTCCGTCTGTTGCCATTGAAATAATGTTTGTAGATGGAATCGATTTTTCAGTAGAAGAATTACTCAGCACATTAAATATCGATTCGCCTTTAGTGTCAGTTTCCAAAGTTCTGGCAAATAGCAATTCGTGAATTTCTTCCTCCATAATAAATCGGACATATGCCAATAGTAATGCTTCATTACCGGGTAACGTTGACTCGTCCACTTGTATAGAAAAATGAGTTTTTTGCAGATGATTGCACAAAAAGCTTTCGATATCAGAGCTCATTTCATCAATGCCTCTTTGTACAGTATTGTTACTTAATGGAATTCTTTTTAGTACGTCAAATGGAGATTTGTGCAAAACAGTTTCTAAAACCTCTACAACAGCGGGTAAAATTAATTGTTCTCCGATAGTGTGCGGTTTTCCAGATTTTGCTATAAGTAATGAGATATTGTAAGATGCCCGCAAGCCATCATCGTTACTTTGAGATGTTGAAGCGAACATACTGTGCATTGTGGGTCTTATTTCATATTTTTCTTTCAATGTTTGAAAATATTTTAAATCTTTACCTATTTTGTCAGTATGACACCTTTTTAGATGATCTTCGAGCTTTGATGGTTTCATAGAGTCATTGCTCAAAACTTTGTTGCATAATGGGCACATGCGCAATTTTTTGTCGGCCTCTTATGGAACAAAACCATATTTCAAATAATCGACACTATATTGTCGACATTTTTTTTTGCTGTAGCCATGTTTCGTGTCAGTTACCTTACCTGTAAAAAAAATGTTTTAGTAACCAAGTTTTTTTCTGAATATAGGTATCACACCGCAGCCTTTGTCAGCACGCGGAAATAGAATTACGGCTTGTAAAGGGACCAACTAATAAATCGCTAAAACAAATACAGACGTTTTTACAAAACGGTATCAATTTTAAAGTACATAATTGATCACTAATTTTTAATAGTATAAATAAAAATTGGTGTACTCAGTATCGAATACTGATCATATTTGTGTAGGAAAAAATAAAAGTCGAAATCCCAAAATTGTCCATAGAAACGATAACTAACATTTTATTAAATCAATGAGTTCAAGCGCTGCGTGTATTTGCGTATTTTTTGTCTGCGACTTCATTGTTAAAACGTGACAAACTGGCATCGAAGTTCAAGCCCCGCCCTTTTCCCGTCGCCCGCGCACCGCTCGCTCTTTCCGAAAAGGAATAGTTTTGATAAAATAGTTACTTCAAAATCAATTTAAAATGATTATGAAATTACGGTTTCATAAAATTAGTAGGTAGTTATAGAAAAAATACAAAATTAATTGCTCTGCAATATTGCTTATTCGGCCTTTTTAGAGAGGCAGTGCTTCTCTCGTGAAAAAACAATTGAATGAAACGTGCTCTGTTTGTCTTCAAATCGAAAGAGGACAATTAAAATATCTGTGAGTTACTAAGTTACCTATCTTTACAAGCCGTTGTGATCAACCGACTAGTACACGTAAACAAAATACTTAAGTACTATAACAAAAAAAAGGTAGGTACTTACTTTTCTCCGGCACTAGCAAACACAGATATAAATTTTCTCACACCTTTTTTTCAAAATTCCGGAAACAAATGAATGAGTTTGCCTTTGGCATCAAGTATTTATAGTGGTGATCAAGTTCATGTCTGAACAAGCATTAAGCATTGTCGGGCGGATAGCGCTTTGCAAGTCTGTACACGAAACTGTACGTAATATCGAATACGCAAGTTTGGACAAGTAACAGTCGCTTGCCTTATTAAAATATAATCTGCTTAGTTAGGTACTTAAAACAATGTAGGTAGGCCCTTATAAAAACTATGCTTACGTTTTTGCTCTTTACTATCAAAAGCAGATAAATTTTCGTGGAACCCCATTAACATCTTATGTACCCCCATTTTTTGTTCACGCCTACGTAGACCCCCAGCAAGTCTCCCGTGGACCCCTGGTGGTCCACCTGGACCACTTTGGGAATCACTGAGATGAATCATGGACTACCAATTGTTGAAATTAGGAAGCCTTTTGGATTTGCGAAAGATTTATCACTTCTCATGGAGTCTTACTTGAGCAATCGCAGTCCAAATTGATGATTGAAAAACAAGGGAGTTTCTAGTAACCCGAGTACCGCAGATAATGCCTATACATGATTGTTTGATGCTACAAAGTGACCTGAATGATATCAGCTGTGGTGTAATAATAATTATTCACACTTCAATGTTATGAAATGTAATGTGGTGCATTACATTTACTACGAGAGGAAATTTTAATTAAATTGAATATTGAAGACTCGAAGTCTTCAGACTTCAGTCTTGAAGAGAGCTCACGCTCGAAACATGTTGTCTATTTGATATTTTTAAATATAATCGTGAAGCATTAACCAAAATGTTTAATTTGATACAATATTTTTATTTTTATTGTTATTATTTTTAGCATTATTATTATTATTATTATTATTATTATTATTATTATTATTATTATTATTATTATTATTATTATTATTATTATTATTATTATTATTATTATTATTATTATTATTATTATTATTATTATTATTATTATTATTATTATTATTATTATTATTATTATTATTATTATTATTATTATTATTATTATCATTATCATTATTATTATTATTATTATTATTATTATTATTATTGTTATTATCATTATCATTATCATCATCATCATCTTTGGTGAAAAAGACAGTGTTATCCCTAAGGCGGAAAGAATTTCCACTGAAAATGGTTTTTGGCTGAAATAACATTTTTCACTAAGAAAGTTGATAATTTGTTATATCATGAAGAATTTCCGCTGACAATGGTTTTGGGTTGACCCACACTAAAAAGTATCAAACGAATAAAGACGAAAAATTAGTGTTAAGAATAATCAGAAAAACTCAATATATACAACCCATCATGACAACGATGATGATTTGAAGATCAACAACACATTTTTTCTGTTAATATGAGTCGTGCTCCAATATTGCCTGACAACTGTTGATCCCTTTCGACATAATTTTGTCACTGATTTATGTACCATTAGATCCCATAATTCACATTTTGATTGTGAAAAGTGGAACATTGACAATTTAATCAATTGAACTGAATTATTAACTTACTAACTTATACTCGAAACATCTAAAAAAAAGTTCAACTTTATAATAGAAACAAAAAACGGGATAATATACATAAGCGGCAATAGGTTTCCAAAAGCTCAACAATATATGACAATTTTTTCAACAATTGATTCTCCAATCATATCCTGGAGAAATTTATTCTCAACCCCAACAACTATGATTGTCCCACAGAAACGTGACATATAAACAACTTAAGAAAGGTCCTGTACCTTAATCAACAGACACATCAAATAGCATTTCTCTTCAAACAAATTTATAGGATGAAAATCGTGAAATATAACTGACTGACGATGAATGAACTATGCTTCTGTTTGAAAGATGATACATCAGTTATGCCCAAAGTACGGCTTGCGGCTGCGGCCCTTCTGGCTCGTCAATCCGGCCCGAGACAGGATTTTGAATAAACCCTACAATACACATGAGGCGTAGCTAGAACAGAATAACGGTTCCCTTTAGCATGTAACGAAGAGTACCTACAGTACAATGCGTGTAGCAGTATTCAAAGTGCTTTGCCGATAGAGCGCACAGTTATGCTCGGCAAAGTTCGGAACGAATCGTAAGCTACCACTTTTTTCCGTCTGTTCTCAAGGTTAGTGTAGTTCGGACTAGGGATGATCGATATTAGAAAAACATCGATGTTGACATCGATGTTAACATCGAATCAAAAGTATCGATGTACGATAAATATCGATAGAAAAACATCGATATGTCTAAAACATCGATGTTTTTGAAAATAAATAAAACTGTCTTTCATATTTATGAAATGTTTTTATTATTAGAAAATGACATTAAATTTAAAACCCTACTCTTCCTGAGACACGTAGAAATCACAGAAATAATAGAAAAAATTAACATTCCCAGTATTTTCTAGGGACACTCCGTAAAAAAAATTATCTTTGATAAGTGTTTTCCTTTTAGTCTGTTCCGATGCTGGTACAGACGCTGCCCAGCTTTGGAAAAAAGCGTTTCCGAAGCTGTGGATGTTGCTGTGCAACACAAATACTTGAGAGCAATTTTGTTTAAATTAGGGCAGGTGGATTTTAGTGCCTTCCATAAATGTAAAGAGTCTTGTTTTAAGTCAGCCACCGGAATTTTTGAATAAATTTGCAACTCCAGAGGCATGCTTGGGTCTCGTTGACCAGACAAAATATCGTTCTTTCCGTTGACAAGTATATAATGGTTTTGCCATATAACTACAGTTTCTTCTTCGACTGGTCTTGTCTTTGTTAATAGATCATTTTTTTCATTCGACTCAATATCTGAAATAAATTCCTTGATATTCACAATGCCTCGATGTTTCGATGATAACATCGATGTTTCGATGATATCGAAGTCGACCGAAAACATCGATGTTTTCCAGTAAAACATCGATGTTTATACAACAACGATGAATATCGATCATCCCTAGTTCGGACAGTCTCGTTGTCAGTGTCAAGTCACCTTTGCAGATGTACGCCCGGCTTGTTTTCCTACAGTTTTGCCTTATTGATTGTGTTTTTTAACACTTTTGATCGTTACAAAGGCAAGTAAAAAAGGAGCATAAGCATAAGCGTAAACTGCAGCTGTTTTCAAAGAATTCAACCACTCAAGACACTTCAAAACAAAGCACAATGCCATTTACGAAACGATGACCAAAGAAGAGCGGAAGCAAAAAGCAGAAGCTTTACGTAACAAACTGTCAAGTCAACAAAATATTTTCAAAAAACAAGCGTGATCTCGAAAGCTTGCTACACATTCCAGTTATGTTGAAGTATGCACTATTGCAGAAAGTAACAGAGCGTTTTCTGATGGAGAATTTATAAAACGTTATATACTTCGCGTATGTCCCGTTTTGTACCCTGAAGAAACAAAAGAATTTGATAGAGTAAGTTTGTTTCGAAAAAACTATTACTTTTAGAACTCAAGTAATTGATAAGCAGTTTATCTCACAACTGGAGCTATAGATAACCAAGTTTAAATTATGTTCTTTTGCGTTGTCGACATAGCTCAGTTACTGATAATTATGAGAGGTATTGATGATCACTTTTATGTTACTGAAGAGTTAGCTTGCTAATAATGAATTTTAAGAAACTATCACGCCTTTGAAAGTACCTTTGACCAGTATCAACATTACTACTGACGAAGACCTGAATATGATAGGAGGGAAATTTGGTTTAGTAGGCACATTTGATGAATAATTTCTTGAGAACGAAGTTGTATTTCTTAATCGTGTCATACATCATGGAGTCCTATGTAAATCTGCTCTACACATAAAACATGTGCTTTCATGACAATTTCGGGAGTTTCTTGACCATATGAGAATACCAAGTTTGGGATCTAAAAGACGCAAAAATCTCGAATCATAGCAGAAAAAGGATTGGCATTTTCACCAATGTCCTCAGTCACATCAATAAATTGAAACTCAAACTCAAGTAATCCATGATGTTTGGAGTCATATCAGGGGATTCAAAATGCAATTGATTCTATTTTTCAAACAGTTAGTTAAGAAAGACTTCAATAATTTCAGAAGACTGAAAATTATTACAGCCACAAAAGACAAACTTATGAGTTAAAGAGTTATTAGAAAATTGTGAAATGTTTCATGATGAATTTGAACGAATATTCAAAAATTTCAAAGATATCCAACAGGTTATGAACATTTTCAGCATGTCATTTAAATTGAATTTTAAATCAATCAAACCAGAATTGCAACTCGAACTGATTCATTTGCAATGTTACACTCAACTGAAGCAACTATTTCTCAACTTTTCTAAAATATACTTCTGCAAGGCCCTGTCAAAATCGAGTTTCACAAAATCTCAGACCCAGGGCCTCAGGCTCAGGCTTCTCAGATCTGTGAACAGGTGTTTTTTTACCATGAAGCTCCTCAAAAACAGCATAAGCAGCCGATTAACTGACCACCATTCAGAATCAGTACTGCGAGTCAGCTCATCCCAGTTTCTACTAGGTTATCAACAACTTTTGGAAATTCAGTCACAGTTTCATCTGTCATATACACCTTGACACTCTTCTAATAATGCATTTTGTAACTTTATGCAATTTTTTTACCATTGTATCATATAATAATAATAATAATAGTATTTATTTTAGCATTAGCTATTACAAAATTATACATACATTCAGGTTCAAGGTATATTATTCACAATTTAATGTTTAAAACGAACTAAGCTAATTTACGCTTGAATACCTTGAGGTCGCTAATTGTTTTTATGGAGCTAGGCAATTTATTAAATGCATTAAATCCTTCATAAAATATACTATTCCTATGTTTAGAATGCTTAGAAACTTGCATGTAGAAATTGTCAGCATTTCTTGTATTATGACTGTGCACATCACTGACACATGTTACATTTTTCATTACTTTATATGGAAACAATTTGTTTTTAACTTTAAATATAAATATATATGTAGCAAAAAGTATTCTTTGTTTAACTGAAATCAATTCTGAGCAATTTAGCATGCTTTGGATTGGGGTATATCTATTACATTTCAAAATTGTTCGCATAGCTCTATTTTGTAACTTTTGTAATTGTTGAGTTTTTTCTTTACTCAATCTCAATAACAGAGTGGAACAATATTCAAAGTGTGGCATAATTATGGACTTAAAGAGCAATAACTTCATATATGTGGTCAGATTTTTTCTAATTCTTTTGAGAAAATTGATTTTCTTGGAGATTTTAGACGATATCAAGTCGACATGATCATTGAAACTCAATTTCTCATCTAACATAACGCCTAAGTATTTAACAAGTTTTACTCTCTCAATGTTCTGGTTTTCAATTTTAATACTTATATTTTCCTTACTAACTACCTTAAGAATTCTACTTGTACCAAAAACTATAAATTTAGACTTCTTAATATTCAGCGATAAACTGTTATCGCTTAGCCATCCATTTATTGCTGCCAAGTCTCCATGGATCCATTCTGTCATAGTCTGGATATTTTTACCACCAATAAAAATCATAGTATCATCTGCGAACAATCGTATAGAGCATTTTTTCACATGCAAAACAATATTATTGATGTATAAGGAGAATAGTAGTGGACCTAAGACCGTACCCTGAGGTACGCCAAAATCAACTCCAATGCTTTCCGAAATAACACCATTGAATTCAACTCAAATAAATTTATAAATATATAAATTGTGTAGTAAAAAACAATAATTTAACACTTACAAAAATGTGCTCTGTTTAAATTTGTTTCATTCACTAGATGGTTCATCATTTTATCAGGCCCTATCCTTCAAAAGTTTGCTCATGTCTGTACTACACCATTTATGTTAAAACATCACGTGTTCCATGAATCATCGTGTTTGGGGTAAAAGGGGCTTACGAGACATTGGAACAAACCAACCAATAGCTTGAACATATATTTACCTAGCATGAAAGTGATTATGGATATATGAAAAATTTCTGTGCTTCAGTTCAACAACATAAATGAAACGGACCTACTTTTGACATCCTAAATGTTAAAATACTAGACCAGATTATTTCTTGAAATGTGCCACATTGCAAGAGTTACCAATTCGATTACAACTCGGATATTAATTATTTTCAGTATATTATTATTATATCAATATTTTCAGCAATAACAGACTATCATACAAATTCACACTAGTTATTGGTTGTTCTGGGTATTATTACTACGACTGTTATTGATATTATTCATTTTTTCTGAACGTTTCATAGAATTTTCCGTTCTTCTTCAGCAGTATAAAATCAATCTAAGATGTCAAACAAAATGGAAAACAAGGACGTATACAATTATTTTTTGAATGAGATATAATGAAAAATTACGAATTTGCACACGATAAATCGATTTATCAATGAATAACTAATAATTATCAGTAATTCTTATTCAATTTCGCTAAAATTATCCTATTTATGAATTTGCCAAATAGAGAAAGGAGTATGTCATTTGAAGCATAGGTTCTGGAATATTTCTCAATTAGAGTGTATGACTCAAATTAGTCCAATAGAACCTCTTATCATTGGGAAATTTCTCCGAAATATTTTAATGATTGCGGAACATGAAAACACGGAATGAATATCAAAAATGTTTTGTGTGCAAATTGTCGAATTTAAAATTGAAATATCTGTATTGAAAATGCGTTTTTAACGCATATGAACTATCAAAGTAAAAGTCAACGTCTCAAAATTTGAATATGAGTAAATTTCAAGTTCGATATATATGCAATGAATTTAATTTCAATTCTCAATCAATACGTATAAATTTAAAAAAGAGCTATGGTCACGTATTCCATTTAAAAAGTAACAATTACCGTTATGAATATATGACCATATATGAATGAGTTCAAGTATATTAATACAAAATTCACCCGCCATATTTTCATAATCGATATCCAAAGAATATTATGAATTATTTTATAAAATGGGTCTCGATTTTACTGCGCAATCGAATTCTTAGGATAAAAAAAACAAATATATTCAGCTTAGTTCAAGTGAGAAATAAAAATTGTCGAGTGACTTCCACTGGTGATTGTAAATACATACCAAATACGGCGGTGAAAAATCGAAATTTTCATTATATTTTCACAAATTCAGACCCTCAACAGAGTGTGTCGACAATCGAAGACATGCTTTGATGTAGGTCCAAAAATCGAGTCACCAAAGAGGAATCAAATTGCTCGATCACGCCAAACTATTCATTCTGGTGTGAGTCAGCATTGGTGCAAGTCAGCATTGCCAGCCTTTTGCAAGCTTTCATGATATACCTTTCATTATCTTTATCCATTGTTTTTTCCGATACCGAAATTTACTAATAAGATACTGCAGCAAATCGTGATATTGTCCGTGAAAATTTGGGTGTATCAACTTCAACTGAGCGAGAAGGAAATTGATGCAATTTTTTCCATGAGGAGTGATCTGAAATGCAATCATAAGTGCTTCCTGCTAATACCATGCGCAACGCACTATTGTATTACACACAATTGAAACGTTTTCACGTGTCAAAAATGAACAATGAGTTATAGGTCAATTGTAGAATTCAAAGCAAAGTGAACGAATTTACAGTATTACTTCATAAAAACCCGGCTTCGGTGAAATTTGACTCATAATACACATCCAGGTGCAAAATGTAGGTAGATATTTCTGTAGTCATCGGTTCTCAAAGAATATTAAATATAGATTCGTATAGCTTCGTTCGTTGTGTTTAATAAATATACCGTAAACTGGGGTTACTTTGGTATGGTTTATGTACTCTTTCTACCCCTCTGCATTGCTGACTATTATAAACCGTTTTCAATTGTGATATTTGCATAGACTTAAGATTATTCGTTTCAAATAAGCCATTATTTTCACTTTCAGATCAATATTTTTGAAATAATCCCCATTTCTTCTTGTCCTAAAGTTACCCCTTATGTGTGGGTAACTTTAGGACAAGGTGTTTTCCCAGGTTATAATACTCAGAAGACGGGCTTGTCCCAATGTTAGACTGTGACAATTCTCTTTTATAATTAATACTTAAAATTAAACACAATATTTAGCTGATACGTAGTAAAAATATATATACAACTTATATTTCTTTTACAAAGGTGAACAAAAATTGAACACAACTTAGACTTGAGTTCAAGGTAGCTTCTCAGCTCTTTTACAGAATAAATATCTCATCGACTCATCTTTTTGTGTTTGTCAATGACTTGTATAACATCTTCTGCTGAATAGTTTAGGATGTCTGCCTTATATGACCATTTCCAATTATTGCCACTTTTCACCATGGCGCTTATAGAATAGCCCACCTTCTTCTGTTTTAATATCTCTCCAGGATATAGAACACCTTCATAATTTACTAGAACAAATGTGCCTTCAGGTAAATGTTTTAAATCAATTTGTGCATCATTTAGTTCTGTCACTGTAGGATGATGTGGGATCAAATCGTCATCCATATCTTCAGGTGTCCAGGTCAAGCTTTCATCTGACTCAGCAAAAGGAACCGATGCCGAACTCATGTCATCACTTGAAGTGTCTTCACATTTTTCTTACATGCTGCTAGTCTTGCAATAGGAATTGATGACACAGGGTTTCTGTTTTCATTGGTAGTCACCTAAATAAAAACTGCAAACGTTTTTACACAAATTATTTCTATTTCAAATCAACATTCAAGATAAACTAAGTTAAATGAACACATTCATAAATCATAGAACCAACTGAACGTACTGATACTTGAATGATGTTATCTGAAAGTGCTAAATATACATAGTTGGTCCTAGAGGGCTGATATTCGGTACTAAACCTACTTGAATATTTACGTTTCTTCGGAGGTCTGCCCGCCATTATGTTTTCTTTCTCCTCTTCTTCTAAAAAATAAAATCACTTCTGACTGATAGCAGCTTTTTTTCTCGTTGTCCGAAGAAACATCATCAGTCATCAGTGAATCTTTGATTAGCGTCAACTGTTCGTTATCGACCTCAAAGGAGAAAATATATTAGACTAATATTCAAATAATAATAAGTATTGTGAATGTATGTAGGTGTAGGTATATCCTCCCACCTCTATCTGGTAATAAGCATTATTTTTCATTTTACTTTACTCAGTGACCTACACCATTAACTTACCTGAAAGCCATCAAATAAATTTTGGGATGCATCAGGAGCAGTTTGAGTTTTTGGAAAAAGGTTTGAAAGTGTCCGAGCCTTGGTTATTCTTAACTGCCTAATTGCTTCTAGGCGACAACACTCGCAATAATTGAAATTATCTGCAAAAATATATTATACAACTAATAATGTCTAATTGTATTAATGAGATAATAACTCTTGGTAAACATAATTGAATAAAAAGCCAAGTATCAACATGTTTCGAGTTAAAAACATGTTGACTATACATATTGTTCAATAAATCGTGAAACATTGAGCCAAGAGTTTAATTTATTTTAATATCTAATTGTTTAATAAGAACCAGCTAAGTTCAAGTTAAACTTGCGCATGAGGGGGTCCATTCCATTATCAAGAAAAACGGTGCAAAAATCGTGTCTGTTTCTGGTTTCTGTATGTGTTCATGACAACTCAACACAAGCTATGCATGTGGTCATTTATTATTATTTGTCGGATTATAGAGAAAAATATTGTGCCTCTTACCAAGTATAATGTTGTCGCATTCCACATATCGACTGGACATTTGCATTTGCTTGTAGTTTCTTACAAATATTTTGCTATTGCAAAAATTGCATGTCATTGGAAGTAAATATTTCATTTTATTTAAATGCAGAAAGTCTTACAATCCACATATTAAGAAGAAAACAGAACAAAATTCACTTAATAACACAACCAGCCTACATACCTACTAAAATACTACTCACCATCTTTACGAAGAGCACTTCGCTGCATCCACTTTCCACAATTGTGACAATGTTTTCCAAATGCAAGGAGATCCGGCTGTTAACAAAATGACATAGGTATCATCAAAAATAATAATAAACGAAGACAAAGACACGACCAACGGAACAGTTTATGAAATACTTACAATTTTATGCATGATGTGTGTAATCCAAACGAATGAATCACTATGCGAAACTAAATGGGATTTGAACTAAAACTTCAACTCTTATGGTTATGGTTAGTATTCTTTTTTCTATGGTTGTTATCGTAATCGCCTAATCTCAGGTTTGAAGAAAAAACAAAAACACTTTTTTGTGTCCTCAGATGGACACAAAAAAGTGTCAAAAACAATATTTTCGCGAAAAGTCAACGACTGACGATGAGCATTATTTTTTTTATGATTCACTGAATGTTTCCGGCGGCAAGACGTTTCGTTCTACATAGTCACATGAGTCACAGTTCTTTGTGATGGATACTTTTTTGGCGCGACGCACACAATGTGTTGATTGGCGAGGCGTATCTAAGATGGCGACAGTGGTTTGTTTGTTAGTGCCGTCGGAATTTAACGAAATTCTCCATAATTCTAATTTTGCAGATATATGTTGTCGACTCAAAATCAATATTTTTTTATGTTTTGTTATCCATATAAAGTTTCGATCGAGTCTACCGTACCCCTCGATGAAATTATCAATATAGATATAGATGTTACCATTGAAGAATTGTTGGGTATGATATTAGCTATGAAACCTACACTAGAAAAGACTATAAAGGAAGAACATGTATAGGTACTTAGAGATTTGCAAGTTGAACCTAAAGATGTTATATATGATTTACGTCATCTCAGAAGCCAATAAAATATTCAAATACAGTGAAAGCTCCTTATTTTCCCTTCCTTTATTCGCAGAAAAAAAAAGAATTCACCACGTCATCCTCGCGAACCTGAGATTATGCATCCAAATATAAGAGCGAGATTTTTACCTCCGAACAGGCCTTTAAGCTCTATTACATTAGACGAATCATCAAAATCATATTGAATTAAATGGATTATGTCCTGAACGAATGTTGTGGAATGCTGGATGAATTTTGACATAGCAAAATGCATAGTGAATACAGAATAATCACTGAAAGAGCTGAAGCCATACACATTGAAATCATGCTAGAAAAAACTGTGGCCTGCTCTTTCTGCGGAAAATGATGAAGAACGTGTGCACATTCAAACTTTCACTGGAGCAATGGCGACGCATGACTTTTTCTGAAGTGTTACCAAAACCAGATATGAAAAATCTTATTCAAAAAAAGTTTACTTTGAATCTTCCAAAAATATATTTTTGCTTATTTAGGTATTTCATTTAAAATTTTTTAAATCATTCGAAGTAAAAATTAGTGAACGGGGGCGTCGTCTTATGCTATGACTAATCCAAGCCTGTGGGATGAAATCACATTTCTCAAACAATATATAAAACGAACAATAAGAAAAACTATATACCCCATTCTACTACAAAAAGAACACGAACGAATAAAGTAGAAAAACATATTTTGAAAACAATTGTTTATATTTTAAGTCAATTCGGCGATATTTCTTTATTTGCCAAAATGTTAATAAGAGAATCGTAGAAACTGGGTCTGTTCATTAGTCCATTTAAAAAGCTTTTCTCAATGGAAATTAAGGAAAGTGACGACATTCGATCTTGCAATTGAGTATTGCTTAGGCATGTCTTGATCCGCTTCATTGCTGAAAAACTTCTTTCAATGGATGCAATTCGTTGCTTCTTATTGGGTTGCTTTATCAATAATTACAAAGTTTCCTTGTTTTGACCAGAGACTTTAAAATTTATTCCGCTCTAATTGCAAAAATTCTAAGAATTCATCAACTTTTCTCGTGCAAAATTCGATGTGATACTTTTTTTTTTGTGAAATATCAAACAAAATTTCTGATTTTGGTAGAATAATCTGAAATAAGTTCAAATACAAATTAAAATCACATTCTTGCAATGTACTGTAAAAGCCTTTCGAACAAATTCGTGTCTCTTCATCCCATGTTGCAGCGTTACTATGCATCTTTAAAATAGTTTGATAAGCTCTAAACGAATACAAGAAAAAACCTCAACGAGTCTACCAGCATAGATCCACCTAGTTGCTGCTACTTTAGGTAAACGTTTCTGTACTGATTTATCCAAGGCAGCAGCTCTTTTAGACGATTTTGAAAAAATGCAGCAAATCCTGATAATGTTTGAAAAAATATTTTACACATATGTTCCACTGATTGCTGTGAAACCAAATTGAGTTTATGGGCATAACAATGAACAAAAATTGCATCTTGGTACTTGTCTTTAACCAGTTTTTGTAGGCCTTTGTGATGCCCTCTCATTACTGCGGCACCATCGTGATTTTGTGAAATTTTGAAATTATTTCCACACTGAAACTCATCTAACACATTGAACAAATTTTCCGATAACGATCCCGATGGACGTGCTTCAATAACATCAAGAGATTTCAAAAATCTTCCACAAACAGCACCATCAGGGCAAACATATCTAAATACGACCGAAAGTTGCGATTGGTTTGAAACCAATCAGTATCTTCATCCAATATACTCGTAACAGCTACAAAACTTGCTGCGACAATTTCTGATTTAATTTCATCTATCGTAAATGTAGATATAGCTTCATTAATATCATTTTGTGAGTCACTTGAAATTCCCGAAAAAACAGTTGATGTTTCTAGATGTTGACTAAATTATCTTTTTTGGCAATTGATGTTAACAATTCCCTGTAATTGTCCCTATTCTCAGAGTGTTCCCTTCAAAATGACTCTATAAGTGTGCTTACAATATATCTATTTTTGTAACAATTTCATTCTTTTTAGCAATATTTGTCTTAAAACCTTGATTGAGACAACTTTCGATTCTTATTTTGCCAAACTGAATCAAATTGGCTCACATGTAACGAAGAAATTTCATGTCTCCTATTTAGAACTCTACAACTATTTAAATCGTTGAAATTGAATCGTAGAAAACAGAAGAATCACCAAAAATACAGTCTATTTTTCTTGCAACCACATAACCGAGAGTTTTCACTATACCAAATCAATTTAAATTTCCGTACTACTTTTTTTGATACCTTTTTAAAATCATTCAAAATAGGTGTTGATCTTCCATTTTTGATTATCTCCTTTTTTCTTCAAAAGTATACAAGGAGAATGATTTTTGATGTAGTTGTTCGATTACTCAGCGGCACTCATCCATCTTCAATTGCACGCAAACTAACGAATACTAACATTAACATTACCAATCACAGTAACCAAAACAAAAAATGGTCACAAGCGTACATAATATCGCGCCCTTCCCCACTTTCGCGCTATAGAACTTCAAGAACACGACCAGGCAGTCGAGACGGCTAAGACCAAGATAACGTGTATCCACTAGCGAAAGTGGTAACATTCAATCGAGTCGACAGTATATAGTATAGACCGTCATTGTATTATTTTCATGCGGCTAATTGGCTATTTACAAAATTACTATTACAGATAGCTGTTGGTAAAAAAATAAGTAAAATTCTTCAAAATAGGCATAAAATATTTATTCTCATTTTAACTGTTACCAATGGTAACAGTGGTTAGGTGGAGGCTTCGCCACTGCACTGCAGACATAGCCGAAATTGAAAATTGAATAGAACGAGATGTTGCTTGATTCGCAAGATTTGACTGAGACCGACTTGAAGGAAATGTTAAATTCGCAGCCTATTGAGCAAAGGTTTCAACAAGGACGGGAAACGTGACATTCAATTTGAAAATTCTTAGTGAAGGTTTTAGAATGGCTATGTGTTTGTGATTTCTTTATGAAAATCGATCCGTCTATGCAAACGAAATCACAAGAAAAATTACAAAATTCTTTGAACCATTGCCTGAGCCTGAACATAATAATTAATTAATATTTTTAGTCATTTAAATACATTTTTTATACTTTCTTTCATTTTGTTACCTAGTTACATATCCCCTATAATCCCATATAAATTGCCCTTTCATATTCACGGTTTCTGTATTCGCGGCATATTTTCGAAACGTATTCCCCGCGAATAAGAGATTATACTGTATTTCATTCATATTTATGCAGAAAGTGCCTAATAACAACACACTGCATCAATAAAGTTGCACTGTGGAAAGCAATGGTCAGCACTGAGTTAAACTGAGTAAGATGTCCAATGATCTCCTAGATCTGCAGGCGAAGGCTATATACTCTCTTATTGCAAAATGTAGTGTTCCACAAATCAATGGAGTAGTAAAATCAAGAGGCTCAAGTAACTCTTGTAATATTTTATCACATAATAGGGCATTTGACTGTTTCCACAAAAATATCTCAAATTATTCGTTATAGCTGATGCATATTTCCCATTGATTAATTCTTTTCAAAATTTTCTAATTTTCATGAAAATGACAGAGAAAGTTTGAATGAATAAGAAACCCGCCAAAACACTGCTATACAGGTTACTTAATGTGGTGACGTCAGATTCAATAAACACACTAACCGTCACATTGTAATACGACTGTCTACTTTTAAAAATTTAGTAATTGTTGACGATTTCATAACTTTACTGCGATAAAATGTCTTATAAATGATGCGTAGTGCCACAATGTACTAACGCATCTATTAAACCCCGGAGAAAATGTTTGTGAACCTTCCGACAAACACTAAAATTCAGAAAAAGTTGTTAATTCTCTCTCGTAGAAACCCGAAAGATATAGCTGTAAAATCTCACGCTTTCATGTGTGAAGATCACTTTAACGTAAGTGAATAATTCCTACTCTATATTTCATAGCTAAACAACGAGTTGATTATTACATATTCGTTATAGTCTTCTCTATACATTCTACTATATTTTGAGGTTATTAATTACGTAGGTGTTTTATTTTTGATCTTGAACGGAATATTTGAATATCGTTTGTAACGACGAAACGCGTCATGCTATGTAGTCAATAAAAATCTGTGTTTGATTTAAGTTATTTCAATTATAATGGATTTACATCAAGTAAACCTTTATTAAATATTGTATTTTTATACTTTGTATTTTTATACTTTGGTGTAATGAGAGATTTAAAATAATAAAACTTCAATACTTGAAGTTCTGCATGTTTTGCAAAAATATAAGTCACATAACTTGCATGTGAGTTATATTTTTTGTTTTTGAAAAATTGTTCAACCATAATAGCTTCTATTCTTGGGAGATTTCTGCTATCAGATTTAACAAAATTGCTCTCTATCGTACCTTATAAAATATATATTTATAATTATTCAAAATAATTTCTCTCTTTTGTCTCTAACAAATAAAATAGCTAATAAAACCAGGAAATAAACACTCAAACGCACACGTACAAAGACATCAGAGAAATGAACGTTAGTCTTTGTTTCCTGCTCGGTGACGTCACTCGCGATTTAGCCAATCCAGTGCGTTTTCAATCACGTAATAAAATATGAAATTTTAATTAGTTTATTATTGATTTCTCCCAAAAATCATATATGTTTTAAAAGGATGTAATGACTATATTGGTTTAATATAATATTTACTATCAACCTAACAACATTTTGATCTATATTTTTATTGCAGTCAAATATCCTATTATGTAATATTAACTAACTTCGAAAAATTGATAACATTGCACTCATTTTGATATTATGAGTAAGAAGGTTTTTTCGATTTATTTCAATTTCTTTGAGAAGCCTTTTGAATAAATCATATTTGTCCGTCTGTTTTCAGAATTCTAGATTAAATATTTTTATATAGAAACGTTCGTTATCATTTTATTTTGCAATTCAAACGCCTCACTTTGTCATTATATTGGTTTAATATCTTTTAACTGCTGAACAGAGTTGTGAGTAACAGTAATTCTCCTCAGACCTTAACAAACTTTGACTCTCACTAGGAGGAATACAGCAAATGTTACTAAAAATTTCGAGTTCTATAAAATACTTTTGCTTTGAAGGTGATATCCCTATCTATCAACCAGAATTATTCATACTGAAACAGTCCACTACGTCTTGTAGTTTAGAGGAATGAAAAAATAGAAAAAAAATATCAATAACACGACTTCACGGATAATATGTAGGAAAATTAGTTTTATCAATAATGTATATCATAAATAGGGTATATCTGATGTTAGTAACATTGAGATCGTTGATTGCAAAATTTATGAAAATAAACGATTTCGTCTAAAAGTCATTCACTGAATCATGAGATACCACTTACCGTCTGTCTTGTGCTTATGTCAGTTGAATTATCGGTACGGATATTCCTAGTAGTATTACTGTATCAATATAGATCACTAATGCCAGAAATATTTCCTTAGAACTATTGAAGGTCTAGAAATTTTCGAATGAAGAAATGTTTTACTTTATGTTGAAATTTCATTGAAAGGTATTCTCGTGAAAAGTACAGAATTCCTTTCAATGATGTTTTCTTCCACATAGAAATATTTTCTGTTTCTCGACAAGTCTCATATTGAAACATCAATTTTTTCAGATGAATTCTATATTTTGGATAATACTTCACTAGATTATGACGCAGGAAAAACAATCAAATATACGAAATGGTGAAACAACGACATACACCTCATTACTAAGTGGACACCATTTTGCTCACCCATCTGCTGGAGAGGAAGTCTGTATCACTGGTGAGTACTTGTTACTTATATATATATACATATGTATATATATATATATATATATATATATATATATATATATATATATATATATATATATATATATATATATATATATATATATATATATATATATATATATATATATATATATATATATATATATATATATATATATATATATATATAGTTTCAAGATTCACGAATCATTCAGTACTAGTAAATACTGATAGCCTTAATCGAAATATTTAAATATTTCGAATGATACCCTCAGGGAGCTGTCGACACAAACGTTGTCAACGAGAACGAACCCAGCACTTTCGAGAGTGAATATTAAGATCGTTTTGGAAAATTCATCGATCTTGTTGAGTGATAATAGGATACAATTGTTTCATCAATATTAAGAATCATCAGCCCATATTTAACCTATCAATCAAGAATCGATGACTTTCAAAACTCCCATAGGTCCAATATCAAATTGAGGGGAATTTTTTCCACTGAAAAATTCACGTGAGCTCCCTATATCGAAGAAAAGACGTATAAACTCTCCCTATCGTTCAAGATTTCTACTCATGACAACAGTAGCGCGAGTGTGAGGCTTTGTAGACATTTCATTCGAACCATACAGAAAACTGTCCACCATGTGTAAGAATAGTCCCATGCCTAATAGCTCCAGATCACGCCCTGGCAGGCAAAAGTTTAGCCAGTTTCAAGATTCACAAATCATTCAATTCTTGTGTTCTAGTGAACAAATAGAAAAAGTTTTGACAAAGTTGTGACATAGAACGAAACTTCAACGAAAATAAAGTTTTTCATATTGAAAGAAGCCTGTTATTGCATTCAACATTCAATATATATATATATATATATATATATATATATATATATATATATATATATATATATATATATATATATATATATATATATATATATATATATATATATATATATATATATATATATATATGTTTATATATATATATATATAATGGTATGTTGATCGAATACATCCGTTCATTTGTAGAATGCCTGTTAGGAGCAGGCAGACGTTTCGTCAAGGTCTCACATGACAATATCAATGCTTTCATTATTAATTGTCGATTGCTCAAAGTCTGGTGATTAAATGCATTTAGTCATTTTCGAATATTTTAAGGAGAACAGAATTCAGTTTTCATGGTAACAGCACTGGAGTAAAAATAATTCGAAATCACATGAGATCTGTCACTCCATCTAGTCATCCTACATGCCTCCGCAGTCTACCAGAGAAATTCATTTTTTGAAGGCTAAGAAGTGACCACAAAAGTATAACACACAAGTCCTTTGAACCTCTGACCCACCATCTCTCTGCAGTAATTATTGCAACTTTACCTTGTCTATAAAGCATCTGCGTACTATAAGCACAAGAAATTCAAAGAACAAAATACATAAGCGCTTCTTTATTCAAAATATTTGCATGATTTTGATTTGATTTTTCAGAAAATTTGCATGTCCAAATGTGAAATGAAATAAACTGTTCTTCATTTTTATTAGTTACAAAATTTTCTGATGTGAATATTTTTGTTCTACTGTATATTAACTGAAAAGTTCAGACACTTTAATCATACTCATAAACATATTCAAGAAAAAAATTTATGTTCTTCCAGTTTCACCGACATTCGACAAATATTTGCTTCAGTTTGATTGTTTTGAAAATAACTCTATTGAATATAATTTTGGTTTCAGTGATACCCTCTCTTTTCAGATTTTTTCTATGGATACTGTATATGACTAAAAGATATTCGATCATTAAAATGTCATGAAGAATATAATTGTTTTCATTATGTATACTATCACAGAACTTCAGTATCAAGTTAAAATAATGTTCAGCGATATAGGACACACTTCCAACTTTTACGACGTCAGTTTCTTTTTGATTATGAAATTTAATAAAATTGTTTTTTTAGGCATCTCAGGAACATTTCCTAATTCTCGGAATGTGAAAGAATTCAAGGACAATTTATTCAATAAAGTTCACATGGTGGACGAAAGTGATCACGAATGTAGTGATTTGTACCCGGAAATGCCGCGTGGGGCAGGAAGGTTCCGAATATCCATAAATTCGATCCAGGGTTTTTTGGTAGGTAGATGAATATGATATTTGGTTATTGAAGGTTTATTAAGAAGGGAGAATATAACGAAGGAGAGTAAGCATATCCAACTTCATGAATTATGTTCTCATATAAAACTTCAATACATAGATTTGAAAAAAATGCATATATCTAATATAAAATGAATCGAAAATGTGTTGGTGAAAATGAGCGCGTAACTCAACAACGCACGAACTAATTTTGCCAGTTCTTCTCCTAAAATGTTCGTTGAAGTCCAAGGATGATTTTAACGGTAAGAAAAATTCGAATAATTGCCTGGAAAATTCTGAAAAAGGCCCATTTCTTTTTTCCATACAAACAATATTTTCTGTTGTGTTTGTTATTATTAATGAAAAAATTAAAAACATTGCGTGTAGAATTAGAAAATTTAAGAACACTTAGTTATAAATATGAGTAGAAAAGAATAATAAATTTCAAAAAGAGGATGTAAAAAAACTGGTTATTTTTGGTTATTTCAGAGCTATCACCACTAATATCAAAACTTCATTTAATATAAAATTTTGGTAAGTTTGAATAGACTTACATACACCTTACTAATATAGCACATGGTATATTCAAATATGAAGAAATTTCGTTTTTAAAAATGATAGCTATTAGATGTACAAACTTAAGTCGCAGAACTCGCAATGCAGCAAGTCAAAGACATAAAAGAGCAGTCAAACTGACGAGCAACGCGAAGCTCGGAATGAAGTTGAACGGAATCGATGGCAGCGAAATTAAGAATATGAAAAGTTTGTGTTTAACTTATATGGACCTGCATTCAATTATAACGTTGAAATAGATTACAGTTCACAGAAAATCGTTGCTATGGGACAAATGAGTGTTGTGTGTCCATTGCAAAGCCAAGTTTAATTGTTATTGATGAGAAAATACTACCAATGATGCGACAAAATATTGCGCGAAGAAGTAAATTCAAATAGATGCTATTGGTACAGCCACCAGAGCCACTATATTCATTAGTTTCCGGGAATGGACTAAATCCTGAACATTTTTTGACTTATATAAAGCAAATATCTCATATAATTAACGATGACGAGATACGAGTATATGGGACAAGTACTTGATACGAAATCAAGAACATGCCGTTCAACTATACAACGGACAGGTTTTTACTTTCAATGCATCAAGCGTGTTAATATTAGAATTTTTTGATATTTCGACTGATTTGAAATAACATGAAGTATTGTAGTTCCTTCGTTCCTAAGTGAGTAAGTTCCTGGCTCCACACGGGATAAATATTAAGAAAAAAAGTGTAGCACAAATAGTAGAACATGTTTTTCCGGAATTTTGAAGAATATTCAGAAAAAAATAAATGGGCGCACAAAGTTCGCCGGTCAGCTAGTATGTATATAAGAAAAAGTCATGTTAAAAACTTTCTTCGGTTTTGATAGTCATATACTCCATATTTCTTCTAATTTACAATATCGCACTGTGCGCTAGGTCCTCTTTAGCTGACTCAGATATCTTCATACTGAACAGTCAACGAAGCAGGGATTTCTCCCACCTAAACCTGATTTGAGATTTCAATAAACGTCATGAAATGAATATGTTGGGATTTAGTAGGATATACCCAAACTCTGTTTAGTATGAACAACTTTATTTAACATAACTATTTACAACTGAATACATTCAAGTGCACTAATAATGTTTGTAGATCACAGTTATGTTGACTGCTTGGCGACTAGCGCAGAAGTCGACCTTGTTGTCGAAGAGATCTTGTTGTCTTCTCCTGACGTTGCGTCCCAAGCATGCGCTTTTCTTTTTTTTCCTTGCTGGGACTAGTCTATCGTTGATGCATCCGGTGGCAGGATGTGACTAGTCGCCGCAAATATAAACTATTCGGATAATATGGGTCAAAAAAAATTTTCGAAGATTACAAAAATCGATGGGTTCAACCAATAAATATGATTCATCGTCCTATTCACAAAATTTATGATTTCGATATTCACAAATATCAAGTAATTTACTAAACCTCTTACCGACTTTCAATATTTAAACTTTTGTCTTCGAATTCAAAAATTCTCGAAATGCCCTTCATATATGAATTATTACTTCACTATTAGATTATTCGACTAGTATTCTTTGCACCGAAAAATATCCTTCAATTTCAAGGGGTCCATCACCACCATGCCGACGTCATGGACCCAATTCTGCGTTCAATTCTGGAGAGGGCCGTCGAATGCATATTTGATGCCGGTCTTAATCCATCAGAACTGGAAGGTACAAGAACAGGAGTATTCACTTCTGCTTTTCTCTCGACAACTCAAGGTGAAATAATGAAGGAAAGCAGGGGAAAACAGTCTGCTCCTTTTGTGAGGTATGTTTGAATTTTATTGAAATTATTAGCAAAATTTAAACTTTTAAAAATTCATATGGAGAAAAAAGAAAAGATGAATTTCACTGTTATATTGTTTTGTTTATATTTAAGTGGTTGTCCAGTCTTAATTTCAACATTCTCCCTCTGGATATTACTGAGACATGCATCAGTTTTGAATCACATCCGCTATACAGGCTGTTAAGTCTATAATTTTCGACAAGTCTTAAACTGTTTCTTTTTTTGAGGATACTGCAGAAACTGATGATTTATGTATCTCGGAATCGAATTTTTGGAGTTATCGAAATATAAACATAAGCTTCGAGCTCGGTAAATACTTCAAAATGATATAATAGGAAAAAATGTTTCGAGTCTTGCTCCACGTATTAATATTTTATTTCTTATACTTTCATTTTGTACAATATTACTCCGAGTAGAATTTCAAATCTGAGATTATGAGATCCTTATGAGAGTATATTATCTTTCCACAGATAGCCGAAATTATGCTAAACTATAAGATATAAAACAATTCTCCAAATTTTTCATCGGATATCAATTTGCTGTTAAATGAATTATTCCTTACTAGCTGACCCGGCCAACGTTGTTTTGCCATATAAATTATTATAATTATATATATATATATATATATATATATATATATATATATATATATATATATATATATATATATATAAGTACTATTATATAAGACTTATATAATATATAAAAGTCGCTTTCTCTGTAAATCTGTAATATCTTCGAAAATATTCATTTAAATCATATGCTGTTAAGGGCCATATAAATCTGTATAAAATCTACAATGTATTTAAGGTATTTAATTGGATAAGGATTAATGTTGTATTGGTTAAATTCGTAATGTTAAATTCGCTTCGAAAATTAACCATTATTTGTAAAAAGTAAATGAGAAAAAAATTTTATTGTGGTATATCCATAAGAGATAGGCATATACCATAGCGGAGTTCTCTGTAGACCTTTTCAATTTGTATAATACTTAGTACATTATTTTGATAAATCTCGTAGGGTTCAGCCTTCGTTTGCAATGTTAGCGAAAAAATGTAATTATTTACGACATCACATTAGAAACCTCAAAAATAACATAATTTGTCCACTATTCCATGGATGCTCTTATACATATAAACCTTCCTCTTCAATCACTGTATCTACTAAAGAACACCGCATCAAAATCCTTTGCGTAGTTTTGAAGATTTAAGCATACATGGGGATATAGGGACAGAGAAAGCAACTTTGTTTTATACTATGTAGTGAAGTATTGCTATTCCTCGCTGGAGAGCTCCGATATAATAAACGCGTCCGTTCGCTGCTAAATTCAAAGTGCTATAGGGAAAACCGCGGCCTCAGACGCGCTATTTATAGGCACGCACGCTTTTACCGCACCGGGCGGCCGGCCGGTACCGCCGCAAACGCTACGCCCCGCAATTTTTAAATCTGTAATATCTTCGAAAATATTCACTTAAATCATACGGTGTAAAGGGCCATATATCTATATTAAATGAACAATGTATTCAAGGTATTTAATTGGTTAAGGATTAATGCTGTATGGGTTAAAATCGCTTCGAAAATTAGCCATTATTTGTCGCAAAAAGTAAATTACAAAAAAAAGTTATTGTGGGTTATCCATAAGAGATAGACATATACCATCACGGACTTTTCTGTAGATCTTTTCAATGTGTACAATACTTAGTACATTATTTTGATAAAACTCGTAGGGTTCAGACTGCGTTTGCAATGTAAGCGGAAAAAATGTAATTATTTACGACATCACATTAGAAACCTCAAAAATAACAGTACCTCTCCACTATTCAGTGGATGTTATTATACATATAAACCTTTCTCTTGAATCACTCTATCTATTAAAAAAAAACCGCATCAAAATCCGTTGCGTAGTTTCAAAGATTAAAGCGTACAAAGGGACAGAAAAAACGACTTTGCTTTATACTATGTAGTGATGAAACGAGATAGATAAATCATAACTTACGCTAGAAAAAATTGAAATAGGCTAAATTGAAGGTGCTAAAATAATTTAAGGGCAATAGTGAACGAAGTGAACGAATGAATATTGGTGTTCCTCATTTGAAATGTCGAAATTGCTACCACTTTTTGATATGAGCAGAGTCGTCGCAAGGCTTAAAATATTCAAGATTGATTGATCTGAGCTAGTCAAAGTTCCAAAATTTCCATTAAAATATAATGTTACGTTCTTCGTAGACGCCTAAGGTGACATGATTCATTGTTATATATATATTATATATATATATATATATATATATATATATATATATATATATATATATATATATATATATATATATATATATATATATATATATATATATATATATATATATATATATATATATATATATATATATATATATATATATATATATATATATATATATAAGTGTGAAGGTTTCTTGGGAATGAGCACAGTTTAAAATTGATGGAATAATTCTTTATTCTACATATGTTTCGGCTCTAGGCCTTTTTCAAGAATATTACAGGTTCATTGTTAGTTGGAAATTGACTTCAATTTCACAAATCTTTCGTAAAACTCTTCCAACTAACAATGAATCTGTAATATTCTTGAAAAAGGCCTAGAGCCGAAACAAATGTAGAATAAAGAATTATTCCATCAATTTTAAACTGTGCTCATTCCCAAGAAACCTTCACACTTATGTTATTAAGCAAAGCACAAGAAAACTGAACGAATTATTTATTTATATATATATATATATATATATATATATATATATATATATATATATATATATATATTATATATTTATATATGTATATATATATATATATATATATATATATATATATATATATATATAAATATATATACCAAATGCTAAAATAATACTATTCATCTTTCTTTCGATAACTTTTTTTGTAATTATTCACAGGATATTTTAGCAGAGCTGGCTACGTGAAACACCAACAGTGTGATGTCGCTATTTTCATTCAGAGGATAAAAGTTGAAAAGTATCGAAATCGGTGCCCATATTTATTGGAAACGTAAAACAGTTAACTGTTTCTTACAATAAGGCACTCAATAAACAATTATTCCATGAATTTTCAAATATATTAAAAATAAATTCACTTCATGTATATATATATATATATATATATATATATATATATATATATATATATATATATATATATATATATATATATATATATATATAAGGAAATGAAATTTTTTGTGCTTATGGCACTGAATGAAATATTTAAGAAAATGAACACTAGAACATTCATTTGAAAAATTGAAATTAATCAAGAGAATGTTATAGCAGAGCTAGATATGTGAACGTGTACGATGTGATGTCTCCATTATCCTTCAAGGGATAAATGTTAGAGAAATATTGAAATCGATGCCACACCTGATGGAAGTGCGAGACATATATGTTTCGTTCTGCAAGGAACTCGTCAGTCGCACCACGTCCATCGAAGTGAGGCAACGATTTCAACCTCCAAGCATCTTCTTGTGACTTCAAGTGGAAGATCGTAGAGTAATGAATACTCTACAATTCCATCTATAGAAATCAGTAGAAAACACCTCTCTCAGATTACAGAGTCACCAAGCATCGAAATTTCACATATCTTCTATACCCGTAGGTATCTACTAAATTGCAATGTCTATTTGACAAATATCATCGAACGATGTTTTTAAATGTCAATAGATTGCGTTAGTAGTACGCTCGCGTTTATTCCCGTATTTCAGGGGCCAATTCGGCGATATTTTTAAGGAAATGAAATTTTTTGTGCTTATGGCACTGAATGAAATATTTAAGAAAAACATTTATCCCTTGAAGGATAATGGAGACATCACATCGTACACGTTCACATATCTAGCTCTGCTATAACATTCTCTTGATTAATTTCAATTTTTCAAATGAATGTTCTTGTGTTCATTTTCTTAAATATATATATATATATATATATATATATATATATATATATATATATATATATATATATATATATATATAATATATATTATATATATATATATATATATATATATATATATATATATATATATATGTGTGTGTGTGTGTGTGTGTGTGTGTGTGCGCGCGAGTGTGCGTGTGCGTGTGCATGTGACAAATATGAAAGTTCTATAATTTGCTTCTGATTTTTTCAGTTGGGTGGCATCAATGCTTTCTCATAGACTCAGCTACTTTCTCAAACTGAAAGGACCCTCAGTCATAGTAGATAGTGCATGTAGTAGTTCATTAAGTGCCTAGAGAACGCATATAAGCATATAAGGGAGGGTTTATGCGATATGGCACTGGTTGCATCAGGAAATCTATTGTTGCAATCGTCTATAACGTTGAGTTTTTCAAGGTAAGAGTTTGTTATTTTTTTGTGGAAAAACTACTTCGAACGAATGCTAAAGCACCTACAGAAGTAGGTGCTTCAATAGAGTTTGAATAAATTTTAATAGAAATTTCAATAAGTTCAATAGAAGTTCACTTTCAAGTTCTCCGCTGGATTTCTATATTGATACTATTTGATTGTACTATAATCACCTATATTTTTCATCATACTTACATTTTGGGATTTTTATTCGTGTATCAAACAAATTACTCACCTCATTAGGAACAATAAGTTATACACCTTGAATACATAGGAATATAATGTGAATATAATGTCTATATGAGTGCAACTCGAATTTCTGCAGACTTTCTTTTCTGGGTAAACAATGTTCTTTTTCTGTGCATATGTGGAATCAAAATCGCGTGTTTTCATATGTTATTTTCATCGCTGACTCATTTGTGATGCACAAAATTTGATTTCCTCCTGATTTCGACATTGCGAGAACAAGACCCAAGTAAGAATACCTTTCCTCATTGAAAATGCGAATTTCTTCACTTTTCAGATTGGGAGTTTTAAGTCCAGACGGCTGTTGTAAATCTTTTGATGAAGATAGAAATGGATATGTTAGATCCGAAGGAGTTGCCTGTATTATTTTACAGAAAGCCAAAGATTCTAGGAGAATATATGCCAAGGTAATATTCGACCAAACCGATTTTGGTGCTTTTTCTTTCAAAAACCTCATGCAATATTGATTGCGAATAATCTATAATAGAATATTGTGCGAAAACAGCGTTTTTGTCTGCTGAAATGAAAAAAAAAATGGAATCAATCTCCGAAAGAAATAATTCGAGATATAAAAAATAATTGATCATTTTTGTAATTTTCTTTCGATAGCGTCATTATAGCTGCTCAAAGCTATTCTGTTCATGATAATAATAATAGTAATAATGATGATAAACCTTAAATAACAATAATAATAATAATAATAATGATGATGATAATAATAATCATGATAATAATAATAATAATTATGATAATGCTAACATTAATAATAATAATAATAATAATAATAATAATAATAATAATAATAATAATAATAATAATAATAACAATAACAATAACAATAATAATAATCGGGACATGCCAACAAGATAGCGCCAAGTGAAGTTGGTCTGCAACAAGTTCTTAACAATATTTGCAAATTTTTGCAACAAAAATGCTTTAACAAATCTGTTGCAGTGTGTACAGTGTTAAAAGTATCATCACAGGAAATGTGCAGAACGGAATAATATTAAAATAAATTACCGTGATACGAAAATTAGATGCTGTTTACTAATTGACGATGACGTAAAGAATAATACCACGTCGTTCAGGACGGAAGAGTGCGTGGAGATGAAAACGAAAATGATTTATTTGGAAAAATTACTGGCGCAGTGTGAGAAAACAATTCATGATAAAAATCAAATCATTCAGGACAAAGAATTAATCATTAATTTATTGAATATAAACTTAAATTCAAACACTTGAACTTATGACTACATTAATTCATTGAACTCCCAGATAGCTGAAATGAGAAATTCGGTAGAAATAAAAAACAATGATAAAACAACTCTAGTTATACAGTGATCTGGAGGTAGTTGAGTATGCAAAACAAGACGACCGCATTCTGTGAACTGTTTAAGGCTCAGAAAGGCTTGCAGATTACGAATCTGAATGATGTCGGAAACATTTCTGGTCCAAGTTTCTTCATTGTCCCCACTACTTTGATGATTTTTTTCAGCGATAATATAATATTTTTTCTAATGATATTAGATATACAGCATGTCGAGGTGAATTGGACCCAGGGGGACCAATGGGCACCCCCCAAAAAATCATTTTAGTTGCTAGAAGATCAATTTGAAATGATGAAACAAAATGGAATTTGTAATCTTCCTTCACATTGATTTCTTCGAGAAGTTTGTTCACTCCCCCTCATCCCCCTCCATATATCGGAAGCTGATACAAAAAAGTTAGGGATGAAAATGAATTACTCAAAAAAAACTTTTCATAATCAAACGAATTTCAATATGCCATTGTTACTACATTTCTGTACAGATATTATTGATATTAAATATGCAATTTTCGAAATTAAGTTGTAATTTTCTGCAAGCACAGGCTTTTTCCGGCATAGTATGAATATTTACAAAACTGAATCGAAAATTCTGTCAAGGACAACTTTGTCAAACAGCGTGGGTATAATTTTTTTTTTTCAAAGCCTTATACGGTAAATCCAATAAAAAACAATTGAATTGGTTACACAAAAATTATATTTAATTTGTTGCCTGACAATTGTTTAGAGATATTATATCATTTTCAAAAGCTGAACTGTTTTCAGTAGTCTAAACAGCTTTCAGTTGGGGTAACACCTCGAAACAATTGTCTAGAAATTAGTTCAATATAATCTTTGTGAAACCACTTCAAGTGTTTTTTTTTAAATATGTTGAAAATATTCAAAATATTCAGTACTCCAGTATTTAGTGTTCAATAATAAAAAAATGGACCAGCACAGGTCCTGGAAACATATGTCTTCTTGTTATCTGAGGTCTCAGGATAACGAATCTGAGCTTAGTTGCCGGTTTTTATATTTTGCATACTTAACTTCGTTTGGAGCCTGCACTGAGCGGTAATCAAGACTCGAGGTGCGTTATCACAGATGGCAGAATCAGAGGAGTTTCCTAATATAAACAATAACAATGCATACATATTCGCGAATAAACCGAACTGACCGAATTATAGTAATTCGATGGATACGAATGACAATTAAAGGCCAATGAACTCAAACGACGTGAGTAGTGTAAACAAACAAGATGACCGACCGTGGAAGGTGAAAAGATCGGCGAGACGTACTTGGTGGTCCATCACTAGATCTGATATAAGTAACGCAGTTAAAGCTACAAAGAGAAGTATTGGTTTATTTGTTACAAGGATCGATCCTAATACTTCTCTAGAGGATTTTGATAAGTTGGTGAATATTGATATAGGTAAAGCGTAATGTGAGAAAGTAACTGCCAGATATCCTGATAAATAGGTATTCATCGTTTGTAGTTACTATAAATGAAGCTGAGTTTGAAATTGCAAAATTGCCGAAAAATGGCCTGAGGGTGCGATGGTGGCCAGGTTTTTTCAGAGGTGCAATGGAATAAGGAAAATAGGTTAAAGGACTATAAAATATTGACAACAGATAAGGTAAAAACTTTTTCAATTATAGATTTAAATATTCAAAGTTTGAGTGATAAGGCAAATATGCTTGAAATGTTCTCAAATCGAAAGTCGAAACTTATCTATCGATAGATGGTGTACTGCGTCGACTTTTGGACGAAATTCTCTTGTCCATGGTGGGGTTGTAATCCTTTGTAGGGAGAACAAATTTACGGTTCTTGAAAATGTAAATTTATGATCTGTTGAGGTCCACTGTGAAGTTACGGCCATTAGAGTGAACAATATGAAATTGTCCGTGATATGTATTTATAGATCACCAATTGGTGATTTGGAATATTTTCTAAAAATTTGAGAAAGGATTTTTTGTAAAATTTGTTTGTCAGATACAATAATTTTATGTGTTGATTTTCTCTCAAAGATTTAAAATATAAATTGAAAAAAAAATTGTTATGTAATGTGATATACAGTACCAATGATTTCTTGAAATTGGATCGCTCTGTGTTTTTAGGTAATTCTTGAATTTGGTTTATACATAATTTATCTGTTGTTTGTGGTTGTTTCTATTTTATCGAAATGTTGACTTGTGCATATACAGATGATATATGTATCAGACACCAATAAATGCTTACTTACTTAATAATAATGATGTTAATAATAATAATAATAATAATAATAATAATAATAATAATAATAATAATAATAATAATAATAATAATAATAATAATAATAATAATAATAATAATAATAATAATAATAATTATTATTATTATTATTATTATAATAATAACATTAATAATAATCATACTAATAATTAAAATAATAACAATAATCATAATAATAATAATAATGTGGTGCTGAACACATGTCACATAGTCAGGAAATTCGTGCAAGAAGTAAAGTAACGGACAGATTGTTGAATTGCTTAGGATTAGCCCCACAATTCAACTTTAATACCAATAACGAAGCTGAGAATAACTGAAGAAAAATGAATAATAATAATCATAATAATAATATCTGTTTATTTATCCAGAATTTTGCATATTCCTCTCAAATAAATGCCAGTGTAAACACAAAAAAAATATTTCTTATAACTAATTCCCATGGAAAATAAACAAAATGCGATCTACATACTTTGAGACTCACATAGCCGAAGCTGTCCGTTGGGTAATCATGTTTATATTATTGTAGATAGTGCACGCAAAAACTAACGTTGATGGTTTTAAAGAACTTGGAATTACGTATCCGTCGTGGAGAATGCAGCAGAGGTTGCTGGAAGAGATTTACACTGAATGTGATGTGGATCCATCCGAAGTGTGCTATGTGGAAGCTCATGGAACAGGTGAGGCTCACTTTTTTTTTCGATCTTTACATATAAGTGAGTCAAGTTAGACGTGATGGTCTCTTATTTTGAAACGGTTAATTTTTAATACTATGACCACGCAGTCATGTTGGGATTCAACAAGGAAAAATTTTATAAATAATTTGATACATACAGGATGTTCCATAAATGTGTGACATACCAAAGTTATGTTTTTTCTCATGGAACGCTCTGTATTTGACTGTGTTTTTGGGTTTTACGTAAAAAATAAGATATACTCTCTTCAATAAGTTATATACCTAAGGAGTATAGTTCACGAGGTATTTTGAGTTTTCAGAAATTGTAGAATCCACAAAAAACGATAACATCTTCTAAACAATTGACTCAAGCGAGGTGGAATTTTTTGTGTGAATGAAAGAGCTATTTCGGAAAGTTTCAATGAATTAACATCCTTTTGAAGTTCTACAGGGTGTGCAAAATTTGATGTTCTTCTGCTAACATATTCAAACTACAATAAAATGCTTATTTTGAATAGAACAGACTGTATTTTTCAATTCCATCATGAACCAAATTACATTCTCTTTGAGAAGTTATAGAGGCATTATATATCTATTTTTATTAGTTTTAGAATTATTATCAATTTTGTGAAATTATCATTCATTTTCATCTATTTTGTCACTTCAATATGCGATGGGATGAGTGCTTCTTCTCAAAAAAAGATTAATATTTCATACTTTTCATACTGGCTTCAACTCCGAATGTTTCATGAGTTTTTTGGAGAGCTCTAGATCACTATTGAGTTTTTGAGTATTTATCTTTTGCAACGTTCCGAAACTTTGAAATCAAAAGTAGGCTGTCAGTTATTCCTCTTTTTTTCTGAAGTGGGCTGCTGTAAATTGAAGTGAATCAGTTCTCAAATTTATTCGGACCGTTTACTTGTTTTGTCTGAACCAGTATTCTCAAAAGTTGTAAAGATGTATTATTCAATACAAGAAGGAATTTACATAATTTTAGTACTCGGTGAATGTTTTTATAATTGTTTTTTGGCAGAACGAGTGTATGCACAGAAGTACCCTAATCGGCGACATACTGATAAAAGGATACTTGAAAAACAATTTGAAACCTTCAGAGCTACGGAAACCGTAAAATATCGAATAGAGACATCCAGAAAACCTGTCATCGATGATGATGAAAATCAGTTCATGGTATCGGGGTCGGTAATTGTAAATCCGAACGCTAGCTGTAGAGTTTTAGCACGAGAGAACGGATTAAGTCCGTCTAGAATTTTGAAAAAACATAAGTACCATCCCTTCTACATCATGATGCATCAAAGCCTGTATTGGATAAACTTTCAAAGACCACTAAAATTTTATTTATGGACAAAAGACAGGTTTGTATATAAAACCTGGCCTTTCCTGAATGAAAGGCCAGGGTTTTCATGAACTGGACACATCTTAACCCCTACGGCCATTTCTTTGAAGTGGTGTCCGTCAACCAAGAACTTATCATGTTCTCTGTATCTTGTTTGGCGCGTTCAATGGAACCATGTCTTCGACTGTGCCTTGGTTTTCCATGCACAATTTTGATTTCTGGCCAGAGAGCTGCGAGCTTACTTATCACATTATTGACAAATTCTCTACCATTGTCAGATTGGAGAATACATGGCATTCTATACTTAGAAATATATCATTCAGGTGGTAGGCAACTTCTGCCGCTCTCTTAGATGTTAACGCACGCAGTAGAACGAATTTTGTTGAATGATCTTGGTAAACCATAATAAATTTAAATTGTTCGTCGGAATAAGTCTGAAAATTGATCAAATCTACCTGACATCTGATATTCATTTCAGATTGAAGAACCGGCTTTGAAACTAGTCATCTCTTCCTTTTCGTCTTCTTTTGTTGACATACATCACTCATTGATAAATAGAGGCTTATCATTTTTTTTTGTGATGTAAGCATATTTTTTTGATGCCTCGGCTAACATTCTGTTACGTCCGCCGTGTACAACGACCACATGAGCTGCATCAATCACATCATGAAGCTCACTATCCTGTAGATAGTATTCTGTATTCCCTTCCCTCCGTGCTATTAATTTTTTTAAATCACATTTTATTAGCACAACAAATCGTTTTAGCCGTTTTTGCTGTAATGGTGTCCTTTTTTTCGACTTTTCAGGATTTTTCACTTGTTCAATCAGTTTCGAATAATTATCTGATAACAACAACACATTAAAATGAGAAGACTTTTTCATTTCACTTTCCGAAACTTCTGCTAAAAACTTTTCTATGCACTGTTTTTGATCTACTTGTCTACTAGATGTAAAAGGCTCAGAAATGATAACATGAAACGAAACCAAAAAATCCACTTTAATCTTTTCAAAACACGAGCAGCAACTAACACGTTCTCAATTCAAAGCAGACTGAGCGTAACTGGGCAACTGAGGACGGTGGGCGACTCGCGGGGCATGATAAATACGATAAGGGGATTCCCTGAACGCACAGGTCTAAACACGTACTCGCTTAAACATTTCTGACTGACTAAATTAGTATAGACTAGACCAAACTAGTTTGTGCTGAAGTGTACTTTTCATATTAGGCTCAACCAGTTCCTCCTATGTCAAACTAGTTTCTCCTATCGCCCTTAGGACAGACCAGTTTGGCCTAGTCTGTACAGGTTTATCCGATCGCATATAGGATGAACTAGTTTAGCCTAGGTGAAGCAAGCCTAGGCAGAACAAGTTTGGCCTAAAATCGGGTTTGGCCGGTAACATATATTTCCAGAAAATTGTTTTTTTATTCCGAATCATTATTGAACCTGGATATTCCAGGTTTAGTAGAATACTTTAATTTAAAATATTATGTATATATATATATATATATATATATATATATATATATATATATATATATATATATATATATATATATTTTATCTACGAATATTTTCGATATATCTATCGAGAGCTAACAAGAAATGAACTAAAATATCCTAAAATATGAAATGGATATGCATTGTCCTCACAAATAACAAATATTAATATATTGTGATGATCAGTTATCAATATGAATATATATATATATATATATATATATATATATATATATATATATATATATATATATATATATATATATATATAACTTCAGTATAATTGTAAGTATATAAGTTGAATGAATTGGCAGGAACCAGAGTTGGGGATACTCAGGAAGGTCGAGCAATAGACAGCGTTTTCTGTACCAATAGAAGGAATACGCCTCTATTGGTTGGAACTGTTAAATCCAACTCAGGGCACACTGAAGCTAATGCAGGGTTATCTGGATTAATTAAGGTGATATTATAAATTTCAAAATGCTATAATCATATAAATATATGAATATGATATATATATATATATATATATATATATATATATATATATATATAGAAAATGAACACTAGAATATTCATTTGAAAAATTGAAATTAATCAAGAGAATGTTATAGTAGAGCTAGATATGTGAACGTGTACGATGTGATGTCTCCATCATCCTTCCAGGGATAAATGTTAGAGAAATATTGACATCGATGCCACACCTGATGGAAGTGCGAGACATATATGTTTCGTTCTGCGAGGAACTCGTCAGTCGCACCACGTCCATCGAAGTGAGGCAACGATTTCAACCTCCAAGCATCTTCTTGTGACTTCAAGCGGAAGATCGTAGAGTAATGAATACTCTACAATTCCATCTATAGAAATCAGTAGAAAACATCTCTCTCGGATTACAGACACACCAAGCATCGAAATTTCACATATCTTCGATACCCGTAGGTTTCTACTAAATTGCAATGTCTATTTGACAAATATCATCGAACGGTGTTTTAAAATGTCAATAGGTTGCGTTAGTAGTACGCTCGCGTTTATTTCCGTATTTCAGGGGCCTATTCGGCGATAAATAAATTAATAAATACGGGAATAAACGCGAGCGTACTACTTACGCAACCTATACTAACGATTCTGGTGCGGTCGAATCCCGCCGTGTTAGTGGGCCGTTGGGTGTCGACATTGTACATCATTCATTGAATACAGATTTTTTTCATTATTATTTTCATAAAGTAATCAATGACATGAAATTCATCGAAATATGAAAACTGAAATATTCAAAACAATGTAATGAATTACAGTGTATATTTGCTATGGAAACTGGCTACATTCCTCCTAATCTTCATTTCAACAAACCATGTAGGGAAATTGTTGGTTTGATGGAAGGACGCATGAAAATTGTTACTGAAAAAACGCCTTTCCCAAATACGAATGGATACATGGGTGAAGATTCTTTGAATTAATTCAAATAAATTTGTTGTTAAACATATAAATTTTTTTCAGCGATCAATAGTTTCGGGTTTGGTGGTGCTAATGCTCATGTTTTATTGGAGTGGAATCACAAGGTGAAGATTAACGGGGGTAGACCAGCGGACGATATTCCTAGACTAGTATGTGTGAGTGGAAGGACTAATGAAGCTATATCTACCCTTCTAGATCCACTAAATGAATCATTAGATGCAGACTATGTTCAACTGTTGCATGAAATATTCAAGTGAGCCTTGACATTTTTGCCATATTTTCATAATAATTTTCTGATTCGATATAGGAGAATGAAGAACTTTAATCAGGAAATCTGAAATGAAAAATAAATGAAATAATCATCAACCTTAATGACTTGAATCTTCAAAGGAAAATTCAGTTTCTTTTTAGAACTGTGCCATATTTAGTAAACTCAATGACACAGAAGTTCGGAGGATTATGACGTGGTGTCATAGTGTGCTTTCCTTGTATTCCAAAAGAATGGAAAATAAAATGGATTACCCTGAATATTCAGTTGACAAAATAAAATATATATATATATATATATATATATATATATATATATATATATATATATATATATATATAACGGGTGATTTTTTTTAAAGTTAAGTTTCTCAGGTTGGCTGCACTAGTTGGTAATGGCATACAAACGTCATCTGTCCAAATGAAAAAATTTCAGTATACTCTGCCATTTTATCGTGGAAAGACTTACAACGAAGCATTGATTGCAAATTGTTGAAGTTAACTATCAAAATTCGTGCTCTGTGAAAAATGTGTATCGTTTGTTACGACTATATTATCGTCGTCATAAACGACATGGTGAATCAACAATTTGAGCTGTTATCACAAATTTCGCACTAAGTTTACTTTGTTGGACTTCAAATCATTGTATCGCATGCGTACAGTGCGTACTGAGGAGAATATTGCAGCCGTAGCATACAGTGTTTATGAGGATCGTGAAATGTCAATTCGCTGCCATTTTCAGCAATTGGGCATGTGTTACTCAACCACATGGAAAATTTTACGTGTTGGTTTTGGTTTGAAAGCCTTTAAAATTCACCTTCTCTAAGAATTGAAGCCGAATGACCTACCATAAAGTCTAATTTTTGGTGAATGGGCCTTAGAACAGCTTAATGAAAATCCGCTGTTTTATCGAAAAATTGTGTTCAGCGATGAGGCTCATTTCTGGTTCAACGGATATGTAGATAAACAAAACTGTCACATCTGGAGTGTTGAACAGCCACATGCCATATGAGACTTACCGATGCATCCCGAAAAAACGACTGTTCGGTGTGGTTTATGGGCTGGTGGCATCATCGTTCCATTTTTCTTCAAAGACGACCCTGGAAGAAACGTTACCTCCAACGGCGAACGATATCAAGTCATGATACGTAACTTTTTCCTGTCCCAGTTGGACGAATTGAACTTGGTTGACATTTGGTTTCATCAAGACGGTGCCACATGCCACACAGCTCGTGAAACAATGGACATGTTGAAGGATGAATTTGGTGAGCAGCTTATCTCTCGAAATGGCCCTGCGTGAGTTTTCGAGCGGCCCTGAAATTGGCCGCCAAGATCATGCGATTTGAAGTCTCTGGATTATTTCTTGTGGGGTGATGTAGGTCGAAATAGGGTACTGTAAGTCGTTAGTGTATGTAGACCAGCCGACCACGATTCAAGCCTTACGGGATAACAAAATACGCGTAATTCGTGGGATACAGGCCGAAATGCTCGAAAGAATGACGCAAAATTGGACCTTCCGAATGAACAATTTGATACGGAGCCACGGACAACATTTACATGAAGTAAGCTCCAAAATGTGGAAATCTAAATGCCAAAGGCTAAGCTATCAATTTCAATAACAAATTAAAATATATGATGCAAATTGAATGTTATATTCGGTTGAAAAAAAAAACTATGCTTGAAAAATCACCCATTATATATATATATATATATATATATATATATATATATATATATATATATATATATATATATATATATATATATATATATATATATATATATTCAGTGTTTAATTGGGATTGCAGTCCAAGACGGAAAAATAAGTTACCTCTTTAGTATTTTCCAAGCTTTCTATAATGTTCATTTTCTTCTTCACGGCTAAGATAGTACAATATTAACAGTTTATATAACAAGGCACTATAGAAAATATTTTCTTCCAATTACTGTGAAGTTAGTCCGAAAATACATTTGTTTCTTGAATTTTGAAAATAAGTAGGAGTATTCCCAAATGCATTGGGTTCGAAAATTATTGCATTCTAAGTGTTCAGTGGTTGAAGTAAGCAACGACATTAACTGTGTTTTTCAACTCTCCTCTTCAAGAGGCTTTCTTCAATTACTAAACACGAAGAATGCAATATTATTCGAACGCAATGCATTTGGGAGTACTCGTAATTGTTTTCAAAATTCAAGAAACAAATGTTCATTCGGTCTAACTTCACAGTTATTGTAAGAAACAATTTTCAATAGTGCTTTGTTATATAAACTGTTAATATTGTACTATTTTGGCCCTGAAGAAGAAAATGAACATTTTCGAAAACTTGGAAAATACTAAACAGTTAACTTATTTTCCCTTTCTGGACTGCAATTCCAATTAAACACGGAAAATGCATACCTACAGTCGTGAAACATTAAGCTGGATATAAATATATATATATAGTATATATATATATATATATATATATAGTATATATATATATATATATATATATATATATATATATATATATATATATATATATATATATATATATATATATATATATATATATATATATATATATATATATATATATATATATATATATATATATATATATATATTCCTATTATATATAAATATGAAATTATAGGTGGTCTGCTGATGTCACAAAAATTTTGAATATAAGGTCATTCACTCCAAAGAATACTTCAAATTTCACACATTTCAGGAAAAATATCGATAATCACAATCATAGAGGATATGCTCTAGTATCAAAATCTGGAATGGTCCTGAATTCATGTGAAACATATTCAGGAGTGAAGCCAAAATTATTACTGATCTTCGGTGTTTTCGGAAACTCTTGGCGGAGTGTGTTGGAACAACTCTCGAAACTTCCAAGCTTCGAAAAAACAATACAAACGTGAGTGTTTTTGATAAATTCAACTAATTCAATAATTTCATTCCAATGCTATTCATTTTACTGCTCAACACAAATTAATTCCAAGAAATTTTCAATAACAGGGGTTTTGTGATTTTCATTCGATAACTGTCCATTGAATGCTACACACAATTCAGCTTAACAAAAGTATTACACTGATTTTGGAGATATCGTAATCGTTCATAATAACTCAAATTTTAATTTTTTTCCTGCTTTCTTCATTTGCATTGAAGGTGTGCAAGAATGCGTGTGCATTCTTGCATACATTTCTTATCGAAGTATCGAAATATTCCTTTCAGGGCTGTCTTCACATTCCTGTTCGAAAAATGTTTTCGTGACTTGTGATTGTCTTTTTGTGTCAAGAAAAACACAACCCTTCACATCCGAGAAAAAATGTTCAGAGAGTTTCTCATAGTGAGATCATTCCTACTTTCCAAATCAATCTTTGAGATGTTTGTATGGAACTTGTAAAGAGCCACCTTTGTATGAAATTGCGCACTGATCTAGTGACAAATTCATTTCACCCTACTAGAGAGATTTGATCTTGTTGTTTCGATAGGGGGAGTTCACATGAGAGTGTTTACCTCACATTGAAGAATTAGGGCATTGGAGCGTTCAGAAAGAACATTGAAATTTGATTGTTCGAATGCTTCGACACTTATGACATCGATAATGAGATGAAATAGTACTCTATTGTAGCGCCCAAGTAGTGAATAAGTTCGATGTGTTTCACAATGGTGGAACCTCAATCTCGAAAGTGTTTTGAGTTCAAGAAAGTGTTCAGAGTTTTTTTGCAAATATTTCGAATGAGAGTCCCAGTATTTACTATATATATATATATATATATATATATATATATATATATATATATATATATACTATACTTTATTATATATATATATATATATATATATATATATATATATATATATATATATATATATATATATATATATATATATATATATATATATATATATATATATATATATATATATATATATATATATATATATATATATATGCGCTGCTAAAAGCTATTAAGTCAGCGGCTCTCAAGGCGGAAGGACATCAAACTGATTACAAAGTTTCCAAATAAACTGACGAACCGAATGCACTTCAATATAAACGCAGAAAAATGAGAGCTTCACTGAGAATTAGAAGCCAAAGGAACGGATATGCGTCACTGAGTGCACTTGAGGCAGGCTATAGAAGATGCAAGAAGATATAAGGAAGCTACTCAGAAGAACATGATGATCTCACAGTGGACGTAATCAAGTCAGAGGGCTCAGTACTTCACCGCATTTATCGAGCCTCTTCAGTGACTGTTTGAAAACCTGAAACATTCCGTCGTGAAACAACGCGTCCATGATTTTGCTCTATAAGAGAAGGGATGCGGAGGACCTGAGGAACTACAGACCGATAATATTACTGCCCACAGCATATAATATCTTAATGAAGATAATTACTAATCATCGAGACAACTGGACTCATATCAGTCAATAGAAAAGGCAGGCTTCAGGAAGTCATATAGTACGATGTATCACATTTTCACTATCCGCGAAGTGATATCAAGATGCAAAAACGAATATGCAATTCCTCATATATGGCATTTATTGACTATAAGAAGACATTCGACCTCCTTAGAACTCTCTTGCTGCAACCACCTCATTACTGAGGATAGGAATACTATCCTGCAATACCGAGCTGATTCAGAATATATACGAACATACCAAAGCAACCATGAAAATAGACGAGTACTCGGAAAAATTGCCAATAATAAGAGGCGTTAGACAGGGAGACTCGTTTTTCCCAAAACTGTTCTCAAATGCTTTGTAGGGTATGTTCCAGAAGCTGGACTGGAGTGAGAAAGGAATCAAGATAAATGGCGGCTACCTTAGCCACTTGAGATTCGCTGACGATATAGTCCTGTTCTCCCAAGTTGCTACCCGTCTTCAAGAGAGCATCAATAAACTGAAGATCGCGAGCAAAGAAATAGGTTTGGAAATAAACACCGCAAAAACCAAGATGTTGCTGAACCCTTTCTGCACTTGAGAGCAAATGATGGTGGACGGGTCTGCATTAGAAATAGCAGCGTCTTACACATATCTGGGACAGATTGTCACGGGAGGCGGGGATATTACTCAGAAGATCATGCAAAAAACCAGAACTGCTTGGTGACTGACTGAAACACATATTCAAATTAAATATGCCACTATCCTCAAAGACCAGAGTGTTCGACCAATTCGATTACCAGCGATGACCTAGGTCAGCAAAACTTGGACCCTGAAATCTGCTCACATCCAGATGCTTTGAACAACCCAGCGGAGTACAGAAATATACATGAGGGTCCTAACCTTACGAGATAGAATATGCTGCAGCAGGATAAGAAGTCGAACAAAGATGAAGGAAGTCGTGGAGTGTGTAAAAAGGTCAAAGTGGAAATGAGGAGGCCATTTCCACTTTGAAATAAAAGATGAGCGTTGGTCAGCTGTGGTCAAGAAAGCGCCCTCACGATCGATGGAATTAGGATCTTGTGGACTGGCTGGGCGTTGCCTTGAATAGAGAGACTGCCGATAGGCAATCTTGGCAAAGACAGGGGGAGGCCTTCGTACTATAGTGGTTATTTGTGTTATATATATATATATATATATATATATATATATATATATATATATATATATATATATATATATATATATATATATATATTTATATAAATGAAGAAATTTACGGTATTTACCTGCAATTTATGTTGCTTGTTTTTGTGACATCTAATAACTTGTACTACGTCGTTCTGATGACAGCCAATTAGCTTGAAAGATATGTAAACGGCTGTCACAAAAACAAACAACATAAATTGCAGGTAGATACCGTAAATTTCTTCATTTAGCCATCAGCGTCGCTCGGTATTCCAGATATATTCAATAAAATATTCAGAGTGCGTTGGGTATAATGAGCTTGGAGCTTTTCGATGTGGGTGAAAATTGGGAGCATTTCGGTTAATTCGTCAACAAGAATAGACGGAAATTGTCTGTGAAGTCTGAAGATGCTGCGGCAGATTGCTTTTTCGCAGCTTTCGATAGTCTTCACCCGACGTTTCGAAAGAGTGGAGTAGAGCGAGCATCTGTACGCGATGCACCCTGGAAGTCTGGCCTCCATCACTAGGGTATCTACTGAGATAAAAACAAGCCTAAGCCAAAAAATGTAATAGCTTAATTCACAAACAGAAATGTGAAAGACGGTTTCATGTATGCTGTGTAAGTTAAACGCAGTAAGAGCTGATCATAGGATCAGGGTTTGAAATTATGACGGTATTTCGAAAAAGTTTTCATCAACGAACATCTCACTGTGGTTAACGAAATCATCTTCAAGTCCGCTCGTGAAGCAGCTCTGAAAAGGGGATATAAATTCGTTTCTTATCGGGGAGGCAGTAATCTGACTTGATTAGGTTTAAAACTATTAATAAATCTCTTGTCTTTGTACTTTTTGTATTCTCTCATTGGCAAAGGGGATATAAATTAGTTTGTTATCGAGGAGGAGTAATCTGACTTGATTAGGTTTAAAAATATTAATAAATCTCTTGTACTTGTACTTTTTGTATTCTCTCATTGGCTTTGCACATCCACTAATGAATGTCTACAGAATGTCCGGGGATTGAGGACAAAACTAAATAAATGCAAACTAGGTGTACAAGGTCCTAATGATTATTGTTACTACTTGTTTACAGCGAGTTTGAATATCCTTTCATCTCTAAAATCTTTTTTTGGAAATTATTCAATTAAAGCCTCAATTCCATCGATTGGAGTTTTTTCTTATTATAAGAAGAGAAGAAATTCATGATTGAAACCTCAAATAATATGTTTAGAATTTGTGTAACTGTGTTTTATATAGTTGAAGGACAAGTTATTATTGTTTGAAACATTCAGAAAGCTCCAGAAATTTCCATGTAAACGCATGTTAACATAATACTTCTTCTATGTTCCTGAGGTGCCAAAAAGACGATTTCTTGTATCAGGTGGACCTGCCGGATCCCTTGCGGGATACTCCAATGAACATGGGTAGCTAAGATATTGGATAATTCATCAACGTTACTATGAGCGTATAATAGATATTAATATAATATATGGAGCGACGGAGCTGTAGATATTTCGACTTATTTGAAGGGAGCCAACTGTGTTCTTTGTAGTTCAAACCTGAAACTACCATCGTTGCTCCTCTTTGCGATAAAAAGATTTTTTCCTTACTGAACTATTACTCCAAATGAGCAACAAGAAAACTTAATTCGTTATTTTTTTTTCAGAATACAAAAGATTCTCATAAACAAGAGACCTGATCTCCTGCGCTTCTTGAACTTTCGCTCTCTGCACTCTTCAAAGAATAATTATTTGGGCACAGTCATACTGCAACTGGGTATTATAGAATTGTTGAGAAACTTGAATATTCAACCAGATGCAATCTTTGGCCATACTACCGGTAAAATTGCTTGTGCATATTTCGAAGGATTTTTCACATTAGAGCAGGCGTTATTGATAGCACTCCAAGAAGCAAATGAACGACAAAGTGTCAAAATTTTCAATGGAGCATCTTATGAAATGAACTTTGATAATAAAGAGGTATGTTGCAGATAAGAACACATTCATAATTTTCATATAATTCATTTTCATTTCCACTGAGGCAACATGACAATACTATTGAAGAAACTTAAAGATGATTTTGAACTGAAAAATGAAGATACTACGCGAGATGATGTGTGTGGAAATTTAAATAAAAAAAGATATCTCTAGAGATGATTATCTGAGATTTGAGGTTCATTCGTTGTTTGAGTCAATTCAGGTTTTTCAATTTCATTTTATATATCCACATTGAAGAAGAAGCTTTCAAATATCTTCATTATAACAATCACCTTGTGAAAGGAGAAAAAGCGCATGAAGCTATTTTCCAAATATATTTTGAAGTAGGGTCAAAAGCTTCATGCTTTTGCTGAGATTCAAACTGGATTCAATTTTTTTCAACGAATCAATTCATATTGAAATAATATAAATAATAATAATATACCTTTATTAGCAACAGCTACTCAATAAAATCATATTCGTTGAAACCACTATCTACAATTTAAACTATATATTACTGAATATATGTGAAACTAATAGTTTCCTTAGATTTTTATGATTCGAACAGTAATACAACTCTGGAGGTAATCCGTTAAATAACTTAAAACTTTGGCTTGACGTGGACTTATTCATTAAATTTGTATGGAACCTATTCAAATGAAAATCATTTCGATGCCGCCTTTCATGATTATGTACATCACAATTGAATTGTGGGTTTTCGTTCAAATGCAATGGCAGCATATAATTTTCAATTTTATGGATGAAATCTTAGGCTTCATAATTAATACGTTGATTCACATTCATTAGTCTACACAGATCAAGTATTTTTTTGACAGAGGTTCTTCTATTACACTTAAGAACAATTCTATGGCCTCTATTTTTAATTTTTTGCTTCATATATATATATATATATATATATATATATATATATATATATATATATATATATATATATATAATATATATATATATGAAAAATGAACACTAGAAAATTCATTCGAAAAATTCAAATCAATCAAGAGAATGTTATAGTAGAGTTAGATATGTGAACGTGTACGATGTGATGTCTCCATTATCCTTCAAGGGATAAATGTTAGAGAAATATTGAAATCGATGCCACACCTGATGGAAGTGCGAGACACATATGTTTCGTTCTGCAAGGAACTCGTCAATCGCACCACGTCCATCGAAAGGCAACGATTTCAACCCCAAGCATCTTCTTGTGACTCCACAAATTGTGACCATCTTCGTGCGACTGACGAGTTCCTTGCAGAACGAAACATATATGTCTCGCACTTCCATCAGGTGTGGCATCGATTTCAATATTTCTCTAACATTCATCCCTTGAAGGATAATGGAGACATCACATCGTACACGTTCACATATCTAGCTCTACTATAATATTCTTTTGATTAATTTCAATATTTCAAGTGAATGTTCTAGTGTTCATTTTCTTAAATATTTCGTTCAGTGCCATAAGCACAAAAAAATTTCATTTCCTTAAAAATATCGCCGAATAGGCCCCTGAAATACGGGAATAAACGCGAGCGTACTACTAACGCAACCTTTTAAAAACATTTTAAAAACATCATTCGACGATATTTGTCAAATAGACATTGCCATTCAGTAGATACCTACGGGTATAGATAATATGTGAAATTCCGTTGCTTGGTGTGTCTATAATCTGAGTGGTGTTTCCTACTGAATCCCATGGATGAAATTGTGGAGTATTCATAACTCTACGATCTTCCACTTGGAGTCACACGAAGATGCTTGGGGGTTGAAATCGTTGCCTCACTTTGATGGACGTGGTGCGACTGACGAGTTCCTTGCAGAACGAATCATATATGTCTCGCACTTTCATCAGGTGTGGCATCGATTTCAATATTTCTCTAACATTGACCCCTGGAAGGATAATGGAGACATCACATCGTACTCGTTCACATATCTAGCTCTACTATAACATTCTCTTGATTAATTTGAATGTTTCGAATGAATGTTCTAGTGTTCATTTTCTTAAATATTTCATTCAGTGCCATAAGCACAAAAATTTCATTTCCTATATATATATATATATATATATATATATATATATATATATATATATATATATATATATATATATATATATATATATATGTGTGTGTGTGTACATATACTTTCAAGATTCACAAAAGATTCATTCTATAAAAATTGAGAGTCCTAATCGAAATATCGAAATATTTCAAATAAAACTCTCAGGAAGCTCTCTACACAAACGCTATCGTCGAGAACGAACACATCCCTTTCAGGAGTGAATATTAAAAGAATATTAAATGAAATATAATGAGATTAATAATATATAATCATCTCAGCATGTTGATCATTATTACGAATCATCAGTCTCATGTAATCATCAATCAAGAATCGATGACTTTCAAAGCGCCCATAGGTCCTATAACAGAATTAGGGAAATGGTTCTCAGTGAAAATTCACGTGAGCTCCCTCTATCGGAGAAAAAACTCATAAACTTTTCCTAGCGTCATAGATTCCTACTCATGAACACTATGGAAAACTGTTCGCAATGTGTGAGAATGCTCCCATGCCTAATCGCTCCAGATCACACCCCGGCGAGAAAAAGGTATAGCTAGTTTCAAGATTCATTTATTTGAAATATTTTCCAGTATTTACTAGTATGAATCATTTTAGAATTCAGCTTACAGTTCGCGACATTTTGTGTAATAATATTCGTAATAAGACGAAAATTATGACAACTGTTCGAACTTTTCGCTGTATTATCATTGTTCGCTTTTTCTTTACATTGCAAACATTCCTATCTGAACGATTATTTTTATTTTTTTCACAGAGTGTTCTCAGATCGGGAGATAATGGTACTGTCGTCTTGAAAATTGGATTCGGACGCAGTTCCAATTGGATGAATAGTGCCCGAAATTCATCTTCGTATCTTTTGAGCTTTACCCATGGAAAAGAAAAAGATGGACTAATCCAATTTCTTCAAATTCTGGGAATGTGAGTATATATTGATATTCGTTAAGGAATTTCGAAGACATGAACAAAAGACACCGTTTTTTCGTTCACGATAGCTGCAAAATCATAGCGAAAACACCAATGCGAGAATGAGCATGATCAGGAACGGTGAATATTCCGTGTCGAGAAAGACTTGAACTGCAAATAGATATAGAATGTTCTTGGATACTAGAGGTTGAAACTGAATTCCCTCATCAAAAAATTATTATTAGGCTTTCCTATTAAAAAAAAACTATTAATAATGAGCAGCGGCAGCCTGAGAGAATGAGAGAATGCAATGGGCTAATTATTATTAGTTTCCTGGATGTTGGAACCTTGTAAGATATATATATATATATATATATATATATATATATATATATATATATATATATATATATATATATATAAATACATATTAAATACATAGTATTTATATATATATATATATATATATATATATATATATATATATATATATATATATATATATATATATATATAAGAACAAGGTTTATCAGGTTTAAAATGGAGTTAAGAAATTTACGGTATTTACCTGAGATTTACGTTGCTTGTTTTTGTAACAGCCGTTTACATATGTTTCAAGCTGATTGGCTATCATCAGAACGGCGTTGTTCAAGTTATGACATGTTCAAACTTGGATATTGACTGAAAAGAAAAAGACACAGAACAAAACAACACAAAATTCCACGTGAGGAATCTACATCATTTTTGGTTTGAATTGAGTACTCTATTTTTAGACTGAATGATGTCTATCTGCGATGAGATATTTATACCTTCTAGGAATTTTGTACTGACAATATGATAAATTAAGAACAAGGTTCATCAGGTTTGAAATGGAATTAAGAAATTCACGGTATTCACTACGCCGTTCTGATGATAGCCAATTAGCTTGAAACATATGTAAACGGCTGATACAAAAACAAGCAACATAAATCTAATGTAAATATCGTAAATTTCTTAACTCCATTTTAAACCTGATAAACCTTGTTCTTGATTTATCTTATTGTCGGTACAAAACTTCTAGAAGGTATAAATATCTCATCGCAGGTAGACATTGATTCAGTCTAAAAATAGAGTTGTAATAGCTCGTACCCGAGATACTCAATTCAAACCAAAAATGATGTAGATTCCTCACGTGGAATTTTGTGTTGTTTTGTTCTGTGTCTTTTTCTTTTCAATCAACATCCAAGTTTGAACATCTAATAACTTGAACTACGCCGTTCTGATGATAACCAATTAGCTCGAAACTTGTGTAAACGGCTGTTACAAAAATAAGCAACGTAAATCTTAGGTAAATACCGTAAATTTCTCAACTATATATATATATATATATATATATATATATATATATATATATATATATATATATATATATATATATATAATATATATATATAGTTGAGAAATTTACGATTTATTTCATATATATATATATATATATATATATATATATATATATATATATATATATATATATATAGTAAGTGCACTACAACTTTCTTTCGATAATTATTTAAAACGTGAGACAGTACTGTTTGTTTATACAAGGTACTTATCAGTCACACCACGTTCAACGGATGAAAGGCAAAGATTTGAATCCTTACATACCCTCTAGTCCATTTTAGGACAGAAATATAGAGTAAGTCGTATGCCCATATAATGCATAGATTGATGTACATCTCAAATCTTAGAATCGATGAAAAGCACATGAACACATCTACATTGGAAGTTTCACACGTCCCTATAAATCAAGATAATTTGTAACAGTGGTAGACTATTTTCATTCATCTTCAGTAGCAATATATAAGTTGCTTTGAGTTTATCAAATGAGCTGTTTCGCACAAGTTAGGAAAAATCTGCAAGAATGTGACAACCCAATAGATCTCATCTTCCTCATCATTAAAAACCATATCGAGGAAATGAAATCAAAGTCATAGGTCTCCGTATGGATATTTCATCCTCTGGATGAAAATTCAATATAGCTTCTTGAAAGGATGCATACAAAATGCTCCACTTGTCTATGTAGCTAGCGACTTGTTGTGAATAGAACAATGTTTTGAGTTTTTCTAATAGATTGGAACAAATATGCGTGACTCGTGGAGAATTTGTAGTACTTCGGAATACGCGTTATGCCTTTTTCTGTTGGTATATGATGACCGCAAACATTGTCTTTCTATAGATATTAGTTTGCTTCAAGTATCTGCTCAATCAATTATTGAACACTGTTGACTAGCTTTAGGAGTTTACATGTATTTGAAAGAGGAAATCAGAAAACTGCCTTGTATCATAACTGGTTGCTCATAATGTGTATGATGAGCTGCTAAATATATAATTATACTCGTGCGCCCCATCGGCATATTATTGGCGTTGTCGTAAATTTTCATTTCATAGATCAACACAAAATCACATTTAATAGTATAAACATTCAATAATTCGCGAATGTTGTTCTAGTTTTATTGACTATTCTTATTTTCTGTCGCTTTTCAGTTTATATCAAAGAGGTTTCAACCCCCAAATACAGAATTTGTACCCAAAAATCAATTATCCGGTAAGTAGGGGTACTCCAACAATTTCCGACAAAATAAAATGGCATCACTCTCAAAATTGGCCTGTCAGGCGAAGTTTGTGCAAGAAAATGATGCAGGAGGACCAGAAAATGTTCGAAGTTTTTCCGAACAACGAAAATTGGATTTACCTGAATGGCCACGTGATTGATGGTATGCCAAACTGTTCTTAACTTTCTTTACTGTTAATTTTCAACAAACATTCGACACTAAAGTAACTAATCATTTACAAAAGTGATTTCTTATGATTGATTTCTCTTTATTGTAAAGGACTAATCTTTCAAAAAAAATCTTATAACACTATACATATATTTTTTTTTACATTAAATGAGAATTTTTTTGTGGCATCTCATAATAGAGGGAGGGTGGTATTATATTAGATAACAGTTTATTTTCTTGAAAATATAAAACGACCATAACACAAGAAATATTTGATATCCAAAGGTTTCTTGTGTTATAAACCTTTGTGGTGACCCATTCTTCGTTACCGCATATATTGATTCATGTATCCTAAAATTGTTTTCGGAATCTCCTGAAAGCTGGCATTCTTATGAATTCTCATTTGTATTCGAGGTTTTTTCAATGTATTTGTGGTCCAAATACGCAACTATCATTTAACCGCAATCATTTCGTAACAGGTTATTCTGTTTATGGGGGATGTCTTCTCCAATTGCCTAATGCATTGCTTATATTATTAACAACCTCGTTTTGAATAACATATTACGATAGGGTTAAACACAAAGTTTTATATTAAATGAGTCTGAGTTTATATAGAAGGAGGTTCATTTCATGGGATAGTCCCCATTATCTTTATATAATAATAATAATAATATTTAATAATCCTTCAAGACAATTCAACACAGTACGGATAATTCTTCTTTGACATAAGAAAATTCTAAAACTATTAGTAGAGTTCCCCAGAGAATAACATTATAAGACATATCACAATAAACATAGCTATATTACAAGGTTAACAAAGATTCGAGTGTTATGGAATCCCTTATGCGTGACAAGGCATATCTCGATTTATCCCCTAGTCAAAAACAATATCAACTATAACAGTCTTACATACATCGGTAAGTCCAGTGAAAAACTCAAATCTCTTCTTTTTAAGTATAACATCCACATTGCTTACCGTACTGAAAATAACTAAGTAAAGTCAACAAAAATGAAAACTCCGGTGTATATAAAATTAACTGTGGTAGTTGTGATAAGTTTTATATTGGTAGAACGTTTAGAAGTTTTTAAATAAGAATTTCGGAACATAAACGTAGCTTTGATAATCAGAAGACAGATTCTCATTATGCGAATCATTTGATTAACGAAAATCATATATTCAATTCCGATTTGAAATTTTGAATACCTCAAACAAGGGAATGAAGCTTAATTTGTTAGAATCACTTCAAATTAATAAATACAGATATTCTGGCAACCTTTTGAACAGCCAAATCGATCATACCTCAAGCCCCCTTCTCAATCTTTTCAAAATTACTCAATTTACTATATAGTAGTTCAGTATTAATTCATCCCTTCCACATGTTATCTACCTGTTTTCTCTGTATTTAAGTTTATATATTGTATGTATTCGAGAAATTGTCATTAGTCTGCACGTAGCATTTGAAAAAGGTGAATCTCATCGAAACGTACGTCATGTAGTATTAATTTTAATATATGTGTGAATCAGTTTAACAATTGTTTTATTATATCTCGATTTGTTGAGTATTTTACTCACATAATCAACATGGTCAGACCAGCGCAGGTTCTGGTCAACATAAATTCCTAAGAACTTAACACAATTGGCAGAAGTATTGCTTGTTCCACTATAACTGAACCGCATATTGCCTATATTATTCCGAAAGGAGAAGTGCACATACTGCGTTTTGGAAGCATTACTTACAAGTAGGTTCTTACTGCACCAGTTATTGAAGCTTATTATTATTTCCCCTGTCTTGAAAATGAGCACGTCATGAGTGAGCGCTGTGACAAAAGGGACAACAGGAGACAAATTATGTATTTCAGAGAAGACGCCATTAACACTGACTGTCATATGCCTGTCAGCAAGATAATCGTATAACCACTCCAAAATTGCACCCCTTAATCCCAAGTTGTAGAGTTTGTACCTTGCGAAACCGAAGTCAATAGTATCAAAAGCGAGGAATAAATCGAAGAAAATGCCCATTACTTACTTTCCCTCATCCAGATTTCTGCAAACAAACTCAACCAGACTACTTGCAGCGGACTGGGTACGATCATTGCTGTTTTTAATGAAGTCGGAAACTTCCTAGCACTAATGGACAGATTAATTAAATGTGCGAAAAGTTCAGCGATGCTAGCGATTATAGGCTTCATCAGCTTAATCGAAATGCCATCAAGACCCGCACGAGGCTTATTCTTCAAGGCAGCCACCGTAGAGATGACCTCATATGAAGTAACAGGCTGGAAGAAAAACGATCGAATATTCATCCAGGAAACGGCACAGGATGTTGATCTACTGATGCTAAAGTGATCCTGAAGTAGTTCTCCTGTCACGTTGGCCAAATATAAACCAAAAATATTTGCTACATTTTTGGGAACTGTGTGCACTCTACCTTCTACAACAAGCTTCCTTGGGCGATGAATAGTACACATGCCAAGATTATGATTAACAATATTCCAAACAGTTTTCATTCGATTGTTAGAATTGCGAATCAGGGTTTCGTTGTAATACTTCGTAGCATCAGCAAGTATATTCTTATAGTTTACTTTAGCCACTTACTTGGTAAGTATGCCTAGATTCTAGTGTTCAAACATTCACACAACCAATATATCAGGTGAAATCCAACCCGGTGGTCTGCAATCACTAGAACCATATGTATATAAAATAGGACAGTACTATATATATATATATATATATATATATATATATATATATATATATATATATATATATATATATATATATATATATATATTGTGTGTATATATCAAACTTACTTATCCCCTCTTTCAGGTCGAGAATTATTTCCAGCGACAGGCTATGTAATTATGACATGGGAAGCATTTGCTGATACTAAAAGAACAAATAAAGAAAATATCGCGGTAGTTATTGAAAACTGCAGATTCATCAGAGCCACGACACTGAATGAGAAAATTGATTTCACCGTCGGAATTCACAAGGATCTGGAAATTTTGAAGTGAGAATGTGATTATACTTCGGTTACTACTATAATATTTCGAAACTTTACACAATCATATTGCGACAGAACTTGCAGTTGTGTCAATATATAATCATTGAACTGAAATTGAATTTTCGCTTACATCTTGGTGAAATATGATCAAATAAAAGTTTAAATCAAATTCTATATCGGCCAAACCGGTAGGAAGATCTAAACCGGAATAGATGCATATAAAATTTATTATATTTTCTGTATTATGAAAAATACAGAATAATTTGTAATCGTTGTGATCACTTGATACATTTCAATGAAACACGCAGGCATCTATGGCTTAAACTTCCAATTGCGGCTGTACCGATAATTCTACTTTATATATATATATATATATATATATATATATATATATATATATATATATATATATATATATATATATATATATATATATATATATATATATATTCATTCGACAAACTCAAATCAACCAAAAGAATGTTACAGTAGAACATTATATGCTAGATGCTAAAAGAACGCGAGTGTACTACTAACGCAATCTATTGACATTCAAAAACATCATATGAAGATATTTGTCAAAAAGACATTGCAATTTAGCAGATACCTACGGGTATAGAAGATATGTGAAAGTTCGATGTTTGGTGTGGCTGTAATCCGAGATATGTTTTCTACTGATTCCTATAGATGGAATTGTGGAATATTCATTACTCTACGTTATTCCACTTGAAGTCATGAGAAGATGCTTGGAGATTGAAATCGTTGCCCCACTTGGATGGTCGTGGTGAACATATGTCTCGCACATATATAAGGTGTGGCATCGATTTCAGTAATTCTCTAACATTTATCACTTGAAGGATAATGGAGACATCACTCCATGCTGTCTACACTTTCTCGAAACGCTCTTAATATGCACTCTCGAAAGTGATTCGGGTTCGTTCTCGTTGACAACATTTGTGTAGACAGCTCCCTGAGAGTTTCATTTGAGATATTTCGATATTTGGATTAAGAGATTCAGTATTCAATATTATTGAATGATTTGTGAATCTCGAAACTAGCTATAATTTTGCCCGCCGGGGCGTGATCTGGAGCGATTAGACATGGGACTATTCATACACATAGCGGACAATTGTAGAAGGTTTGGAAGGAGAAGTCATTTGATTAACTAAATTAGTTTTTGTTTGAGTGGCTTTACTTCGAAACTTATTTGTCGTATATACTTGGATTGATTTATCCACCATCTTATTTGCATTTTCTTGTGAAGTATTGCTTATGGGTGCTTGTGAAGCTGAAAAAGACAAAAAATAGTATTTATAAAATATTACCTTCAAATACACATTTAAAAAGAATTTACAAAGATTTACAAAGAAGTGGAATAAATTTGTATTACAAATAAGTACCTACATGAACTTCCACATGACACCTCTTCAAGTTCCACATGCTTTGTACCTATTTCCTCTAAATCTTTCAGACATTCTCCTATCAATGTCTTTCTTTGTTTTTTGACAATATATGGTCTTTCTGTAGCATCTGATGTTCGTTTCCTTCTATCTGGTTGACATTGAAATTTAGTGGGCATACACCCCGGTTTCATGCGGATCTTTGACACCGATCCCATCAGATGATATTCCATATGTAGTGTTCGAATAAAATATCCACAAAGCCTTTCACTCGCGCTACTGTTGTCATGAGTAGCAATTTTGAACGCTGGGGAGAGTTTATACGTCTTTTCTCCGATAGAGGGAGCTTACGTGAATATTTCACTAGGAAAATTCCCCTCAATTAGATAAAGCACCTATGTCCGTTTTGAAAATCATCGATTTTTGATTCATAGATTAAATATGGACTTGAATATAAACTTAAATTCAAACACTTGAACTTATAATTTACACTTTATTGACTACATAGTATGACTCGTTTCGTCGATACAAACGACTTCTTCAGATGCCTACAGAATAACGACGTGGGTTTGTTCTCTTTGACATTTGTGTATTCCCTCAGAAACATTTGAAATATGTATATATTTCGATCAAAAGTCTATATTCACTAGTTTGAAATTTGTGAATCTTGAAACTATACATATATATCTATATATATATATATATATATATATATATATATATATATATATATATATATATATATATATATATATACATTTATTGATGAAGATTCAATATTCTACCTTCCGTTGAATTTGATAAAGATTATCTTCTGTTGAGGTAAATGAGGGCGGTGCAAGCATTGTAAGCGGAAAAATTGGTTTGCTGGAAAATGATGACAAAGTACGACAACTCTCGAATCTGCCATCCGAAGAAAGAAATCGACAAGCTATCAGCATGGATTCAAACGATTTCTACAAAGAACTGCGTCTTAGAGGCTATCAATATAAGTAAGTTCATTGTGGAATTCATAGGAGGTGAAAGTTAATATTTGATAATTGTTTGCGCTTTGGTTCTAACAGATTGAGTAGAGTTTGGGATTGAAGATGGATTAATAACTTCGTTGTTTTGTGCGAAAAAAAACAATCGAGAGGTGTAATATTGTACTAGTTGTCCATTTTAAGAGACAATTGATTGGTCATGTGACCATAATTGAATAGAAAACATGAAGTATTTTCTGAATAAATATGAGTCTCAATTCCTCTGTCTTCGTCTGTTTAGAGCTGCCAAATACACGTCCTGTGAAGATTTCTCAAGAAATTGTGCTTCGTCGTCCAACCACTATATATCACGTATATATATATATATATATATATATATATATATATATATATATATATATATATATATATATATATATATATATATATATATATATATATATATATATATATATATATATATATATATATATATATTAATTATATATTAATTGATTTATTTTCTGTTTAAAATAGTTTGTTTTCAATGTATTTAGAAATAACAGGCTATTTTCAATGATAAAAATCTTTATTTTCGTTCATGTTTCGTTGTATATCACAACTTTGTCAAAACTAATGAATAATTGAATTTTCTGAATTACAATAGATATCAAAACGTCAAACTTATTTTTTCGAAAAAAATTTAATCGGATTTTTGTTTTTTTGTTATTCAGAAGAATATTTCTGGCTCAGCATTCCCTTCGGAAGTTTTAGTCTTCTTCGCCATGAGAAAACCTTTGAAAAAGTCATGGTAAGCCAGGTGATTCTAATGAGTACTGTGAGTTTCGATCGAAAAATTCCAAATGAAACTTATATCTAAAATAATACATTGATAAGATGTAATCAGTGTATTTCTAGATTTACTCGTCTGTGATATCAACTTAAATGTCCAGATCTATTCAGAACATGATATAATTCTTGATGAAAACACTATAAATATTAATTTGGTCCCGAACACAGACATGAAAATAAATTTTAAAGCACACCTAGTATCACAGTGGGAGGAGGAATGGAGACAGTCGACTTGTTCTCTTAGAGATATATGGTCAGACGTTAATACATAGTTTCGAATCGGCTCTGTCAGAACTGAAAAGAGATTGTAACGAGATTAAGAATTGGCCATAACCGCGTCTTCCACCTGAACCTAATGATAAAGATAAAAAACCTGAATTTGAAAAGTGCGATGCAATACCCACGGTAAAACAGCTAATATCGGACTGCATATCCACGGCCACCTTCAATACAGGCCATGAAAGGAATATCTGTCATATGTCAGAGGGTTGGCTAACAATCCCGCCATTAGTTGAGCTGGTATACTAATGCAAACAGGACGCGTCCCAAAATTTTCGCAGTTTGAAATTAAATAATTTGAGCTTTTGATATGAATTCTATATTTTTCAATTGTGTACAGTGCATTACAAGTGTTGATGTTGATAATTTGTTGAAATCTCAACATCAAACACTAAAAAACAGAGTGTTTAGTTTGTTCACAAATTTCAGTGAAACGAAATCAATTTTGTGTTGTTCAAGACTTTCGTATTTTGAAGTTGAATATTTCACGATTTCAGTTCTAATCCTCTATTCATCAATTTTCTAAAGTGTTATTCAGGTGTTAGTATTGATAGTTTGTGGATAACATAACATCAAATTATAAAAACGAAGTGTTTTTGTGTACCGATTTAATCGAATCGAATTTGTGTTGTGTTTTGAGTATGGATTACGTACAGATATTTTTTTTGTGGAATATAGTGTAGAGAAACCATTAAATAAACATATCGCTTTTCACAAATCTAATTAACAATAACACATTCTTTCAAAATCCAAACTTTCCTCAAAACAGAATATTTGTAAGCCATGATTTTATTCATAATATTTCAATTATTTGCAACGAGGAGGACTGAATATACCTACAGATTTAGTTAAAAATGTCTTATTTCACATGTGAAATATGTGAAATGTGATATATTTGAAAAAATTATCAATGATATTTTTCTCGAACGGGCCTTTTTGATTAATATACACCAGAAAGCAATTTTATCTAATCTCACTATTTTGAGCGTGTCATTGGATGAGTCCTTGAAAGATTTTATTGTTGCTGTTTATGTGTTGAAGACATTAAAAATATTATGAACATGCTGTGTTCCATTTTTTCGAATATCTTATTGAATGACTACACAAAAAAAAATAATCAAGATGGACACGAGTAAACTGAATCAAAAAATAAACGGAGAAAGCTCAATACTTTCATAAAGTAGTTTGTTGGTTGCGCTATTCAGAAATATGAAATTTATTAATACTTAGGTAAATTATTCAATTTGAGTAATTCTTACAGCGTTTTCTTCAAGGTTCCTATTCTCCCAAATAATTCAATAAATTTGGTAAGACAACTTTTCATGTAAATTTTTCGAGTAATTTTTACGCAGTGGGGCTTTATCGAAAACATCGTTGTTTTCTTGCAATAATAAATGTTTCACATTTTTCTGTTACAGAAATATGTGCTCACAATACCCAATATAATATTATATTTTATAAATACTAATAATATTTCTTGTTTGTTCGCAATATACAAAAATAATTGAAATAATGCTTGAAAGCTTGGGAACATCCGACTAGGATACTGTACAACTAAACACAACTTGGCAACACCGCCTGACTACGCTGTTCATGGCCTGTATTAAAGGTGGCCCTGACATATCTTGTGATCACGTCAGAACAAAATGCAATATAAGATATAACATTAAGAAAACTCTTGATAATACTTCTAATGACAAATAACTGTAAAATCTGAAATCTGATCAAGCAAATCTGAAATGTGTACTTCATATTGTTTCACTAAAGTGATAAGCAAAAAGTTCGTGTCATTAACTTTATATCAGTTTCAAATTGCAGGGAATCATTCCGACTGATCCACAGTTGCAGTTCAGACGCTGCTGAAGCTTATATTAAGTGGACCGGAAACTGGGTTACATTTATGGATAATATGCTCCAAATGAAATTATTGCAATATAATACGAGACAATTGTTTTTACCTATTGGACTGCAGAGGATAATCATTGATCCTAAAAAACATCTGGAGTATGTTAATTCGTTTGGTGAAAATCCTGTTGTTCCTGTTTATAATTATAAAGAACTAGGACTTATCAGGTGAGTACCTTATCATTAATGACTGCTCTGATTCTCAAAACAGTACCAATATCAAAGTTGAACGTCGTGACTATCCCCAAAAAAAGAATATTTTTATGATCTCTCTCTGGGAGATTAAAATTTATTGTAGTGAAATCTTGAGTTGTGTTACAATTGTCATTCGTAATCACTTTTCCAACGAAAATTCTTCGGTGGTTTCTTTTATAAGTGTTTCGGACAGTTTCATCACACAAAATTCGTCACTATGACCAATATTGCAAATTAACCACAAAAATTATATTTGCTCACATATTAAAATTACAATTAACAATTAATTTATAATGGTGTCAATGATACCCTATGATATAGAACGAAGTTGTGTTGAAAATTGAAGCATTGAATCTCTTTGTTTGATTTTATTTCCTGAAAAGTTGAATTAGTCAGAAACTAATGACAAAAAATGATATAATTTAACTGGTATTCGAAACAGCTATTCGACATAGCAGATTGGTATATGCGATTTTCTATTACAATTCCGTGTCTTCGAAAAATAATCGAAATAAATCTACAAAGATGAACTTTATGAAGAAATCAATATCGAGCTGCAATGTAAAGTCCATAATCTTCACTTCACAATACTCACGAATATCTGCATTTCAGAAATGTACAAAAAATTCAGATAACTTCATTTCATTATTCATAATTAGACCTCTTTCAAATGAACTATCTTTATTTGATACAAGAGAATCTACATGAGTTACATACACAGTGTTATTCGACAGAAGAATAAATTAGAAATTGTCAACGACATACATTTCAATAAAGGATTCAGTTAGTCCCATTCAAAGTTACAGACTTGAACAATGAATACTTCAATTTTTAGACATGAGGATTTTTAGATTTTTGTTATATTTTGAAATGAGATAGTTTGAGACAAATGGCAAAGTAATCCGATATCAATTTCTCAAAATAAGAACCAAAGAAGTGTCATTCGAAAAATTCAGTTGCCATCATTCACATTTCATAAACGTGTGACACAAAACTGTAGAGACGATCATAGAACATTATCTCTATATATTATATAAATAAACAAAATGTATTGATATATATATATACATATATATATATATATATATATATATATATATATATATATATATATATATATATATATATATATATATATATATATATATATATATATATTTGAATTTAGGTTTTCTTGGGAATGCTGGTTCGAAGTAGTAATACTCCATCAAAAAACTTTTTCATTTCAAAACGTTTCAGACCAACGCATATGTAGTCTTCTTCAGTTACTTATAAATATTACAATCAGAAAGGAAATCTCACTTCGACGATTTACATTTATTGGACCTCTTAAAAACATTAAAATAAGATAAGTTTCACAAATACTAAAATTAGACGTCAAAACTACAAGGCTCTTTTATATGGTTCATTCATTGCGGCTTTGCTTCGACTCAGTTCCTTCGAAAGTCCAGCAACCTTCTGTCTTATCAAATTTTTTAGTAAATCAGTTTTTTTGTGAGAGATGTTATGTGCTTTTTGTAAGTTCGCCATCAAACACAATTCCTAGTAGTTCAAGAATAATCCTATAACCCCCGCTAATTCTCAATCTTTCCGTTTTACTATTGTTCCTTATTTCCGTCCATTTAACGAAAACCATCCCCAAGCATCCTCCAAAGTCTTCTCTATGGGTGTATTTAATTCGTTTTACGTGGATGTGACATTGGGGAAATTGGTGTCGTCAACATAGAGGCATGTTTGTTTATAAGTTACATTATTTGATAAGTCGTTTATGTAAACTACAAACAGGATTGGTCCCAATATTGAACCTTGGGAGACACCATAATCAATTATTATCCTTGCAGGTGACACACCATTCTTCCACAAAACTTGCTATTACCTGTTAGTTAAATATGAAGTAAATAATTTCAGGGCAGTTCATCGATTACCATGAAACGCCATCTTCTGTTTCAACTCCATCTTCTATATCCATAAATTATGGGTTTAAGAATGTATTCAACTGGTTTTACACATATTCATAGTGTATATTCAAGCTTCATATCACCTGAAAAATTGAGTTCTTTGATCATGTTGATATCATCTCATGCCTGAAGAATAAATTGTACGAAAAGAGTTTAACGAATTTTCTAATATAATGACCCACTTTGAATATTGCTCTAGTCTATCATTCTGTTCGAAATACCAAAAAACCCAGCCATTACAATTGGCCTATGCAAATAATCTGAAGGTGTAATAGATACCACCTTCACGTCAAACAAAAATATGTTTTACTATTATGTATAGTTCAATATATCCAACATATCTTTAAACAGATATCTGCTAACTGATGTATTTTAAACAGAGAATACTCTTTGCGGAATATTTATTTGCAATTGAAATAGAAAATGAGTTGCTTTTATGTAATGTAATCAAAACTATAACATATGTTTTTGGAGTCCACGTTATATTTACTAAGATATCAGTATTATTCTAGAAATTCTGAGAGTGTTATATCAAACGTTGGTTTTTCTAATCTGAAAATAATATATTTTATGATATATATCATAAAATATACTATCAATAAGAATGAACTATCTCGTTTATGAGAAATCAGTATAGTGTTAAGCTATATGAGAGTAATTTGAATGATTTATACTTGATGATGAAATATGTCAAATTAAAATGTTTGACCTTCTGAAACATTCAATTATGTGTATAGCTTCTTATGAAAAAATATTAGTATTAAAATCGTCCGAAAAAATTTCGAATAATAATGAGAATGATATTCATAAATATCAAAAACATATTCATTTCGAAATGATGTTTGAAATAGCTTTCACTTGAACAACTTTGAACAATCGCAAAAAAAAATTATTTCCCTCTTTCTACTCCTTGCTTTAACGATGTATTTTTGTTTCATTAGGTGTGGAGGAATAGAAATATCAGGATTCATTGGCAGCTCACTTTCTCGAAGAAGAGAGATTTCACCAACTCTAGAAATGAACAAATTTGTACCAAATGAAACAACTACAACGCTGATTGAATCTATTCGAATAAATATTCAAATCGTTGCAGAAAATATCCGCAGTTTGAAGGTGAAAATATAAATTCTACCCTATTGTAGGTTGACACGGTCAGACATAAATAAATTCAACTGAAAATACTCCGATAAATTGATAAAAATTTTTCAAAAAGTACAGAAAAAATGCACTTTTATATGAGACAAAAATTATATAAGTCAAAATGAGAAAGGACACATTGTAAAAGGTACTTTTCATTACTAGGCTGAATTGTCCAGATTGTCCGAGTCGAAAGTAATCAGTCAAGTAAAAGGTTGTAGATCTAGAAAATAGTATCTTCTCTTCTCTGCCAATTTCGAAATAGATGAAGATCAATCAAAATTCAAAATTCTCTGTAGATCAACGAAAAAATTTGCGGTTTCTTCCGAATTTAATAAAAACATTTATGTTTCGGTTCAAGAACTAAATGACTGATTGAAGTTTGGAAAGAAAAAAAGATTTTCTTGTTAACTCGCTAATAACTGAAGCTAAGGTCCTAAAACCTCCTGAAATTAAGCAGTTGATTTTCAATTTTGACTACAGAAGAAAATCAATAAAACCGCTGCAGAAATATTCCACAAAAACATTTCCTTGACTGAGATTGAATTCTCGCTTAACTCTTGGTAAAACATAATTGAATATTAAATTAAATAAAACTCTCGGCTTAATGTTTCACGATTATATTTAACAACATAAATTATCAACATGTTTCCAGCGTTAGCTCATTTCCAAGACGTTGAAAATGACACTCTTGAGAATGAGCTAACGCTCGAAACATGTTGACAATTCATGTTGTTAAATAACGGGTGGTTTTTTTTTGAGAGGTATAGAACTTTAGGTTGGCATTACTGTTGAAGGTGGCGACCAATTTAACAGCTAAGAAGTGATTTATTCTCAGTTTGGTTTGGCAATTCATCATGAATAGACTCACGTCTGAACAAAGCTTGCAAATAGTGCAATTTTATTTCGAAAATAATGGTTCAGTGCGGAATACGTATCGCGCACTATGTCCCTTTTCATTGTTTAGCGATGAAGCGCACTTCTGGTTGAATGGCTACGTCAACAAACAAAACTGCCGCATTTGGATCCTCAATGTATGTCGAAACACCGTTACATCTAGAAAAACTGACTGTTTGGAGCGCTTTATGGGCTGGTGAAATCATTGGACCGTACTTCTTCGAAAACGATAATGGCCAGAACGTTACAGTCAATGGTCATCACTAACTTTTTCATTCCTGAATTGATGTTTCATTCCTGAATTGAAAAATTCCTGATGTCCAGGAGCTGTGGTTTCAACAAGACATCGCAACATGTCACACAGCTCGTGCCACAATGGATTTATTGAAAGATACGTTTGGTGACCACCTAATTTCACGTATTGGACCTGTGAATTGGCCTCAAGATCTTGTGATTTAACACCGCTAGACTACTTTCTGTGGGGCTATGTGAAATTATTGGTCTATGTGGATAAGTCACCAACGCTTGACCATTTGGAAGATGATATTCGCCGTGTTATTGCCGATATATGGCCACAAATGTTGAAAAAATTCATCGAGAATTGGACTTCCAGATTGGACTACATCCGAGCCAGCCGTAGCGGTCATATGCCAGAAATCATATTTGCAACGTAATGTCACAAGATTATCTTTCGAATAAAAAAAATTCTTTGTCAATCGAATGATCCATAAGTGTTTTATTGCAATTTAAAGTTCTATACCTCTAAAAAAACACCCTTTATAATCGTGAAACATTAAGCCAAGAGTTTAATTTCACAAAGGCTATCAATATAAAATGAAATTTCATTGAATTTCTCATCTACAAAGGTTATGAAAAGTGAACAAACTTATTAGTTTCATACTATCTTCCACTCTTGTTTTCTGATATTGAATTGAAATTGAACCTTTAATTTTTCAACAGCTCAATATTGTCGAAGTTGGGTTGGTAGAGGGAGCAACACTCCTTGCACCTTTGATGGTTGAAGTATTCGCGGATATACCGCAAATTTCGGGTAACATAAAGGTTTTGACAACAGAAATAATGCAAATCAAGGATGTAACAGTGGACAATTATAGTCAGTTGTCAAGTGAAACTGATTGTCATCTTATTGTTGGCACGAATATTTTGAAGCAACATAATGTGAGTACAATTCTGAATTAGAGAATTGCTAACCTGAATTCAATATTGATTGATCCATATGAATGGAAGCATTAACTGTTTTTTTCCACATTACATGAAAAAAGTGTTTCTTCTGTAGGGTTTTCATCATTTTTGAACGTTTAATTCTGCACATGAGTGCTAGACTACATTGCGCATTTCTTATCTACATACCAAAAGTTCTAACTTAAAATTGTCAAAGTGAAAAATGTTAATGTCAGCACTTGGTGGTATAACACTTGGTTGTTGAGGATTATTGTATAATTCGAAATACTTGGCTGAACACCCTTCATTCATTTCAAGCTGTTAACCCATCATCAAGAGTTGAATGCATTTGTGCCAACCATTCAAAATACTGGATTTGAAACTTCGAAGTTGAATCTGATAAGTAAATATTTAACATGAACGAACAATTTTTGAGGAACCTAATCGATAAATTGATTGAAGTGAACGAATTGTACATTTACTCTTTATATAGTCCAGACTGTTTGAGGCACGTGTAAAAATGGAAAAACACTAGAATACCTTCTTAGAACAGATCTAAATAAACCGAAAAAACTTTCTCATTGAGGGGCGAAAAGTACACTTGATGTAGTCTACTCAAATAATCACTCAATTTGTAAAGGTATTGGATTTTTAACAAATTGAGAATTTCAATATTTGCTATACCATCAATACTTTGATATGAAAAAGGAGGATTTTATTCCATATGAAATAATGATTGTGAAAAAGGAGTTACCTCTAAATTCATGAACCCCAGTTCAACGACAGACTTTTGGCAAATATTTCTGAGAGTTAAATATTGACATTTTTCAATTACATGATTTTTCATAATGCCTTCGTAATCCAAAACGTATATCCAGTGTACCAAACAAATTTTTTTTTCGAATTGAACGATAAATTAGTAGTTTACCAACCAGAACCGTTTTTTGATTCCAGTATTAACTAGGATAACATAAAATTATTTTCATTTGTGAATCTCTTGGTGAAATATCGTCTCATATAATGAAAAACCTCTTGGCTCAATTTCACAAAATTGTACTGATACTCTACCAGAGTAAAACCCCGGAAAATTGTTGAACAATTTATATAGTTTGTGAAACTAGATTAAGTGTTTTTTATACAATATAATATTATATATTATATTTTGCCTTATATATATATATATATATATATATATATATATATATATATATATATATATATATATATATATATATATATATATTTCTAATTTGAGTGGATGTTTTGGTGGTATATGTTATTTCAAATAAAAACTTCCTCAGCAATTTTAATTTCAATTTTCTCTTTATTTATTTCTGGTCTTGTTGACACTATTGAATCGTCTTCAACACAACATCAAAAGTTTCAATTCGATAATCTTTCAATATTCTTGTCTTCATTCTTTCGTTTGTTGATCTCTCATATAGTTTCGTATGTTGATATAAAAGATCAACAAACGAAAGAATGTAGACGAGAATATTGAAAGATTATCGGATTGAAACTATTGATGTTGTGTTGAAGACGATTAAACAGTGTTAACAAGACCAGAAATAAATAGAGAGAAAATTAAAACCAAAATTGCTGAGGAAGGAGGAAACACCTTCGAAACGTACATAAAGGTAGAAATATCGTTTTTGTTTGAAATCTGTACTACCAAAACATCCACTCAAATTAAAGATATATAATTGAAACAGGTAAATAAAATTCATTATTTAATTATATATATATATATATATATATATATATATATATATATATATATATATATATATATATATATATAATATAGAGGACATAAAATCGAGAAACACTATGATTGACTTGCATTTCCATAGCCCTGAAACGAACATTAACTGAAAAAACATTTTTTTCATGGTAACGAAATATGAATTATTTTACAACAAATCAATTGAAACTTCGTTGACAATCTGCTGACTTACTTGAAATTGAAACCAATGAATATATGAATCTAATAAAATATTCACGCTTGAATTCGTACTGACATTTTTCTCAAGTTTTTATAGCTCCAAATACACAGACAAATACTTTCCTTAATCATATGAAATCTAACACTATAAGAGGAGTCTGTGATAGTTCGAGCTCAAAATATAAACATGTTCGACCGAGATACATTGAAGAATTCAGTTATACAAATGAAGGTTCAAAAACTTCAATCATTTCAAATTTCTGATTGAGTCATTCATTCCGACAATGACATACTTATATAAATGAAATCTTCTCCTCATTTTAGTCATAGTTGATTTCAGTTCAAAATTTCAAACTTGATTCAGTGAAAAGACGATAAAGAAAGAGGAAAAAAACACTACTTTTTATTGCTAAAATCATCAGATGAAAGGAAGTAGGAGTCCTTGTCTTGGAATTGCGCTTGAACGAAATTGTATGATAAAATACACATATAATTTCATAATTATGACAAATAATAAGGCTTTAGTTCGTTTATTGAGTTGTTATTGTGATATTTTCGATTCTTGGTTCTCCAAATACAGACGTTGCAAGATGCAATCCGAGCACTCAAAGAAAACGGTTTCGTTTTATCCAGGGAGGATCTGGACTTTGATCCGTTGAAATTAGAACATGTCAATGTATCGGGAATTGAGGCCATTACTATTCATACCACAGAAAAAGAAAAGCTGTTTCTGGTTCGAAAATCAGCACCATCGAATGAAACGGATGTGATTGAAATATCGGAAACTGATGGGGAGTTCAAATGGTTGGGTGATTTGAAAAGAGTTATTGATCGTACCAAACATTTAGTTCTGTACGCTCAAAATGAAGACAATAATGGACTTTTAGGATTTTATAATTGTTTGAGAAAAGAAGTCGGAGGTGAGTTTCATATTTTTTTCCTGCAGTTATTAATTTTTTTAACAGAATGAGAAAGAAAATCTACATCTAAATGAGGCATTTCAACTTGCTCATGGAAAATTTCTTTGTAATGGTTGAACGCATTTTGATGTTGATTATAAAAGTCCACAGGTAGATACAAGAGCTAATAACGATTTCAATGCCTCAATTTGGCGCCTCTCGAAAGGCACTTTTTATTATTGTACTCCCATGTTAGCTTGTATGCCCTTTGGAGCTTGGTAATTCTTTGTTCATTAGCGATTCGGTTTAAACCTGAAGACTATAACTTCTCTGAGTTATTTGAAATGACCGACTTGCAGAATTTCTCCATGTTTTGAGATAAGAGGAGATTTATTTCTTGGTTTTCTTTCCATGTATTTGTTTTTATCATAAGAAATTTTCAGCCCAGTTTTCTGCCCAATATTTTTACGGCGAGAATGTCTTTAGTTCTGTTGTCTGTGTTATGAAAAATATCGTCTGCAAAGGCGAGACATTTGCCATTTATTCGGTTTTTTTTATACTTGCTTGTATGCCCTTCACGTGAAGTTCCCATTCACTAATGATCTTTTCTGAAACAATGTTGAATAGGATTGGTGAATGTCCGTCCCTTTCCGCACGCCGGTTTTGAATTTGAAGGGATCTGATACTTCGCCCATGAATTTTAATTTGGAAGTTGTACCTGTAAGTGTTCGTTCCATAATTTTTCGGTTCTTTTGATCGATTCCAAATTATTTCTTGATTTTGAAAAAGGTTTCACTGTCTACCAAATCATATGCTTTCTGGAAGTCAATGAATTAAATCACTGTATTTGTACATTTTCCTGTCTGTTATCATCTTAAAAGTCCAGATTTGTTCAGAACATGCTGAACCGTTTCTGAATCCAGTCAGATGTTTCCCAATTAGTGAATCCGCTGGGTGTTGTTCTATGTTCAGGAGTGCATTAGAAAGTATTTTGTAAGAAATCGGGATTGAGGAAATTCTCCTTTAATTATTGATATCCATTTTGTCCCCCTTTTTGTGTAATTGATGTATCAGCGCGCATTTCCAATCCTCTGGTATCATTCAATCCTCCAGATTTCTGATTTCAAGTAATGAACTATTTCCGTCAGAATAGGATTGTTCAGTTTCCAGAATTCCGAAATAATCCCATCTTCTCCTGCTGTTTTGTTGTTTTTGTGTTGCTTGATGATTTCCGTAATCAGGAGCTCTCAGGAGTTTGCGAGTCTGGATGCGAAAACACCGAAAAGTCGATAGTCGATAGATTTTCATAGTTTCATTGTGTCGGTCATAAAAACTGTTGAAATGGAGTTTCTGTTATTATATTTTTTCTTCTTATCACAATAGCATCTGTAATGGGTAGCAAAACGTGCCTCTGAAATAGTTGAATAAGTTCAACATTTCGACTGAATGTCTCAGAATATTCTGAAAAATTCAGATTTTCAGTCTTCTGGAAGAGTAGTCTTTTCGGAATGCAGGAGAGTTCGTCTAGCTTCTCGAAATTGTGTCTCAGCAACAACTTACGAGTGATTTTTTGAATTTTCAATGTATTTCTGTAAAACCTCAACCTCAGATCTTGATATCAAATTTATTTAACTTTTTCAACCATTGATTACACAGGCCAACACACATTTTGGTGCCTGCGATTTTTTAACTGTTCCTGAGTAATTTTTGGATGCAGAATGTAAAAAAGTTCTCATATTTTGTCTATCAGATCTAGTTTTTGAGATTTTTCAAAAAATTGTGTATATAATTTACGTTATAACTGTTATAATATATAATATTACTATTGACAGTTAAAAAAAACAAAGACACATGGATTTAAGTATTTATTGCAAAAACTTAATTTACATAATTACATTAGTCACTAATCACATAAAAATTTTCTTTTATACGATTTTCTAGAATGGAGTTTACTAGGGCAGTCTCGCTGAAGGCTCCAGCAGTAGTCCGCCATCATGTGGCTATCCCATCGTCCTTGATAACGATCTTCCATAGTTTTAATATCCTGGTGGAATCTTTCCCCCTGTTCTTCACTACAAATCCACTACAACTCGACAAAGTAGATTTTTTTCTTTTAATCTGGATTCAAGTAATTCAGCGGATTCCTTTGAGAGATTCAGGTCTCTTATAAGATCGTTTAGTTCTTCTTGATTGAAACACTGCGGAGTTGCTAAATCTGCTTCAAAATCGCTGTCGTTTTCTGATTGAATTCTTTTAACTTCGTCAGACGTTGATGTTTCTGTATCATCTTCTGTCAGTTCAGGTAGACTGCTGAATGATGGAACGGGTATTTCTTCCGAATGCACTACAGCCCTTCTTGCAGAATCTAGATCAGGATATGTCCATTTGTGTCTATTGTTTCTATTTATGCCTTTAATATTAACGAGACAAAAATAGCAGTCGTCATGATGGTTCCGCGGTTCTCTCCAAACCATTGGTACACCAAACTTTAGGCACTTCCTCTTTCTAGTTGTCCACTGTCGCAAATGTTCAACACATGTTTTACATATGAAATGTGGGGCCCAAGATTTATCTTGATCTCCTAAATGAACGCCAAAATAGGCAAGATAAGCTCTTTTCACAAAGTCAGAAATCGTTTTTCTGCTCTCTTTCAAAGTGTATTCACCACACACATAACAAAAAACATCAGGATGATTTACACAGGTACGTCTGCTTGTGGATGCCATTGTTTCAGTTTAGTGTCTTGATACTACAAAACGACCAAAATTTACACAAAATGATAGCACAACTTCACTTGGGAAAACTCAGTAATATACTAAATCAAGTACAGCCAAGCAGGTATAGAAGAATCGGGCCATAGGCAATTACAGGTATAAAAGTAATTAAGAGCATTGTATTGAGTAGTTCCTAGTATAGGAACATTGGGTCAGGGACAATTCCAGGTATTCATTTGGCTAATTACAGTCTGGGAAATTTCTATTTTGACGATTAAGTACATATTTATCTCTTTATTTGTTGTCCTTTATCAGAAAGAAATATATAATTTAACCTGTAACGTGTATCTCAAAAACTAGAGCTGATAGAAAAAATCTGGTGGCATTTTTGGAATCGGCACATTAAAAACGTCTAAAATCAGATGTTAGATTTCTGGCACCAGATTTTTTTTTCATTTTGTTGGCCTGTGTTATCTGATGATAAATAATGATTCAGTAATGATTTTTTTGGTAATTTCAAGCATTCCATAAGCTTAGACGAACGGTTTTGAAAGAAGTTATACCTGGTTGCACTACCCTTTCGTTATGTTGATATAGTATTTTTTCACACAGGCAGATTGATATGACAAATATTCCGTTATACAAATTATAAATTCGTGTTGATTATAAGTTTATAAATAATGAAGTTAAATAATTTCTACTAATATAAATATATTTTCATTGAAGATACCACAGTACAGTGTTTTCTGATTTATGGAAGTGATGCCCCCTCATTCGATATGAACCATTCATTTTATCGGAAGCAACAGAGTAAAAAAATGTCGGTCAATATTTACAAAAACGGCAAATGGGGCACTTATCGTTATTTGATTTTACAAGATTTGGAAGTTGAATCAGATCACTCGATTTTATTTCAAACTGTGAATGATGATATTTCAACCCTGAAGTTCGTGGAAGGTCCTTTGAATTCCATGAGTGAATTACCCCCTGGAAAAACTATTGTGCATGTAAGATGAATATTTTTACTGATTTTTCACTACTAATCTTTCGATAATTAAAAATAAACTCATTATTTTCAAAGGTTGGTTCGTACTGACAATTTCCCTTTTTTTAAACGAACTATCGATAAAAAAGGAGTCATCGAAGTTTCTGGAAGTTTTTTTGAGGAGTTGAATATAATAACGTGTTCAGTAATGACTTACATGGCTCATGTCCTGGAATTCCAGAGGGGACGTTTCATCAAAAGCTCGCCATAGACGCACTTCTGAGCCATCAACGCGGTCTATCCCCAAGACTTCCTCTGTGAATTGTTGTTCATTGGTCCTTATTCAAGTGGGGTATGGCCAATCTTACTTACGCTGCTTCAAGATTTGATGACATATTCTCCATTTTTGTTCGATATTTTGTTCCATCAACATTATTTTGGGGATGTTCCACACACAACGATTGATGAAAACTTGTGAGTGTCTGATAATCTTTTGCGAAAATTCTACGGTCGGAATTCATTCAGAAGTACGCTCTTGGCACTGGTCTCGAACATTCTCAATTTCGTACGCTTTCTGTGGTGAAATCTCCAGATAGGACGACGTTGGACAACTTTGTCGCGTCTGAAAGCCTTGAACTTTTTTATTATAGAGTGGAAGTCTTTATCACTTCCGCCGGTTTCTGCGTCCATACTAATGAAGTATTCAATCTGCTGAGCACGTTCTATGTTCAACTTGTTATTGACAATGTCCTCGGTTTTTGTTCTCATTGCTCCTTCTCTGACTTTTCAGTACCACATTTTTTCCTGCATTGATCAGGTCAAAGATTCTGTTGTTCATGGATTAGGTGCGACGAAAGACAAAGATCAACAGCATTATTTTGATCTTTGACGTCCTCCAGTGTCTCCATCGGGCTTCATTCTGGGCCCCTGTTGGAAATTGAACGAATTGAATCATTTAAAATATTCACTGTAACAATTGACAATATAATATTATTGAAAAATAATTGAATTGGTTTATTTGTTCAACATATTTTTTTTTTAGGTATACTACTCAGCCATGAATTTCAAAGATATAATGTTTGCTTCTGGGCGCTTACATGCTGACATGAACACTTCCAAAAGACATGATATATTATCTTTAGGAATAGAATTTGTTGGAAGAGACCCGAGGTATTTATGATTTAAGACAGAATTCATGACAACAGATATCAAGATAATACGAGTATTATAGTATAGTATAAAATATATAGTAGTCAAATAAATCTAATAATCGTCTATAATCGAAACAAAATACGACTTGTAATTTTTCTCAAATGAAAAAACTTAATTTCTCTTGACGTTCCGTTGTTGATTACAACTTTGTCTGAAATAATGAATAAATAGATTTTATAAATTACAACAGATTCAGTTATTCCATTATTATCGATAAAAAACAGTGATTTCATTGATTACCTTTCTTTGCATGGAGCACAAATCAAATTCAAAAACATACACAAATTTAAAAAGCAAATGATAACTCAAATAAACACTCATACAGTTTATTATATATGAAGCTCATAGATATGCAAGCACCCAAATTATATTACAGCCTTGAATAAATATAAAATAACTTAGAAACACGATTTTAATCATAATAATACAACAACTTCGGCAATTAGAATAGACAAAAAATGCAGAGAAATTTTATAAATGTTTTATTCGTGAAAAATAGAGAATCCTTCAAATGAAATAACAGTTCTTGAACATATCAATTCAATCTGCAACGATTTAATGAACCTTCCAAATAACACTTACAGAATCAACACACCAGAATTGTTGAACAACATATCTCAAAACTCATTCTTTCTTGATCTACCATCAATTTCAAACACAAAAACAAAGAATGTTTATTGAAATATCAATATTCTGGATTCGTATTTTACAAATGAACTATGTTCAAGAAAGTCATCGATTCTTGAATGATTGATTCAATACGATCTGATGATTGACATTAATGATGAAACAATTGTGTTCTATTAACATTTAACAAGATCGATGATTTTTTCGAAGCGCATTTAATATTCACTCTCGAAAGTGATAGGTTTGTTCTCGTTGACAACATTAGTGTAGACAGCTCCCTGAGAATTTCATTTGAAATATTTCGATATTTCGATTAAGAGTCTCAGTATTTTCTGATGTTTATGATATTCACTATTCTCAGTATGAATGATTCGTGAATCTTGAAACTCGATATCCTTTTGTCAAAGCGTCACGTACTCCCACTAATGTAGTCGTGAACGCTAGGGAGAGTTTATTCGTCTTCTCTTCGATAGAGGGAGCTCACGTGAATTTTCAGAAATTGTTGTTCCCCATCGATTCTTGATTGATTGATTAAATAAGGACTGATGATTTATAATAATGATGAAACAATTGTATCCTTTTTTATCAAGAGTTTCAGTACTCACTGGTACGAATGCATACATATATATATATATATATATATATATATATATATATATATATATATATATATATATATATATATATATATATATATATATATATATATATATATATATATATATATATATATATATATATATATATATATATTTATATATATATATATATATATATATATATATATATATATATATATATATAAAATATATATATATATATAAACTTGGTTCTCGGAATGAGCCGCGTTCTAGATTTATATAATCTCGACGTTTCGGCTTCCGTTGTGAAGCCATCTTCAGGAGTTGGAATAAGTTAGCAAAGGTAAGGGTTACTCGGTTACGTGGCCTCAATCTGCCTACTCCACGAACTGAATGAAGGAAAATGAGTAAATTTACACCCAGAAACGTTAGGTCAGATCCCGAATATCTGAAACTTCACAAGAATACAATCATTGCACAAATCAATCAGGAAGAATCGACGAATTGGGAAATCCTTACAAAGAATATTCAGAAAGCCATTACACTAGGGCAACCTCCTCGCACCAGGAAACACCGCTGGTGGAACGTAATCTGCGACCAAGCAGTCAACAAGAGAATAACTGCATGGAGAAAATTTAACGGCCATAAAAATGAGGAAATTCCTTACAACTTACAAATGAGAATTTCCTTACAACTCAAAAACAGGCCTCCAAAGTAATTAGAAGAGAAAAACGGAGATATGATAATAATAGGTGTCACGAAATGCAGAAGGATTTCACCAATAATAAAACTAGAGATTTTTACAAAACTTTCATAGAAAACTTGCGAGGATACCAGTCTTTGCTTCAAAAAATCGGATGGCGCGTTGGAAACTAACACAAAAAATAACTGTAAAATGTTAGCCGAATATTTCAGCACCCTCCTCAACTGCAATTCACCCCAAGAAAAATTTAAGTTCGACTTTTCGGGGTTTACGCATCCAGTCTCGCAAGCCCCTGATATGGAAGAGATTACGGCAATTATCAAGCAACTCAAAAACAACAAAGCAGCAGGAGAAGATGGGATTATTGTGGAACTCTGGAAATTGAACGATACTACTATGACGCAAAAACTTCATCATTCAATAAAAGAAATCTGGAGAACGGAACAGATACCAGAGGATTGGAAATGCGCGTACATACATCCATTGCACAAAAAGGGGGACAAAATGGATATCAATAATTACAGGAGAATTTCTTTACTCCCAAATGCTCACAAAATACTTTCTAAAGCACTCCTAAACAGAGTAGAACACCAAGCGGATCCACTAATTGCGGAATACCAAGCTGGATTCAGAAAAGGTCGATCATGAGCTGAACAAATCTGGACTTTGAAGACGATATTACAGATGCGGAAATGTAGAAATACAGTGATCACATTCATTGACTTCAAGAAAGTATATGATTCGGTAGACCGCAAAACCCTTCTCGAAATCATGAAAGAATTTGGAATCGATCGAGAGACCCGAAAAATTATAGAACAGACACTTACAGGTACTAGTTCTGAGGTAAAATTTATGGGCGAATTATCAGATCCCTTTGAAATCAAAACCGGTGTGCGGCAGGGGGACGGACTTTTGCCAATTCTTTTCAATATTGTTTTGAAAAAGATTATTAGGGAATGGGAACTTCACGTAAAGGGCATACAAGTGGGTATCAAAAAAGAAAATAGAATAAATGTCAAATGTCTCGACTTTGCAGACGATATTGCTTTCATCACAGACAACAAAACTGAAGCCATTCGCGCCGTAGAAAAACTACATGAAATTGCGCAGAAAACCGGGTTACAAATTTCTTATGATAAAACCAAATACATGCAAAGAAAACCAAAAAATAAATCTTCTCTTATGACAAAACATGGTGAAATTCTGCAAGTTATACAGTCCTCAGGTTCAAACCGAATCGCTAATGAACAGAGAATAACCAACCTTCAAAGGGCCTACAAACTAACATGGGCTCACTATAACAAAAAGTGCATTTCGAGAGGCGCCAAATTGAGGCATTATAACGCAACGATTCTTCCAGAAGCAATCTACGCAGCTGAAACAATGGTTATTGGCGGCCATTCAAGAATTAGAGAAATAGAAAAACAGGAACGAAAAATTCTCAGAAAGATTTACGGGCCAATCAATAGAAACGGTATTTGGATGGAAAGACCTCAGAATGAACTGTATCAAAAGACAAATACGATAACGGAAGAAATCAGAAAACGACGAGCAAAGTTCTATGCACATGTCTACAGAATGAAACAGTCCAGAATACCGAAGAAACTACTCGATATAATTATGAATAGTAAATGCGGAACAGAGTGGCTTAAGGAGGTCCAAAAGGATCTACAACAGATTAATATGAAAAATGTCGAAGATCGAACTGAATGTCGTTATAAAATCGCTCATGTGGAGTTTGAGCAAAAATCAAATCGTCAACCTGGAGTAAAGTGGACAGATGAACGGAAGGAAGAGCATTCAGAGAGGATGAAGCGTTTTTGGGAAGCAAAAAAGATGAAGCAAAATTCCTAATGATTGCGAATTCAAGTTGAGTCGCTCTCCTCATGGGGTACAATCGTTATAATAATAATAATATATATTTCACATACATCGGGACTTTTCGAAACATATCGTTTATATAGAACTAAAACTTTTTTGGGTTCCTTGCTTCAATTCTATATGGGGTTTTAACTCCTACATGTGAAAATATCTCCTATAATGATTATTGCTCTCTACTTTCGTACTGTATTTGATTATTAGTATTGTGACGTTAATATATATGATATTATTAGTATTCGTACTTACAATGAAATCACTTTTTTTTACCAAACGCGGGTGGCATTAACTGAACCATATTTACTAGTATCCATAGAAATTCGATTAAATTGAACTTGATGCAATACTGCAAATAGACAATAATCACAGCACTTGACTTGTTGCTTCTGTCACATATTAGAAGAATGGAAGCATGTCGAAATATAATTAATATTTATTTTAGTGGAAAAAGAGTAATGGGGCTATCACCATCATCCATTTCGCCTTTAATAGCAGTCAATAGTGATGAACTCTTAGTGATACCTGACAGATGGTCTATGGAAGAGGCTGCTACTCTACCTGTAATATATGGGACTATTCTCTATGCATTGTTGGAGGTGACTTTTTCGTTTATTAATACACTCGTAGTTACCTATATTTCTATCGAAAGCATCTCACTTTAGTGTGCAACCCTTTCAATAACGTCCTTAGAGTCACACTGAAACGTAGATAGAACCAGGACTGAAAAGATTGAGACATTGACTCAGGTACACACCTGAGTTCTTCAGTTCAGTGGTTGTGTATATGATTTTGTATGATGAATATTCACATGCACATGCACACAAAATACGAAACGAAAAAATCTCGTCATACTATAATTATATTCTTATTTTTTTCTATTTAATCAACATTACATTCATTTATATCGTATAATATAACATAAATAATTGTGTGATTGTAATCAAGAAAAGGGTTCATAACTTGAATGAAACTAAGTAGTTTTTTGTTTTTAACTCTAAGTGAATTGAACTTTAAGTTTAAACTATGTATTTAGATTTCCATCAAGTATCGGTCTAATCGATCAATGATAAAAAATTGTTCAGACTGAAGAAACTAGCAGGCATTTGTAAAGTCAGAGAACCTCTTTTTGAATTTCTATTTTTACATTATATATATATATATATATATATATATATATATATATATATATATATATATATATATATATATATATATATATATATATATATATATATATATATATATATATATATATATATATATATATATATATATATATATATGTATATAATTTCTCTGATACTTTCAGACGGATCATTTAACTGAACTTAAAAAACTGAAAATTATCAATAGATGTTGAATTCTGATGATTGGCTGACAAAATATGAAATGAATTTCAGAGAGCGAAAATAAAGCATGGAGAATCTATTTTAATCCATTCTGGAAGCGGAGGAATTGGACAAGCTGCAATCCATATTGCATTAAAATTTGGTTGTGATGTGTTCACTACGGTAGGAAGCCCTGAAAAAAAGGAATTTCTCAAAAAACTGTTTCCACAATTGAAAGGTTAGTAAAGCATATCGGAACACACATAATAAAATCGGCTAATTTTTGAAATAATATGACCACGCAGTCATGTGGGGATTTATCAAGGGTACTTTCAAAAAATAATTTGATAAATACAGGGTGTTCCAAAAATGTGTGACATACCAAAGTTATGTTTTTTCTTATGGAACGGCCTGTATTTGGCTACGTTTTTGGGTTAAACGTAAAAAATAAGATATACATTCATCAAAAATCACCTTATTATCATTCAGTTGTTCTTGAAAGATTATGGGTGCAAAAATCTGGATTGAATAATATTTTAATTTCACTATCAAAACCTACTTTTGACCAATTCTTGTTATCGAGTTTATGAAAACAACGTTTTTATGTTGAAAATTGCGATTAAACTGTTTGGGCAAGAATATGAAGCCACGTTCCTGTTGAGTCTTATGTGCTGTTGTCCAATATGCGAAGTCAATATAAGATTTCAATATACAGGGTGTTATTTCATGTATTCAATCATTGAATAAACTTTTTTTGACCTGGACTGGGATTCAGTTGTGGTGATTCATCAAGTTTCGAATCAGGATATTTGTATAACTTACAGTAAGACAATCAAGGCCAATAACTGTGGTATATTGAGACTCACCTTGGTGCTCACTCTTTGCCTTTCAAATATTTACTTTTCCCTATGAAACCCTTTATATATATATATATATATATATATATATATATATATATATATATATATATATATATATATATATATATATATATATATATATATATATATATATATATATATATATATATATATATATATATATATATATATATATATATATATATATATATATATATATATATATGGTATATAATATATATATATATATATATATATATATATATATATATATATATATATATATATATATTCAAATTCATTGCTATCTTGAACCATTTTATTTATATTTTCAGAAAGAAAATTATTGGGTTTTCTGGTTCTCAAAAATATTTATTAAACATCTATATCACATAACGTTTCGGTCCTTTTCTTGGGCCTTTTTCAAATGAAATTTCATCAAATATATTGTCATCAACTAAAAAAAGAGAAAATGACAGGCATGTAAAAAACATTACACGATCCAAAACTCACCACACAAACAAACACAATATTTATTATTATATTATGAACCAATATTCAAATGAAGAAAGGTTTTCGAATTTGTTATATTTCTATATATATTTATCTCAATTTACACACGATGCGTTGTTGTTCACGTTCAGACAAAGACTAATTTCCGTCTTAATTACCTCGGTTTCTTCGGTGTCACTACGCGTACAGAATGTTATTGTAGATTTTACTAAGACCTTTTATATCTACCTTGTCATTAATGGCATCCGGGTTTTTTTTTTAATATACATCATTTCATGATATTCTCGTTTTCTCTTGTTTTATTCAGATTTTAGGATTTTTGTTCTGGTGAAGTCGAATTTATGGTTCAATACCTGTTCGTGTTTTTTTAATGCGGTGGTGTTCCTGTGATCATATTTGTGTCCATTTAGCCTATTTTGTAGGTGTTGGCTGGTTTGTCCAATATACACTCCTGAGCAGTCTTGACAAGGTATCTGATATACAGTGTGTGTCTTTTTGTTGTCTGGTATGATGCTCTTAAGTTTACTAATAAAACTTGCTTAGCCTTATTAATTGCCTCATGTAGATAGCTTGGATCGCTGAGCTTTATTGCCCGGTCTGCTAAACCAATTATAACTGCCTTTTTTTGTGAAATGTGATGTTGTGAATTAAAATTGAGGTAACGTCCCGAAAGTCAGATAAATTTCCTTGACATGACAATTTTTCACAAACATAACAACCTAGAAACAAAATGGTATACAAAATCAACGTGGTCGGGACGTTACCTCAATTTTAATTCACAACATCACATTTCACAAAAAAAGGCAGTTATAATTGGTTTAGCAGACCGGGCAATAAAGCTCAGCGATCCAAGCTATCTACATGAGGCAATTAATAAGGCTAAGCAAGTTTTATATCGAAACTCATACCCTAAAAAACTGGTTAATGCAATTTTCAAACAAAGATGTAAAAAACACCTAACACATCAAATAAACAACGAAACTAATGAAATTAAGAATACAACTGATAACCAATTTCTACCTTTGCCATATATTCCAAATCTATCGGAAAACCTAGATAAATTTTTCAAAAAATACAACATAACATTATGTCATAAAGGACATAATTTGCTACAATGTGTCTTTAGTAAACTTAAGAGCATCATACCAGACAACAAAAAGACACACACTGTATATCAGATACCTTGTCAAGACTGCTCAGGAGTGTATATTGGACAAACCAGCCAACACCTACAAAATAGGCTAAATGGACACAAATATGATCACAGGAACACCACCGCATTAAAAAAACACGAACAGGTATTGAACCATAAATTCGACTTCACCAGAACAAAAATCCTAAAATCTGAATACAACAAGAGAAAACGAGAATATCATGAAATGATGTATATAAAAAAAAACCCGGATGCCATTAATGACAAGGTAGATATAAAAGGTCTTAGTAAAATCTACAATAACATTCTGTACGCGTAGTGACACCGAAGAAACCGAGGTAATTAAGACGGAAATTAGTCTTTGTCTGAACGTGAACAACAACGCATCGTGTGTAAATTGAGATAAATATATATAGAAATATAACAAATTCGAAAACCTTTCTTCATTTGTTTTTCATTTAATAATAAATATTGTATTTCGTGTAGATATTTTCTCTTTTTTAGTCAAATAGATGAAATTTCATTTGAAAAAGGCAACTCAATATAGAAATAAATATTTTTGAGAACATTCTTTCTGAATTCATTCCGTTTTTATTTGTTTTCAATACGAGAATCATCATTCGGGTTAAACGAGAATCAAGGGGAAAGGGAGTGGATTTGGTACTGAATTCCCTCGCAGAAGAGATGATGTTTTCTTCAGTTAGATGTCTAGCGAAAGGAGGCCGGTTCTTGGAACTTGGTCAATTTGACATTTTGAAAGATAACCGATTATCGTTAATGTTGCTTGAAAAAGAGTGTTCATTCCATGGAATATTCTTGGACTCATTGTTCAAGAAAACTGGTGAAGCCAAAAGCATTATATATTCGTTACTCGAAGAGGGTGAGTGATTATATTTCTAGAGCAATGTTTCTATTGATTGAGGTTATCCAATTATTTTTGTCCTGTCATCGCATTCAATGGAATAGGTATATAATTTTACTAATCTGCTATTCTATTCCACATATGGAACGATGTGTCAATATTATCTATGGTGGTGAGGTTTTATGAACAGAACGGTCACTCTGGCACATTCGTAAGGGGAACATAGAAGCCGTTAAAAAAGATCATTGGGACCATAAGAACTTATTTATATTGATGTATAATACATTATTCGTCTTTTTGTTGCTATTAATTTCCAGGGCTTCTGAAAATCTCTGAAACCTTTCCTTATTTTTTCATCGTTTCTTTCGACATGTATCTCTCAAATCAGATTTATGAATGAATAAATGAATTCTCTCAAATCAGATTCATTTCGATGAATCAAAACGATGGATTATATCGAACCGAAATCTTCTTCAAAAACTAGGCCCGTGCTTACATATACTGAACTCAGCAGTATTCCCGAGTTGAAGGAAAGGCAGAAAAAGGGATTTATGTCAACAACTGTGAACTGAAATTACTGTTAAATCGATGAGATTAAATAAATAATCCAATACAATCTAGGCAACAACGGTGGTTCTTATAGGCCTTCATGGTAATCACACTTACACATAGAGCATGCATTTTCAATTTCTTCATTACTTTTCGTAGAATTTTGCAATAAAGGCGAACGGCCTTTCACTATCTCCTTCAGCATGTCATGTAGCGTTTCAATTCCCATTTTTTATACCATCGCACTATTTACATCTTAATATCGCATCTTGAGGACTGCTCAGCATGAATTAGGCTTCAGTAATTGAATAATATGAAGATTTATCCATGATTTCCTGTTTCTTACTGAAATGAGTGAAGAAATCAAGGCTTTTGTGTCACTTTTATCAAGATTTTGTATGAGTTTATATAAGAAAGAGTGCGGATATGAATACAGTATGTACATTTCATTTAAAAGTTGCTTAATAGTCAAATTTGCTATAGGTATCGAAAAAAGACTGATTGAACCTATAACCCGAAGAATTTTTCAACCAAATGAAATAGTGGACGTTTTTCGGTATATGTCAACTGGAGAACACACAGGCAAAAATCTGATAAAAATCAGAGAAGAAGAAATGAAGTGGACTAACGAACTTCCTAAACCTGTTTATCTCAAAGGAAAGGCAAGGTAAGCTTCTAAATAGTAGGAAATAGTATATCACATGAATGATAGCTCTTAAGGCTAGCTTATTCCAGAAAACGTAATTTTTTTCAATATATTTTATTTATAGCACAAAACATGTTGAGTAATCAATTTATTCACATATGAAAGAACATAGATATATGAAATCACTTGAAAAAATTTTTTTCTCAAAATGGCGGTCCTAAAAATTGCTGCTGAAACTCATCTGAATCGGAGATGAACGACATCATTTCTTGGAAAAGAATTAACTGAAAGCAAAAAACAGAACGATTTCACGATCTGTATCAAATTGGCTATGACCTCAAGCAGAAAGAGACATTTTCATGAAAAAACACAATGGCGGGCTTTTGAATTTTTTTTACACTTTTTTTCACTTTCAATTGTTCATAATTTTTTCTAATAATAATGAATATTTCTGGTTCTACTTGAGGCCATAGCCAGACATCTAAAGAGAAGAATGCCGTTTGGTTCATATCGATAAGTGCAATACTTTTGAAATGAGAGAGTAATTCATGCGAAAAACGTTGTTCGGAGAAAAATCAGTTTTTATTCGAGAAAAATCGTGAAAAAAGTGAATTTTACTCACATATCCATTCCAGCTTCATACACAACCACTTTCTGGTTTTCGTCAGTATAATTCTGAAGAATTCTTGCATTTCTCAAAGCAGTTCAACAAAATAACGAGACAATAATAATAAAACAAAGAACAAAACAATAAGACGACCCGAAGACATGCAGCAGCTGCCGCCACCGAAGGCGTTAGAGCGGCCGGATTTACCGCAGCCCTCCCTAATCCTTCATACCTGCTTCTCGGTCTTGCTGACCTTCGGGACTAATTCTATACTATTTCTACGAGTATATAGTAGCAATTTATGAAAAAAAATATTAAGATTTTTTCACAATTGTTTGGAGTAAGCTGGCCTCAATGTTGTATTTGATTGAAGAAAACTTTTATATTCAAGAATGGCATCAAAATATATATTTTGAAAACTGCCTTACCAACAGTACTGCATTTTCAGAAGAGCCATATGAAAAAAAGTTTCTCAGAAAAAGGTATGTAATCTTTGGAATTACAATAGATATAGTTGATAACACGTAAAGGTATTGCATTTCTCAAGATTAAGGAGTAAAGATCGAAAAATTGTTTGAATGTGATTACATCCCATCTGTTCTTGGACTGCAATGAACCCATTGTATTTTTCCATGTTGTTCTGGGTAATATATAATACTGGGATCAACATATGCGACGACATCAAAACACTCATCGAAATGCCCACAACTTTCTGAAAATTATTTTCAGCGAAGAAACTTCAAATTGACTTCAATCAAAGAGGTAATTCACACTGAGTATTTTCCTCAAACATACGTTATCAAATTACAGTTGCCCGCATTGTTCACTCCAATGGTCTGAACAAATAAGTTCAGATAGCCCCATACGAAATGAACCAAAAGTCCAGAGGTTGAGCAGGCCATTAGGCCATTAACTAACTGCAATTCTGAAGTCGTATTATGTTTAAAACTTAATAACACTTTGAGCGAACAACCAAACACATTCAACAAATCTCTCAATTCTTCGATATTCATCTGTCGATTAAATAGATGAATAATTCTATCTGTCTGCATTGTCCAACGAAAGCGAGCCCTTGAAACTTCATGAAACTTCAAATATTCCAGAAATAATTCCAAGTTTTTCGAAATTTCAAGTCATAACTTTTGTAATGTATATCTTAATATTTGTAGATAATTGCATATTCTTGTTCATAACTCACCACAGGCTACGTTGTTTGTGAGAAAATGTATTATCCTTGTTTAGGCAACATATTCGACAAGATAGATCTTAAAATGAGAATAGTTACTACTGTTTCACCTATATAATTGTATTACGAGAACCTTAAATGAAGATTATTATGATTATTATCATTATTATCATTATTATTATTATTATTATTATCATAATTATTATTATTATTATCATAATTATTATTATTATTATATTTAATAGTGTTGGCGTTTACTTGATGTAAATCCATTGAAATTGAATATAAACTTAAATTCAAAAACTTGAACTTATGATTTACACTTTATTGACTACATAGCATGACACGTTTCGTCGTTACAAACAACTTCTTCAGATGCTCACAGAATAATCTATTATTTTTGAATTTGAATTTAACTTTATATTCTATTATTATTATTATTATTATTATTATTATTATTATTATTATTATTATTATTATTATTATTATTATTATTATTATTATTATTATTATTATTATTATTATTATTATTATTATTATTATTATTATTATTATTATTATTATTATTATCATTATTATTATTATTATTATTATTATTTTTATTATTATTATTATCATTATTATTAGTATTTACTTCAATTTACTCCAAAATATTCATAATTTAGTTAGAAGGGTTTACATTTCAAGGTTTTGGTGTGATCCTATGAAGTCATACATAATTGTTGGAGGCATTGGTGGTTTTGGTTTAGAACTGGCTGATTGGTTAGTGTTGAAGGGAGCCAGAAAATTGATTCTCAGTTCCAGAATTGGAGTGAGGACTGGATATCAGTCCAACATTATCAAGTGAGTACTATGAATTTTACTTACTTTATTGTAGACTTCAAAGTTGAAGTTCATTGAAATCAATTCCGTCTACCAGCATCGAAACATAATAATTTATATACATAATAATTTATGTTGGTGAACACTAATGATGTGAAGTGACATTTACTATCTTTTTCATTATTGAATTTCAATATATTAGCAAATTCAAAAAATAAACATATGTTTCCCATCAATAATTCCACTTCAAACATACAAATGCAAAAACAATGGATGGAGACAATGGATGTTGGGATTATAATAGTTCATTCAATTATAAAATCCTCAAAAAGTCTTGTATCGCATATTATGATCTACAAAGTTTTCGGCAGTTATATCCTAACCCATACAAACATTTTTTCTTTATTTACTCACCAGCCTTAATATAATTGATTTATGTTGATTTCTCGAAAAAATCATTCCGTGAAAGTTCTTTGGAGTACTTATTGAATATTATTTCGAAACAGGAACGTAATTGTAAGGCAAATGTAGGCGAATCTTTTCGAATTATTCTGAACTGTTCAATATTTCTTGAAAATTCTGAATCTTGAAGTTATATCCAGAATTTTGAAATATCCGTAAAATCCTAGGTTCAATAAATTATTTAAGTCTTTGCTACTAGATATTCTTTTCAAATTTTTTTCCATATTCACATTTCTTCAACGAATATTTTTCATTTCATACTGCATATATTTCATATATTTTTAGATAATGATATTGATATTACAGAATAATGAGAATTATATTATCATTTCTTGTTTGTGTGTGATTCTTCATTCTTCATCAAGATTTCTTCCCATTACTTCAAATTATTTTTATTTATATGTATGTCACCTCACCATGAATTTTGGTACTGTGAATGGATAATGGTATGCCCGTGTTCTTTTCCCTGCAGGAAAAATATAGATTTACTGTTATTGTTGATATTATATTCTTGCAGAATTTTTCCTAGATTTTATTCACAAAAATGTTGAATGTTGGAAACAAGAGAATCTCAGGTGATTGAAAGCAAGACATGAATTTTTGAATATACTACCTAGGAATACTAGGTTTTTCGAATCAACAGAGACTTCACAAAAAGTCAAAAAAGTTTTAATAGGGTGTGAACAAGAATGAGACAGAAGGATTGAAAACTAGAAATTTTCAAACGATTCAATTTCGTACCAGAATTTCGAGATAACTCAGGTTTTTTCAATTAGCCAATCCTTTGCTACTGGATATTCTTGTTGCATTCTATCCAACAGAATGTCGAAGTTTTTTGAATGACATATAATCGAAAATGTGGATTCAGCATTGAAAACTTCATAGTTGTTAGGTTATAAATCTACGCTCAATGCCGGCATTCTGTATTAGAAAAAAATCGAAAATGCCGGCCTCTATAGCTCGGGAAAACACTAGACTACCGTGGGTAGGATTCGGGTTTGAACTCCGGTTAAGGCATGTTATGTGTGTGATTACCTATGATTTAAGTAGTTACATGATATAACTGTTGGGTAATGTACACTGATTACAAGCCCATCGGACGTTTGTAAACGGCGTTAAACTGTACGTCTACTGAAATGACAAAACAAAAAAAATCGATTGTCCTCAAACTGTAATTTTTTGAAATGCCTTTCACGAAGGCGAGTGCAGCATTTGTTGAATACGAGTATGATTATTCACATGTGAACAGCTTCTGTAAAGTCACTTATCCTAACTGAAGATGAAGTTCGCCAGATCACAGTACCGTCCTAGAAAATTGTACCTTCAGATTAAGAGCTACTCAGCAAAGGTTTGGAGGTGATATTGAACTGAGATGAAAAATCTCCAAACATTATTGTTGTGTTTATTTTTTTCAATAATATATCATGTTCTAGTGAAAAATGAGTACTTATAATGAAGTATCTATTATCAACTATTCATCACATTTTTGTTTTGTTACTGAGTACCAATTTCATATTATACATAAACTGTCAGTCATCATAAATTTGAGAATAATTAATTCCTTTGAGTTCATATTTGATGAGGCTTGAGACTAAATGTGGATCGATAAACATAATGAAACAATTGTTGAGCCAAGATTTACACATATATTGGAAAGAATACTGCATGACGCACGTTTCGATGAGATACACCTTTTTCAAATGCTACGTGCAGACTGATGACATTTCTCGAATACATACAATATCTTAACTCAAATTATGAATACAGAGGAAACAGGTTAGATAACAGGTAGAAGGAATCAATTCATACTGAAGTACTATATATGAAACTAAGTGATGTTGAAAAGATTGAGAAGGGGGCTTGAGGTATGATCGATTTGGCTGTTCAAAAGTTTGCCAGAATATTTGTATTTATTTATTTGTTAGAATCACTTCAAATTAATGGATTCAAATATTCTGGCAACCTTTTGATCAGCCAAATTGATTATACCTCAAGCCCCCTTCTCGATCTTTTCAAAATTACTTAGATTCCTATATAGTCGTTCAGTATGAATTGATCCCTTCTACCTGTTATCTACCTGTTTCCTCGGTATTCATTATTTAAGTTTACCTATTGTATGTATTCGAGAAATGTCATCAGTCTGCAAGTAGAATTTGAAAAAGATGAATCTCATCGAAACGTGCGTCGTGCAGTATTCTTTTCAATATATGTGTAAATCTTGGCTTTCACAATTTTTTCATTATCCTTTGAGCTCATTTAACAGTTAATTTGTTCTGTCCTTGTAGTATATGGAAATCTCAAGGTGTTGTCGTAGAAATTTCAACTGCCGATGTAACAACTAGAGAAGGCTGTGAAAAACTGATCTCCGAATCGAAAAGTCTTGGTACTGTGGACGGATTATTCAATTTGGCTGCTGTTCTGAAAGATTCTCTATTGGAGAATCAGAACGTCGAATCTTTCAAAATCGCATTTGGACCAAAAGTAAAAGCTACAAAATACTTAGATGAGATAACTAGATGCCGATGTCCAAAGCTGAGGTGAGAAAATTGCGCTTCAGTGATGAATCTTTATTTGAAAATATATATAAATTCATTAGGTCATAAGAATCGTAATACTTATTCCACTGAGTAGCTAAAACACCAATAATAAACTGATGAAATAACAACTGTGACTGATACATATAATTTTTCATATATATTATGACAATTTCTAATTAATTATACGTTGTGGTCCATCAGAATTATATTTGCTAGCTACCAGTAGCTTGCGATTGACGGGTTAAGGACTGCTGGTCTGTACTATGATTTCACGAGATGCACAGTGCCAGCCACTCATGTTTTTATGAAACAAAGAAATCAAAAACGCATTGCAAAACATACACATGAATAATTTTTATGGCGCTCAATATTTCTATGGTATAGGAAATTGAAAAATATATAAAAAAATTATCTATATTCATGTTGGATAAATAATTTGATTTTTTGCTGCTATTAATTCAAGGTTTAGGAAAATCTCTGTATTTTTTCTATTCTGTGTTATCTTTCCTCATTTTTTGGATTGTATCTTCAAACATGTATCATCAATATCTCTTACGAAGCAGAGTTCTTCTGTGCTTTTCTATTTATATATATTTGAATGAATTAAAACGATGAATAATATAGAATACCCAACTAAAAGCTTCTAGGGGGTGATTACATATACTTAATTCAGTAGCATTCCTATTCAATTAAATCATAACTTATTGAATCATATGAGTCCTTTATTGAAATCCTGAAGAAAGTTTCTAGGCGTCATATCCCTAGAGGGTGCAGGACAGAGTTTGTTCCTGGACTTGACAAAGATTCAAAAGCTATGTTGCAGACATATCTAGAACTGTATGAAGATGATCCATTTTCAGAGGATACCATTCGCCTTGGGGAAGAACTTATATCTCAGCTAACAACATCTCGCAGAGAAAAATTGAGCAGTTTACTCACAAGCCTGGATATGAAGCAAAACAGCTCAAGAGCATGGAAACTCGTAAAAAATTTGTGTAACGACCCCACAGATCCTATAACAATCCAATCTATCAAAACGGCCAACCAAATTGCTCACCAACCATTGGTCAACGGAAAAACTGAATCAAGAAAGGGAAGAATGAAAGTTGAACGAATCCTGGAAACCAAAAATGATATGTTAGAAGACATTTTCACAATGGATGAACTGAAAGCAGCTATCAAAGAAATGAATCCAACAGAGCAGCTGGCATTGACGATTTAAGAACAGGGCAAATCAAGAATTTTCGTCCAGTAACCTTAGCATGGCTTCTAGAACTGATGAATCAGTGTGTGCAAAAATTGAAAATACCAAAAATGTGCAGGAAGGCGCATGTTCTTGCGTTGCTCAAACCTGGTAAAGAGCCGAACGATGTTCAAAACTTCCGACCTGTGTCTTCACTTTGTCATCCTTTCAAACTTCTTGAAAGTGAAAGTTTTGAAAGTCCTCAATAGAATATCTGATCAAGTAGCAAACACCATTTCTGCCTATCAGGCTGGATTTAGACCGGTAAATCCTGTTGCGGTCAAGTCCTGAACTTGAGCCAATATATAGAAGATGGATACGAAGGAAATGAAATAACTGGAGTGGCTATGATCGATTTAAGGGCAGCTTATGATACGATAAACCACAATCGTCTATTCTATGGAGTATATGAAATTTACAAAGGATTACAGATCAACACGCTTTATAGAATGTATCCTTTCAAAGAGGCAGTTTTACGTCACTTTTCAAAATGAGAAAAGCAGATGGAGAGCACGGAGAAATGATTTGGCACAGGGCAGCGTCCTTGCCCCTTGCTTTACAATATTTATAGCAACGACCAACCTATGATCCCAAGAACTAGGAAGTTCATTTATGCTGACGACACAGCAGTGACAACGCAAGCAGACTCCTTTGAGGGGGTGGAACACTCTCTTACAGTGGCCCTTATCACCTAAAATATCACCCTAAGCACCTTATCAGTTTTTTTTTCATCACAACTTTCTGCGGCCACATCCCCAGAAGACACAGGTGGGTGCTTTCCACCTAAAGAACCACCAGGCAAGTCGCAATCTTAATGTTATATGGGAGGGCGAACAACTTGAACACTGTATTACACCAAAGTATCTAGGTGTAAAACTCGACCGAACCTCATCTTATGAACAACATTGCCTGGATACAAAGAATAAATTAATGGCCAGAAATAATATCATCCACAAATTTACTGGTTCAAACTGGGGTGCATATCCAAGTGTACTTAAAACTTTCGCTTTGGATTTATGTTTCACTGCTGCTGAATATGCAGCATCTGTTTGGAGGAATTCCGCCCACTCAAAACAAGTTGATGTGGCCATGAATGAGTCTGTACGCATTGTCACGGGATGTCTGAAACCTTCTCCAGTGGCCAAATTGTACCCAATTGTGGGGATTGCAACTCCTTCTGTCCGTCGCCAGACAGCAGCTGAAATAAAAAGGGGAAACCAAATTAATGACTTGAGACACCCCATGGCAGAATATCAGCCACAATACCCAAGAAGGTTAAAGTCAAGGAAGAGTTTCATTGCTACATTCAATTGAGATTCAGCTGAACCCGGAAAAAAAAAGAATGGAACACTGAAAAGAGGAGGTGCCGGATCCAATAATTGAGATAAAGGAAGAACCAGTGGCTTCAACATACAATACAAAACATGGAGATCTTTATACCGACTGAGAACAGGCGTCGGCCGCTGTGCCTCAAATATGTTCAGATGGAGTCTATCTGGGAGCAACCTGTGTGAGTGTGGATCTGTCCAGATCATGAACCACCTTTAAGCTTGCCCTCACGAAGATGTTTCATGCACCTTGAAAGATCTCATCTCTGCAAGCCAAGCGGGAGTAGATGTAGCAAAATATTAAGAAGACATTGTATGATGACCTTATAGTTGATAATCGGAGTCGAAAAGGAAATGAGTAAGTAGCATTCCTGAGTTGCAGGAATGGCAGCAAAAGAGATTTATGTCAACAAATGTAAACGATAATTACTGGATAACCTTATATGATAAAAGGTTGTTCAAGATGATGCGAGTGAAGCACTCCAGCGTTTGTCTGACTTGCCCAAACAGTACTCAATATTTGTTATTTTATTGAAGAACTGAGAGGGAATGCCGCATACAATCTCGCCGTCATTTCACCATTACTAAAATAATTAACTTGAATTCGCAGAAATTTCGTGGTTTCATTGCATTGTTTCATTGCGATTCTGAAAGTGTACATTCTTGAATAACTGAAATACTTCTGCTAAAAACAAGATTGTTTCAATAACTTGTTCCACATGAAGGAGTCAAAAAAATTTCAAATTTATTATCGGTTTGTTGTAGTATTTCTTGACTGATTTTTTAGCGAAATTTCCTTCGAAAAGAGAATCTTAATTATCACAATTTCTATTTCGACAAAGGAAAACTGTTAGAGAAGCATGAAGTCACGAGATTGGCAGTGCTAGCAACTGAAATTTGTATGCAACAAAGAAAACAAAATGGCAAAGCATAACATACATATGAATAATTTTTATTACGCTCAATATTGGTATAGTATAATTATCCTGATTAGACATGACGGTAATTGATAGTGTACTAGTAGGAACTTCTTTATTGAAATATCGTGTTTCGTATTTGTTATCTCTTCAGTTTTGTAATTCAGTTCTGCTTTTCAGACACTTTGTCGTATTTTCTTCAATAATTTGTGGAAGGGGAAATCCTGGCCAGACAAACTATGGAATGGCAAATTCAGCCATGGAAAGAATTTGTGAAAACAGAAAAGCTGCTGGATATTCTGCTCTAGTTATTCGATGGGGCGCTGTGGCAGATGTGAGTTTCTTATTTAGGCTCATTTCAAGATAGCTTCCACTCATACATGAAATAATATTCCACATGAAAAAAATCGAATAGGAATAAATCAGGCCGAAAATATGCTGGAGCTTGTCCGTGCATTTATAACCTAATAATTAAGCAATTACATGAATATCCCTCGGAACAGCATTGTTTGTTCAGATAAGTCTAATTACCACGACATTGAGAAAAGTGTTAGAACATTTGACTGCTTTATTTGAAATTTTCATAGAACAAAGTTCTAATCACAATAGCATTGCAGCTATTTGTTTTTCATCATAGTAAGGCTTCTGAAGATCATATTCTGAGGAAGGTTGTTGAAGTATGAGCACAGTTTACTAATAAACGATTTTTTGACTTAGATTGAAATTTTGATGATTAATGAAAAACTATGAATACTTAATATAATTAGAAAAAATTAAATTAAATCAATTTGATAATTGATTCGAAGCACTTTATGTTATAAAGTCACGAATCAAAAACGAAAAATGAATTTGAGTTATCGTTTTACCATCTCAAATTGTTCGGTTTCAACTACATAACAATAAATCATGAATTGTTAAAATTTGATTAGTGTTCGAAAACATGTTCTAGTGAATATAGTTGAAAGACTTCATGCCCTTGTCAGTAAATGATATCATCTCTATCAGAATGGTCCGTAAGCGTTCTTACAGACCATTTGCATCTTCAATTTTTTTTTTCAAATGATCAAGGTCAGGTTGGTCGCATGGTCTTCATCTACAGCGTCTTATCACTTCATCGAACAATTTCAACATCTGTGGCATATGTTTAATATTCTGTGAGCCATTAGCTCACAGAATATTAAACTGCTGAACATTTCGAAAAAATCTTCATCACTTCGCAAGAGTGAGTCCTAGGTTTTTCAATTCAGTGAATAATTTTGTGAATTGTTCTGTAGATGGATCTATCCTTTTGAAAAATGTTGATAATTCAAGAAAATAACGAATATTCAATTTGAGTGTAATAATCAATGGTTGTAACTTTATCTGTTATCAAAAATTATACTTTATTTTCATAAATCTCTATGAATGTCCTAGGTAGGTTTAGCTGCAGAAATGCCGAAGAATATTGAATCCGACTTTTTTGGTACTTGCCCACAAAGAATTTCTAGTTGTCTGCAAGTGATGGATACTTTTTTAACTCAAAAACAAGCAACCATTGTATCCAGTACTGTTTTGGCAAATGAGAAGAAGCGGACAGCCTCCAAGAATATAGCTGAAGCTACAGCGAATATTTTAGGTGAATTCAATAATATTTCAATGTTTATTTTACTTGAATTCGATCTGAAATCACAGCCATAATTCATATCACATGACAACAGTTTCCAAATTACTTCATATTCGGTGAATATCAAGTAATTTCAAAAGTATTTCACTTAACACAGTTGTTATTCTCTTAGACTCAAATGAACTGATTTCTAAAATCTATGAAGAACATTTTTATATTTGCGATCATTGAATATTTAGATTCTAATGGTATATTGTAGCTTCCTCAACGAAGGCCTGTAACGTCTGTTGAATCAATTCGAGATTGAAATTGAAGAAATCAGGACTTTATTCCAGTATAACATGCCGTAACGCCTTCCTGACACTCTCCATGAGATAATTTCAGGGAACACCGATATCGACCCTTGACCTGATAAGAGCTCGAGAGAGATTTTGCTTCTTCACAAAAATCTCATAAAATTTGGAAACAATTTTTATGTCCTATATATAATTTTCTTATGAATCCATGAGAAATTGCAAAAACACTAGAAAATGAAGATGAGTGGAAATTAAAATGATAAATATTACCTCTGCAATATGAAAATTTATATTCATATTCATATTCAGTATATGTTTATATATTGATGAATATATAACTATAATAATGAAAAAATGTATATATATATATATATATATATATATATATATATATATATATATATATATATATATATATATATATATATATATATATATATATATATATATATGCAGCAAGTAACCACCTAAATAATTCAAACTTTATATTGAGAGAGTGGAATACTAGATATCAGACAACTTTAAGTGTGCACTTGTTTGATGTATACTTACCATCATAAAGAAAAACTTCAGGATTTCGAGCAAACTGATCTTACACGTAGCAGGATTGCATCAGCTTCATTATTTCTATTTTTAAAAAAGCGACTACACAAAGACATTTCACTTACCTTAGCGTGAAGTTTTACAATTCATTTCCAGAAAGCTATAAATTATACCATAGGAATATATTTATTCGATAAGCCTCATTAAAAATAAATTTTTATTCAAAAAAGTTTTATTTAAGCTCTATAGATAGAACGGCAGTTCATGATTTTTTTCGTTCTATAAAAAGGAAATAATTGTTTTGTTTTGGTGCTTTCATCAATTATTTATAAATAATTGTTTATCCATCCATCCATTTTGGACATATATATATATATATATATATATATATATATATATATATATATATATATATATATATATATATATATATATATATATATATATATTATATATATATATATATATATATATATATATATATATATATATATATATAAATAAATAAATATATATATATTAATGTTTCACGATTTATTTAACAATATGTATAGTCAACATGTTTCGAAACATGTTGACTATACATATTGTTAAATAAATCGTGAAACATTAAGCCAAGAGTTCAATTTATTTTGATATTCAATTATGTTTCACCAAGAGTTAAGCGAGAATTCAATCTCATTAATTATATATATATATATATATTAGTTTTGACAAAGTTGTAATATAACAACGAAACGTCAACAGAAATAAACTTTTTCATATTAAAAAAGCCTGTTAATGCTAAAAACTTTCAAAATATATATATATATATATATATATATATATTGAAATATTTAATAACTCTGATTGAATTCCTGCTTAACTCTTGGTGAAACATAATTAAATATTGAATAAAATTATTAAAATATTAATTTACTAATTCAATTCAATATTGATATATTTTGCTATATGTTATAACTTCTTCATGCGTTAGTTTTATTTGATTCTATCGAAAACAAAAGGAATCAGAATAAGTACCGCCTCCCCGTACACCACCCTCTCTGAGCTTGGAATGGATTCATTGACGGCAGTCGAAGTGAAACAAGCACTAGAAACAGATTTCGATATATTTCTTTCACCGCATGAAATCAGAAGCCTGACGTTCAGCAAGTAAGGAATAAGAGATTCATTATATTAACTTCAATTTTCATGCCACGTAAAAAAACATCAAAAAATCTCGAAAACGTAGAAAGATTTTTGACAACAGTTACTTAACAGTTCTTAATCACACCTTTTGGGGATTAGATAATCCATCAATCAAAAATTAATATTTCTCGCCGAAATACTCAACCAAAAATTCAAATAACTGCAAATGATATTTTTCATATCTAAAGAGTGTGATAATAATAATTATCTCGTAGCTAGTCTATAACTGAGTACACAAGTATCTTTTTTGATCATTCCACATAAGAATTAGTTTATGTGGAATGTAGCCTTGTGGTGAATTTATACTTTCATAGTTTTTGGTATTATTCGACCAAAAGTTATAGGGTGGTCATTTGAAATTCTTAAGGTTCTTGTACAGCCTCTATTGTAAAATCTGACCTTTTCCAAAATTCATTTCATTTTAAAGATTTCGTTCGTGAAAATTTTGCGTCTATGAAATTATCACCTTTCCGATTATTGTAGTAGGATATAATATTCATTCTAATAAATGAAATGATCAACAGATTGAACGCAATTCAAGACGAAAGATGTGGCATCAGGGAAAAAAAACTAATATCATCGAAACAAGAAATGACAGGATGGAACATTTTTATAAATGAATTTAATGATGATTATATGATCTCGTCTCCGCTTGTTCAATTGCCAAGCCTTTGTGGAGATGATTCGGATGCTCCCCTTTTATACATGTTTCCCGGTATAGAAGGATATGTGAAACCTATGAGTTGTTTAGCTTCAAAACTCAAAGCGAAAATTATAGGTCTACAATGCTGCTGTCAAGTACCACCATACACTATTGCTCAACATGCGGAGTCCTGCCTGGTGGTAAGAAATTTACCTGTAATCAACTATTTAACATCGCCTCTTCTCCTTAGAACTTTCTACTGAATAGAGATAAATAGCACATAATTTCATATAATCATGCAATAAAATTGATCGATATATGGAGTTATACGACGAGGTGTTTATCTAGGCTTATTTCAATTTCACTAATCGATTGGGCCGATACTTGATAAAAATCTAAATACATAATTCAAATAAAACTGAGTGGTGTTTCGATTTTCGCTATAATTAATTCAAAAACAAGACAATATCGTTTCGCCAACACAGAGTCTTCATCAGATGTTGATGATAAACTGAGCTATTACATTATGGACTGCTTGTATTTATCCTGAAACGCGTGGAAATGACCATAGACACTGTTCTTCTTTTGTAGGGGAATGACTTTAGAACATATTTCTTCTGAATTGTGGTGATGACCACAGAATACTTTTCTTCAATGGACTATTTCTGGAATAAATTTGATAATGGAGAATTATTGATTAAAACTTGATCATTAAATAAACTGTTTTTCTTCCTCTCATTCATTTTCATGGCTTCTAACAGGGTTAGTTTATAAGCTTAACGTTGCTCATGCAATATTTTGAAATTATTGTCAAAAGCATGGTTCTCTTTTAAAACATGTGTTGCATAAGTACTTCACCCAAATATAGATTTCACGAAAGAAATAGAATTGCAAGGGTCTATAAACTTCTTAGACCTTACAATAAAAAGAACTAATAATAAACATGAAAGCAATTCTACGTATGCAACACATCTTTTAGAAGAGGACCATGACATTTCTATTTCTCTAGTTCTTGAGAAACCGCCAATAACCATTGTTTCAGATGCGTAGATTGCTTCTGGAAGAATCATTCTGATATAAAGCCTCCATTTGTCATCTCTCGAAATGCACTTTCTGTTTCAGTACGCGCAAGTTTGCTTGTAGGCTCTGTGGAGCTTGATAAATCGCTGTTCATTAGCGATTCGGTTTCAACCTGAGGACTGTATAACTTCCCCGATGTATTTAAAATGGCCGACTTGCAGAATTCCTTTATGTTTTGCGATAAGAGAAAATTAATTTTTTTGTTTTCTTTCCATGTATTTGGTTTTATCATAAGAATTTCTAATCTGGTTTTCTGCGCTATCTCATGTAGTTTTTCTCCGGCGAGAATGGCTTCAGTTCTGTTGGCTTTGATGATAGCAATATGGTCTACAAAGGCGAGACATTTGACATTTATTCGATTTTCCTTTCTGATACTCACTTGTATGCCTTTCACATGAAGTTCCGATTCCGTAATGATCTTTTCTTCAACAATATCGAAAAGGATTGGCGAAGGTCGTCCTCTGCTGCACGCCGGGTTTGATTTCAAAGGGATCTGATACTTCGCCATGAATTTTACTTTGGAAGTTGTACCTGAAAGTGTCCGTTCTATAAATTTCATGATTTTAAGAAGAGTTTCTCGGTATACCGAATCGTATGCTTTCTTGAAGTCAATGAATGTGATCACTGTATTTCTAAATTTCCTCATCTGTTATATCATTTTCAACGTCCAGATCTGTTCAGCACATGATCGGCCTTTTCTGAATCCAGCTTGGTACTTCCCAATTAGTGGATCTGCTTGGTGTTCTACTCTGTTTAGGAGTGCTTTAGAAGGTATTTTGTAAGCAACCGGGAGTAAGGATATTCCTCTGTTATAATTGATATCCATTTTAACCCCTTTTGAGCGATGAATGTATCAGCGCGCATTTCCAATACTCTGGTATGTGTTTCGACTTCCAGATTTCTGATATTGAATGATGCAGTTTTTGCGTCAAAAAACGATCGTTCAGTTTCCAGAGTTACGCAATAATCTCATCTTCTCCTGTTGCTTTGCTGTTTTTGAGTTGCCTGATAATTTCCGTAATCTTTTTCATATCAGGAGCTTGCGAATTTGGATGATATATATATATATATATATATATATATATATATATATATATATATATATATATATATATATATATATATATATATATATATATATATATATATATATATATATATATATTTAATGGAGTTCTTGGGTTATTAAGTCTATTAGTAACTGTTGGTAACTCTATATTTTATTTACATATAGTTTTTAACGTTTCGACAAACCAATGTTGTCTTCTTTAGAAAATTTCAGAAAAAAAAAATAAATAATCTGTTAAAAATCGCTTATTGATAGTACTTCTAATTCACCGTGACTACCTGAGAAGAGCTGTTACAAGGAAATACAATTTTCTGAAGAAGACAACATTGATTTGTCGAAACGTTAAGAACTATATGTAAATGAAATATAGAGTTACCAACAGTTACTAATAGACTTAATAACCCAAGAACTCCATTCAATGAAATATATATGTAAATATAAGTCTAAGAAATAAAGGAAGAAATCATAAATTGAATATATATATATATATATGTATATATATATATATATATATATATATATATATATATATATATATATATATATATATATATATATATATATATATATATATATATATATATATATATATATATATATATATATATATATATATATATATATATATATATATATATATATATATATATATATATATATATATATATATATATATATATATATATATATATATATATATATATATATATATATATATATATATATATATATATATATATATATATATATATATATATATATATATATATATATATATATATATATATATATATATATATATATATATATATATATATATATATATATATATATATATATATATATATATATATATATATATATATAAATATATATATTTGTATATATCTGTATGTATAAAATAGATGAGAAGTTGTCCTGTACTCATAAATATTCATTGAGTATCAGAGAAAAGAAATCTGTATGAACTCAAACATTTTTCATATACATTCAAAAACTGAAGACAATTCAATTCAACAGAAGAGAACACTCTATTTGAATTCGTTTAATCACTCATTTCAGAAAATGAAGAAGTATTTGAAACCGAATACGATAGTCAACATTTTATCCTTTTCTTGGGGAACAGTTATAGCACTTGAAGTGATATCGCGGTTGGAGAGACTTGGATATAAGGTGAACTCAATTATAATCGATGGTGCACCGGAAATAATACCAAATATCCTGACAAAACAATTGAAGAATACAAGTGATACAGAAGTTCATATATTCAGTTTGTCAGTGTTGATGATGAAATTTCTTCCTAACGAAACCGTGATTGAGAACCGTGTAAGTTCTGTTCGTTGTTTTTTTATATTTCTTTCAGATTTTCATCAATTAGTAGAAATATTCAGAACTATAAATGTCATCAAGAAAAAAGGAATAATTTTGAATAAAAAACAGTTGACTTTGTGTCAGAAAATTATATTAAATGTTCGACAATTGGTTCGGGGTTTCAACTATTATATTGGAGTATGCATATTTTGTTTTTTATCCTAATAATATAACATTACCTTGGTCTTGGCCCGCCAAAAATATTTTATATATCCATGTTGAACAACTGATCGAGAGCTGAGAATATTTGACGACTTCAAGAAACGAATATTCGGACAGAATGTGTAATGGAAACTACTGTTGGAGTAGTGGACTTACTTTTATGAAGCTTTTTCATCACATCATCAAATAATCAAACACTCACGGATTATGTAGATGTCATGAGCTACAAATTTTTGTCTTTTCAATTTAAAGTTGCGGAATTTTTTTTTAAAATAACAATAATTGGGCTCTATTGTAATTTAACTTCTCTAAAATATTTTCATTACAGCAGAATAGTCACAAAAATAAAAACAATTTCATCAACCTGTGAAGCATCATCAAATGAGCTAAAAGCAATCTCAGGGCGGAGTTCATGCTGGTCAATACTTGAGACTCTTAATCAAAATAAAACGCCTCCAGAGTTTATAATCATATATCCAAATTAGGAGAACATTAATTCGTGAACTATTCACGTGAGCTCCCTCTATCGAAGAAAAGACGTATAAACTCTCTCCAGCATTTCAGATTCCTACACATGACAACATTAGTGAGATTACGAAGAGTCTTTGTAAACATTTCATTCGAAAACAACAAAGTTCTGTCTGTAATGTGTAAGAATGGTCCCACGCTTAATCGCTTCAGATCACACCCAGGCGGTCAAAATGATAGGTAGTTTCAATACTCGCCCATCATTCATTCATTGTCAATACTGAGACTCTTCATCTGAAAATCGAAATATTTCAAATGGGACTTTCACGGAGCTGTCTACATAAAAGTTTCCAAAGAGAATGCACGTATCACTTTCGAGAGTGAATATTAAGTGCGCTTCGAAAAATCACCGAAAAAGTTGAATGATAATAAGATACAATTTTTTCATTATCAATATGAAGATACATTGACTAACATGAATGATTCGTGAGTCTTAAAACTAGCTATCTTTTCGCCCACCTGGGTGTGATCTGTGGCGATTAGGCAAGGGATTAGTACTCTTTTATTAATTACTTTCAATGTTATGTTTTTCTATGTTCGAAAAAATTTCAACTTTCCTTTATTTGTTCTTAGAAATTTTAGTGAAATTTTAGTTGTATAATTATTTGTATTTTCTTTTCATATTCTTAATTGGTATACCTGATTCAAGAAATTGAACTTCTGTGTTCATTTTCAGGTATACGATTCTTTCTTTCGTTAAACATCAGTTGTATTCTATGGTTATCATTCCAGTTTAGTCATAGACCATACCTGGTATGCTCTGTGAGAGTAGCTTCAATTACTTACTTTAAGTACTACTTCTTTTGATAAAGAAGTAGTACTTCGAAACGTTGTCATGCGCATTTGTATTAAATTATGAGAAAATTCTTAATATTGTTTCATTATGGATCTTAATTTTCTCTAAGTATCGGCGTCATCAATCATCAATTCGAAATATATACTCATCAAAATTCATTCTCATACTTCCCTTCAGTAGGTACGTATTATTTTAATTGTCACTTATATTTTCAGAAAGCGTTAGAAAAATGTACTTCGATGAGTGAACGTTTAGATGTATTCCTGAAAGCGATGGAGCAGGTGGAACAATTATCGCAAGAAAACAAGCGTATATTAGCGATCGCAATATACACTCGTATCAAAGACTCTCTTTTTTATAAGGCCAATTATGGGGCAATTATGGCCACAACGAGATTATTCAAACCTTCTATTTCACTAGATCAACTAACTTTGCCGGAAGACTACAATTTATCCAGGATATGTTCCAATTTGGAGGATATTCGATACTTCGAAGGAAATCATCAAAGCATCATGGAGAATGAAGAAGTGGCCGATGCCATCAATGTTGCTATACGTGGCAAAACATCTCAATTTATTGTAACTGTAAAGAATTCGAAATAAAACTTTGCTTCTGATGCTGATATATTTCATTTTCAACTGACCTCCTTCAATGTTTAGTCCGAAATAGATCTTTTTTTTCAAGTAATGCTATTCAGATCTCACTAGTGTTTCAAAATAACCTATAATTGAGCTTGATGAGCATTGACAGAATGAAATTTTATCATTGACTTACAACCCTGAAACTTATAGTAATAGAGATGAGTAAAATTTCCAAGCAGGTATTTGAGGCACCTTGAAATTCATCAATCTTTGGAACTGAATCGTGCAAAAAAAACTGAATAAATTAAGGTGTTTTTGAAAACCAAAAAGTTCGAAAAATATAGAAGCCAGATCAATTGAGTTGGCTGAATATCTAACCAGAGTCAATATTATTTTCTAGATTACTTCTAGATATACTTCTAGATTCATTCATAATATTGCTTGTCATTGAAAACTGATAATTGAAGCATTTAATTTTCAATGATATTTCCTGCCTGGCAGGTCACTAAGAATATTGTGCATAAAATTGAGTGCAGAGTTCGTTTGTGAATTGGCTCTTGCCTGAGCACAAGAACGAAAAAGCATATTTCCGTTAGATTTCAGGACCTTTTTTAATGTGTGCACTCATTGAATGTGTCAATTAGCTTAATTGTATTAAAATAAGTTTTAGGTCTGACCAGTGCAAATGTTTCATTTTGCTCTCGTGTATATTTGTGTAAACAGCTCCTTGAGAGCTTTTCGAAATATTTTGATATTTCTATCGAAAATCTGAGAATGATGAAACAACTAAGGGTTCATGAATCTCGAATTCAATTATGATATTGGCTCTAAGGTGTGAACCGTAGCGATAAGTGTTTGAAAGTAATATTTACGGAGACTGCCATTTATCTATGGAAGTACGCAATAATCTTGTCGCGAGAATGTGCTCTGCAATGCTCGGGAGAAACCATCTCTTTTTTCGATAGAGAAAGTTAACTTGACTAGTTGACTAATAGATGAACCTCTCATTTTGAAGACATTGGACCTTGGTGCATTTGGAAACAATATCGAAACTTGATCGTTTGGTAGCATGCAACTGATGATTCACAGAACAGTTTGCAGCACTCCTGTGAGGTATTTCCAACAAGTTCAATGCATTACGAAACGCGCTAAATATTCACTCTCGAAAAAGATAGCCTGTATTATCGTGAACAAGATTTACATAGAAAATTCTCTCAGAATTTGATTTGAAATATTCAGGAGAAGATTCACGAATCCTTCACACTTAGTCAAAATTAAATTCAACTTAATTATTACTCTTAACAATTGTCGGATTAGGCGAATACATCTAGATCAGTGTTTCCTACCGTGGGGGCCACGCCCCACAGGGGGCAATTTGATTTTTAAGGAGGGCAATTCGAGAATGGATTCGAAACGAGTTCAACCCTTTCGCACTTTTCAATTTTAATTCGTCAGATTATCAAATGATAGTTATTTTCAGGTTCATTTAACAAACCCTCAGAAGATCTAACCCGCTCGATTAATTTTTTTGCTATTCTCAACCCTTACATACGAACATCTGCCTCAAGCAGACTGTCGAATTAACACATGTGCATTATTGAAAATATGCAAAGGTTTTTCTCCACATTTTCAAAAATTTATAGTCACGCCCCCCGCCGATGAAGAGGAACATACAGGAGGGCTTCATTAATCCGGAGAGGCAAAAACAAGACCTTTTTCTGATTATCGAGGCGTCTGGATTATAGTATGCCATATTTAATGTTAATAAAACTGATAAGACACGAGTTTAACCTTAGTGTCTTCAATAAATTTTTAAATTATAGCATAAAGACAAAATGTTCATCTTCAAAATTACAACTATAAGAGAAAACCAGTAAGTTAAAATAATATGTTAGTTAATTCTTCTCGAAAAAGTCTGTAATACCCTTCTGTTTATAATTTTCGCACTTCATTTCGAAAGCCCGGTCTCTAAGTCGACAGAGAAACATAACTTCGTTATCTTCATCCCATTTCAAAGCAGTGTTTAAAGCTCCTACTGATTTTGGGTTAACAAATTTTATGAAGGCGAGAACTTCAAGGCTATTGTCCTCGTCTTGCTCATCATCCTTAATCTTTTAAATTCGCTTTCGTCACAACACCAGCGCATTCTTGAGCTTCTGCCTCACTTATCTGAGGATCATTGAGTCCCCTCAACCTGTTGAAAAGCTAAAGGAACATCATCTTCTGGTTAGTCATTATCAGTGAGAAATTCAGGGTGCAAATTCTTCCATGATTTGTAAATAAGCGATGCCTCAACATTGGCCCAGCAATAAGCCAAAAGAAAAACTGTGTCCTTTAAAGTTATCGATTCTAATTAGTCCAATGAGGTTTTTAGACCATAACAGCCCCCACCTACACTTGCCTGCCTCCCCTGCGAATCCCATTGCCCGCCCGGATCACCGAACAAACGGGACTTCGGATTACCGAGGCCCTATTGTATATAACATTTTTGTCAAGTGAACTTCGTAACCCAATAGGTCTCTATGATTTTCGATTAAATCTCCATTTAGCATCGTGGACTTCCCTTATATTGTTTCTGCGAAGTCATAGTACTCGAAAATTGAGTGCTTGTTTCTTTGTTCAATCTTCTTCAAAAATGTGGAAATGATGATTTCTAGTTTTATATGCCTGTAGCCTCATGTATGCCTCGAAGCGATACTTCGAGGAAATCAATTTTCCACCTTCTGATAGTGGCAAAAAGCGACGAGAATTACTGTGAATCCAACTTTGGATCCTGTACAAGGATAAATAAATAAACCGATTTAGCACATGATTTAGTAAATTTGTCCTCTTTCACGTATTAATTTGATCGAATTACCACTGCGATTAATCACTTTCTGAAATACTCAGTAGCTATTCTACCATTGAACTTAGTGAAGTACCAAAATTTTGAAAAGTCATCAAAACAGCAGATAATACGTTTACCATTCCTTCCATATACGATGTAAATATTTACATTTCAATGGGATGGCCACGTTAGAAGCTCTATTATCGAACTTAGAGGATTAATATCTGAGTTTAAGTATCTCTCAATTATTGCCAACGTTAACAATTTTAACTTGGTGCATATGATGCGGTAATAAATAAGATAGAGATTCATCAAAAATGGTTTCAGAAACTTCTTCATAAAAAGATTATGTAACCTACAGACTTTTTGTTTGAACAAAATAACGTATTGAATATATGCCTCCTGTTTTTCAGCTGGCTAATATTCAATACGTTAGTATTGACTTATTCGTTAGTGATTATTGACTTAATTGATTATTGGCTGTTAATTCATGGGGAAAAACATAGATAGTTACTAATATATTAAACATTCTATAATATTTGGATTTGTCGTCTCTATGGCGTAGTGAAAGCGTGACGGACTCTCACTGGGAAGATCTGGGTTCGAATCCCAGGTGAAACATGGACGTTTGTGTGGGTAATATGAGTTTCAGAGGTTGAATGAATAAATGATATATTGAGTAATGTCAAAAGATGACGAACCGAAAAAAATAATAAAAGAAAAATATATCAGATATGACAGCAACTCCTGATGAATTCTGAAAAAGATTAAATCAATATGCTTCCATTGTTACCCCATATAGCACGCAGATTTCATAATGAGTTGCCATTTGGATTGAAAACTATGGTTTACCGAAAGAAATTCAAATGTTCGATAAGACTGGACAGTAGAAAACTAGCTCCACATTGTATGTTCTATAAAATTTTATATTTGATATTCGCCAACTTCTCTTGAAATGTAGCTCATGATGCTCATCCTCTAGTTAAGGAAGATGCTCATCACCCTGCTCTAGCATATTCACTAACTTTCGCATAGAAAAATCCTAATCCAAGAAAATTGGTCGATCATTCGTCAAAGGAATGACTGTGACTTGGCTTGTGAAGTAATTTATGCCAAACTCAATAACATCTTTGACACTTGTGTGTCATTTCATACTTCTAAATATTACCGTTATCCTCCTTGGTTCACACACGACGTTATATCTGACATACGATTGAAGAATCGCTGCGTGGCAAAATCAAACGAGATATAGAAGCTTCCTATACAAACTATATTCGATGCATAGAGGACAGAATTTGCGAGGATCCCAATAGCTTCTGGTCGTTTGCACAAACAAAGAAATCTAAATCTCGCATTCCTGGTATCATGAAAGACGGAACTGTTGAACTAAATAATTCTCAGAGCATTGTTGACGGATTTTCCACTTTCTTTTCAATTGTCTTCACTACCTCCAACGTACAGTTCTCTCCTGAGAAGTATGATATTCTTTACCCAAATCACAACTCCATTTCTTTTCCTGTTATATCCGAGGATGATATAATCAGAACATCAAAGAAGCTCAAAAATAAATTTAGATCTGGTGTTGATCATATTCCTAGTTTTTTAGTTAAGGACTGTATTTATTCTTCCTCTGAACCTATATCCCTAATTTTCAATGTTATTTTGAAAAATATGCTTATTCCAAAGATTTGGAAAGTTTTTTATCCAGTTTTGAAATCCAGTGATGCTGCTTTCATAACTAACTATAGATCCATAGATATTTTGTGCCATTTTGTTAAAATATTTGAAATTATTATATATGACTCTATATACCGTTCAGTTCGCACACTTGTTTCACCACACCAGCCTGGGTTTATAAAGAATCGATAAACTGTTACTAATTTGGCATGCATTACTCATTCCTTGTCAGAAACATTGAATGACCGTCTCCAGATGGATGTTATTTACACAGATATCCAGAAGGCCTTCTGGATACTGCTGTCAAAATTGAAGGCTATAGACTTTTCATTCCAGCTATTAAATTTGATGCAGTCATATATTCCAGATCGTTTTCAATATGTTGAACATGGTGGTAATGAATCTTCTTTCTATTCTACCTCGTCTTGTGTGTCACAGGGGTCCAACTTGGGTCCATTGTTGTTTATTATATATATATATATATAAACTATCTACTTCACAGCTTAACTGCATGCATCAGATTTTTGCAGATGATTTCAAAATATTTTCTGCTATTCACGATCGTCATGATTGTGTCAGATTACAGTCTTCCCTTGAAGCTGTTAATTTGTGGTGTATCAGCAATGAACTGAAACTGAATATCAGTAAATGTAAAATTTTATCCTTTTCTCGAAAATTGTTTCCAATTCATCATAGTTATACATTGAAAAGTCAAATTATAGATAGATGTGTTGAGTTTAAGGATCTGGGGATACTTTTCGACTACAAGCTGTCCTACTCTGAACATATAACTTGTATTACGGCTTCTGCTTCTAGGATGCTGGGTTATTTGGTCAGAAATTGGGGCAGCTTTGTTAATTATGGCACAATGAAAACGCTATACTGCTCGTTTATTCGCAGTAAACTGGAATATGCGTCTATAATTTGGTCTCCTGTGTAGGTACATTAATTTTATTGGCGACTTGGACGCAGTTCAGAGGAAATGTTTGACGTATATGTACTTTAGATGATATGGGCAATAACCTTCTAGAGGCTTTGACCATTCTATCCTAACCGATAGTTTGGGAATTGAATTATTGAAGTTGAGGCGTGAACGGTTCGGCCTAACATTTCTCTTCAAAATTCTGCACAATTCGATTGACTCACCATTTCATCTCAGCAAATAAATATTCGCGTACCAAGGCCTGGTCTGAGGCGGAATAATACATTTTATGTGACCAGCAGATCAAATGTTATGTCACGTTCTCCTATCAACTGTATATGTAATCTTTATGATAGGTGTTGGGTCGATGTGATATCTATTTCGATCGGCTATCAGTTATCTTGGCATGCCACTCAGAACAGCGCAATGGGATGTCGTGATATTTTCCTGAATTTCTGTTGTCTACATATGACTAAGTTATAAATATTATTTCAATTTTAGTTATTTAGTTTGTTTACTAGATAGTACTAACGCAATCGATTTCAATTTTATTTTTATTCATCAAACATATTTCGTTACTAAATGGTTAACTTCTGCTGACCTGTATAGACAATATTTCATTTTATTTTCAGTTATCTGGTTATTGTTCAAAACTATTTTAATTTAATTCAAATTGATTTTTTTGGTTGTATATATTCCTTATATTCTCTATTTTGTTTTTCTCTCGTTCATTTTTTCTTATTTATTATTATTTATGGACAATTTTGCTATTTTCTGTAAATTTCAATTTTTTTGTAATTTTTTCTCTGTAATTGGATGTATATCTCTCGGGAAATAATGTCTTATTATTATTATCATTATTAAAAACTAACTTTTATTCGGTATTTGATATTGGGTATCTCATGTCTCTCGAAATTTCTTGAAAATATACATTACATATGTGAAATTTGCATAACACAAATTCAGTTAGAAATTTTTTCAAGTCTTAGTGAGGAGAATGAACCTTTATGTATAGGTACATCTTTATTTCAAGCAGAGAAGAAAATAAAAGATTCGAGTTTTTGAATGACGATATTATTATATACACCAAGTATTCTTATCGCGAAATCCTCAAATGAATATTGTTATTACTTAGATTGAATTCTCGCTTGAATCTTGGTGAAAAATAATTGAATATTGAATTGAATTAAACTCTTGGCTTAATGTTTCACGATTTATTTACAATATGAAATGAAGAAAAAAGAAGAAATCGTAAATGAACAAGTAGATTTTCAATTATCCTCCCTACTCATATCTATTGTATAGATATAAATTTGTTGTACGTTCCTTATAGTAGTTTAGTCTTGAAAATGAGCTAACGCTCGAAACATGTTGACTATTCATATCGTTAAATAAATCAAGAAACATAAAGCCAAGAGTTTAATTTAATTTGATATTGAATATTGTTATTATTATTATAATCACTTTCATAAGTTGAAATTACAGAATGCTCATCAGTATTTCATAATTATGAAAAAATTTTCAGTAAATGAATGTACAATATAAAGTACCATGATATCAATTATATCAATATATACCATGATATCAATTTATCATTCATGTAATATACTGAAGATATCATCAAATCCATTGAAGAATGTCAAATATTCTCATATTAGGTATAATTCCAATGAAGGTTGTTCTATATCTCTCCTTTTGTTTGTCAATCTGTTTCTTATCTAGATGAAAAATTTTCGATTAATTTCTTTCGTTTATTCTTCACATTGTTTAAGTTTTTGAAGTAATACTTTTATTATTGTTGCTATATAACTTCAAGGAATATCACTGCTATGACTTACAGTAAAGCGCTGTACTCGTCGAAATAACACTTACGTACTCTATGAAATCAGTTGAGAATGCTTGAGGAGCCCTCACTTCACCCTTTTCTTTAAAATGACAATTCACGTTTATGTGAAAATTCTATGTGCACCATTATTTCGTTTTGTGAAATGAACATTAAAAAAAAATTTTATGCATTCTTTGAATTACGTCAATTGAGGTATCTATGAATTTTGCTCGTGCCTTCAATTATTCATTGCAAATCATTGTATTCAAATATATTTGGTAAACAGCAAAAAAACAAAAAATCTATTAATAAAAGGAATATTTATGTTATATAGCATTCTGAGAGTACAGTAGTGTTGTAGTAACGTGATTCCATTCAATATCTTTTCGAATTGACACGTGAAATTGTGTTGTAGATAGTGAAATTTACGGAATAACATTTTTGAAAGAAGTAAGTAAATTCTCCAGGCATCAGGTTTCAAGAATACAAATACTTTTATCATCAACAGGCATTTCAATGTATTTATGTTGATTTTGGAAAGAGTTGTTGCATATAATTTCGTCAATTTTTTTTTCACTTGTTTGAGCTCTTCAAAAGACCAGATAACCAATATTTTAACTAATAATCAATTCAAGTTGAATATTTCAAATTTGTTCGGAATATGAGTAGAAATTGAAAATTATCACCTTCAATCAAATAATGGAAGAGTTGGATATACATGACTTTTATCTTGGTAGTGTTAAAACTGCTAATTATTAGCTTCTTGAAAAAAAAGAACCGATTGTTAATGAACAGATGAAATTTCAACCATCTTTCCTTCCCAAGACTGTCTCAATAATAATAATAGTTTTAAGTTCTTTATTCCCACGAGTATAGTACCTTATCACAGAAAGTTATAACCTAGTATTGAATAATAACTGAATGACTGAATAAACGAAATGAAAAGAATATAAGGAAGAACTCAATCTAATCTAAAAAAAAAAGTACTGATAACTGTATAATGAAATTGATATTCAAATATTACTAGGACCCAATTTATTCCAATTCAATATCGTCAATTTTTCTTGTTCACATAACACCTAATAATAACTGCTATGGAGTCCAAAGTGAATGTCACATTTATTAGCAACGGTATTGAATGTAGTCTTCATAAACCAAATGCTTGATTGTATTAGCGAGTTGGTCCTTGAAGTCTCTAGGTGGAATAATTCTGTGATACTATAATTTCGCCTAGAAACACGGAATTTCAAAGCGGACAATAGGGGAGGACAATCAATACTGTTGTGCAGTAATTTATACAAAAATTTCAGTGAAAAAGCCTCTCTCATACCCTGCAATGAGATTGATGTAAATCGACTCAATAATTGATATAAAATTGACAATCATAGATATAAATTCGCTATGTTCTGTTTACTTAACGACGAAATTACATTTTACTATTTTTCAAAACAGTTGTGAAACATTGGGCCAAGAGTTGAATTTGAATAATTATAATTCTTCCATGTTTCACCAAGAATTAATTGATAAATAAAAATCAAGAATTCAATCTTATCTATTTCATGGAACTCAACTATCATTGAGATTTTTGAATCAGTTTCTTCAGAATATTGAAATTTGGTTCAGCAACCGACTGAAATGATGAAAGAAATTGTATGTCTCGTTTGGTTCAGGGAAATTGTACAATATGCCTCTATCAAATTCAAAGGATGAATGTAAGATATATTGAAATCTATACTATACCGGATGACAGCACAATACAGACTGCTTTGTTTTACAAGGAATTCATCCTATATCACACTTCAAGGGATGAGAAGAAATCAACAAAAAAATGAAATTCTGAAAATCTATCATATTCGGCTCATTTATACTTCTGGTACGTATGAATGTGAGCACAAAATATTTTTTATGTAGGTAAAATGTTTATTTCACAAGGTATGGGTTTCTAAAGAATTGTCCTAATTGTCAATTTTTGAAAGTAGTTTTGATATTTAACAAATTTACAATAAAATATTCAACATAGCGATACATACTGGAAAAATACTGTTATTTTAAAAATAAAACGAAATTTGAAATAAAAAATTTTACATGTCCAAAACCGGAAGTTAACCTTTCAAACTTGAAGTTCAGTCACTTCAACCATTTTTTTTTCTCAAAACATAGCTTAGAGTATACTCGAAATACCCTAGAAAATTCAAAATAGGATTCTTATTAGTTTAGGAGTTAGATTGGTTAATGTACATACGCGTCACAATGGCCGTGATATCTAGCGCTAGCTTAGATCAATTGGTGTGCGTGAAACAATATGTCTTGTATAATTGCTGCGATATAATAATTATAACATGATGAAACAACATTTTAACAACGCAAAAACAACGCATTAGTTTATTTGGTAATTTTTGCAACTTTACAATGGGAATATATGCTAGAACTGGTCTTTTTCACGAGAAGGCCACTGGTTGTTGGAATAAAGCTGTGAAACTTTTTGGTTTCATGAATGCTGACTGTAGACGCAAACCGGGTTCTCAAAAAAATTCTCTGCCGTTCTTTACCGTCTTTAATAAATGGGTGTTTGTTTTAAAGATGATTCAGCCCAATCGTATAATCGTATTGGTGTTACAATTGCTTTATTTGGCGGTAACTGTAGACTTGCACGCGCAGCTTAACGTTTTGAGATTCCCTCCTAGAACATCGCATGGCCCCTTTTTGTGAGACGTTGCATGAAAATGCAACAGCTTCACAAAGTGTAATCTGTTTTTGAAATGTTGGAAAGCCCCGTCGGTTGCGAGTATAATTTAGAATCCAACTATTGATTTTTTTAAAAGATGCTTGAGTAGTATCCTTTTGAAAGCATAGAAGGTGACTGTGTCATGTTTTCAGTTCAATGCTACCGTGCTTTACTTCACACCGTCACTGTAGTAAAAAACCGACGTTAGAAGTGTTGGTTGTCCGTTATTCTGATGAAAAGATTGAGCAGCATCTTCGACAACAAAACTATAATTTTCTGCAAAATCACGTTGTAGGAGAATTTAACCTTCATCGATAGTCTCCTTAAGAGTTTTAGAATAAAGCGCCTGTTCCTCTGCAATGTAAGCATGAGGTTTCAAAAGGTCCAAAGCGTCCCATAACTCATCTACAAAATTATCAGAACATAAAAGTTGAGTAGATGTCTGTCACTTGATTGTTATCAAACATGATTTCATTCATGTGTCATGTCATTCAATGACACGACAGTGTTGAATTGAAACACATCATCTTAAGAAGGCACTCCTTATATCATGCAAGTTGTATGGCAGTTTCAGCTGTGAGAGTGGCAATGTGTCCTCCATTGGACATCAACTTTACGTTTTGATGGTAAATACAAACACATACCATATTTCCAGAGTCGCCTGCGAGGATATTGTTTGGTATTGCCTGGAGGATATTGACATTGTTTGGTCTTAATGTCAAAAACTTTGTCAAGCCTACCTTGACGTTCGGATATTCCTCATTGAACCTGTGATAAAGTTCATCAATATTATAGAGTAGAAGCTGGTTTTGTTCTCGGCTGGTAGTTAACGGCCACCGGGTGGGTTAGGAGATGACAAGATGCCGATCTGATTGACAAGTTCATTAGCTTTTCACGCTTGCCGCCTGGAAGTTCCCAATTTTTTCGCAAGTCTATTTTCAGTCCATGATGTACGTGCTATTGTTAATGATATAGTCTTCATAAAAGTAGAAGTAGAGGGCTCATTAAATTCCTCTTTTAGCTGCTTCAAAACCTCTTGGTGTTCCATGGTTGTGTTGGTTTGGGTTGAATTATGCTTGAACTTATCTTCAGAAATGAACGGCTAATCTTGAATATTTTGCGAAGTTTCACTAGATGTTTGAATGCATTGCATAATGTCTTCATTAATACTGGAGGTGTTTCGTTTCAAAATCGTTTCCTGCAGGAGGCACATACGTAAATTTCTCGTGAAAAGCCTTTTTTGAGCTAAACAATCAGATATTTACTTAAATTTTCATATTTTCGATGAAGTACCAAGCGAAATGTGTTAAAACATCGATCACCGTACTTTTTTTTGATTACATCATAATAACAACGATTATTATAATTAATTACTATAATTTTTTCTATGGAGTTTCGCAATAATATAGATAAGACATCAGAATAAAACATATATAAAGCTATAATTTTTTGAAGATTGGACATACCGGGCGTGCGAAAGCTAGCATATTATATTAATAATATTTATTCCACATCCTTGTAAGAGCTTGATTGAATACGCTGAAACGAGATAAAATCTTTATAAAGTTGCGAGTTTTAATAGCTAATAAGTTTCACAGTTTTTTTCCAACAATCAGTGGCCTTTTTGTGAAAAGGACCAGTTCTAGCATATATTCTCATTGTAAAGTTGCAAAAATTACAGAATGAACTAGTTTTAATTGTGTTATAATTATTTTTTGATGTTAACATTATTATATCACAGCAGTTATCCAAAACATGTTGTTTCGCTCACGCCAACCGATCTAAGCTAGCGCCAGATCTCACGTCCATTGCGACGCCTATTTACGTTAATCAATCTAACTCCTAAACTAATGGAGATATCATTTTGAATTGTCAAGGATATTTTAAGTATACTTTAGGCTATATTTTGGGAGAGAAGAAATTGAAAAAAATTTGTTGAAACGACTGAAATTCAAGTTTGAAAAGTTTACTTCCGGTTTTGGACATGAAAAGAAATTTTTTTTCTCAAATTTCATTTTATTGTTGAAAAGAACAGTATTTTTCTAATATGTATAGCTATGTTAAATTTTTCATCGTTAATTTGTCAAATTCGAAAAATTACTTTCAAAAAATTGATACTACCTTTACGACAATTATTTAGAAACCCATAACTTGTGAAATATACATTATCCATAGAAAATATTTTGTGTTCACATTCATACGTATTAGAAGTATAAATGAGTCGAATATGATCAATTTTCAGAACCTCACTTTTTTTTTCCTGTCCGAAAAGTTGAAATGCCCCTCTATAGAAATAAATATCCCAATGAAAATGATTGGAAATTCTCTGATCTCTTAGTGATTGTTTAGTATATTCAATCAAAACGTTTGGATGGTTCCACCAAATTACATTTATTCTTCGGGATGTTACATCATCTTCAAAAGAGTAACAAAAGTTGGTTAAGTTCAGTTCCACTTTCGGTGTGAAATACCACCCCGAAACAGTAAGCAAGCAAATATTATCATTTTGTAAAATCATGCCAGGTGTTTTCTATTCAATAAATAAATCTCAGCGTATCTCAGACCCTAGACACAAGCACCGAATTTTTACTATGTATATGGTAATTTCTTGACCATGATAGGTACTTTATTAAGTAATAACTCATTTATTCATAACAATTCCTGATATTTCAACACATTTTGTGTCTTCTTCAGGAGAAAAAAAAAAACAAGCAAAGTATTGACTACAATGATCAAATTCAATCTGTAAAAAATAATAAACTGACAGAACTGACATAATTCAACAAAAGTCTCTTATTTTGTTTCAACTTGTACCCTACATTTCAGTTAAGAAATATGTAGGGTACAATTCAAAACAAAAAACAGACGTTTGTTGAATAGTGTTAGTTCTGTTAGTTTATTATTTTTTACATATTGACATTGTAGTCATTACTTTGCAGCCTTTTCTTTCTCCTGAAGAAGACACAAAAAGTGTCAAAATATCGAGAATTGATATGAATAAATGAGTTTTTATACAATTCACCAGACCGATTATTCCCGTTACCTAAACTCCATATATATATAAATATATATATATATATATATATATATATATATATATATATATATATATATATATATATATATATATATATATATATATATATATATATATATATATATATATATATATATATATATATATATATATATATACATATATATCAATTTCACAGTTGCATTAGAGCGGTCCAAGAATGGTTTCCAATGGCAGCGCCGATGATGCGCAAAATAAAAACGAAGAGAGCCCTACGGATTCTTCATTAAACTTTGGGAGGTTTTTGGCTCATCCCCCAGCTGGAGAAGAAGTTTGTATCACAGGTAAGTGAATGCGGAAAAATATTTCCCAATTCAAGAATAGAGGTAAAAATATTTAGCTTTCGCGTATTATGTCTTCATGTCTACATATGTTATGAATTCATCAAGAATGTTTCTTAGAATGAGGGTTTATAATCATTTTCAGAAATAAAAGATTTGAAGTGCTCAAGTTCTTGATGGCATTTTATGTAGTCATTATTATTCCTCAATTGCTCTATGCCATTGATTGAATTTTTCCCCTTTTGATCATGTTTATCAATGTGAAGTTGCGTTGTGTTCATGTGGTTCACAGTATGCGCTTCGAAATCTCTGTAATCCCCACTGAATGATACAATGGCAATTATGATCTAACAGAAAAATATTTAATTTTCACAAGCTAATCTTATTATGACTAGCTAATCGAATAACATAATAATATCATAGAATTGAGATTACTTCAGAGGAATATTCGAAATTATAGATATAGACCATTTTCTTCGACTATCCGTTTGACTTATTCTGATGTGTGATTGATGAATATCGTATTTAAAAAATATATATATTTTGGACAAGAAAAAGTGAATTCTATTTAACGATCTCGTTTCGAGTTGAAATTAAATGAATCAATTTGAAGAGAAAAATTCAAGGAACTATGCTGTACGTTAATACGACGTACGTAAGTACACAAGATTAAAATCATCTGAATCATCTTCTCTCTTGAATATATATGAACAACATTGACAAATGCTCTGTACACTCCGCATAATGGCTCTATGCAGATGATCTATAGATTTTTCATAGCAAAAAATTTACGTGAATCTGCCAAATACTACACGAAAACCTTATTTCCAAAGTTTAGTATGACAAATACACATCATCAATTGAGAAGGGCATTTGAATAGATAACTCAATTTCGCTCATATTTTTTGGTGTTCGCATTATGAAGTACATAGACGTGTGTGCAGAATGAGTTCCTCGGCATTCTAAATTGAGAGGTTGTGGGTGTTCACAACATCTTCAAAAAAAAGTCCGAAAGAAAAGAGTTAAATGCTGTCAGATAACAATATAATTCGTTCTTCATTTTGTGTATAAACGTTTGAACTATATATATATATATATATATATATATATATATATATATATATATATATATATATATATATATATATATATATATATATATATATTATTATTGTTCCCCATGAGGAGAGCGACTGAACTTGAATTCGCAATCATTAGGAATTTTACTTCATCTTTTTTTTGCCTCCCAAAAACGCTTCATCCTCTCTGAATGCTCTTTCTTCCGTTCATCTGTCCACTTTACTCCAGGTTGACGATTTACTTTTTGCTTAAACTTTATATGTGCGATTTCATAGCGGCATTTGGTGTGATCTTCGAGATTTTTCATATTGATCTGTTGTAGATCCTCTTGGATCTCTTTTAGCCACTCTGTTCCGCATTTACTATTCATAATTATATTGAGTAGTTTCTCCGGTATTCTGGACTGTTTCATTCTGTGGACATGTGCATAGAACTTTGCTCGTCGTTTTCTGATTTCTTCCGTTATCGTATTTATCTTTTGATACAGTTCATTTTGATGTCTTTTCATCCAAATACCGTTTCTATTGATTGGCCCGTAAATCTTTCTGAGAATTTTTCGTTCTTGTTTTTCTATTTCTCTAATTCTTGAATGACCGCCAAAAACCATTGTTTCAGCTGCGTAGATTGCTTCTGGAAGAACCGTTGTGCTATAATGCCTCAATTTGGCGCCTCTCGAAATGCACTTTTTGTTATAGTGAGCCCATGTTAGTTTGTAGGCCCTTTGGAGCTTGGTTATTCTCTGTTCAGCCTAAATTCCAGTTCGAAGAGTTAGTCATCCATTATACTCAGAAATGCAAGAATTAATACATAATAAATAATACATAAACTTAGCTCATATATTAATGTATATTGTCAAGATTTGTTCGTCTCGCTCACAATTTTTTCAAAGAGTCAAAAGTGCTTACAAGCATAGAAAGAATGTATTAATTTCATATACGCCTAAATTACTGCAGTTTTGAATATTTAGTACAGTTTCATGAAGGTTTGTCTTCAATAATAATAATTATGATATTCTTCATTTAAGATTTCGTCATAAAATAATTGATATTACACAATAGAATTGTACTTCAGGAATTCGCGTATTCAATTTTTTTCGTTAGAGATGGTTAATTTGAAAAGAAAAAACCTAAAGAACAATTTTACTTATTTTGCGATGATTCAAGTGATTTAGTGGTAAAACTAAGGCCAAGGACACTGCTCAATATTAAAAAAGCAGCAAATAGAAGTTAAGACAGCATTAGTGAGAAGTTTTCAAAACAATATGATCCAGACTCCACAAAACAAGAATTTTCATGGCGCCAAGACTGTTTAGCCACTTACATTAGGAGGAGAAAATGCGGTGTAGAGAAATTGTGTTGCATAAACAAGAAGAAGAAGTGACTGCTTCAATTTCCAAAGCAAATGAGGACAAATCTCGTGCGTCATTATGGACACCGGCAGCGTTGCAAAAATCGTCGAAGTGCATATTTTGTAAGAAGGTAACGAGAAACAAAAATAAGCAGCTAGATTTATGTTCCGAAATTGCAGCAGCAGAAAAAAATTTTGCCTGGCGTTGAGAGAATAGATTTAATATTTGATAGATGCGACGATATTTCTATAAAATTTTCGAAGACAAAATTACGGAGTAAATACCAGATCATTGAAAATATCATAATTTCCAACCATTGAACAAATATTCCTACTGATTTTAAAGATTTTCTAACTAACGCTCATAATAAATTGCAACTCGCTCGATTTCTTTGGGCTAATGCTCCAATATATGCACAAGTAAAAGAAGACTGTGAGATGTATATTTGTGGAGGATTCGATGATCCAACTAAATGTTTTAAGTTGCAAGGGTCTTACAATCAAACCATTTAGAAGCTGATTCAAGAATGATCGTCTACAAATTTCACGCAGTATGGATTCAATCTGCTCATGGTATCATAACAAAGGCCAACAAAACGAAAAAAAAATCTAACATCTGATTTTAGATGTTTCTGATGTGCCGATTCCAAAAATGCCACCAGATTTTTTCTATCAGCTCTAGTTTTTGAGATACACGTTACAGGTTAAATGATATATTATTTTCTGATAAAGGACAACATATAAAGCGATAAATATGTACTTAATCGTCAAAATAGAAATTTCCCAGAATGTAATTAGCCAAATGGATACCTGGAATTGTCCCTGACCGAAAGCTCCTATACTAGGAACTACTCGATACAATGCTCTTAATTACATTTATGCCTGTACTTGCCTATGACCCGATCCTTTTATACCTGCTTGGCTGTACTTGATTTAGTATATTACTGAGTTTTCCCAAGTAAAGTTATGCTATCATTTTGTGTAAATTTTGGTCGTTTTGTAGTATCAAGACACTAAACTGAAACAATGGCATCCACAAGCAGACGTACCTGTGTAAATCATCCCGATGTTTTTTGTTATGTGTGTGGTGAATACACTTTGAAAGAGAGCAGAAAAACGATTTCTGACTTTGTGAAAAGAGCTTATCTTGCCTATTTTGGCGTTCATTTAGGAGATCAAGATAAATCTTGGGCCCCACATTTCATATGTAAAACATGTGTTGAACATTTGCGACAGTGGACAACTGGAAAGAGGAAGTGACTAAAGTTTGGTGTACCAATGGTTTGGAGGGAACCGCGGAACCATCATGACGACTGCTATTTTTGTCTCGTTAATATTAAAGGCATAAATAGAAACAATGGACACAAATGGACATATCCTGATCTAGATTCTGCAAGAAGCCCTGTAGTGCATTCGGAAGAAATACCCGTTCCATAATTCAGCAGTCTACCTGAACTGACAGAAGATGATACAGAAACATCAACGTCTGACGAAGTTAAGAGAATTCAATCAGAAAACGACAGCGATTTTGAAGCAGATTTAGCAACTCCGCAGTGTTTCAATCAAGAAGAACTAAACGATCTTATAAGAGACCTGAATCTCTCAAAGGAATCCGCTGAATTACTTGCATCCAGATTGAAAGAAAAAATCTACTTTGTCGAAGTACTAATATTACATTTCATTATACATATTTAAATTAAGTTTTTGCAATAAATACTTAAATCCATGTGTTTTTGTTTTCTTTAACTGTCAATAGTAATATTATAACAGTTATAACGTAAATTATATACACAATTTTTTGAAAAATCTCAAAAACTAGATCTGATAGACGCAATCTGAGAACTTATATTCATTCTGCATCCAAAAATTACTCAGAAACAGTTAAAAAATGCACCGAATACAGGCACCAAAATGTGTGTTGGCCTGTGATATAATCAGCGCTGATACAGATGTATTCGTCCTGGCTGTTTATTTCTGGAAATATGTAGCAAACATTGGGTGTCTCGGTCTATGGTTTGACGGTTCTCACGAAAAAAAAATGTTTTCTAGGATGCCATTTGGCTGCTGAATCACTGGGTGAAAATATATACAATATTGTAAGTGGCTGCGACACTACTAGTAGATTTGATAGTAAAATGCAAAAAAGCTGCGTCTGAAGATTTTGTACAAACAGCTCTCATGCCTTTGGGAAACCTACACCTCAATCATAAGCAATTCAAGCAGTTATAATCAGTTTGCACATATGTATTTTCGAAAAAAAAATTATCTACTGGTGAAGTGAGATTTATACTAATATCTCAAAATATAGGTTTCAATTTCAATTTGATGAGAGTGATATGCACTTCAGATGCTTTGCACTTGCATTTAATAAGGGCTACAGTACAAACATTTATATGGAAAAATGCTCATCAGACACAATTACCACCCATTGATTATGGATCATTTGGTTACGAAAAGCTCAGCTTTTGGTGTTTTACGTCCACGACAAATGACGAAGCCGTCTTCACCAGAGTCATTAATTCCACCATGTAAATGTACTGCGGATTGTCGCAGAATGTCTTTTAATTGTAAAAATCAAAATTATTTTGTATTTCATTATGTAAATGCATCAATAACAAATGTAAATATAAAAATGATGAAAATTTTTACCTACTTCAAATACATTCATGCTTGAAGTCGCTGGTTTTCCATGGGTAACTTTTATTTTTTTATGAATGAAAAACATTAATTACTTACACTTTTATTTTTTTAGTATCATTTAAGAATCAATCCTGACCTTACCTAAAGAAAAAAGTTCAAATTATTACAAAAATAATCATTAAAATGATTTTATATCATGTACTCAATACATTACCTTCACGAATAGGAGAAGAGGGGTTAAAACAAATATGGATCAAAAAATCGACCGGCAAGATTCAAATTATTATTTCTTGACCTTTTCTCCACTTAAATCCGTTGGCGGAATTTACACTTACCTCTAGCGCCCGGTCTAATAAAGATATATTTATGATTCTGTTTTTATAACTTACGTATATTTACATTCGATTAATGTGCGAGATTGTGGCGTATTAATATCTATGTGAGCAAAGTGGCAGATTAATATCTGTCCTCGCATGATAGTACATGATAGGTTAATGTTCTGAGTTAGAATTTTACTATTATATCTCCATGGAAGATATGAATATTTGTGATATTACGATGAGTAATCTGCTTTCGTTTGAATTTGATTAGTTAGTCAAAACTGGCGTTGTGCATAAATTTCCATTCAAGACGAAAAAATGCATGTTGAAAATAATTTCACTGACTTGTCTGTGACGTTTTTCCTTTTTACAATAGATATTGTGTACTCTGACCGTTCATTAATATTATTTCCGAATAAGTTGTCCACAGATAAACATCCTCAGTTGCTCAAATTCTATTCAAAGGTTTCCATTGTTTTGTAGGCAGAATTTTTTCAGGCTCATACCTTTATGAACTTTTCACTTGTCGTGAGCTACCAAAAATATTTTTATGGTCGATATTGATGTCAATTCATTTTGAGTGGCAGTAGAATATTTTTTAAACAATCAACACTCGTTATTTTTCTTTGTGTTTTCGTAATATTGGCATGTGGGTTTTCATCATAATTATAATGTTCTTCAATGACAATAAATTTCTATTATTCCTCAAATTAATCTTAATATTCGAGAAAATATCCTTTTGTTGAAATGAAATCACATTGAATTTTCGGTAATATTCGTTATGAACAGAAATATGGGGATAATTATGAAAAACTTCGAAATTGTTCGAATTAAATTCAGTTCAATGAAATTATGGTGAATAATAATGATATCGCGTTTGAATGAAAAATTTCTTCTCTTCGAAAATATTTCAGGATTCCCTAAGATAACCATCAAATCTCATGAATATTATTGCAATAAATTGCTAGTAAGCAGCAGCAAGCAAAACTTTTCTGTGTCTTTCAACAAACGATAATTGCAATACCATTATGAATACTTAATCGCTTTCTGTAATAATATATAAGAAACTGGTATTTGCAATGATGAGTTGACATCTTTATATAGCTGCTTTCATGATATGGTGAAAAATACTATATTAATCCTTTTATTTAATCAGCGTACTTGATTGAACTGTGTTGGCTTGAAATCGCTATATTCAACAATATCGCATAACAAAACGATAATTTCAACTCCCAAATCTCAGCTGCGTTGAAAGATGAAAATATGAGAATATTCTTTCGAATTTTTTGAGATCAATCATTACTTTACTGATGTTAACAAATGTCATAGAGTTTGAAATGAGAACGTTATGGAAAGTTTTTAATAGAATATTATTCAGACTTTCAGAATTATTATACTTAAAAATTTTCATCAAACTCATGAAAAATTTTCAGTCAATCGATTGAAAGGAATATTCCTTCAGTCATTCATTTAATTCGAATATAAAAAAAATTCTAACCTATAACTGCAGAAAAAATGTATGCATCTTCTATTCTGCAGTTGCAAGCTCAGAAATAATCTCACGATAAATCTCAATTCCATTCAAGAACGTATCCAAACCTATATATTCGTTGTGAGAGTGCATTAAAATTGGAGTGTTATTAATTGGTGAGAACCCAAAAGCGGACACTCCAACCTTCCGCAAATATCTACTGTCGGATGTTGCACAACATATATGTGTATCAAACTGAATTTTTAATTTTTCAGCTGCTCTTTTGAAAGCATTCCAAAAAATGTTCGATTCATCTATAGGTGTATCCAACACTGGTTCTTCTTTTTGATGATATTCAATGTCACAATCACCTCCAGCTTCTCTACACCACTGAATCAACATCTCTTCGAAATCCTTTTGACTATATGAAGACGGAATTCGGCAATCAAAAGAAATCGCTATTTCTTGAGGAATAACATTATCTTGGACACCACCTCTGATTTTTGTACAGTTTATAGATGCTATATTTCCGAAAATATTTGTTGGGTCTCCGCTCATAATTTTTTTTTGTGCACTTCTATATGCATATGCTTTATTGAGGAGATGAGTTACTTTTTCCCCTGCTGTTCTTTCTAGCAGTAATGAACCATGACCAGTTGGTCCCTTGCAGTGAATTGTGAACTGCCAGCAGTTTTTCTCTCCATAGAATACACGAAATTCGTTCTTCTCAGTTGCAACACTTTCATCTAGTGAGGCACCCACTTTCATTTTCTTAAAGAATTCAGTTTGTACAAACAAATTCATTCCATCTTTTCCTCCTATTTCTTCATCAGGTACAAAACATACATATATTGTTCGTTTAAAAGTATGGCCTTCAAGCTTCAATCTTCTTATTGCTTCTAAATATTGAATTCCAATACTTTTCATATCTTGGGATCCCCTTGCATATATTTTGCCGTCTACAATTTCTGCAGAAAATGGTTTGTATTTCCACTCTTCTTCGAATACTGGAACAACATCCATATGACTATTCAAGAGTATGCTTTTGAGCTCGGGCCTTTGACCTTTCCAAGTTATTATAACAACTGGCTTTTTAGGTTTGACAAAAATAACTTCAACTGGAAGACTAAGATCTTTTCCGATAGTTTGAAGAAGCTCAACACATTCATTATAGTCAACATTTGGATGTACCGAAGGTATTTGCAGGTAGTGTCGCAAATTATCCACTGCAATTTTGTTTAGTACTTCCATAATGTCGTTCAGATGATTGTATTTTAACAGACAGTAATGCCAATGGAGAATAATTGAGTGTTTTCACAGAACTGAGAGTTAATTGAACTCATTTCGAGTATTTATCATCGGTACTCGTACAATATTTATCCTTATCATTTTTTAAATAAAAATTAAAGAGGACTATTTCTGATAAAATACATTTACGATCTATTTGTTCTTGAGAATGTCGACATATAATTGTTGATAATATGTATATGTAAACAGAGTTCTTGTGCAGTGTACAGTGGTGGACTGGTGGCATTTTTCTGAGAAGAAATTATATTTTCGCACTAGCTAGTATATATTTAGATTTCGATTCATTGAGTTTGTTTCGAAGTTTGTTGCGTTGTTGATTCCTTCAGGTACAGTGAGGAAAACACATGAAAGCTGATCAATAAAAACATAAAAAGTTTTTCAACCATATTTTTTTTAAATCGAATAAAACACTCAATTTGCATCATATATTCGAAATGTTCATTGAAATTGATAACTTGGCCTTTGCCATTTATTTGCATTTTGAAGATAACTCCATGTGAATGTTGTCCGCGGCACCGTATCAAATGGTTCATTCGGAGGGTCCAATTTTGCGTCACTTTTTCGAGCATTTCGGCCTGTATCCCCCGAATTACGCGTGTTATGTTATCCTGCAATGCTTCAATAGTGTTCAGCTTGTTCATATAACTAACGACTTTACATAATCCCACAAGAAATAATCCAGAGGCGTCAAATCGCATGATCTTGGCGGCCATTTCGAGAGATAAGCTGCTCACCAAATTCATCGTTCAAAATGTCCATTGTTTCACGAGCTGTGTGGCATGTGACCCGTCTTGATGAGACCAAATGTCAACCAAGTTCAACTCGGCAAACTGGGGCAAAAAAAAGTTGCGTATCGTGGCAGAATATCGTTCGCCGTTGATGGTAACGTTTCTTCAACGGTCGTCTTTGAAGAAAAATGGACCGATGAAGCCACCAGCACATAAACCACACCAAACTGTCCTTTTTTCCAGGATGCATCGGTAATTCTTGTATGGCATGTGGCTGTTCATCACTCCAGATGCGACAGTTTTGTTTATTTACATATCCGTTTTTGGCCATTTACAAGCCAGAAATATCACTGAACACAATTTTTCGATAAAAGAGCGGATTTTCATTAAGCTGTTGTAAGGCCCTTTCAACAAAAACTAGACGTGTTGGTAGGTCATTCGGCTTCAATTCTGGCAGAAGTTGAATTTTATAGGCTTTCAAACCCAAATCAACACGTAAAATTTTCACACATGCCGAATTGGTGAGAACGACGACGAATTGACATTTCACGATCCTCATGACACTGTACGCTACGGCTGCAATATTTTCTTCAGTACCCACCGTACGCATGCGAGACTATGGTTTAATGTCCAACAAAGTGAACTTAGTGCGAAATTTGGTGATAACAGTACGAATTGTTGATTCACCAGGTCGATTATGACTACTATAATATGATCGTAACAAACGATACACATTTTTCACAGAGCACGAATTTTGATAGTAAATTTCAACAATTTGCAATCTCTGATCGTTTTTACGTCTTTCCACGATGAAATGGCAGAGTATACTGAAAACTGTTCACTTTGGCAGATGACGTTTGGATGCCATTAGCAACTAGCGCCGCCAACCTGAAAAACTTAACTCGTAAAAAATATTACATATATTTTATCTGTTTACCCTTGTGAAATTACAAACCTCCAACTATATAATTGACAGGTTAATCACTTTCGATAAATCAAAAGTCTCAATATATGGAATGGCTGGATATGAGATAAATAGTAAAACCATACATATTGTAGCACATAACAGTAAGACATGTCACTCAGGATTTTCGAAAATACTCACGAAAAAATATATGGGCGTATAAAGTTCGCCGGGTCAACTTGTGATTTATATTATGTTTCGTGTTCATTGCATATAGGTGGAGTGAAGTGTAAATCATCATTACTGAAAACATTATTTGAGTCTAGGATAAGGATCCTATGACTCAATTAGAAAATTTCTGAAGGAAGTTTACATCCTATATTGAACATATAAAATCAAATATTATCAAATCTGAAATTACAACTAAACAAATTACATCTAATAAAGCTACTAAATAAAGAAAAGTTTCAAATCATAACTTAAATGTTTTCACAGGAGACACAATATATGAGTAATACTCGTATTACTTTTGTAGTTACTCTAAGTGACTTAAAACAGATACATCTATGCCATTTTAGAAAGAGTTTATTGATGCGGCACGAACAACGGAACAGTCTAGAGAGTTCCACTCACCAAACACTTAATTATTCAAAAACGCCTGAAGCTTTCGCGCTTCAGTTGCAGCAAATGATCTCGGGAACGATTACCTCCACCTAAAAAGAATAAATCTCTCAAATCAATTGAAAAGAGTTTATTCAATACTCTAACGATGGTGATAATCGAACACAGTTAACACAATTTGAGGGCCATAAGTCATAATATGTATAGACAGCCCTTCTGGGTGTACCACATGCCTCTAATTTAGACCCAGTGTTTTTCTTCTTTTTGTAAATGACCTAATAGACCGTCTAGCAGTTCAAAATCTCATGTATGATGATGATTCAAAAATATATCGCAAAATCTAAACATATGAGGACTGCATAAGTTTACAGGATGGCCTCACCGCCGTTTCTGTTTGGTGTTACCACGATAAAAAAATATTAATGTAATTAAATGCAACGTTGTCAAATCCTCTAAAAAGAAACGGCTTATATAATTTGACTACATAATTAACGAAACCATTCTGATCAGGGTCTCCGAAATTCGAGACCTTGGTATATTATTTGAGTAGAAATTTACTTTTGTACCCCATATAAATAAAAAAATTTCAACATCATTCAAATCTTATGGTGCGTAATGCTGGGCACTTCTAGAATACAAAAACACTTATACAATTTTTTAATGCGCTGGTAAAGAGTATATTTTATTTCGATTGTATGATTTGGCATCCCATTTACAATTCTCATGAAAATCATTTAGAATCGATACAACGAAAACTTCCCAATTATCTAATTTGGAGGGAAGATCACGTTCATCCGACCAGAGAATATAGCCAAACCGATCTGTTAAACAGGTTTAGAGCTAAATCACTTGATTTTGGCAGGGACTTGTTGTCTCTGAAGTTTCTATACAACTTCTTACATCGTTATATAGACTGTTTCACCTCATTGGCTCTATTGATTTTCATGTTCCTAGACAATGTTTACGTTCCAATCAATTTTTTCATTGGCTACTCCGAAAACTAATTCCTCGTACAATCACCCAGTAGATGTATGTGTTCGATATTCGGGGATGTGTCTGAGAAACGCGATATCATCAGTGACTGATTTGATTTCATCTATCGGGTTAACTTGGACTCTTTTCATGTATAGTGAATTCTGAAGTAAGCCATAATCTCATTGTCTATTATTAATTATATTTACTTTTTTTATGATAATTTTGTAAACGCTAGCGTTATATCATTAGGTGTTAATACTTTATATATATTTTTAATATTTCCTGTAACTGAATGTTTTTACCTGTAGGAAAATAAGGACTTATTATTATTATCATTATATCTCCATGCTTCAGTCAGTCTATTTCGGTGGTAAGGCGAAAGCGTAGTAAATGCTGCTCGTAATTGATACCATAAGGCATTCAAGTAGGCACAATGGCTACTAAGGCATAGTAGCCCTTCTCTGAACAATTTCGATAAGATTTTAATCACCCACTAACACTTGGCACCAAATAGAGGATCCAAATGTCAGCAAGGGTCGAAGAATATATGTCTTATAAATTGTAGAAACAGTCTGAACCGAAGGCCGTTTGAAAACTTTTCCGAATATAGAGATATAGAGATGAGTTTGCTTTTTTGCTGATTATATGAAGCACTTATATGAATATACAACAACAAATCGTTCGAAATCACACCAAGATCTTTCTGTGTAACGACCGGAAGGACTTGAAATAATTGGAGAGTTGTCAGTTCTAATACCAGATACATGTTTGTAGTTTTTCTGCGTGTTTTGTAGCAGATTTCAAATCAAAAAAAATTCAAACTAATCATAAAGTTATATGATACAATGGTGGAATGCATTGTATTACCCAAAGTCAAGCACAAAAAGGCTTTCAACTTTTATCTTTCAATAAATATAACCCACGTTTTTTTAAAAGATGATTAAAAGTCATCTGCAAATTCAGATTTGCTGATTTACCTAAGCGAGTTCCAATTAACAAGAACAAAATATCAATAATATAATAAAGATAAATTTTGCGATTCTGTTTTTATAACTTACGTATATTTACATTCGATTAATATGCGAGATTGTGGCGTATTAATATCTATGTGAGCAAAGTGGCAGATTAATATCTGTCCTCGCATGATTGTACATGATAGGTTAATGTTCTGAGTTAGAATTTTACTATCTCTATGAAGATATGAATATTTGTGATATTACGATGAGTAATCTGCTTTCATTTAAATTTGATTAGTTATTCAGAATTGGCGTTGTGCATTAATTTCCATTCAAGACGAAAAACTGCATGTCAAAAATAATTTCACTGACTTGTCTGTGCTGTTTTTTGTTTTTACAATGGATATTGTGTACTCTGACCGTTCATTAATATTCTTTGCTAATAAGTTGTCCATAGATAAACATCCTCAGTTGCTCAAATTCTATTCAAAGATTTCCATTGTTTTGAAGGCACAATTTTTTCAGGCTCACACCTTTATGAATATTTCGCTTGTCGTGAGCTACCAAAAATATTTTCATGATCGATATTGATGTCAATTCATTTTGAATGGCAGTGGAATATTTCTTAAAAATTCAACTCTCGTTATTTTTTTTTGTTTTTTCATAATATTGGCAAGTGAGTTTTCATCATAAATTCAATGTTATTCAATGACAATAAATTTCTATTATTTCTCAAATTAATCGTACTATTCGAGAAAATATCCTCTTGGTGAAATGCAATCTGTTGAGTTTTCGGTAATATTCGTTATGAACAGAAATATTGGAATTATTATGGAAAAATTGGAAAGTTCACTGAAATTATGATGAATATTCAATATCGCGTTTAAATGGAAAATGTTCTCTTCGAAAAAATTTTAAGATTTCCTGAGATAACCATCCAATCTCATGAGATTATCGCAATAAATTGCTAGCAAACAGCAAGCAAGCACAACTTCTCTGGGTCTTTCAACAAACGATAATTGCAATACAATTATGAATACTTGATCGCTTCTGTAATAATTTAAGAAAAAATAGGTAAATATTCGGTATTTGCAATGATGAGTTGAATTTTTATTGTTTCTTTTATGATCTGATAAAAAATACTATATTAATCCTTTTATTTATTCAGCTTATTTGATTAAACTGTGTTGGCTTGAAATCACTATCTTCAACAATATCGCATAAGAAAACGATAATTTTAGTTCAGAAACCAAAACTCAACTGCGTTGAAAGATGGAAATATGAGAATATTCCTTCGAATTTGTTCGATATCATTTATTACTTTACTGAAGTTAACAAATATCATGAAACTTTTAAATGAGAACGTTATGGAAAGTTTTGATAAAATATAATTCAGACTTAATATTCTCATAAAATTTCATCAATACTCATTAAAAATTTTAAGTCAATCAAATAAAAAGAATATTTCTTTAGTCATTAATTTAATTTCAATATGAAAAAAATTTCAACCTAAAACTGCAGAAAAAATTTATGCATCTTCTATTCTGCAGTTGCAAGCTCAGAAATAATCTCACGATAAATCTCAATCCCATTCAAAAACGTATCTACACCTATATATTCGTTGTGAGAGTGCAATAAAATTGGAGTGTTGTTGATTGGTGAGAACCCAAAGGCAGAAACTCCAACCTTCCGCAAATATCTACTGTCTGTAGTTCCACTACATATCTGTGTATGAACTGAATTTTTGATTTTTCAGCTGCTCTTCTGAATGCATTCCAAAAAATGTTCGATTCATCTATTGAAGTATCCAACACTGGTTCGTCTTTTTGATGATATTCAATGTCACAATCACCTCCAGCTTCTGTACACCACTGACTAAGCATGTCTTCGAATTCCTTGTGATTATATGAAGATGGAATTCGGCAATCGAAAGAAATCGCTATTTCTTGAGGAATAACATTATCTTGGACACCACCTCTGATTTTTGTACAGTTTATAGATGCTATATTTCCGAAAATGTTTGATGGGTCTCCGCCCATCAATCTTTTTTGTCCATTTCTATATTCATATACTTTATTGAGAAGGTGAGTTACTTTTTCCCCTGATGTTCTCTCTAGCAGTAATGAACCATGACCAGTTGGTCCTTTGCAGTGGATTGTGAACTGCCAGCAGTTTTTCTCTCCGTAGAAAACACGAAATTCCTTTTTCTCAGTTGCAACACTTTCATCTAGTGAGGCACCCACATTCATTTTCTTGAAGAATTCTGTTTGTACAAACAAATTCATTCCATCTTCTCCTCCTATTTCTTCATCAGGTACAAAACATACATATATTGTTCGTTTAAAGGTATGGCCTTCAAGCTTCAATCTTCTTATAGCTTCTAAATATTGAATGCCAATACTTTTCATATCTTGGGCTCCCCTTCCATATATTTTGCCGTCTACAATTTCTGCAGAAAATGGTTTGTATTTCCACTCTTCTTCGAATACTGGAACAACATCCATATGACTATTCAAGAGTATGCTTTTGAGCTCGGGCCTTTGACCTTTCCAAGTTATTATAACAACAGGTTTTTTAGGTTTAACAAAAATTACTTCAACTGGAAGACTAAGATCTTTTCCGATAGTTTGAAGGAGCTCAACACATTCATCATAGTCAACATTTGGATGTACCGAAGGTATTTGCAGGTAGTGTCGCAAATTATCCACTGCAATTTTGTTTAGTACTTCCATAATGTCGTTCAGATGATTTTATTTCAACAGACAGTAGTAGCAATGGAGAATAATTGAGTGTTTTCACAGAACTGAGACTTAATTGTACTCATTTCGAGTATTTGCCATCGGTACTCGTACTATATTTATCCTTATCATTTTTTAAATAAAATTTAAAGAGGATTATTTTGATAAAATACATTTACGATCTAGTTGATCTCGAGAATGTCGAGATATAATTGTTGATAATATGTATATGTAAACAGAGTTCTTGTACAGTGTACAGTGGTGGACTGGTGGAATTTTTCTGAGTAGAAATTATATTTTCGCACTAGCTAGTATATATTTCGATTTCCATTCATTGAGTTGTTGCGAACTTTGTTGAATTGTTGTTTCCTTCAGGTACAGTGAGGAAAACACATAAAAGCTGATTAATAGAAACATAACAAGTTTTTCAAACTAATTTTCCCGGAAACTGAAATGATATTATTTTTGAACTAGTGTTGTCCTGGTTCGGGTCTACGGACCGTTGTCGGTTGGAATTTCTTCCTAACGTTTCGCTAGCACGAGTGGCGAGCTTCTTCAGAGGTCATTCCATTTCTGATTCTGGAATGTCCGTCTACTTGCAGAATCAGAAATAAAATGACCTCTGAGGAAGCTCGCCACTCGTGCTAACGAAACGTTAGGAAGAAATTCCCACCGACGACGGCCCTTGACCCGAACCAGGACAACACTAGTCCTGGTTTTTATAGACCATGCTTACACGTTTTCAAGCATGATTTTTGTTTCCAGCACGAAATTTTTTCTTCGATTTTTCTCTACGTACATCCAATATTATGAATAATATTTGGAAAATCTAATTCATCGAAATGAAAGGTACAGAACAAAATATTATAAATGAAATCAAAAACTTCACGCTTACTTTTACCTGCACTTTTGCTTGTTTTCTACCTCTTGAAATTCATCTAGAGCTGTTTGGAATACATTAAAAGAACATGTGTACAGAGTTGGGTCATGTTTTCGCGTCTTATGCATAGTTTCCTCGCGTTTTGATGTTGTCTCAACAACGACTGGACCAATGTTCGTTGAAGTCCAAGGATGGTTTTTACGGCCTGGAATAATTGCCAGGAAATAATTTCCCAAATATAGGCCATTCATTTTCCCATACAAACGTTCTGTAACTAAAATCTAGAGTAAACGGCGGGACCGATTTCACAATTTTTTGTTAGAGGATGTGAAAAAACTGAATATCTCATCACATATCTCGGTTAGTTCAGAGCTATCACGACTAATAATGAAACTACAATTTAATATAAAATTTTATAAGTTTGAATAGACTAACATACACGTTACTAACATATAACATGGTATATTCGATTATAAAGAAGGATACATAGTTTTCTTTAATTTACAGTTGAAATTCGTTTTTAAATATGCTTAGCTATTAGAGGACAAACTTAAGTCGCACTGCAGCAAGTCGAAGATATAAAAGAGCAAGTTAAACAGACGAGCAGCGTGAAATGAAGTTGAACGGAATCGATGGAATCGAAATTAACAATATCAAAAGGTTGCGTTCAATTCCTATCGACATAGTTTCAATTATAACGTCGAAATAGATTACAATTCACAGCAAATCGTCGCTATTGGACCAATGAACGTTGTGTGTCAATTTTGCAAGGCAAAGTTTGATTGTTATTGACAAGAAGATACTACCAATGTTGCGACAAAATATTGCGCGAAGAGTCAATTCAAATAGACGCTATTGGTACAGCCACCAGAGCCGCTATACCTATTCATTGGTTTCCGAATGGACTAAATCCTGAACAGTTTTTAACTTATATCCATCAAATATATCATACAATTAATGATGAGATATATGGGACAAGTGCTTACTTCGAAATTAGGAACATGCCATTCAACTAAAGAACGGACAGGTTAATCACTTTCAATACATCAAACGTGTGAATGTAGGAATTTTTTGATAATTCGACTGATTTGAACAGCCAGGAAGTATTACAGTCCCTTCGTAAGTGAAGTAAGTCCCTGATTCCACACGGGATTAAACACAAGATAGTGTAGCACGAATAGTAGCACATGTCTTTCCAGCTTTTCGAAAAATATTCAGAGAAAAATAAATGCGTGAACGAAGTCCGCCAGGTCAGCTAGTATATAAAAAATGACACAAAGTTTTCCATTATCTCGTGGTGGAACATTATGTAAAACTATAAAATGAAAAATTAACACACTTGACTTAAGTTTCACAGAATATATTAAAAACTGAGTTTCATATATAGTTCTAATCAAATCCCTGTTCATCAGTGAGCTCAGGGTATGCTATTCCAGTACTAAATTTCAAACTAAAAAACATTCCATACTGTCCCATTCATAGATATTTATCGCATTCTGTTACCCAGGAATCTTAAAGTTTTCTGAAATTCCTGGATCATCATGGTTTGCGTGAGTATTATGAATATTTCTCATGGTTTCGAGACTCCAATCAAGGTTGTTTCAGTCAAAGAGATTACAAAAACTCTGGGTGATTAACTTCCATCTTTAAGTCCTACTATTCTAAGAATTTCTGCAGGTCTTCGATGTCCAACTCACATATGAAATATTTCATGAATCATTATAGAGATAATGAAGAAGGACAAAAATATTTCCAAATTAAATTACACATGAGATACGATAAATCATCCCGCACTGACCCACAAACAATTTGAGCTAAATACGTTTACTATATTGAAACAAATTTTACTCAATCTGGTATTCTAAAAAAGTCGAAACAAAAAAAAACGAATTCGATTTTTTTGACTAAACGTCATTTATCTACCACATATACTCGATAAATGCACTTAAGATGAGTAAGTGAAATGAAAAAATTAATTCAAATTATTTTAAAACTAAAAACGAAATTTTCTCTTTGAAAGTAATATTGAGAAGAACAGGATTTCGAACCAGGTCTTATGAGCGTTCAACAAATTAATTACTTTAAGAGATTATGAACGAACAGAAGTGGTAAACAACTTTGAGACATGGTTTGAAATAATATAATAGCATTGGTTTTTTCAGAAGAAAAATCACCCTTTTTTTGCTAAATTGCAGCAGAATTAGGTAAATAATAAAAAATTGATGAAAAAAAGAACAAAATTACCTATAATGAGTAACATCATCAAAGTAACAATACTCTTTTATCTTCATTCAAGGTATTGCGGGTGTCTTTCCGAATTCCAGAGATGTACATCATTTCAGAGATAACCTTATGAACAAAATTGATATGATTGACGCAGATTTCCGGCGGTGGAAACCAATACACCCTGAAGTACCGCAGAGGACTGGAAAAATTTATAATATTGAAAGTTTTGATCCAGGATTTTTCGGTATGTATGGTTGATCTCTTAAGTGAGAGAAAAAGTTCTGTTATTTCATGAAATTGTCATTTCATTGAACTCATTCTGCATGTCATGAGTTCATTTCATATTCAATATTCAATTTGTTGTTTTGAATATTTTAACATACGAAATACTGTTTGGAAAATTGTAATTAGGTGTGATAGTGAATACAGGTGAGTTTATTCAATATTTATAACTTACATAGCTTGTTATCACTTGTATGAAAATAATGTGGACTGGGTTTGATAATTTGAAAATTCGCTAACATTAGTAAAAGCATCAGAATCCTTTTTGACATTCACCTTCGATATTTTCTCTGTTTGTTCTTATTGGGGATCCCTTTCTGCTTCGCCTCACCACGAAGAACACTAAAGGTAAAAATATCGACATGAAATACGAAAGAAATTAAAATTGAGAACTAATTCGTATACGTATTTGACTAGCACGGTCACGATTGCATCTTTGTCTCTGACTCCTCAAAAATAATTGACCAGTGCACTTCTTCTGTGCTGAATGCCATATAAGGATTCTGATGCATACTTGAATGGAGGAAGAGAAAAAAAAAAAAAATAGTTATTTCAAATCTTAAAGGTAGTACTAACATAGTTGATATAGTTATATTTTATGAAACTAAATAGGAGAAGAAATATTTCTATTATGAATTTTACTACTCAGTTAGTATTTGGAGACCAATTCGTAGAACTTTCAAAGGCGTATCGTGCTTTGATCTTATTTCATTAAAAAAAGTATATTATATCGTTGAATTAAGAACTAAACATTCTATCAGTGACAAACCGAATTTAATGATAATTAAATGAGAGGTAATAATAAAAACTTGTCTAAAAATCACTGACTGAAGAATTCTTTATTCGACTAGATTCGCCTTTTACAGCATCATCAAGAAGAATTGTTGAGTCAGTGATTTTTAGACAAGTTTTTATTATTACCTCTCATTTAAATATGAACTATCACAGAGTAGATTCATCGTCCATTGAATTTATTAATGATAATTGTTTAAAATGCATAGGTATACACCACAGACAAGCTAATAGTATGGATCCTTCCTGTAGATTGTTTATGGAAAGAGCAATTGAAGCCATTTTGGATGCCGGAATGAATCTGTCTGAGTTGGAAGGAACAAACACTGGAGTTTTTGTCGGAGTATGCTTTTCAGAAAGCGAAAGAGACATCATCTTCGATTTCTCGAATTCGCAAATGTTTGGAATGACCGGGTTAGTAATTTTAAGGTTAAATTTTGAAATTTTTCCACGGAATGAAAACTTGGATGAATGGAATTGTTTTCAATCTTCGCGATGATTAACAGAAAATGAATAGGTATCCTTACAAATAAAATAGTAAACTTCAAGAAATTTGATTCGGGTTTTTCATCAGAGCCCTTTTATCACATAATAATAATAATAATAATAATAATATAATTTTATTGAGAAACATTCCTTACATAGTAAAATTAAATTCATCTCAATTGATAAATAATTACAACTAAGAGAAATGCTCTCAAAAGGACCGAATTCAGTTTGGAGTCTGATCTTCCATTCAGCCCTCGAGCAAAAATATTGGTCCATACAAAAATCTTGCTTAAATTCATATTTACAATAATATACAATTTTGATTGAAAAGAAAAGAAAATAAAAATTTCCTCAGAGATATTAAACATTTGAGACAATTTCACATGGTGATGAACATAAGTGTTAAAAAAATATACAAATATATGATACAAAAAATTGATTCAAACATTATTGCCTACACCCGAATCATCGAAGTACTCTGACACACTATAGTATGCCTTTGTTAAGACCAGAGATTTAACTCTCCTCTTAAACAAATGAGCTTTCAGTACTTTCAAATTCGATGGTAAATGGTTGAAAATTTTAATGCTCTGACAATAGAGAGAGTGCTCAAATTAAGCTGTTCTATGCATAGGAATAAGTAGCACATCCCTGTTTCTTGTTAAATACTCATGATTACTATGCAATTTAATAAACCTATCTTCATTTTCTTTAACATATAACAAATATCTATAAATATATAAACACGGTAAGGTGAGTATGTAATTATTAATGAAGATAGGTTTACAAGATGTTCGCTGATGAATATTGAATATTAATCGAAGTATTCGCTTCTGTGTAATAAACACCCTATTTATTTCTGTAGAGCAACCCCACAGCAGAATATTATAATTTAGATGACTATATACAAGACTGTAATACACATTCATAACACAGTTTCTAGGTACGATGTTCTTGATTCTAGAGATTGCAAAAAATTAGTTACTCAATTTTTTACATAAGACCTCAATGTGTGTTGTCCATCTCAAATTTCTGTCTACATATATTCCAAGAAACTTCGTTGATTGGGATGATGACAAAGTGTAAGGTACTAATTCCATTGCCCTTCAGACAAAACTGAACACATACAGTTTTGTCAACGTTCACCATCAGATTGTTCATTTGACACCAACTTACAAACTCCCTCACAATGCATTCACATGCCTCCAGAAGTTCTTCAGGAGTCCTGCCAGAAACAACCACCGATGAATCATCGGCAAATAGTGTCACCAAAAACCGGGACAACTTCGCAGGCAGATCGTTTATGAACAATATGAATAAAAGAGGTCCGAGTTCAGAGCCTTGAGGCACCCCAAGAACAATATCATGTCTCTGAGAATAACTCTCACCTATTTTCACTACCATTGTTCTTTCTTCAAGATAACTACGTAACCAATTCAGAAACACACCTCTGAAACCTAAATTGTAGCATTTATCAAGTAAAAATTCAAAGGATAGTGAATCGAATGCGGAAGATAAATAAAAAAATAACCCCGCTACAAACAAGTGTTTATCCAAACACTCGTAGACGGATTCAAAAAACTTAACCGCAGCTGACTGAGTTGAGTGGCCGCTTCTGAATCCATGTTGCGCGGAGTCAATTATTTTGAATCTATTGAGATAACTCATCATTCTGGCGAAGACAATTTTCTCTATTACCTTGGAAACACGCTCAAAATGGATATTGGGCGATAATTAGTAATTTCACTCACGGTTCCATTCTTAAATACTGGAATTACTATGGATTGCTTAAGGATATTGGGGAACTTTGCAGTAGTGATGGAAACATTTATAAGATATGCAAAGTGCATATGATTTGCATAGAATTCCATAAATCACACCAATATCTGAATAGTATACAAACTCATGAAGTTAAAATATGTAGTGCGATTTAAATGATTCATTGCTAGGTTCATCAATAATATCAGAAATTGTTGTTATATGCGTTCAACTTACGATGTATATAATACCAATAATTCCATTTTAACTGCATCACAGTCGTGTCACATCAATACTGTGAATCATTGAATATCTTCTTATGTTATGCGATTTTTATTTATTTTAAGAGTTTTTGTTGTTTTAGAATTGTTCTAGTCGTGATATTATTTGCTAACATAATCGAATGATTTAATTGTGATTGCCTGCATTACAATCCAATAAGTTCAATAAGCACTTTCATGAAAAATATTACTCATTCGAATTCCTTCTGCAAATATCACCGAATTTTTGTCGCATCTTGTGGAGCGAATTATGCAGGCAGAATTAGTTAATGGACTTAGAGTAAGAGCGAAGTCAAGGAGGTATGAAATGAGTAATGTAGAGCTACAAGAGGATAATAGTCTGGTTTGCATGTACCTTTCCTTGTGAAATTTTTCAATAGTCTCCAAAATACCATTACGAGCATGGTGTCATTCGATTCGTATTGTTACTTAGAAAATTTGAGGAAAGGTCCGAAAATGTAAAGAAAAAAAGAAAGGGGTTCGGTTTTTTTTTCAATATCTCAGGAAATTTTAAAATTTTCAAAATTAAAATAACGATTCAAAAAGATGAAGAAAGTTGACATCTAGATCATGTTTGACAAAGTTGTGTATGGCATGAAAAATGACCTTTGAATATCTCGGTTTTTTGTCGGGTCCTCCATCAGATGAAACCAGAACAACTGATTTCAGGCGTCTTCCTTCATTCCGCATAATTTGCTCGAAATTACTAGCTTATTGAAGTCCACAGAATGTGTAGAAGATGTCGAAGAGGAATGTTTGTTACTTCTAATCGCCACGTATGTTGGCCCTGAGTACGTAACTGCTTCAGTACGGCCCATTTCATTTTCATTTATGATGCACTCAGCATATGCACTAGAGATCAATTTGTGCCTCGTAGCAATCACCCAATCATGATCAGGGAATGAGACACGATATTCGATATGCATCAGAAGGGAGCTTGTTTATTTGCTGCTGACAAGCCTATAGGCACTCGTACTCTGTCATATTGCGACAGAAAAATACTTGGTTTGGTCCAAGAATAGATGCTAGCGTTTCTAAGGATATTATTGTGGCGACACAAAAATGTTGATCGACGTGAGCTTTATGGCGATCTGCCTCAGGGCGACTCAATTTGATAGGTACAGTGATTACATGTGTTTTACACATTGTGGTGTCATTTCTTGTAAGCAAACGAAGGTACGTGCCACTTCTTGAAATTTCAAAACCCTGTTTTTTTTTCCGTGCCTAAACAACAAAATAACTGACAATGACTGAGTCAGGTAGACGCTTGTCGCCCTTCGCGGGAACTTCACTTCGTTCGTTGCCTGACAACGGCGAATCAAGGTCACACTGCAAACCGCTTTCAAGTTTGTACGCGTTTGACGAAAAAATAAATACTTGTAACGCCGCTTTTCGGTTCAGTATAACGTGATATACGCGTGATATATTACTACAACCTCCCTCCGCCCTCGTGATATTTCGTGATTTGTTTGTGGACTCGCCCTCCTCTTTTCGAGCCACGTATGATCAATGAACTGCCCCCTAGAGACAAAGCGCCCTATCTAACTCACACCTGCTTGAACAGCTGTTACCTTACGCTCACGCCTACAGCGGATTCTCAAAGTGTCTGACAGGATGTAACAGACCATGTTACATCCTGTCGTGACTGTTACATCAACATGAGCTTTTGTTCTATAACGGAAGTATAATTATAATTTATTGAACATCTTTTCATAGGTTCCCAAGTAACATATATAAAATTGAGCTTTTGTTCTGTAACAAAATAATAATTATCATTTACTAAAGTTTTGTGGTATTTGGCAGGGTCCAGCAATGCATGACGTGATTTGTGAAGTTATCCCAGAGAAAATATAATGAAAATAAGCTTTTTACTTTAACGAATTTAAGGTACTGTTTCATAAACCTTCACTATCTCTTACCTGTGCAGGTAACCAAAACCGAAACTCTTTAGTCAATTAAGAATAAGGAAGTCAGTGGAGACTCAGTCGAAATCTGCATCTTCTGACGCTTGCACAGGGTTAGCTTCTATAGATATGTCACATGTTGAAAGAAAAACCTATATGTTCATCAATTTCCAATTCAATTTCATGAGAATAGCTTCAGTCACGTATAATTTACTGAATGAAAAGGTTTTACTTCCTGATATACTGCTTCACAATCAGGCTAAATTCGTTCAAGTAGTCGCAACTACATAAGAGGCTAGGGAAAGATATTGCAACAAACAAGATACACAGAAACTATGCCAATAGATTTTTGAGGTTTAGTTTCATATAAATTTCATTCACTATGGATGTTGATCAGTTTTGAAGGATCAATGATGAATATGACTCAAATACTTTCCAAACGTATCGTCGAGTGTTAAATTCCTTGATCAAATTCGTGATTAAATTATACATTCCATTTGTTTTAGCTGCATGCGATCAATGATACCAAATCGACTGAGTTACTTCCTGAAGCTCAAAGGACCATCGGTAGTAACCGACACAGCTTGCAGTAGTTCCCTATATGCTCTAGAAAATGCCTTCACGGCAATCAGAACAGGTGTTTGTGACATGGCAATTGTTGGAGGCACAAACATTTGTCTTCATCCTTTCATTTCATTACAATTTGCTAGGTGAGTAGTCTATAGATTTTCAACTGAAATATTATATTAACTGTCCCTCATGAGATAATTGTGTTTTAAGTATGAGTAAATATAGTTAATTCAATATATCTGAAGGTGCTTAAACGTTCAGAATGTTGAAGATTGTATCATTTGAAAATTTGAAATCGAAAACTATATATCTCTAAATAATCGAAAGATTATGTTTTGCATAAAGTCCGTTAATTGAAAACACTTGATTGAATTTCAGAAAAATATTTGAAACATTCTCCATACATAAGTCATATATTTTCAAGAATTTGACAAGTCAAATATATATATATATATTTATATATTATATATATAATATATATATATATATATATATATATATATATATATATATATATATATAAGGAAATGAAATTTTTTTGCTCATGGCACTGAATGAAATATTTAAGAAAATGAACACTAGAACATTAATTTTCAAATTAATGTTCTAGTGTTCATTTATATATCGATATATATATATATATATATATATATATATATATATATATATATATATATATATATATATATATATATATATATATATATATATATATATATATATATATATACATATATTTGTATTAAAATTAATTTATTCCTGTTTAAGAAAGTTCATTTTTAATGTTTCCAGCAATAACAGGCTATTTTCGAAATTGAAAACTTCATTTTTGTTGATGTTTCGTTGTATAAAACATTAGTTTTGACGAAGCTAACCAATCAACAAGCTCCTTATCCCATCGATCGTGAGGGCGATGGGATAAAAATCTGATTTTACCCTCTCTCTGTGCTCCGAATCACTAACCACAGCTGACCAACGCTCATGTCTTGTTCGGTCTAGTCTAGATGGCCTGCCAATTTCCACTTTGACCTTTTTACACACTCCACGACATCCTTCACCTTTGTTTGACCTCTTATCCAGCTGTAGCGTATTCTATCGGGTTCAAGTTTTGCTGGCGTAGCTAATCGCTGGTAATACGCATTGGTCAAACATTTTGCTCTTTAACGATAGTGGCATATCTGATTTGAAGATGTGTTTCAGACGGCTAACTGTACCCCAAACTGTTCTGGTATCCCCGTCTCCCGTGACAATATGTCCCAGATATTTGTAAGGCGCTGCTGTTTCTAATGGAGATCCGTCTACCTACATTTGCTCTCTGGTGCAGAAAGGGTTCAGCATCATCTTTGTACTTGCGTTGTTCATTTCCAGGCCTATTTTCCTGCACGCGATGCTCAGTATTTTGCAGTAGACTTGCACGCCTCTCATTATTGGCAGTTTTACCGACTATTCGTCTATTTTGATAGTTGCTGTGGCCTGTTCGTATATATATATATATATATATATATATATATATATATATATATATATATATATATATATATATATATATATATATATATATTCTTGATCAGTTCGGTATAGCAAGATGGTGTTCCTTTCCTCAGTAATGAGGTGGTTGTAGCTAGAGTTCTAAGCAGGTCGAATGCCTTCTTATAGTCAATAAATGCCATATATATAGGAATTGCGTATTTCTTTCTTGAAGAGCAAAATCATGGACGCGTTGTTCGACGAGGTGGGAATGTTACTGTTTTTCAAGCAGTCTGTAAAGCAGCAGTGAAGATCCTCGATAGAGTGCGGTGAAGTACTGGGCGCCATGACTTGATGACTTGTCCACTGTGAGATCGTCCTCACCTGAAGAGGTGCCAGTTTTCAAGAATTCAACTGCAGTTCTCGTTTCTGATGCCAGAACTTCCAGTGGCTCTCCATCCGATATTATTTTAACACAATTACGGTTATCACTTCAGAGTTATTTGTAGAAATCAGTGGCGACTTCTAGAATTTCGGATTTCTTCGTAATTCTGTCTCCGCTTGAATTTTTGAGCGCGATTGTCTGATGTGTCTCAATCTTGTTCTCCTGAATAGCTTTCTTATAGCATTTTGTATCTTCCATAGCCTGCCTCACTGTTCTTGTGTTGTATTTCAGCACATCCTCCTGACTTTTCTCTTACAAGTGCACTCAGATACGCATATCCGTTCCTTTGGCTTCTAGTTCTCAATGAAGCTCTCATTTTTCTGCGTTTGTATTGGAGTGCTTTCATTTCATCGATTGGAGATTTCCCTGTCGAATTCATCGGATTTCAATCTTAGGTTTCCGATGTTGACTCGTTTCTCTCGGAACTTGGAGAGCTTTCTCCTCTTCAGCTTGACATCAAAGCAGACTGCACAGTGCACATGTTACCATGCGGTAATCACTTCATGCGTCAAACTGTTTCAGCACACCACAGTCGCGAGAGTCACGTCTTCTGTTCAAGCTTTTTTCTGATGTTGTTACGCCTATGCCAAGTCGATTTCCGAGATGGCTTTTTCTGAACCATGCTGTTCGCCACAACAAGAGAACAAGCCTCCGCAAACTCAATCATTCTGTTTCCTCGATCATTTCGCATGTCATATCCGAAACCTTTAACCGAACGCTCTCTGGGTTGTTTTTCATCAATTTGTGCATTGCAGTCGCCTTCTACCATTTTGAAGTATGGGCCGCAGCTTTGATGAGGTTTTGTACCTCTTCGTAGAACATTTATGAGACATAATTATCAGTGTGGGATTCTGAACTGGTTTTAAGCTTTCAACTAGGGTTTTTAGCTTGACATATCCATAGGCGATATTTGTCAAGAAAACACCACGCTTGCCAGGCGAGTTGGCAAGTTTAACTTCGGACGCCCAGTGCGGGTACAGACGCAGTTTGTAGCCGCCCAGTGTGGATGCAGACACTACTAGCGACAATCGAATTGCTGTTTTCGTTGTTACAGTAGCAGAGAAAGTCTCTGGCCAGACTTGAATTATATAAATATATAATAATCGGTTTGGTGAAGTGTGTGAAAACTATTTATTCTTCTTCAGGAGATAAAAAGCTGCAAAGTAGCGACTAAAATGATCAATTTCGATATGTAAAAAATACACAACTATTTACAATTAGAGTTTATGCAGTGATAATAACATAACTATTATTATTCAACAAACGTCTCTCATTTTGTTTCGAATTGTACCCTGAATGTTGGTAAACTGAAATGTCAGAATTTCAACAGTCTAGAAGGCTGAAGGCCAGGCACTTATGTGCGGTGGTACAATGATTTGATAAATTGGTTGAGGCTTTCGCGGCAGTTGAACTAGTGTTGTCCTGGTTCGGGTCTAAGGGCCGTCGTCGGTTGGAATTCCTTTCTTACGTTTCGCTAGCACGAGTGGCGAGCTTCTTCAGAGGTCGTTTCATTTCTGATTCTGGAAGTAGACCCACTCAGACGGCCCTTAGAGCCAAACCAGGACAATACTAGTACAATGAGTTGTTCGTAAAATTTTTCAAACCATTGGCGGTGGAAGATGTTTTGGTTTTTTCTATTTCAAAATATTGCTATAGATGATGCTTAATTTTTAATATCTGATCTAGCGTTAATCGTATTGCCTATGTTGTGTATATGTGTCATTTCCAAAAAAAACCTCTGTTTTTGATTACTCTTCCTATTCAAAATTTCGACATTTCCTTAATCAGAAAGAATTGTGATGAGTCTTGGACGCGACACGGTAATGCACAAGATCTTTTTTCCAATGAAAGAATGTCATATTATGCTTTTGAGTTTGTATTAATATATATATATATATATATATATATATATATATATATATATATATATATATATATATATATATATATATATATATATATATATATATATATATATATATATATATATATATATATATATATATATATATATATATATATATATATATATATATCAATCACACTTCTTTATTTTCAGATTAGGTGTTCTGAGTCTTGATGGATGCTGTAAATCTTTCGATGCATCAGGCAATGGATACTGTCGATCAGAATCTATAAACTGCATTCTGCTACAGAAAGCTAAAGATGCTAGAAGAAATTATGCAACGGTAATAATAATTTTCGGAAAATATTCAACTCAAAAATCTTGGCAACATGTAATGTTTCACCATTAGAGTGACTCCTCCGGAAGGTGTTCCTTTATTATACAACATTTCAGAATTAGTCGAACTAACCGTAATTCTTACTGGTTTTTCAAGCGAAATTTGCTCACATGAAGTTCTGCTCAGATATTTTCAATAGAAATGGATATCATTTCATTTTCACAGTTTATATTTCCATGTGTAACCAACCTTCAATGTTGTATTCTTATCTACTTAATGTCTTGGTTTTCCTCGAATTCAAGCAGCATATGCAATTTGATATAATCACCCTATGCACCGTTTCTTATACCGTATATCCCCTTTCTTATTTCCTTACATGTTCAAATGCAAACAACCGCTTCTAAATATTATTAATTCTATACTTTTGGACTGAAGCGGATAGTTCTCATGTGATTGGCGATATTCTGACTGTTGCGACGGTTCTCTTATCCATTAAAAATAAGTATTGTTACTGTTATTCACGCATCTTCATGCAGTCTTTTTTCAGAATATTAGGAAACTTACGAAAAGGTATTTATGTAAAATAGACTGAACGAAAATTTACTGACAACTCCTATTGACAACTTGTAATCAATGAATAGTCGAGAAACCTTCGAACCAATGACAATTGCCACAAAAGTAATTTTTTTAAGTCATTCCCAATGGATATTATTGAAACACTACATTGTTTAGATTGACAGCTTTCATTGAGCACTTAATGAAAAAGAATTTTTCAGTTAATCCGAGCAAATTTCTAAAATCAGATGATACACTCTTATTCACACTTCACACTTCAATTCCGCCATACTAGAGAATGATTGTAACCTTCAAACCATATAACAGAAGACCATACTACCCTTCATAAAATTAATAGTGTGACCGCCATTCGGTGAAGTTGAATGTAAGGATTGCATTTTACGTTAAAGAATGTGAGCATTTAATTCAAGTTTGAACTGTTTTGAGATTTGAATATGTACAGTAGCTGAAGTAATGAATTCATTCCATTTGAATTTTCCGTGTTTCATGGCAGAGAGCGGCAAAAACCCTGATGAACTCTGATTGGCTGTGAATTAGGTCGAGTGAAACCTGGTCGCTTGAAATTTTCGAGATTGAGAATGGCTGAACGGAAACCTCACAAAGCCCATACAATCTTGTATGGGCATAAAAACGTTATCCATGCATATTCCACATGAACTAGGTTTTTGATTTCGAATAAATGACACGATGGTTTCCTTATCATTTTGTGAAACATGTTGAATAATAACTTGAATGGAAACACTCCGCTTAAGATTCACTGAGTATATTCATCAACTTTACGTAAGGTTAATATTGTTATTATTATCAATATATACATGTAAATACTGTCCTTACTCTTGATAATGCGCTGAACAACCGAAACATATCTATAGTTGTTAATTAACTAGTGAAACTTAAGCCAAGTCTTCGAATTTCTATGACCATTCATCAAACGGCCAAATATTCAACTCTATTGATTGGAGAAAAACACTTTTCTAGTTGTATTTTCTATTGGTGAAAGCTTTCGCGAGATATTTTCATTCTTGTGATACTTTGAACTGCTTGACATTCGAGTTTTATTCTCATCAATAAAATATTAGGAACCATTCAATGACTGAAGCTGAACAACAACTGATTTTATGAATTCATTTCCTAAAAACAGAATTTTGTTGATGTTTTCAGATCGTACATGCTAAAACAGGCTGTGATGGTTACAAAGAACAGGGAATAACCTATCCTTCGGGAGAAATGCAGAAGCATCTTCTGGAGGAATTCTACAAAGAATGTGAAATTCCTCCATCATCCCTCAGCTTCCTAGAAGCACATGGAACAGGTGAGTGGATATGTTTGTAGGCTCGAGAGAGAATTGTTTCTGTGAATTTCTGTGAAAATACTTTAATATATATATATATATATATATATATATATATATATATATATATATATATATATATTTATATATATATATATATATATATATATATATATATATATATATATATATAACTACGCCGTTCTGATGAGAGCCAATTAGCTTGAAACATATGTAAACGGCTGTTACAAATAAACAAACAACGTAATATAAGGAGTATTGCAAATCTCAGGTAAATATCGTAAACTCTTAACTATATATATATATATATATATATATATATATATATATATATATATTTGAAATGGTATTATCCCTGTGTGAGTTCATTTTTATAATGAGGGTTAAATGAAACACAATTCTCACAACTCCAAAATTTGGTTTAATTAGCTACCGGTTTCGCGAAGTATTATTCGCATCATCAGGCTTCAGAGGTAGTGGACCACATTGGTCAAGTATGAGGACATGTCAATTACACGTATGTTGTTGAATAACAATGGACTAGTACAAATACTTAATAAATTTTCTAAATGAATAACTATATTATTGACTCAATAAATATTCTAAATATATAAACTATAAATTTTCACTGTAGACTTCTCAAATTCACATGTCAGACATGATGACTACACTTGTCATTCAATTTCCATCATTGTAATCTCATTTCTACTTAACACATGTGTACCAAGGTTATCGTTTCCATACATCATTATTTTACCAATATGTTGATGATCTTGTTATATGTTTACCTCATAGCAAAATAGAAGAAATTGTGGAGGTCTTCAACTCATTTGATGAACACATTGAGTTTACTGTGGAGATGGAGACTGAGAGATCTGTACCGTTTTCAGACACAAGAGTGGTTAGATGTGATGATAATGTAATTAGGTTAGATTGGTATCAAAAGTCATCTTCTTCAGGTAGATATCTACACTTCAGATCTCATCACGAAATGAAAATGAAGTTTAATCTGACAAATTGGTTGAGGCTTTCGCGGCCAGTCATTGAACTAGTGTTGTCTTGGTTCGGGTCTAAGGGCCGTCGTCGGTTGGAATTTCTTCGTAACCTTTCGCTAACACGAGCCCGCTTCTTCAGAGGTCGTTCCATTTCTGATTCTGGAAGTGTCTACTTCCAGAACTGTTTCAGTTAAATTTTTCGTTATATTTTCAAATAAGGGAAGAGAATTTGAATTTCAAATGTGGTGGGTGTTTTTTCAAGGGTAAAATATTTTCATGATTTCTCGTATGATTTATCCAGACCTCGATTTTTCTTGTTGCCGTTAGATGATCGATTAGGGCTTCAAATGAGAAACATGTATGACAGCTACAGACAAAATATACAAGGTGGGTCGCTTGTTAAGATCGCAAAGAGAATTGAGTGAAGTGTATAAATTACCCTGTACCTGGGTTACGGAAACACTCAATAGTCAGTAATATGATATATTCAAAACCACTCTGGTATCATTCTTTCGCCTTCAAATATATCCGTTTCCCAATGGAACACCCTATACATACCGATCTATAGGTTTATAGTGTTGAGTCACTTTTAAGGATCTCAATCATCTAATTGACAGGTATTTTTCGAATATATTCAAATGAGTCTGTGCAAAAAATGAATCGGTAAATAAAAATATTATCTTGCAGTAATGGTTTCATCACAAAGACTTGAGGAAATTGAACACAATAATTCTAAACAATTCGTTATGGACCATTGATTCAACATCCGTTATTTATTATCGTTACAACAACCATAAGATCACTTCCGTTTCCGTTTTTGATTATGATATGATCTATTGAAATTGATTTCAATAGATCATATCGAGCAGATATTGATATAATTACATGAACCTTTACTATAAATATTTTGAATTCGACCTACTTTTGGTTACACGTTTCGAAAAGTTCCGTTTTGTGAAAGAATTATGTTTCAATCTCAAAACTTCAATTTTATATTGGTTTTCACTATCAGTATTTTTTTAGGAACCGTTGTTGGAGATCCTGAAGAGATAAATGCTATAGATGAAGTTTTTTCAGTCGGGCGGCAATCTCCCTTACTCATAGGCTCTGTCAAATCGAATATAGGCCATACTGAACCAGCATCTGGATTATGCTCTATTACAAAGGTAAGACCGCAATGTATATCTCCATACGCTCAACGCTCGCAAGCATATTGATCTGCATGAAAATTGGTTTAAAATTTTAAGCAATAAAGCTGAAACTTTTTCTGTTATGTTAACCATTCTTGGAGGGTTCTTATGTGATAAAAATTCGGGAATATTGAAAAACTGAAGAATACATGAGAACAATTCTATATTCTCCAATGAATATCAAACATTCTAATGGTTTTCTGATGTAACCCTCGAGAATATGAACTGTTTCAATGTAACCTATTGCGCTTGACCGAATGCTGCATTGACCGAATTTGGTCAATGAACATTGACCTCTGAATGGTCTGAATATTGACCGAATGCGTGCTGCAAATATCTTCAAACAGAATTGACCAAATTTAGTCAATGTACATCGACCTCTGGATGGTCGTAACATTGGCCGAATGCGTGCTGCAAATATCTTCAAACAGAATTGACCAAATTTAGTCAATGAACATTGACCTCTGGATAGTCTGAACATTGATAAAATGCGTGCTGCAAATATCTTCAAACAGAATTGACCAAATTTAGTCAATGCACATTGACCTCTGGATGGTCTGAACATTGACTGAATGCGTGCTGCAAATATCTTCGAACAGAATTGACCAAATTTAGTCAATGAACATTGACCTCTGGATAGTCTGAACATTGATGAGATGCGTGCTGCAAATATCTTCAAACAGAGTTGACCAAATTTAGTCAGTGAACATTGACCTCTGGATGGTCTGAACATCGAACAAATGCGTGCTGCAAATATCTTCAAACAGAATTGACCAAATTTAGTCTGTGAACATTGACCTCTGGATGGTCTGAACATTGAACAAATGCGTGCTGCAAATATCTTCAAACAGAATTGACCAAATTTAGTCAGTGAACATTGACCTCTGGATGGTCTGAACATTGAACAAATGCGTGCTGCAAATATCTTCAAACAGAATTGACCAAATTTAGTCTGTGAAAATTGACCTCTGGATAGTCTGAACATTGATAAAATGCGTGGTGCAAATATCTTCAAACAGAATTGACCAAATTTAGTCTGTGAACATTGACCTCTGGATGGTCTGAACATTGAACAAATGCGTGCTGCAAATATCTTCAAACAGAATTGACCAAATTTAGTCAGTGAACATTGACCTCTGGATGGTCTGAACATTGACCGAACGCATGCTGCAAATATCTTCAAAGAGAATGTTAAAATCTGCATATAGTTCAAAACACATACTTCGGTCGAAGTTATATTGATAACATACATAGAGTAATTATTCATTATTACTCACAACGACGATGCAAAAAATCTCAATTTCTTAGTGCACATCACGTTTCAGTGCTTTCATGTCCAATATTGAAAGTTTAATTCAATATATAATTTTCGTAAGTTTGGATAAACTAACACTCACGTTGCTAACGTAACACGTCGTTGTCTTGGTTGTACTTGGTTGTTCTCAAAAATAAATAGTTTTCTTCAATTTACAGCTGAATATTCGTTTTTAAGAATGCCAGCAATTAGGCGTATACAATTGAGCCCTAGAACTCGAAAGGCTGCAAGTCAAAGATATATGAAAATGATTCGAACGAACGAGTAACGCAAAGATCGAAATTGAGTTGAACTTAGATTGAAACTCTCACCTCAATTTTTCACAAATATATTGAATAATAAAATAAAATTACAACGTTGACTCGACCTTGTCAGCCTTGATAATGAGCTGACCGCTTAGGCCAAGCAACAGGGAATTTGTTGTGAAATTATTTATTTCAGCAAACCGACTGTGTCATTAGAAGAAAAGTACTTCAAACTTAATTTTTGTTGGAATTTGGACAAGCAAATACCAATATGAAATTTTTTATTGACGATTTATACCAAAAAATCGCATTTTTTGAATTTTTCTATTCATAACATCTGAAATAATTATGTAATCTCAATGACATCAATGAATAAATTGTAGAAAATTCAATAACGAACAAAATGAGCCGTCACTAGACCCGATCGAATTATTAGAAGCGGAGAAAATTAGGATAAACTGGGAAATTTATTGTTCATTTAACTAATTAATTACTTCGTTAATTTTATCTTACCTGGCTGTGATTTCGTGGAAAAGTAGCGATCTTGGCGCTCTTCAAGCTGGAACAAAAAGAGACACTATGGCATGATAATTTTTTGCATAATTGCCGGTTTAAATGAATCAATTTGCTTAATTGCAAAATGTCCGGCAATTAAATGCACAAATCCACAAATTTGACAATTCGTGTGGCATCCAAATATAATCAAAGTTCAAAAAAATGTATGTCTGAAATTTTCGAAAAATATTGCAAAATACACGAAAAAAAGGTGCAAACAATGCTCCGAACGGCTAAGCGCTCGTAAAGCACGTAGTGGTGGGGGACTTGGAGAATAGGAGAGGCAAGTAAAGTAAATTATATAATGCTGGATTATTTCGGTATTATATCAAATATGATATAATACACAAAGCGCTGCTAGGCTAAAAAGGGCTATAGTCTAAACATTTTTTGACACATATCTAGCAATATATCTGATATAATTGATGATGAGATTTATGCAGAAGTACAAAATAACGTACCTCCAGTTAACTACAAAATATTCAAGTTAATCACTTCTGGTACATCGAACATAGTAATATATAAAATTATTAATAATTCGACTGATCTTAAATTACTGGAAGTATTATATTTCCTTACTCCATGGGTGACTCTCTTGACTCCATACGGAATTAATAATGAAAATTTAGTTCGTCGGATCAGCTAGTGTAGTAACGAAAAGGAGTGCATCATGTATTATGATACTGACAAAAATTTTTCATCTATCGAAAGCTTCAATACTATGAGCATTTACCAGTGATATTTACCTATATTAAATATTGATCATATACAATGTTTCAATATTTCAATGTGTATTAGTAAATGTAATATTTAGTCCATAATGACTTCAACTGAAACATTTTACTGGCTATTGATGGCCTGAGTTTGATCAACCATTTTTTGTTACACAGGTTAAAACTCTCTAGATGAATAATGCTAATGGTATTATAATTTTGGAAACCATAATATCTTTGGTTTTTCCATAGATCTTATGGTTTCTGCAAAGATCTAGTTTACCTAATTCAGTCTTATCCAAATAATCGAAAACGGTTTGTACATTTGAGGGTCATAAGTCATATACAGCTTTTTCGGGGGTACCACAAGGCTCTAATTTAGGCCCACTGTTGTTTATTCTTTCTGTAAATCATCTAAAAGACTATCTAGTAGTTCATTTTCTCATGTATGCTGACGATTTAAACATATAACGCAAAATCGAAACACATGAGAACTGCTTAAGCTTACAGGATGGCCTCACCGACGTTTCTGATTGGCATTACCACCATAAACTCGATATTAATGTAACTAAATGTAACGTTGTCACATTCACCAAAAATAAACGGCCTATAGAATTTGACTACACAAGTAACGAAACCATTCTGACCAGGGTCTCCGAAGTTCGAGACCTCGGTATAATATTTGATCAGAAATTCACTTTTGTACCTCATATGGTACAACATTTACAACTTGTACAACATGTACAACAATTATACAATTATTTAATGCGCTTGTAAAGAGTAAATTAGATTTCGGATGTATGATTTGGAGTCCCATTTAAAATTCTCATAAAAATCATTTAGAGTCGATAAAATTTCTCAAATATATGATTTGGGGGGACATCACATTAATCCGGCCAGAGTATATAGCAGGTTTGGAGTTGAATAACTCGAAATTGGCAGGACTTTGTTGTCTCTGAAGGTTCTGTATAATCTCTTACATGATTATATAGACTCTTCTGCCCTTATTGGCTCTACTGATTTTCATGTTCCTAGACAATGTTCACGTTCAAAACAATTTTTTCATTGTGTACTCCGAAAACTAATTCCCTCGTACAATCACTATCAGATATATGTGTTCGATATTCGTGGATATGGCTGACAAATGCGATATCAACAGTGAATCATTTGCTTTTATTAGTCGGGTTTACTTGGACTCTTTTCATGTGTAGTGAATTCTGAAGTAAGCCATAATCTCTTTGTCTATTATTTATTATAATTATTTCCTTAGCTAATTATGCCATTATTCTGTTAGTACATAGCTATAGCTATGCAGCCAATAAAGTGTAAATCATAAGTTCAAGTGTTTGAATTTAAGTTTATATTCAATAATCGTCCCCGTTAATCGAAAAACAAATCAATTAATTCATGCATCACCGATAACCAAAATTCATGGCGAAAATCGATATCGTTAATGAAACGAAAATAATAATCATTTCTTGCACCAACTACAATACCATGACAGATCTCTAATTCTCAAAGCAATGAGTCATCCCAAGTGGTCCGACTAAATCGTAACACCCCTTACATAGCTGAATTGTGATTTTCTAATTCAAAACTTTATTCTTTGCACTTTGCATTCCTGCAGGACGTGTAACTGGATGATTTTCATCCAGTTTTATCTTTTATATTTTATTTTTAAGACAGTTTTATCTGATGATCCGACAAATGTATTGTGTATTGTAAGGCTTTGTATTGAAAACTATCATATGTGTATATAAAGGAGAAAACCTAGAATGAGAGAAAGTACCTGAAGTGTACGTTTATCCTGAAGAAATGCCACGTAGCGTTGTTTATCTCATAGTAGAGTGCATTCTTAAAAAGTTCAAAAATATTTCTTATATTGTCCACTACAATATTGTTTCGTTATACAATACCTTCCGGGTGTATACAAACTGAGTACAGAAACGAATTAACTTATTTTATATACTCCTTAAAACCTAAGGTTTAGTAGAGGGAGTAGTTAACCTTGAGTGCTGAATCGGTTTTCTTATATCTATTAATTTCGAGACCTTTCAGGAAGTTAAATTTCAGGTCATTGTCTTATATGTGCAGGATATCGTAATTGTTTTTGAAATTATTTGGTTGTCGGTACAGTGGTTTGTGAATGTAGAATCTGATTTTTGTTATGGTCGCTTCTTAGGTTCTATTATTCTTGTATCAGATGTAACATTTAATAAATACAAGAACACCTGATCAGCACTTAACTTTCAACTCAAGGTTGAGAATTCAAGGTTTAGTAGTATTATATAAACTGAGTTTATATAATACTATTAAAAAATTTCTGTACTCAATTTTCATCTTTCTGATTAAAGTACTGTATACCGAAACAATATTTTATTGAAAAATATATGAAATATTTTTGAAATTTTAAAAAATATGATCAATTTTTCAATAGGCTCTCAATAACTGGAGAATGGGGTCAATGCTTCTTTAAATATGATTAAGTTCTAAATAAAGAAGTTTTGTTGCAATTTGGCGCGTGAATTTCACTGAAATCAGTGGAGAAAGTACTTGAATGTGACATTCGCTGTAGCCAACACTGTAAAATGTACAATAACTCTAATGAGATAATGCTGGAGAAAAGCACTTGACTTAGTTTCACTAAATAATGTTTATGACTTGGCAATTGATTCGAGATACTACCCTATTTTATAAAGTTCGACTGAGAGCTCATCTTTTCAAGTTTTTCGATCCAATTTTGATGTTCTGAACCCATTTCGGTTGCTTCTGTTATTCCATTCGCAGATTTCATCAGATTTTAAATACCGGTATATTGCCATTATTTAACAACTACACAGCTACACTATTACCATAATTTCACAATCTACACATCTGAAATTAAAGCATTAATTGATTTATTTCAATGATTATTATTGAATATTAATGATAATTTTGAATGAAATACTAAGTATGAACCATCACAATTTGGATTGAGGAAAATGAAACATCTTATTTAATTTGTAATAATGAGAGAAAAATATCATTGTCGAATAACAAACATTATTCGAACTACAACAAAGTGATGTATGCGTTTCCAGTTTATCCAAGAAAAAGGATGATTAGGAAATTTCAGGATAATTACCCTACTCGTAATGTTTTCCGAAGATACTGTGAAGTAACTGTATCATTATGCTTCTCAATCAATTCTTCCAGACATATACCAAAAATTGTCATTAAGATGTCATGAAAATTCAATTGATTTCAGTGTATAATAGCCATGGAAGAAGCAATCATTCCACCTAATCTTCATTACACAAAACCTAGAGAAGGAGTGAAGGCATTAGAGGAAGGAAGGATGAAAGTGGTATCTGAAAAAACACCTCTTCAAGATGACGAAGGGCTCATTGGTAATTGTTTTGAATTTGTCAATTTGAATTGAACCCCATCATCCCCATATTCAATGACAAATTAATATTTTAGGCATAAATAGCTTTGGATTTGGAGGAGGAAACTGTCATGTTCTGCTCAAATGGAATACTAATACTAAAGTGAATGGTGGTGAACCCATCGATGACTTACCTAGATTAGTATATTTTAGTGGAAGAACTCCTGATGCTATAAAGGCATTCGTACAAGATATCAGCTCAAGGAAACTCGATGCTGAGCATATTCAGTTACTGCATGAAGCATTCAAGTAAGTTATCGTTGTATAAATATATGACATTAGTTTCAATTTCAGAAAATCAAAATTTTCTGATCAATGAATTGAGATTTATTGTCATTGCTCTGCCTAGGTAGTCCATAAAGCCACAATTGACCATTTTGTTCGGACAAATAAAATCATTTCAGCCTTTTATGAGAAACAATACTTCAAAATAGTTGATCATACTGGGTTCTTTTCAGGAAAGACATTGATTGTCATAGTCATCGAGGATTTGGAATTTTCTCCAAAACAGAGATCCTAGATTCCTCATGCAGTTGGTATTGCGGAATAAAGCCACCTCTGCTAATAGCCTTCAGTAATTTTGGAACTTTATGGAAACAACTGTTTAAACAACTCTTGTTCATTCCTGCATTTGCAGAAGCAATGAAAAGGTAGGAGGTACTGATAAAATCATATTTTCCATTGAACTATGTGTCGGTGATACAATATGAATTCGATAAAATTTTTTGTTCGTTAACTGTTTTCTGCCTATAAGTTTATATTCCATGAAGATTAATTAGGTCTCCAAATGTTTTCGACTCTAAGAAAAACTTATTGTTGTTTGATTGACGTCTTCAAGTGGGTAAGGTGATGTGACTTATGCATTCCATGACGCTTTGCTAGCCTGAATGATCTCAAATTCAGCTCATTCCATTTCACCATTTCATGAATAGCTGATGTTTAGTATGCAATAGTTTTCACCAAATTATTCGATCTCGTTTTCCATAAAAATTCAATATCCTATGCTATTCAGACTTTTATTACAATTAGTTCACTCCTCTTTTCTCACGTTAGCCATGTTGAGGTTTTTCGAACCCCATATATATAGCAATTTCTGCTATATACAAGGCTATCGATGTGAAAATCTGCTTATTGCTCTCAATAGATTCATTCGAGAAATCAGCATCTACTTGTTGATGTTCAATAATGGCTTTAACGAACTTTCTTCACTGAAAAGCATCAATAGGCTGTAGTTGTGTTATTCATTTTATTGTGAAGGATTGTATTTATGCACTTTCGGATCCATTAACACATATTTTTAATCTTATAATAAGCAAAGTCACTTTTCCTAAAATATAGAAATCGGCCAAGATAGTACCTGTCTTGAAAAAAGGTGATCCTTCTGTTGTAAACAACCACAGACCAATAATCCATCTTATCAAACTTTTCCAAACGTTTTGAAATTTTGGTCGATTATGCTATGTATCCAGCCGTCTGAAATAGCACCAAGATTGAGCAACACGGATTCATGTCAATGAGATCTTGTTCAAGCAATCTGATGCTGTTTTCACGTTTCTGAAGTACTAGACTCCACCGGTCGAATTGATTTGATTACCACAGATTTTCAGATCTGTGCAATTAAGCATTTACTAAAATTGGTACAGAAATTACACAAACAATCTGGATTCTCTGATAGCCTCACCAACCTGTTTCTTTCTTACCTGGTTGACCGACGTCAATTCGTACAGCTGGAGGATATACAGTCGTTTGAGTTCATACCTACCTCTGGAATTCCTCAAGGGTCTAATCTTTGACCACTATTATTTATTCTGTTCGTAAATGATCTGTCATATTATTCATTCAATATTCATTCTCCACATTTGATGTTCGCAGACGATTTGAAACAATATCATGAAGTTAGATCACAGGACAACTGTGTTCCACTTCAGCTCGCGCTGGACCTTGTTTCTAGTTGGTGTGAGGACAATTATTTGAGTTTGAATGTGTCAAGGTGTAATATTGTTTCTTTCACAAAGGAAAGAGACTGAATTGATTGTGATTATGGCGTCGGTGGTCAGGATCTTGGTGAAGTCTTCGGCCAGAAGCTGTCCTTTGTCCCACACATCACCCAACTTATTTCATCTGCTTCGAAAATATATGGATTCGTTATACGCAATGGCAAATATTTTAATATTCCATTCATAGGACTATTTAATACCCTAATCCGTAGCAAGTTGGAGAATGGCAGCACGATCTGGCATCCCATTTACACTTGAAGCTTTTCAGAAAAGGTTCATGAAATTCTTAGTTTGGAGGGAGGATAAAGTTTATCCACAGAGAGGTGTCAATCATTACGAATTATTGAGTCGATTTAGTTTTATCTCATTGCAGAGCAGGAGAGAAATTTTTTCACTCAAATTTTTGTACAAATTACTGCACAATAGTATAGATTGTCCTCCTCTCTTGTTTGCTCTGAAATTTCGTGTTCCTAGGCAAAATTCTCGTAATACAGAGTTATTCCACCTAGAGACTCCGAGGGCAAACTCCCTTATACAATCAAACATTTGGTTTATGTAGTCTACATTCAATAGAGTTGCCAATAATTGTGACATTCACTTTGACTCCATAGAATTTATTATCAGGATTTATGTGAACAAGGAAAATTGACTAAAATGAATTGATTCAGATTGAGTTATTTGTTATATTTCATTGAATGCTATAATGTTGCTATAAGTTACTATTTTTTTTCAGATTAGATTGAGCTCTTCGCTAAATTTTTTTTTGATTATTCAGTTGAATCTTTTTTCTAATTATTTAGATGTATTCAACATTGTTATTATTTTCTGTAATTGGGTGTTATACCTGATGAGAATAAAGAACTTATTATTATTATTATCATTCATTCTTTGTAATCATGGATTTACTGTCTTTTACTTTTTTACTCTGAGGCGGCATTTAGAAATTGTCAAATCTTGTCCCTCATACCGAATTGATCTTCTGATGTTTTCACCAACACTTTACGCATCTCGTAATGTGTTTTAATGATATTTGGTTTTTGGGTCACGTCACGTCAGCATCCTCGAATGGTCAACACTCAACTGACAGGTATTACTGTGAAAACGGCGGTAAATTCTTATCTTTTGGTCGTTTTCAGGTAGTTTCTATTGAGCATTCATGATTTATTGAATGAATATCTTAAACAAATTTGTTTTGATATATGCGATAGCAAAATAGATCTGTGAAAGTGAATCTAAATATTTTTTGTACATATGTTATTTGTAATAATATTATTTTCAAAATAAATGCCTTATTTCTTCTCAGTAAACAAGAATCAAACAAAAATTTTCACTGAGCATCTGATGATAACACCTCATCATTTCTATTTGCTTACATACTTCACATGTTATATGCTCACATTTTGTTTATATACCATCTTCAAATTACAGGATACAAGATATTCTGAATAGAAATGAAAAAGGAATCAACTTAAATCATGTAGTTCATAACCCTGTAAATCCCTCCAGTCATACTACAGAAAATAATATTCTTGGTTCTGTAGTTGTACAGATTGGTATAATAGAGGTTCTGAAACTGTTACAAGTTGAGCCAGAATCTATAATTGGATACAGTGTTGGAGAAATAGCTTGCGGGTATTTTGATGGTAGTTTAACATTGGAAGAAGCGATACTGATAGCTTTCGAAATAGGAGATCACATGAGGATGATTAGTAAGCCTTCCTTGATCATGGTGGTGAAAGGCCCAGTAGCACAGGTAAATCATTATGTACTCTATTTTATTGTATAATATGAAATTTTTCCATATCTGAGACCATATAAAAAACTGGATGATAATTTCAGTGTATCGATATGCAAGTGAAATCCTATTTTGTAACATTCATTTCATCTGTAAGATATCCTCTTGAAAATACCATAGTAAATTTAGTAAAAAAGTTGAAATTTCCTTTGATCTTATCATGGTGTTACTGCTCGAATTTGTATGTTATATTCTCATGCAACTTGTGGTCCTTTCATGAATTTCCTAATTAATTTCGGATCTTAATAATGATTTTTTGATTTTAATACTTAATTATGATCATTAGGTACATATATTTAATTCATAACTCCAGTTACACACTCGTAATTTGAGAAGGAATATATACTGACGCAGAGGTTCCAAAATTTTTGTTGTCATTTCACTTCATTCACTCTAAAAAATTTGCTAGTTACGGTTGATCCCCTGTAGGTACCCTCTACAATAGTACACATAAATATAAAGAGTATACAGTATACACAGTACTGTATACTGTATAGAAAACTGCTTAAAAATAAACTGCCTACATTGAAAGAGCTACAGTGATAAGTCAAACCATCAATACAGTTCTTTACTGGCTAGAAACTAGATAAATACCCGTTCATTTGAAACAGCTGTTCTCCAATTAATAACCCAATTTTTTTGTCGCGCCAACGAGATTCCAATCGAGTGTCTCGGGAACCTCAGGACGTCCAGGTGAACCACTTTGGAAATCGATAGATTACAAAATGAACACGTTAAAAAGAATATTTATAATCTCTGTTTAGCAATTGCCATATAATATATAATATAAAACAACATAGTTTTCACAAAAGTTTGAATTACTTACAATATTTTATTTGGTTTGGTGCTGCATCATCAAACCTCTCAATATATACTCAGAATGCACTCAAAACATTTTAAGATTTCTTTTATTATGATTAAATAAAAGAAATCTGAAAATAAATTTTTTATTAATGCATCAAAAAAGTTTCAACTTGATACATTCAACATTTTTATAGTGGATATGTGAAATATTTTATAATCTATTAAAATAAATATTTTTCAGATTCAGAAGAATATACCTGTCGATATAGAAATCATTTGGAGAAATTCAAAAGATTGCGTGATCGTATCAGGTAATATGATATCAATTCAGATGTTTTCGGCCGATTTGAAGAAACAAGGAGTTGAAGTCGACGTCATTGGTGCAAACAATATAACAGCACCTTCCAAAGATATTAGAGAAATTGGTAAGAGCATTTTCAAAACAGCTGTTAGTTTCTATGAAAAAGTTTTATTCGCACACATATATATATATATATATATATATATATATATATATATATATATATATATATATATATATATATATATATATGTATGTATGTCTTCTTCTCGCGCCAACGCTTACAGCGTGTATGCGATCAACCAGTCATTCTATAATCCGTAATTGCCCCTCTGTAGCTAGTGCGAATATATCACCCACGTTTTTCACTCCACACCAGTTCTTGATATCGCACAACCATGAATGCCGTTTTCGGCCTGGACCTCTTCTACATTCTATTTTACCCATTAATATTTTTCTTAGGATCTCATATTTATTGCCTCGGAGTATGTGGCCCAAATAAGAGATCTTGCGTTGCTTTATATTTTTTAATAACATTCACTCGACGCCGGCTCTTCTAAGTACTTCCTCATTCGTTATTCGGTCCACCCAAGGAATTTTTAATAACCTGCGGAGTGTCCACATCTCAAAATCCTCTATGTGGTTCATGGATTTTATTTTGAGTGACCATGTTTCGGCCCCATATGTTGTTATGGGCCAAATATAGCATTTTACCATACGAAGTCTTATGTCTAATAATACTTCTCTTCGACATAGATATTTCTGAAATTTAATAAATGTAGTTCTTGCCATCTCCGTCCGTATTTTTATTTCTATTTCGCTATCCAATTGGTCATTAATGTTACAACCAAGGTACTTTGCTGTTCTCTGCTGATGATCTTGATTTTGACATGAATTTTGTCTTTTCGGTGTTGATTTTGAGTCCATATTCCTTACCTATCGTATTAATTTTGTTTAGAAATTGCTGTAGATCTTCCAAATCGTTTGTTAAGATGGCAGTGTCATCAGCATAACGTATATTGTTTATTGGGATTCCGTTTATTTTTATACCTTTTTGCTGATTGTCCAGCGCCTTCTGAAAAATCATCTCAGTATATACGTTGAATAATAGCGGAGACAAAATACATGTATACAAAATATATGTATGTATGTATGTAAAATGATAAGAGACTTCTTATATCATTTGTATATAGTTACTGTTGAAGAGAAAAAGAATTATATCTGTGAATGGGTATCGTTCAAGAGGAAGGGAGAAACTTCATTTCAACAGACATTCCTTTTCAAACTAAGAGAGATATAGTTAAGATGTATTTGTAAAATAATATAAATAGATAGTGTTAAGATACTATAGAATAAAAGGACTTTAAATTGATTTATAAGATTGTACATATCGGATTGTTTTCATCGGAGAGCGGGGTGGTCCATCCCGCTCTCCGATGAAAATTTTAACAAAGAAGTGAAAACTTTGAAACTTCTAGCAAATAATAACGGTGGTTATGATGTAAACATAAAAGATAATCTTATAAGAAAAAAGCAACGGAAAATTCTTATAATTTCAATTTATCCATCAAATTATAAAAAGCGAACAAAAACATTATTTTATTAATTTCTTACCTCAACTCAGCGAAAAAATTTGCGAAAGATCAAAGAAAAAAGAGATAAAAACAGTTTGTACTAACAAAAAAATATTAAGTCACTTTTAGTGAATAATGAAGAAAAGATAAATGTTGAAGACAAAAGCGGGATTTATTAAATTTTTTGTAATGAATGTCTAGCGTTTTATATCGGCCAAACAGGTAGAAAAATGAAAACTCGGGTTGACGAACATCAAAGGTCGTTTTTGAACAAGGTCAATGAAACTGGATTCTCAGAACATTGCATTAACTCTAACCACTTTATAGACTTTGAGAAAACCAAGTGCTTACACGCAGGTGTTAAAGGGAAACGTTTAGACCTTTTAGAGGCAATCGAAATATGCAGTTCTTGGAAGAAAAAAGAAGACATAGTAAATGGACACTTAGATTTTCAATTATCCCCCCTCCTTACATCCATTGTATAGATATAAATTTGTTGTTCGTTCCTTACTGTATTGTAGTATTGAAAATGAACTCACGCTCGAAACATGTTGACAAGTTCATATTGTTAAATATAATCCTGAAATATTAAACAAAGAGTTTAATTTAATTTAATATTTTCTTCTACTGTTGATTGAATGTTCGCTACTTTGGTGAAACACGGTTAAATTTATTTTTCCTTAAAAAATTCCATAAAATTTGCTGTATGATTGTTTCAGGGTATTTATTCATTAAGGTAACAACCAGAAACAATTGTAAAGCAATAATTTTCAATCTTTAATAGTGTTGGCGTTCACTAAATCCATTATAATTAAATATTAACTGAAATTCAAATACTTGAACTTTTGACTTACACTTACAAACGACTTCTTCAGATGCAAACAGGATACTATTCTAATATATACCATGCTAACAGTATTCTGCTAGCATCTGAAGAGGTCGTTTGCAACGACGAAACGCGTCATGTTGTCAATAAGGTGTCAATCAAAAGTTCAAGAGTTTGAATCTTGAATTGGATTATATTCAATAATTCCCAAAAAATCCTTGTGAAACAAAGCCAAGTGTTATTCAGCCAGTACAAAAATAATTTTTTGGTTATTTGTATTACGTTGGTGTTAGCATTGGTGATCTTTGGTGGAAGGAAATTGAATTATATTTAATTCGACAATGTCATTCCCTCAACTAGTTCTGAAAAAACCAATATTCTCTATTATTGTCTTTACCTGATGACTGCTCCTTGATAGATTTTGTTGTATTTTAATTTGTATCTTGAATTTGATTGTACTTAAAAATACTACCTTTGAATATATTTGCAGAATGCTCTCTATTGCAAAATGTTGGGAAAATCATCGTCAAGTCGAAAAGGAGAGGTGTTGGGTGGATTCCATCATCTACCGAAAAACTTGCTTCTCCAGAATATTTCGTGAGAGCTCTTCAATCTCAAATGACATATGATAATTTCAATAGATATATTCTGAAGAACAGTGTTGTTTTGGAAATTGGTTTTGGGGAGTTTACAGAAATAATCAAAAATATAACCGGAAAATCATTGAATGGAATTAAAGTGGCTGAAGATTCAGTAATCAATGGAGAATATGGAATTGTAGACTTTTTGAAGACTTTCGGAAGGTTGGTATTGGAATTTTAATATTCTAACTGCGCCAACTCGTTGATGCCTTATCTTAATATCCTTCTGCTTCATTCAATTCTCAATAACTTCGAAGATTTCGGTTATTTTATTATTCATTGAATATTTCTACCTTCAGCAGAATTGAAATACGACATCTGAATGACAATACAATATGAACTAGTGTTGTCTAAGGGCCGTCGTCGGTTGGAATTTCTTCCTAACGTTTCGCTAGCACGAGTGGCGAGCTTCTTCAGAGGTCGTTCCATTTCTGATTCTGGAAGTGAACTGCCGAATTCTGAATGAATGAATTTACGTTTAGTATTGAATTATATGTGGCATTTTTACATCAATTTTTAAATTTATAAATACAACAAGGAGGGAAGTTATAAGGTCTTTCGACCTTCTTCAACCCTAGAAAAGTTAAAAAAAAATTTTCTTATTATCTGGACAATAGATAATAATAGAAGTTATTAATGCTTTGATTAAGAATGGCCAATTTTGTTGCGGCTTTGGCCGACTTTCTTATTAATTCTTGTACGCAGGTTGTATTTTTATCGCGGCATAGGGGGAGTGGTTTGTTCCGCTTCGGTTGAAATCGGGAAGGGGGTTCGTTCTGCTCCGGTTGGCGCCTTGATATACAGTGGCATCCCTCGTGAATGCCTTATGGTAGGATTCCAGATCGGATTCAGGCTGAGGGTCTTCTCCTTTCTGTTAAAATTGTTGGATTGCTTTCGTATTTCAATGGCTTCCCTGAGCACCCTGTTTTGATATACGTTGACTGATTCCAAGAGCGTACAATCCTCAAAATGTATCCTGAGGTTCCCGTCGCTCAGTGCGTGTTCGTCTACTGCAGACGTCTCAGTTTGTCCTAACCGGCAACTTGCCTTGTGTTCCTTGAGTCTCGTTCCCATTGATCTTTGGTCGCTCAATCTAGATTTTTCCGCAAGGACATGGAATTCGATAGACTCCTGCAGCCGAAAGTGGGCCCATCATGTCCTTCACTGAACCTATGATCTGATGGATCTTCTGTGTAGGTTTGAAGATAGTTCTGACATCGTGTCTTCTCAAAATACTGCCGATTCTGTCTGTGTCTCTTGGAATGTAAGGAAGGTATGCTTGTAAAATCGTCGATCGCTGCTCGGTTTCTTTAGGTCCAGGTGTTCTTACGCACATTGATCCCTCGATGTCTCTCCTACTGCAGCCATTTGCTTCGAACGCAAGTCTCAAGTGTTCCAGTTCTGACTGAAGGTTCTCTGTTTCACAAATTCTTCGAGCTGTGTGAAGCAGAATAACTGGTATAGCCCGCAATTGGAAGCATCCGTTGACACGTTTTTTGATCTCATTAACCCTCCTCAGAACGGCAAGTTCTGAAAAGAGGAACAAGGTGTACGATCCTGAACATAGAAGCAACAACAAGAGAACACTCCTATGGAGGAACTCACCACTGTTATTGGGAGAAGTGATGAGTTCCTAAATCACTTCGAAAACTTAGTGTGATTTAAGTTGAAACGTTGAAGTAAACAGCATATTATGTACCACATTATAGTGCACTAAAAGGAATAAACTGGAGACAACTGGAAAGTTCTCAAGCATTACATACAAAGACATATGTATATATATATATATATATATATATATATATATATATATATATATATATATATATATATATATATATATCATTCAATTTGATATAAATATAAATTGAATTCCAATTTTCAGACTCTATGAGTATGGTTTCAATCCTCAAATTCAAAATATCTATCCCAAAGTCCCGTATCCAGTAAGTAGAGGTACACCTATGATTTCACCGAAAATAAAATGGAAACATTCGGAAAAATATCACGTGCTGGTTTTCAAGGACACAGATTCTCTAAAAACGGGTGAACGAATTATGGCACTCAATTTGACACAGGACGAGTGGCAGTTTGCCAGTGGACATGTTATAGACGGTAAATAACGTTTTTATGTTTTGAAATTAAACGAATGAAAACAATCATACAATTAACGAATCGATATATTAAAATTGGACAAATAATTGAGAAATCTTCGATGTATATAACTATCAACATGTTGCAATTTTCACGTAATAGCAAAAAGAGTATTTCATTTCGTTTCAAAGCATTTGTTTCTTTAAGAATGAATGTTCAATCTTTCAGAAGCACTTTGAGGTTGTGCGAAAGTTGGACTTAAAGTTTAACGCCAATTTCGAACGGCCCAGGAACACGGTGGCGCTCGAATACACCAGCACCAATAAGCCGAGGGCGTATAGGGTCACTTTACCGCTCGACTAGTGATCCTCCAAATTTCTACATAATATAATATATTATATATGAATAATATCACATAATAATGATGGATTAAAACGTTTTGGTTGTATATATCGAACACGTTTAATTATTCATCGTATTTTAATATCAGCATAATGAACTATGCAATTGATAACTTCAACAAAAACCCCTAAATTTAATAATAATCCAGTTCAAGTAAATGCTGACTATAACTCACCTGAGGAATGATTACAAAACTTAGAGTTATATCAAAATAACTTCAAGAAATATAATTTTGAAGAATATACAAAAGATTAATGTTCAACGAATGACTTAATGAATTTATCGAATAATACTAATCAATACAACACAACCTTATAAATGAACTTTTAATACTCTTCAAACTATCAAAATCAATATGACATCAAACGAGTGAAAAAAAGTTTTACAATGTTTTCAAAATATCAATTTTCAAAATTATATTATTTAGCTTAGAGTGAGATTCTGAAGGCTTTGTTTCCGTGGCAAAATATAATTCAGAAGCGAATTCTGATCCGGTATATTCCCCTGATATGCGTGAAAACCAAAATTACCAATCAGTGACAACTATTCCTTCTGAAAAATGCTCCATCGAACCTGCAACGAAACGTTACCGACGAATAAAATTTTTCAGTTCGTGCTGTTACTATTTAGGAGAACTATTTTGAATGATGAAAATGCTTGGCAAATAAGCAGAGCTCTATATACTCGTATTTATAATATTTTTTGAAGAAACAAATACAAGTACTTGTTCTTTTTCAGGCCGAACTCTGTTCCCTGCCACAGCTTACTTAAAAATCGTTTGGGACACCCTCACAGCAATGAAAAGTTTATCCGAATCAGACACGTTTGTGGTATTTGACAATGTGAGATTCAATAGAGCGACACCTATGAGCAGGGATTTCACTGATTTCGTCATAATGATTCAAGGTGTAACAGGTAATTTTGAGGTAGGTAAAAAGTATTTGCTACTAACATATCAATATATTAATAGTTATATAATCTTCCACGATAATTCCTCAGAGTTATAATTATTCCAAAATTAGCCTATTAAATAATAGATTAATTGATACACTTGGTTTTGTACAGTTAGTAGTGATTTGCTGTGAATACGCACTGATCTCGTTAGTGGAATGTGCTCTGACATGTTCGAGAGAGTTTATCTTGTTTTTCGATAGAGGGAGCTGACGTAATTTGCTTTAACTGATAGATGTTTTCCTTATTCTGAGGAGGTAGGGCCTAGGTGCGTTTGGCAAGCACGTAAATATTTGATTGTTTGGCTGCATACTACTGATGATTTCCATCATACCAACAGTTTGTGAAAATATTGACATCTTGAAACAGCCATATATAGTGCTTCCAACACGTTCAATGGGCTTCGAAATGACCTAAATATTCAGTTTTGAAAGTAAGAGGTTGTGTTTTCGTTGACAATCTTTCTTAGAGAGGTCTCTGATAGTTTTATTCGAAATATTTCTATATTTCGAATAAAACTATAAAATACTGGGTATGAAGAATTATACTTTTCATATTGAAAATTTACAAGTGCAACGATTATACGGATAGCATTTATTTCTTGTAGTATATTATTTCTATATATATATATATATATATATATATATATATATATATATATATATATATATATATATAATATATATATATATATATATATATATATATATATAATGATGATGTTTACTTTTATAGGTTAAATAACACACGAACTGTTTCGAAAAATCTAACTTCATAGTTTTGGGTACAAGTAAAACTCTTAAAACCAATAAAAATGAGGATTATTGGATTATTTATTAACTATAAAGATTAATGAACAAAAAATTAGAAGAGAAGAAACAGTAAAATATTTAGGAGTTATGTTAAACAAAAAATTGAGTTTCAATGATCATGTTGATTTCATATCATATAAAGTTTCTAAAAAAATCTATTTTTCGAAATGAATAGGAAAAAACCTGTCGACATATGTGAAATTATTGTTGTTCAAATCAATAATAATGCCACATTTTGAATAGTTCTCCACAAACTTCTTCAAAAATTCCAAAAGTTACACAATAGAGCCATGCGAACCATTTGAAAGTCCAATAGATATAGCCCTGTCAAAATTATGCTGAACTCTTTGGAACCAATGTCTGTTGAACAAAGAATACTCTTTGCTTCATATGTATTCATATTCAAAATGAAAAATCAGTTGCTGCCATGTAATGTAATGAAAAATGTTAAAATTGTCACTGAAATTCATGGGTATAATACTAGAAATACTGATAGTTTTTGTATCCGAAGTTGTAAGCTATCTAAATCCAAAAATAGAATATACTATGACGAATTTGAGGCCTTCAATAATTTGCCAAATATATTGAAAACTAGTACTAGTATTAAGATATTCAAGCGTGATCTTAGGAAGTATATTTTGAATAATGAGATAGGTATATAATGAAGAATTGACAGTTCAAAATATGTAGATTTTTTGTATAGCTTCAGCTAAATGAATATCATTATTATTATAAGTATAACTTTCTTACTTACTTTCTAACGAATTATTCAAAAGAATATTTCAGCAGAGCTGGCTATGTGAAACATGTATAATGTCTCCATTATCCTTCAAGACATAAATGTTAGAAAATATTTAAATCAGGGCTTACAATTATTGGATACGCAAAATAGTCACTGTTTCGTACTTACTCCTGAATTCTCATAATAATTCCCATACTGCGAATATTAGAGGTCAGACTTCTAGGATTACATCGATATGCATTTTGGCTATATTTCTTTCGTTACGTAATGTATTATGATGACCTTATACTAATGATCCAATGTTATGGGATTTCTAACATCAGCATTTTTTGATGTGATAGCTGACCTTGTAGTTGTTTGATGATGATTACAGTGAATTCCGTTCATTATTCTTACCTTATTTATTTTTTTTTAGATCATTGAAGGGGGAGTTGATGTGGTTAGTGGTTATGTTCATAACATATCTGATGAAAGGAAGAGAGAATTCTCCGACATTCCACTACCTGCCGAAAAGAAATCTGGACCTATTCCACTAAAAACTAAGGATGTATACAAGGAACTTCGTCTCAGAGGATACAATTATAAGTAAGTAACAAACCTACTCCAAGTTTCTGATATCAGTCATTTTTGTGTAAATAGGTCGTTGACTCCTATGGTCCTAAATCCTGTGGATTAATTACTAACACTTCACCTTTAATAACGACTGTCATCACTATATAGACCCTCTCAACAAACTCGTTAGTAATATCGTTCGTAATATGTAAATTCCTTACCTTGTTTCTCCCCCTCAAGATACACAACAATCAAATATGATCTGTGGTTGAGCGATTCGCATATTTAGCGAAGGAATTCCTAGGCAAAGGAATTCTACAGCAATGTGTGACAACAGATTGCAGGTGGAGTGAATCGAATATTCAATTTTAATGGATTTACATCAAGCAAACGCCAAGTTCGAGTGTTATTTTGTGAAAAAAAGAAAAGCCAATTTTATCTTCTTATATTCAAAATGATAAACTCAAACGGATTCAACATTGATCGAGTTCAGAATGAAGAAATTCAATGTTAGTTCATAATATGTAAGGAATTCCGAGCGAAAACATCCCGTGATATATAGGTATTTCACAGAAACTATCACGCAGTGACGAGATCAGGGTGGGATTCTATTTGAATGGGTTTATATATCATGTATATTTGTCCGTTTGTATATTTATAATGTATAGTGTGATGTATCTATATGTAAAGGGATTCATTTAGAGGTATTTTTTTTGAGTAAAAAAAATTTATGAATTTTTATATATATATATATATATATATATATATATATATATATATATATATATATATATATATATATATATATATATATATATATATATATATATATATATATAACATCTATATCTATATGTAGAGGATTCATTAAGAGGTATTTTTTTCAATGAAAAAAATCAATAGATAAACAATTTCATTTTATAAACTTTATAATCAAACAAAAGAACCATTGTTTACAATTATTTCTTGAAGATAATTTTTTTCAAATATTCCGACTACGCGAAATTTCCGCGACTACGGTTAACAACGTCCTTTCTGTAATTCCAATTTTGAATGACGCGTATAATTATTTCGAGTGGTGTTTGGCCAATGACTCTAGTAATATTGACCTCCAATGCCTCAATCGTAGCCGGTTTATCCATGTAGACTTTGGACTTTACATAGCTCCAAAGGAAAAAGAGGTGTGATGTCACATATTCTAGCCGGCCAATTCACTGGTCCAAAGCGTGAAATGAAATCTTCGCCAAATCGCTCTTGCAGTAAAGCCATGGTTTCACCAAGTTTTTCATGGTTTCAACTATGGTTGTATGGCAAGTGGAGCGTCGCAAGTGAACAATATCTTTGTCGAAAACAGTGGATCTTCTGCAAGCTTGTCAAAAACGACTGAAACGGAAACGATTCGGAAGGTCAGTCGGCTTCAGTTTTTGCACTAATTGAATTCTGTAAGCTCTTAAAGAAAGATCCTCACGTAAAATACGCCAAGTTTTTGAATATGACAGGCCAAGTCGTTGAGAACGGCGACGAATTGACAATTCAGGGTCTTCCTGTACACTCTCCGCCACCGCCCCTATATTTCCTTCACTACGTGCTGGATGAGGTCTATTTGGTCGAGTATTATCCAGTAATGAATATTTGGTCTCAAACTCACTGATGGTAGAGCGAATTGTGCGTTCGGTAGGCCGATTATGTGGACCATAAGTTGCTCTAAGCGCTCGAAACACATTCCTCGTAGAACGCCCATTTTCGTGAAAAAGTTGAACAATTTTAGACGCTGTGCCGGGCTTCGTCTTTCCATTATGAATTGTCAAACACTACTGAACAAGAATGTTACTTCAGGTGACACCAGGCATAAATCCCAGCCACAAAAAGTACCTCTAAATGACTCACCTTTTATTGGTATAAACGAATGTACCACCATGTCGATCGATTGAAACCATCCTCTGGTTTGATGATTTCAATTTTCTTTTGAATGATTCCTGGAACTTCTGAATGATTTAAAGTAATTATCTGGAACCAACAAAAACATAAGTTAACTTTTTTCTCTAACCAGGATATATTTATCTTGAAGCTGATTTTGCATTTTTCAAGATAATCAGTTATAAATATTCAAAGTTGTTGATTTGATTGTTTTTCAAGAGGTGCGTTTAAGGCCATCGAAGAAGTGAATTGTGATGCAACGATTGCATATATCAAGTGGGAAGGAAACTGGGTAACATTCATGGATAATATGCTCCAAGTCAAAATTCTTCAACTTGACACACGGCTTCTATATGTTCCAACTGGTATCAAGAAATTGACTATAGACTGCAAGTACCATCTACAATATGTGGAATCTTTTGGAGAAAATCCTATTTTGCCTGTATATATTTCCAAAGACGCTGGATTGATTAGGTAAGATCATTCTTTCTACAGAATAAATTTGTAGAATTAACAAAAGGTCCTGACTTTTATTTCGTGATCTATTATTTATTTATTCCAAGGAAACTTAATATTTTTAGGCAATAAAAAGTATCCTATGTACAATTCCACTCGAATACTAAAGTACCTGAATATATTATGTCTTTCCTTCCGTTCACTCCATCATGGGAACTTGTTTCATAAACTTGGTTCCTTCTGGGTGAAATATTATGATATTCCACCTGTAACCCACATGCTCAGAGATACCAGGTTGACCACACAACCACAATTTCGAAATTGAATAACTTCTCTATTTATATCAAAACCAAAAACAGGAAATCGTAAATTTTTTGGAGTATAAAGTAATCTTCATCATTCTCGGTCAATTAATTACCGCTTTTCTAGAACGTCAATGCAGAGAATAATTTCGACAGCTTAGTCTGTGAAAAAAAAGAGCTTCAACAATATCCCTGTTTTCTATGAAAAAAAAGCTTTCATGATATCACAGACTTTCGTCAATTTCTATGCCACATTTCCTTAATTCTTCTTTGTTCGATTTAGTGTGATTGAGGAACATGCTTCTATCCAAATATCCAATATTTTACATTTATCATTAAAATTCATTGATTGTGAAAAAATGATTTTCTGTTCGGGGTACAACTTCAAGTTTGTTCCGTTTGAAGATTTCTGGACAATTGTCTTTCTGAATTTCTTTTGAACAATTCGTTGAAATCAATCATTTCAGATGTGGCGGAATCGAAATAAGAGGACTCATGGCCAGTTCAATAGTCAGAAGAAAGCAACGTGGCACTCCTGTTCTGGAAAAATATGAGTTCGTTCCGAATGAAACTGATATGAGTTTGTTGGACTCTCTTCGTGTAAATATGCAAATTGGTTTGGAAAATCTACAGGGACTTAAGGTTTGTTGAGAAGATTCGATTTTTTTGAAATTCACTCCTATGAAAGTTCGTTACAAACAACAACACAGAATTCGTATTTTTATACAGTGGTGATTATTGACAATTCGAATATTTATTATGGTTGAGAGTACGAATGAAACCAATAAATTCATCAGTATTGATTTCGAATTAAATTTCAACATTCAAAAATTCATTTCAGCATAAGATGAAGCCTTATTGGCCAAATGAAAAAAAACTTCCCAATTTGTACTATGAAAATGTTTCATGTGCTCAATACTATATTGTCTACTCATAATTCCCGAAATTTTTGCAAAAGAGCATAAATTTTTTCTTCGTCACCATAGTTAGGCTATTTCAATGAATAATTATTTATATTCATATTACCATGTGTCAATTGGCCTAGTAGTCGAGACACGTTAATTCAAATGAAAAAACTAATAAAGCACCGAGGTACTTCATTTTCACATTGTTCTCGAAAATAGAATAAGAATGACGTTGTTTCCTATTCGCTAACAATGAATGTAGTTTTAACTCTATTTGGAAGTAGACAACATGAGATGAATGTACTCGAATTGTTTGCGACGTAGTTTCATTCATTCCCTCGAAATTACCGAGAAATCCTTCAAGTCTGCAAAGTAGTTAACAAGTAACATTCGTTGAGGTCCTTACTGTTTCAAACGTGATCACCTATAATGGGTTTGATGATGAAGAGTTATGACCAATGAAGAAATAAATATGAATATATTTTTCCATATTGAATTAAATTAAACTCTTGGCCTAATAATTCACGATTATCTTTAATAACATGAATTTGTCAACATGTTTCGAGCGTGAGCTCATTTTCAAGACTCAAACTCACGCTCGAAATATGTTGACAAATTCGTGTTGTTAAATATAATCGTGAAACATCAAGCCAAGGGTTAAATTCAATTTGATATTTAATTATGTTTCATCAAGAGTTATGCGAGAATTCAATCTCAGTCATATTTTTTATCTTTTCTAGGTGTGTATCTCGAAAAAAAACTCAAGTGTATTATTTCCTCGAAAAATGTTTTTGGGTAACGATAAAAGCAGCAAGTCCGAAGAATTGCCTCAGTTATTCGCCAATTTTTTCCAGAGCGTGTACGAGCCAGCTCGACATGTCGGCGCGAATCGCGAAGATGTCGGGGACATATATCATAATAACCTCATGTCAGTTGTGACATCTCAGAGTGTGATTGAAACTGCACTGAAAGCACTTGATGAGACTAAAGGACCGGATCCTGATGGCATAACTCCGCTTTTTGAGGAGCTGCGCTGCTAGTCTGTCTCTTCTTTTGCATCTTATTTTTGATAGACCTCTCAGAACTTCAATTTTCCTCCCCAAAATATGAAATCTATAAATCCTATTTTCAAAGGAGTAAATGAAAATTGTTTTGAAAATTAACGACCTATCAGCATCATGTCAGCAATTCCTATGTTATTTCAGAGCCTTGTTCAAGCTGTGATAAGCTATATGAGTAGGTACATAGCTTATCACGTAAAACCAATGATGAATGCAAAAAACACGTACATTGGAAACAAATCTTCTTGATTTTACGTAGTATTTGCACAAGCACTTGAATTGTCGGTCTCAGGTAGATGTGATTTATATCGATTTCAACAAAGCGTTTGACAGAGTGTTTTGCACGACATTAATTAATAAGCTTGCTCAGGCCGGTATTAGCGTGGATTTACTTAGATAGTTGCTGTCATACATAAATAAAACATCACAATATGTCTCAATAAATGGAAGATCTATATCTTTCGTCAGTACTTTAGAAGTTCCTCAAGGGTCTCACCTAGAACCCTTATTATTCATAATGTATGTTAACATCTGGACATGTTTTAGGCATACCGATTTTCTGATGTATGCGGACGACCTTAAGTTCCTTCAGACTATTAATTCCTTGGAGGACTATACGATGATGCAGGATGATCTGAACAGGCTTAATATTGTAAAGACAATTTTCTTCTATTAAATCTTCCAGAATGCCGTTAGGTAATCTCTATTGAGAGGGTCTCTATTGTGTTGATGTGCAGCTGTTAACTGGGGTTGACTGGATCAAGGATTTAGGTGTTTATTTTGACAGTAAACTTCTATTTGATAAACATATTGAATATATGGGGTCCTTTTTTGTGTTTGATCCGTGGATCATAACCTGATCCTATAGGCCGCTGGACCACTGAAGTTCATTCGAAGTTTTCTCAGTGGCAGGACACAGAGGGTTCTCATAACCATTAATGGTGTCTTCTATCAAAAGAAAAAGTAAAGACTAGTGTACCTCAAGGCCATACTGGGTCCTCTCTCATTTATTATATACATAAATTCACTTCCACAGATCACCTCCCTGGAAGTAAGCAAACCTATAATGTACGCCGATGACACGAACTTTCTCGTAAAATCCTCAGATGGTGTCATCAGAATGCGCAAAAATCGTAAGTGATGTAACCCAGTGGTGCAATAACAATAGATTGGTTCTGAATCAACAGAAAACAGAATGTGTATTTTTCTGCACTGATAAAACAAAGAGAGCTCTTCCTGGGACTTTAGGCGCATTGGAGATTGAGGTGAGTGACTCTGCAAGGTTTCTTGGTGTTATCCTGGACAAGCACTTGAAATAGGCATCTCATATCGAGCAATTGAGAAAGAAATTAAATGGTGTAACATACTCTGTCTATGCTGAGGGATCAAGTTGGTTTTGAGACATTGGAGCTGCTCTACTTTTCAAATTTTCAATCGATCATGTCTTATGGTATAATAATTTTGGGGCAGCTCTACTCGGATGTATCGTATTTTCGTCTCGCAGAAATGGGCTTTAAGAACTTCTCGAAGGCTCAGCTATCGTCAGTCTTGTCGTGGCTTATTTAGAAAGACAAACGTCCTTACAGCACTTGGTCTTTACATATACAGGTTGTTGCTGTTTATTCACAAACACAATCAACTTTTCAGTCAGTATGTAAACATAAATGCCACCAGACAAATCCAAACTTACCTCTTCCCCATACATAACAGCACGTATCGAGAGAGGAGTGTGGAGTATATGGCCATCCGACTTTTCAATTATCTACCTAAAAAATTTCGGGTCATATTCCACTTTAAAATATTCAGGAGAAGGATCTATGAATTCATTTCAGAATGTGAGCCGTACAACATCGAGGAATACAGGGTTTTCAGTGCGAAAAATCATTTGAGATGCCATTTGTTTATGTCTTGTTACATTTTGACTTTTTTAATATTATTTGTACAACCATTTGTATAGATATTTTTGAAACAAATAAATATTATTATTATTATCATTATTATTATGTAGTGAATAGTAGTAATAGAACGCTGGGAATTATATTTCGCCAGTGTAGACCATTTGAGAGCAATAGAACCTTTCTGTCAGATAGCGGAGTTTTTGCCTTAAGTATGCGTGCTATGGAAGACTGAAGCGTAATATTTTTGGCCTACAGATTAAATTAACATATAAGGATATGTTATATTATTTTTATTCAGTAAATACTGAATTATACACCATAATTTGAAGCGTTATATATTAAATTTCAACTAATAATTTTCTTTTTGCGTTTTGAAGTTGAGAATTGTGGAACTAATAGATGAGGCCACCGAGGAAGGGAGTGAACCACTTGGACCAAAAATATTCGATGTGTATGCTGATATACCAATGATCCATCCAAATATAGTGGTTATAACAAAGGATGAAACGGAGCTACCAAACGTTACAGTTGAACGCAAAGATCTACGCACAGAAAACGATTGTCATCTTGTGGTTGGAAGCAAGATCTTACAGAGGGCTATGGTGAGTTTTCAGAATTATAGATACGAAATAATTCGAAGTCTGTTTAGTTATAATAGTAAATGATATATTTCTTCAGGTGATGCAACAAGCCTTTTCAGTACTCAAGGAGAACGCGTTCATTCTTTCACGGGAAAGTCTCGATTTTGATCCGAATAAAGTAGAAAAACGAGACCTAGAAGGCATAAGTATTTTTACTATACACAATACGGGAACAGAAAAACTGGTGTATTTCCGCAAGACATCAGATCGAAAAGAATACACTGTTATTAATGTTTCAAATAAAGATGAAAATTTCGAATGGTTGCCCTCTCTTCAAAAGTCGATGAAGAATAATGAGAACATTATACTTTATGCCCAAAATGAGACATTGAATGGTCTCTTAGGATTCTTCAACTGCATAAGAAGGGAACCTGGAGGTAAGATTTTAGTCTTGTCATTACACAAATTCTCAATTTGATTGAAATAGATATTCATCGAATGTCTATACGCAGACAAAGTTGTTTTGGATAACTCAAAGTAATCACGTTTCAAGGAAAACTTGATACGTTGCCAAGAATAGGTGATATGTGGCCAAGAAGAAATACTACTGTATCTATTCGATTACACTACAGATAATTTTTCATTTAAAAAATTAGGGGTTTTTCGTTACGAATAAACAGTGCAGTTATAACTACAATACAATTACTACAATATAGTGTTCAGTAGGACACGACTTGAAAAAAAAGTTTGTAAGAGTAGCCTCTTTTTTTGTCCTGAGCCAGTACAATGTCCCACTTCAAATGAGACGAGGCGTACTGAACCAGTTGAAGTTATTATAGTACGAAATATGCGCGCCTTCTGGCGCCTCAAATGTCACACGCGACGTGTTTTGTCATGTCATTTGTTTGTTTAGTACAAATATTTTGAAATTATAAATCTTACAAGAATAAAAAATGAATTTTATGTGTTTTTAGTCTGTTAAGTACTCTAACCAAATGATAACGATTATAAAATTTCTTACCTAATATACCTATTCAAAATAAACGCGAAAGTTTGTGAGGATGGATGTGGGATGGATGTGTGTTTGATACTCTTTTACGCAAAAGGTACTGAATGGATTTTCATCAAACTTCACAAGAATATAACTTATACTTACATCATAATAACAAATAGGTTATAATTTATAGATGCGGTTAATTATCCAAAATATAAGTAATATAAAAAATCTTTGAATTTGTACGACTAGATGACGCTGTGCGATATGGTTTATTCGATATTATGGAAAAAACCCGCGGGCGACGTCACAGGGCGGGCTGCTAGTTTGTCAATAAAAAAGTAAATAAACTATTATAAAATGAAAATATAATAGAGAAAAAATAAATTACAAATTACTATTCAAAAATAAGTGTTAAATAATATCTATATCCACTTCAAAATCAGAAATATCAAAAAAAATACTAATTAAATGGCACTCTTTAGAGTCTCTAAACAACGTTAGATTATTATTTCATTTTTCAATACGCGCCTCCTGGCTGGCGCCTCGCCTCGCATGGAAGACAATATATTTCTCTCTCGCTCAAAATGTCAGACGCGACGAGTGTGACGTGATCACTTGACGTGCTTGTCCGCTTCTTTTGACCGCGACAAAAAAATTGAAGTAGTACAATCGAGGCACTCTAACATTTTGACGTCATATCCGGGACAAATGAAGCGCCTCGTGTATGTTCTACTCAACATTCCTACAATACAAGACCCTAGCCCTCGAATCAGTCCTGCCAAGCAGTAAGTCGATACTAGTTTGATGCGCAGTAAATAGCGTTCTCTGGCATTTTATGTCATGGATTCTACTGAAATAATTGAAATGAAGCACACCACTACCCATTCAGATATTCGAGGGTATCTAGTTCAAACAAAGGTACAAGACGTGATGAGGCCTTAGTTGTACCTCTCGCGATTTTTCGATTTGGGTCGAAAGTTTTTGAGCAGAACCACTATTTCGCATATGTTTTTCGTACCAACTTCACATTAACAACATATTTCCTCAATACTTTCCAAGTATATACTATGGATTGGTTAATGTTATCTCTTTTCTTCGCAAATTTTGTAGCTTCTTTATTTTTTATGGCAATAATCCTTCAAAGGAGTGTTGTCGTACAATGTTTTATCATTTTGATTGCTTAATTCACCAGTATGATACCACAAATTTTTTAGTAAATTTAATGGTAGGTTCACCATTTGGTTCTTATCATTGAGATTTTTCTCAAAATCCAATTCAAAATCGTTAAATGAAATATACTCTCTCAAGAACAGATGATGTGCTCAATGAATTCGTTTTGAATCCGGAGTATTTTATCTACATTCGAAAAAAACACTTTGTTGGAATTTTTTCATTGCAAAGGGTATTTTTTTTAGAGGAATAGAACTTTAAATTGCAATAAAACAACGACGGATCATTCGAATGAGAAGAATTTTTTTTTATTCGAAAGATAATCTTGTGACATTACATTTTGAATATGATTTCGGGCATATGACCGCCATGGGTGGCTCGGATGTAGTCCAATCTGGACGTCCAATTTTCCATGACTCTTTCCAACATTTGTGGCCGTATATCGGCAATAACACGGCGAATATTGTCTTCCAAATGGTCAAGCGTTTTTGACTTATCCGCATACACCAATCACTTTACATAGCCCCACAGAAAGTAGTCCAGCGGGGTTAAATCACAAGATCTTGGAGGCCAATTCACAGGACCAAAACATGAAATTAGGCGGTTACCAAAGGTGTCTCTCAATAAATAGATTGTGGCACGAGCTGTGTGCCACACAGTTGCGTCGTCTTGTGGAAACCACAGCTCTTGGATATCATAGTTGTTCAATTCAAGAATGAAAACATTAGTATTCATGGCTCTATACTGATCACCATTGACTGTAACGTTCTGGCCATCATCGTTTTCGAAGAAGTATGGACCAATGATTTCACCAGCCCATAAAGCGCACCAGTAAGTTTTCCTGGATATAACGGTGTTTTGACATACACTCGAGGATTATCTTCACTCCAAATGCGGCGGTTCTGTTAGTTGACGTAGCCATTCAACAAGAAGTGCGCTTTATTGCTAAACAAAATTCTCTTATGAAAATCGGGAACAACGGCAATGTCGTTTTGGGCCCACTCGACGAATTTACTCCTTGCTTGATGATCGTTTGACTTCAATTCTTGCACGAGTTGGATTTTGTAAGCACGCAAACCAAGATCTTTCCGCAAAATCTTCCATAAAGTGGATGGACACAGATCCAACTCCTGTGCTTGATGGCGCAAGGACTCATTCGGGTCTTCCTCAATGCTACGCTCTACAGTAGCAATAGCTTCTTCTGTACGCACAGCACCGTACGGTGTCTCTGGGGACGCGAGTTATCAATAAGAGTAAACGTGGTGCAAAAACGTTCCATGGTTAATCGAATGAACTGCTCTGATGGACGATTTTGTCAACGATAAAATGGACGTAGTGTGCGATACGTATTCCGCATAGAACTATTATTTTCGAAATAAGATTGCACCATTTGCAAGCGTTGTTCAGGAGTGAGTCTATTCATAATGAATTGGCAAACCAAACTGAGAATAAATCACTTCTCAGCTGTTAAATCGGTCGCAGTCTTCAACAGTAATGCCAACTTAAAGTTCTATACTCCAGAAAAAAACACCCGTTATTTATGTGAATATTCGGAGCTGAAAATTTTTTACATAACACAACCATACATATGATGAAATTCATCTATCAAACACATTATGTGATTAATTTTTTCCCTGCAATTTTTTTCGTTCGATGAGAAGTCATGATAAATAAAAATAGTTATAAAATAGGCAATAAAAATAGTTCTCTCTAGAGTTAAAAGTTAGTTTCCTCTAAAAGCTTCAACGTGTTAAATCCGTTTGTTATACTAGCAAGAAAGATCATATTTCTATTATGTCTCAAATCGATTGTCCACCATAAATAACACCAAATTTGAATGATTATTGCACTGAAACAGTTCGTGTCACTTTCAGGTGTCAATGTCCGCTGTGTTCATATTTATGGTAATGAGGCACCTTCATTCGATCCTAGTCATCCATTCTACAAAGAACAGCTGGAGAAGAATTTCTCAATCAACATATACAAAAACGGAAAATGGGGAACTTATCGCCATCTACTAATGAAAGATGTGGAAGAAGTAGAAGCCGAGCACTGTTTCGTTAATCAAATGACTAGAGGAGATTTATCAAGTATCAAATGGTTTGAAGGTCCTCTCAATTCAGAAACAGAAATGCCGAAGGAAAAGAGTTTAGTACAGGTAATTTAAAACTTTGATGTGTCGATGTAGAAGCACTCAAAATAACCGATCACTTCAATGTTTCCATGACTCCAAAATATATTCAAACATTCGGTTGGTATGCGATAGATTTCTGAGAATGTGATGTCACTAATTCATCAAATTTGCTAACAGCGTCTAGAGAAAATTTTTCATTTTACAATTGCTTGAAAAAACTAACTCTAAATTTACATACTCCATTAGATAAGTTACTTCAAATTAAGTGGCTGTGTATGTCCTAGTAATATCACACACATTAGAAATCCATGACAACATAACCCAATTTGCTGCATTACTTTAATGTATCCACGGAAACTGCATGAGATCGCCCTATGCTGGCCTAACATCCGCTAAGAATCCTTAGCTCATTCTTAGGAGAAACCTGAAAATGTATATCAGACGCACTTGGCACATAGTTCCATTGCATCTGGATAATGACTGTGTTTAACTGAAATGAAAAGTCGAGAAATATCGAATTATGAACTCAGCATCAATATGATCACAGGGTTGAAGAAGGTCGCGAGACTTTATAATCTCCCACCTTGTAATTAAAAATTACGATGAATTTCAATGTTAACAATAATCTCAATAAAACGTCTTTTCATTCATTCATTCATTCATTCAATATAATCATAGTACCCACTCGAACACATCGATTTCATTCTTCACGATGCTTAATCACTCAATCTTAAAATATTTTTTGCTGTGATTTTTGGATAATTTTTACCTTTAGAATATATGCGGAGTTCATGAGTCTACGGAAAATACGGAAAAAAAATCGTCCATTCAAGATATATGCATTTTTCAATCTTGTCGCCACTGACTGCAGAACTCTTTCAAACATGAGTGATCGTTTCGAATTGAAACAGTTCTCATCACATGCAGAAATGATTTAATTTCACAATTTCGTTCAATTTATTTTCTATTCAAGTAGAACGAACAAATGATTTCAGAGATTTCCATTACAAGATCTTCGAAAATCTTGTTTTCAACTATATCAATCAATGTAAAAAAAGCGGTAGTTCAAATATAATCACCATACAAGATATTCACAGAATAGGTCGAAGAATCATCGCTTGCAGTAACACCATGTAGATATTTGAATTATGATCATTTTGAAGAAGAAGTTTGTTCCAAATGGGAGATTATATATAATCAAACAATATTTAGAATTTTCTCATAATTTAATATAAATACACATGACCACGTTTCAAATTACTACTTCTTTATCGAATGCTGAATTAATACTAAGTATTAATTCAGCATTAGATAAAGAAGAAGTACTTCGAGACGTCGTCATCCGTATTTATATTAAATAATGAGGAAATTTTAACTATTTTGTATTGAATATTTAGAATTCAATGATAATTTAATATAAATACGCATGACTACGTTTCGAAGTACTACTTCTTTATCAAATGCTGCATTAAAACTCAGTATTAATTCAGCATTTGATAAAGAAGTAGTACTTTATCAAATGCTATATTCTATATAGCATTTATATATATATATATATATATATATAATATATATATATATATATATATATATATAATTTTATGAGACGCATTATATAAGAAGATATAACTTTTTATTCTCATTCTAGATGGGATATTCTATTCTAGGTGTACTACAGTTCAGTCAACTTCAGAGATATCATGACAGCTTCAGGTCGTATTAATGCTGACGTTATTTCAATGGATCGAATGGAACAAGAATGCGTTCAAGGATTTGAATTCTCTGGGCGAGATAATACGTAAGCATTCAGAGTCTTTGAAAGCATTTTTTGATTCCCTTCAAAAACTATTTATACGAAAAGGCATTTCATGATGAATTGGAATTGAATAGACAGCGTCTGCTCATACAAAAAACGTTATCGTTTAGAAAATAAAAATATCTCCACGATTTGGTGCACATAAATGAAAAAATCAAGATATATACCAAACTTTGTGTCTATGAAATATTTTGTGAATTTGTGGTTCTATCTGGTGATGTGTTCTTCCGTTTTTGTAAAGATTTAACATCATTACATGATATTTACAGAACGTTATGGAAGATAGTCAGTGAGCAGGTAGGGTCTGAGGGAAATTCAGTCTCCATAAATCTGAACTGGAGGGGAACCCTGGAAACTGAGAGTTCAAAACTTGCTGATATCCTTGTGAAATATTTTGTATTTGTGGGGCGCACACTGTGGTGTTATTATTTTGGATCTAATATGATTCTTTCACCCACAATATGTGACTTCTCATGTAAATCATTGTTCTTGAAACTCGCCAATGAGTCATCTGTCCTGCGTATGATAAATGATATGAAAGCATGTAGCACGGTTGACCTGGACGGCCTCAGTACCAATGTAATTATGCTCATTTCGGAGGATACTGCCAGTAATCTGGTTAATCTGATAAACAAATCATTTACTGAAGGAATTTTCTCTAATATTTTGAAGGAGGCTGTAATGGTTGCAGTGTCAAAAATATACATATGACATTTTCCCACAATTATCAACAGATTTCAGTTCTCGGTGGAATCTCCAAGGTACTGGAGTATGTTTTCTATGCTCAGGTTGTGGATTTTCTTGAAACCAATGACCTCATTTCATCTTCGCAGCATGTTTTTCAGTTCGGCGTAAACTGCAGCTACCTAGATATTCAACATAATTTATAAGAAATTATACGAAGAATCTATAGTTGTTGCGTTATTATTTGACTTGAATAAGGCAGTCGACATTATGTGTTCAAATATTGCTGTTAAGAAGTTTTACAATTTCGGCTTACGTTGTGTTTGTTGTGATTGGTTGATGTCTTATTTGAAAGGTAAAAGTTTAATAGTACGCGGGTGTATGTCTGAGGAATGTGTGACTGCGTTGGGTGTCCAGCAGGGGTCAATACTTGGGCCACTATTGTTTTGTTTATGAACGACTTGCCTCAATATATTCGAACAAGTAATGCTTTCATGTATGCAGATGATATATCAGTTGTGCTCTGGGGGTCCTCAACTGAAGAAGTTGTGGTAAAAATTGAGAAAATATGTGACAATGTAGAGGCATGGTGTCAGCTCAATCGATTGATTCTCAATGAGGGTAAAACGGTGCAGCTACAGATTCATAATACCAGGCTACCTAGGAATACCTTGGTGAATACCAATAACCAGAGAATATTTGAGATATTTTCTTGACTTAAGGTGGAAGTCTCATGTGGATCATGTTTGCAAAAACTCCGTAGATGCTACTATGCTCTTCTCCAGTTGAGGACTAGTATTGGCCGAAATGATTTTATGGGTGTATGCTATTCAATCGAACATATACACCAATTCCCTAATACTCTGTAATGGGGACTTTGAACTGATTGGAAGAGGGTTTTCATTGTGCAAAAGAACATTATAAAGATATTTTTTCGTCTCAAACCCCTTAATCCTGTAGGAAATATTTTATAGAAACTAAAATACTAACTCTGCCTTCTATTTTTCCTCAAAGCAGCTATGTATATGAGGCAAAATTTGCTTTTTTTTAAACTGGGGGTATCATATAGCACTAGAAATGGAAGCAAGTTACTTTGTTCTAAGCACAAAAGTGCCTTATATGAGAAGAGTCCCAAGTATGTATCTGTGGCCATATGCAATAAATTACCAGAATATGTTACTAACTTCAATGAAAAAGTTCAAAAAAAATTCAATAAAGAATTTTAATCCATTATTATATCAATTTGGAAATGAACGCTCTTCCATTTTTTTAATTTGATTTTTACTTTGATTTTCAGTTCACATTTATTTCAATTCTTTGTCATGATAAAATGACCAAAAGTTCATTTCTAAAACATAGGCATATTTTCAATAATATTCGAGTATATTTTTGAAGTTTACTGACTAGATTCTGCTCTATTCTCTAGATTCTAATATAAAGTATTCTAAAATTAATACTTTAAATTCAATTCCTGAAAACGAGCAACCCTGTTATATAGTATGCCCTTGCATACTAAAATACATACATTTTAAACCATTCTCGAGAATAGTCATCATTAGGAACCAGATTATATGCATTTGCATATTTGCCAATTTATTCGCATATTTGCGCTATTCTCAACGGTAAAAGGAAATTTTACTTAAGATAATAATTATTAGAATGATCATATTATCGGTACATTCACAATATTTTTCCGAGTGCCGTGCACTTTCTCTGCGATGAGAAATACAATCGAAAGTGAAAATAAAAAAGTATGTTTTGGACAATGAGTCCAAAGGTGTTCGGTAGGTTTTTTGTGACTTTGAAGACACATTGAACAATAATGTGGGTATAGAACGTCTGTTTTGAATTGATAATTTCATTAAAAGATCTCCAGAACTTTTTCAAAAACTATAAGTGCCAACATAGCACGCAAGTCCAAATTCTACTCAGTTGCCTCAGAGGATGTGGACGAAGCAACTTTTTTCGGATACAAAAATATTTCAAATGATCGAAGACAAAATCTTACTACCGAAAATTTCGAACAACAATTGATTGTTCATGTTTAAAAATATATTGAATAATTTCAATATCATGTAATGTTACTGCAATGTTTAATGTAACCTATGATCGTCTATCATAGTCAAAGGTTGATACTTGTATGCTGATTTTGAAATGAAAAAAATTAAAATTTTTTCTTGGTTCCCAATATTCTTCATTTGACTTTGCATCTCTTGGAGATACATAATCATATTCTGAGGAATTTTTTGCATATTTCGAACATTTTAATACATATTTGCATGAATTTAATGAGTTTTTATGCTGCATACAATCCGGACTCCACTCGTCATTATTGTCAATCCCCAGCATCAATCATCATCAATATAAATCGGTTCGCTCTGCAATTTATACCTACTCTTTCAGTGGAACAAGAGTAATGGGAATGATTGTTCATGGAGCTCTGTCAACTTTAATAGCTGCAGATAGTTATTCTCTTGTAAAAGTACCCGAGTGTTGGACTTTGGAACAGGCTGCCACAGTTCCAGTTGTATATGGAACTGTCATTTATGCGCTTGTAGAGGTAAGATTTATAAGCTGTTGCTTCTGTGATATACATCAGACAACTCCATACCAACTGACAGAATATAAACTAAAATGACCTAAACACATTTTTTGTTTGATTTTATTTGTATCAGTTTACCGAATTCCGGTGAATTCTGTTATTATGAACATGTTGATTTCTGAGATGGTTATGGTGTTGAGAAAAAAAAGTGTCAACCTTCAAAGTGAATATTAATGGATATTTTTCTATTTCAGATTGGTCAAATAAAGGAAGGTCAGTCTATTCTCATTCATTCCGGTACAGGAGGTGTGGGTCAGGCTGCAATCAATTATGCCCTATCAATGAACTGTAATATATTTACAACGGTTGGCTCTCCTGAAAAGAGGGAAATCATTAAGAAACTGTTTCCTACACTTGATGGTAAGAAAATGAAAATAGCAATAGAATCAACAAATAAAACGCGTTTATAAATCAAACAAAATATAACGATATTCGTTCGGACAACACTTTTTTACGCAATTGTAGTAGAACTGAAATTTGACAAAATTATAGAATGAAATTCAGGAATCATTTTATTTCATCTTTAACGTATTGCCTATAAAACAGAAATCAAAGAATTACATTGAATAATTATCCTGTATTGATATCGAAATTTCGAAACATTTATTCATTAAAAGGGCATTAATTGAAATTCAATATCCTCAAAAATCATTCAGAATATTGTCTAGCTTATAGAGTATCTTTTTTTTCTCTCAGTCTAGAGTTTAGGTGTGAGTTTAGACCATGATTACCTGGTCGAAGATACAGCAAAAAAGTCACGAATTTTTTTCGATGCTAAGAAGGAACACCTTAAAAATTCAATTATTTTCTCTCTTTCAAAATTGTCGAAAAAGCTCAACATTAATGAAATTATTTTATTTATTTATTTTTTAAATTCATTTGTTCAATACCGTTGGAATTTACTTTATTATCAGTTAACCTATTTCCCTCTATTCCACCTTCCGATACAATTAAAATAATTAAAGAGTTGCTTATTGAAAATAACATAAATATAATACTTCAATCTGAAATAATCATGTTATTTAAAATTTGTTTTTGCCAAAATTGCTTTATGTTCAATTAGATTTATAGTAGTAAGAGTGGTCTTATTATGGGAAATCCGTTAAGTCCTCTTTTAGCTGAGATATTTTTGGATGAGTTGCAAAATAGTATTAAAAAAAAACCGAATTTCAAACACTTCGTATTCTGGTACAGATATGTAGATGATATAATCACCGTTTTACTGGTACCGATCGTTCATCAAAAAATTTTGTGAATTTCATTAATGAAGTTCATCCGAATATAAAATTTACAACCGAAATAGAATCTGATAAATCCATCAATTTTTTAGACTTGACAATCACAAGATGTACTAAATAATAAATTTGATTTTTCTATTTTCCGTAAGTCTTCCCATACGGATACCATAATACACAACTCCTCATGCCACCCATATCCACATAAAATGGCAGCGTTTCAAAGTATGATACACAGATTAACTAATATACCTTCATCAGAAGAAAACTTCAATAAAGAACTGAACATCATTGAACAGATTGCGGTAAATAATGATTATGAAAGCGAACTAGTGTCGAAAATTCTTCACAGAACACTCAATCGGAAAGCTCTACGATAAGTATTTCCTTATCAGTCGGATAGAAATCGTAAATATAATAGTTTAACATAATTTGAATCGTCAGTCAAAAAGTCGAAAAGCTTTTTAAAAAACAAAATTTTAATATTTTATTTAAAACGAACAATCGAGACACATTAAGAATAATAAAAACAATATTAAAAGAGAAGTCAAATCAGGTGTTTACCAATTGAATTGTGGAACATGTCCCGATATATATATATATATATATATATATATATATATATATATATATATATATATATATATATATATATATATATATATATATATATATATATATATATATATATATATATATATATATATATATATATATATATATATATATATGAAAAACTAGTAGAAATTTCGGTACTAGAATACAGGAACATAAATATAGCTTCGCGCATAACAAAAGTAATTGGAATTATGCTAACCAGTTATTAACAGAAAACCATACTTTTGATACGAATTTCCAAATTTTACACAATATACAGAAAAGTAGTCGATTAGATTTTTGGGAAATAGTGGAAATAAATGGGCATAAAAATTCTGAAATTTGCTCATTGAACAGATAGAATTAAACAATTCACCCTTGGTAAACCTCTTCAGTTAATAAAATTTAGATTTCTGAATGAATTATCTTAGGTAAAACCCAAAGTCATAGAATCTCAAATTCCCTGATATTTATACCTGTGATTTTCAAATTTGTTGTTATTATTCTGTAAGCATCTGAAGAAGTCGTTTGTAACGACGAAACGCGTCATGCTATGTTGTCAATAAAGTGTAAATCATAAGTTCAAGTGTTTGAATTTAAGTTCATAATCAATTGAAATTAGTTGGTTGAGCTTTGAATAATCGTTGAAACCAACCTACCAATATATGTTAGATATTCACTCTTTTCAAGATGCGAGGATATGAAATATATATTTTAAACCAATTTTTTGATATATTTTGAAAGTTAATACTAATTGTACTGCATTACATATCTGCTGTTCAACCATTACAGATAATCACATCGGCAACTCAAGAGATATCAGTTTTGAACAAATGGTTTTGCGAGGAACAGGCGGAAAGGGAGTCGATCTGGTATTGAATTCCTTGGCTGAAGATAAACTGTTGGCATCTGTACGTTGTTTGACTAGAGGTGGCCGATTCTTAGAAATTGGAAAATTCGATTTGGCTAGAAATAATCCTTTGGGGTTGCTAGCATTGAAAAAAGAATGTTCATTTCATGGCATCATGTTGGATAACGTGTTCCTAGCTCAGACATCCATGAAGAAGAGAATCAACTTCATGCTTAAAAAAGGTATGAACAAAGTTCTGAAGTTTGATATATATATATATATATATATATATATATATATATATATATATATATATATATATATAATTTCAATGTTTAGTAATTACAATAGAATGAAATTGACTAACAATTCACATGCACTATTTTTTCTTATATATGGAGAAATTTAGAAAACTAAAACGCTCTGAAAAATAATTCACTTGTAACATTTTGGATTTTCAGAAAGTTGTATATATCATTTGAAAGGAGCGTTTATTATGGACAACGTAAGATTTAAATCATAAATGTCAGAATCTCAGTGAAGGAATATCTGTGAGTAGGTATATTTGTACTCAAAGAATAACAAGTCATTATTTAACTTTCCATAACGATGAAAAAACAGCCTTGAAATACAGTTTGTCTATGAAAAATATTACATTGAAACGAACCAATATTTTTAAGACACTTCCTATGTGTCAAAATAATTCTGAAATATTATATATATATATATATATATATATATATATATATATATATATATATATATATATATATATATATATATATATATATATAATATATGATAAAATAATATAATAATGGATACTTCAATCTCAACAGGTATAATATCGAATTACAGAAAGTATCAACTAAATGAATAAAATGAAATGAAATATTACGGAAAACTTAATCCAATTCAATTCATTTGATTTGTTAAGAACAGTAAAACTGTTTCGTTGATCCTGATTCACATTTGAATTATGTTACTTTCAACTTATTAGGTATAGTGGATGGTTCCGTGAAGCCATTATCAACTACAGTTTTTGAAATGAATGAAATCGAACAAGCTTTCCGACATATGGCTTCTGGGAAGCATACTGGAAAAGTGCTGATACATATAAGGGATGAAGAGGAAGAAAAAATTGCAATACCACCACTCATACGTAGAAGAGGTATACCCAGGTAAGGTAGAGGTGCCAACCTGAAAGAATAAAATACGAAATTTAAATCATCACTGATTTCCATAAACACATGTTAACTTCATCAAAAAATTTGAGTATACTCGACATTCGTTCCTGTATTATAACTCAATATCAAGAATTTTAAACGACTCTCGTATCAAGTTTTGATTCTAGTGCTGTATGAAAAATTATAGAACAGACACTTACAGGTACTACTTCCAAGGTAAAATTTATGGGCGAAGTATCAGATCCCTTCGAAATCAAAACCGGTGTGCGGCAGGGGGACGGACTTTCGCCAATCCTTTTCAATATTGTTTTAGAGAAGATCATTAGGGAATGGGAACTTCACATAAAGGGCATACATGTTGGTATCAGAAAAGGAAATAGAATGAATGTCAAATGTCTCGCCTTTGCAGACGATATTGCTATCATCACAGACAACAGAACTGAAGCCATTCTCGCCGTAGAAAAACTACATGAAATTGCGCAGAAAACCGGGTTACAAATTTCTTATGAAGAAACCAAATACATGGAAAGAAAACCAAAAAATATATCCCCTCTTATCACAAAACATGGTGAAATTCTGCAAGTCGGCCATTTTAAATATCTCGGGGAAGTTATACAGTCCTTAGGTTTAAACCGAATCGCAAATGAACAGAGAATTACCAAGCTCCAAAGGGCCTACAAACTAACATGGGCTCACTATAACAAAAAGAGCATTTCGAGAGGCGCCAAATTGAGGCATTATAACACAACGATTCTGCCAGAAGCACTCTACGCATCTGAAACAATGGTTATTGACGGTCATTCAAGAATTAGGGAAATAGAAAAACAAGAACGAAAAATTTTCAGAAAGATTTACGGGCCAATCAATAGAAACGGCATTTGAATGAAAAGACCTCAGAGTGGAGAACTGTATCAAAAGACAAATACGATAACGGAAGAAATCAGAAAAGGACGAGCAAAGTTCTATGCACATGTCTACAGAATGAAACAGTCCAGAATACGGATATAATTATGAAAAATAAATGGGGAACAGAGTGGCTAAAAGAGGTCCAAAAAGATCTAAAAGAGATCAATATAAAAAATCTTGAAGATCGCACTGAATGTCGCTATAAAATCGCACATGTGAAGTTTGAGCAAAAGTCAAATCATCAACCTGGAGTGAAATGGACAGATGAACGGAAGAAAGAGCATTCAGAGAGGATGAAGCGTTTTTGGGAGGCAAAAAAGATGAAGCAAAAGTCCTAATAATTGCGAATTCAAGCTCATTCGCTCTCCTCATGGAGAAGTATCGTAATAATAATAATAATATATACATATAATTACACATTGTTGTTTTTTATATAATTATTCAAAATATGTATTGATTGGTTTTATTTGTGAAATTGGTAGTAGATCAGGAAAGAATGAGTTTTGATATATGATGTCTGGTGATTGTTGTGTATTCATTTCAAGAATGTTATTTGCAAGGTTTTTCAAATCGTTTTAAATTGAATAACGATGTTTTATGACTGTTCTTTCATTTACTGTGTTTTCTAAATGTTTACGAATGTGTAACATTTCTAAAATTTCTCTACATCCTTCGACTTTATCAGATGCTGAAATTTCTTGTATTGTTGTAATCAAAATCATGTTTTTCAGTTATTTTATGTTTAAGTAAGGCTGTTTTTGCGTAAACGAAATTGAAACTGTTGTAAAATTTTGACACATTTCCTGGATAGTTTGAATTTTTCAGAGTAACATGTTCTCCAGAGAAATCTCACATTATTGTTGGTGGTTTGGGAGGATTTGGACTTGAGCTAGCAGATTGGTTGGTACTCAGGGGTGCCAAAAATATTGTTCTTACTTCAAGGTCTGGTGTGAAGACTGGCTATCAAGCGTACAGGTTGAAGTGAGTATTCAAAATCGACAAATATGAAAATATCATGAAGTTGACCTCAATTTTGAAAATCTGGCAATAAATTTCGAATTTCGATAAACAATTGTTGAAAATCGAGAAAAATCTCAACAATTTTCTATGACCTCAATTGATATATTAACATTAGTTTTGAACTATGATAACTCATTTCCAGATAGTTTATATAATTATATAACCAATAATTGAGTAGTCAGTAACTACTTTGTAGGAACAAAAAATTCGAATCAGATCTCAGGAAAAAAAGAGTTGAAAAAAACCATCTCATTTGCTGGCCAAATTTTACAGTATTGAGATGATTCGAAAAAAACTCCCTTCATATGAGAGGTAATAAGAAAAACTTGTCTTATAATCACTGACTGAGCAATTCTTTATTCGACTAGTTTCGCCTCTAACGGCAATATCAAGAATGAATACATATCACAAAGACAACCTTTAAATATTAGCAAATCAGTTCGGTCCACAGAATTCACCCTAAATTCACCCTATGTTCCTGTTCCGATGTGGTTCGGTCCTTGAAGGTGGTAAAATATAAAACATCGATATCAACTCTGTTCTATCTCCGTTATCCATACAACATAGAGTGAACATAGAGGTAGGGATTTTCAAACTATCGGAGATTTAACAGTGGTGAGTGGTTTAGGTCTAACTGGTCATTGAGAAGATTGTTATTATCGGATTTCTGGAGTATATTTATTTTCATAGCTTCCAGGTAGTTCATTTTCATACCTTTTCCACAGTAATGGAGAATATTTGGTTCAAAACTGGGTGAGATCTTATGTCCAGTCGACTCTAGATGTTCCCGAAAAACAGATTGTCCATTTTTTAAGTAAGTCTAATCTGCTTTTCGGGAACACATAGAGTCGACAAGACATAAGATATCACCCAGTTTTAAACCAAATATTCTCCATTACTGTGAAAAAGGATGAAAATGAATTACCTGGAAGCCATGGAAATAAATAAACTCCATACATTCAATAAATACAATCTTCTTAATGCCGAGTTAGACCTGAACCACCCCCACTGTTAAATTTCAGATAGTTCGCAAATCCCCACCTCTATGTTCACTCTATGTTCTATTATGGACGAACATAGAACGGAATTGATATAGATGTTCTATATTCTACCACCTCCAGTGACCGAGTCACGGAACATACCAAATAGGGTGTATTCTGTGGACCGAACTGATCTACAAATATTTAAAGGTTGTCTTTGTAATATGTTTTCATTCTTAATAATGCCGTTAAAGGCGAAACTAGTCGAATGAAGAATTGTTCAGTCAGTGATTTTCAGACCAGTATTTCTCATTACCTGTCATTTAAATATGAACTATCACTGAGTTGATTCATCGTCCATTGAATATATTTTGAAATTCTTTTCAATAAAATAATAAAAATAACTTTTTATATACAAGAAATTCGAAAATTTGCTTTTCAACTGACTGCCCTCAAGTGAAAACTCAGAACTTTTAGGATCCAAATTTCATAATTCTAAAATCAAAATTATCAACATCAATCTTATTTTCAACTCTACCAATCTCCGAGCATCAATTAGATGCACGTTTAAGAGGTTTTTCATTATTCACATAATTACAGGCTGTACAAGGTCATGACAAAATTTAGATTCAATTGATATTAATCACAATAATATCATTCATAGATAATATTTGTGTTCACATAAATCTTCATCATGTTTGTATCATTGCCATCATCAATTTCAATAATATTCAAACTTTTTGCTCTTTGCAAAAACAACATAATTCGAGTTAAACTATGTACTTCTTAAATTTCATTTCAAGTTAAACATCACAATATTGTTTCGCCAACAATGTGGCTTCATCAGATGTAGATGATAAATAGTCTTTGTTGATGTCTGCTCTTGACATCTTGTCTGATGTTCATCATCTACATCTTATGAGTGAGATGTTTGACTGAATTGAAGTGAAAATTACAAATTACTTAAATTTATTGAAATAATTCACTTTCAATTATTTCATTCAATTCTAGAAAAGATATTATAGGCTCAAGGTAACTGAAGTGAGAAATGAAAGAGTAGGATTGAAGTTTATCTTAGTACAATGCACCACCGACTTCTATAAGCATGTCCGAGACGCAAACGCCATAGATTTTACCCATCCAAAAAGCGTCTAACGGGCACAGAACACGGCGCGTCATGTAGGTCTCACGAAATCCCACAATTTTCCTACTAAAAACTGCAAACAATGCGAAAAACTTTTCCTCAAAATTCTCTTCAGAAAATATATCCAGTAGACATTGCGTCATTTGAACCGTGAAGCTCATAATTTATAAAAAAAATTTTTCTGAAAATTATAGACATCTACTCAAAATACTAAATTACTTTCTGTATTTATTACACTCGCAGCATCTGGAAATCTTACGGAGTTCTCGTCGTAATTTCAACAGCAGATATAACTACAGAAGCAGGATGCGAAAATATTATCAGTGAAGCAGAAAAACTTGGACCTGTTGAAAGTATTTTTAACTTAGCAGTTGTACTGAGAGACTCTTTATTCGAAAAACAACAACCAGAAACATTCAAAATATCTTTCGGTCCTAAAGCTGTAGCCACTATGAACTTGGACAAAATAACCAGAATCAGATGCCCCAACTTGAGGTAACAAATTTATGAAAAAGTTTTGCTTTTCAGAAGACATCTTCATTACATTTTCAGAGATTTCGTAGTGTTTTCTTCAGTATCGTGCGGGCGTGGAAATTCCGAACAAACGAACTATGGTATGTCCAACTCAGTTATGGAAAGAATATGCGAACAGAGAAGACATGCTGGATTTCCGGCCATGGCCATACAATGGGGCGCAGTAGGAGATGTATGATTTTTTTTTGATATTATTGGTAGTAATTCACATTGAACTGATTATAAATTCAAACTTTTGATAAAAATGAAATTCAAAAATGAATATTTCGACTAGTAGAGTTGTTCTCACAATGGCTCAATTATAGGATCAATTATAATGTTACATTTAGAATCATAATTATAATTCAATAATTTTCGGATATCCATTACATTTATTGTTTTCTTTTGAGACTGAAAGAGTAATTGAAACACATTGATGATAAAATAATCAGTTTTATCTCCGATTTCATGCTTTGAAAGATACCCTTTTAAAGCTAAAGATTGTATGGTAGTTATTTTCAATGAGAAGTGCACATAACTATCAAAAAAATGAACACAAAAAATCTTAAAAAACAAAATTCACAAATTTAATAATAGTTAACCTAGCACAAATATATATGCGATGAAAATAATTTTATTCATTCGCCTCGTTTCCCATAATTGAGTACAAATATTGCGGAAATATTGAAACCTAATACTTTTGTAATAGCGCATGCAGCACGAAATCAAAAACAGATAGATAAAAAGGAAGAGAGCAAAACGTTGTTTCGAATTGAAACTCATACAGTTAATAATATACCACACAATAATTGCAATAACTTCTATATTGATCAATTGGAAGAACCAATAACAAGCCATAAAAATGAAGAAACCCAAATCATAGCCTGAAAAAACATAAAATGACTGAAAATCGCGTTTCTAATTATAATAATACGAATTCTAGAAATATTACTAATTCGTAAAAATTCAGAGAATATTATGAATGAAAGAACATAATTATATCAATCATCTAAAATCAATCAATAACGATTCAATGAACCTTTCGTAACAATGATAATCATTGATAAAATCAACACTCCACAATATTCAAACAACATATCTCAAACCTCATTCTCTTCTACTCGACAATCATTTTCAAACACAAAGATAAAAAATGAATATTGAAATACGAATTTTTTGGAATAGTATATTACAAATCAACTATGTACGTGTTAATTAAAAAATATATATATATCGCCCAATTTGAATCACCTGGCTTACCACGAGTTTTTCTGTTTTCTGTAATATCCCCGTCTTCCGTGACAATCTGTCCCAGAGATGTGTGAGACGATGCTATTTTTAATGGGATCTGTCCACCTCAGTTTGCTCTCTGGTGCAGAAAAGGTTCAGCACCATCTTTGTTTTTGCGGTGTTTATTTCCAGACCTATTTCCTTGCTAGCGATGGAAGATCGCGTAGCATCGTGTGAGAACAGGATTATATCGAGCGCATCAATGACAGCATCGTTCATTGATGCGCTCGATTGAGATCTAGTTCGATTGCGCTCGATCGAATTGTCGATTCTCAGATGCCAGTTATAGTTCTCCAAAACTCGAGTAAATAAAAAGAAGAAAAGTACACTCATATCACCCTAAATTGCTATCTCCACTATATATTTCCCTACAAAAATTAAGTGAACATATATTTTCTCCTGAAATATTTGATTTCTGTATTTCTACTCAGAATCCTTTCACTTAGCTATGTTGACAACACATTACAAAGTTGAAAAATTCTAGGTTGTCCTCTACGTTTCGATTTCAATACAAGCGAATTAAAATCCAAATCCATAAATAATTATTCATCGATTGGGCCGATACTTGATCAAAATCTAAATACATAACTCAAATAAAACTGAGTAGTTTTTCAATTTTCAATATAATTAATCAAAACATGACGATATCGTTTCGCCAACACAATGGCTTCATCAGATGTTGATGATAAACTGTTTATCATCAACATCTGATGAAGTCACTGTGTTGGCGAAACGATATTGTCATGTTTCGATTGATTATAGTAAAAATCGAAAAACTACTTAGTTTTATTCAAATTACCATAAATCATTCAATGTTTAGCACTCTGTAAATTATCACTTTATTGTGATTTTCCTTTTTGTTCTGGTATTTTGAAATCGTTATAAAGTCAAACTTTCAAGGTCATTCAATGGGTAATATTTGATGATGAAGAAACAAAAACATATTGAAACCTTGGTGTACGAGTATGTATAGAAGTCGAATATATTGTATTATGAATAGTTTGGTGTCAGTTTAAAAAACCCAAAAATATGAAACAAAATCTACTGCATGATGAATACTGCAGTGTCAGTTTGAGGAACCCAAATATATGAATCAACACCTCCTTATATACACGTCAATTTGTCAGTTTCAAAAATACGAAAATATTCGAGTCGAAAATTCGGTATATAGAAGTCGAATCTATTGCATAATGAATATGGTAGTGCCAGTTCAAAAAACACAAAAATATAAACCAAAACGTCCCTACAAAGAAATCGAATTCATTTTATCATGAATGTTGTCTGATCTCAATCGGATATTGAAGTAGAATTTATTGTATCATGAATGGTGTAGTGTCAGTTCAACAAAAGAAATATGAACGAAAACTTCCGTATATAGAAGAGGAATCTATTGTATCATGAATAGTGTAGTGTCAATTTATTAAACACAAAAATATCAACCAAAACTTCCGTATATGAAAGTAGAATCTATTGTATCATGAACAGTGTAGTGTCAATTTAAAAAACACAAAAATATGAACCAAAACCTCCGTATATAGAAGTCGAATCTTCTGTATCATGAATAGTGTTGTGCCAGTTAAAAAATACAAAAATTTGAACCATAACCTCCTTATATAGAAGTCGAATTTATTGTAGCATGAATGGTGTAGTGTCAGTTCAACAAAGATAAATATAAACCAAAACCTCCGTATATAAAAGTCGAATCTATTGTATCATGAATAGTGTAGTGTTAGTTTAAAAAACAAAAAAATTATAATCAAAACCTCTGTATATGGAAGTGGAAAATATTGTATCACGAATAGTGTAGTGTCAGTTTGAAAAACACAAAAATATGAACCAAAACCTCCGTATTATACCATGATAGAGTAATGTCAGTTTGATAAACACAAAAATGTGAATCAAAACCGCCTTATATAAGAAGTCTATTGAATTATGAAAATTGTAGTTTCAGTTCGTTGCAAATTATTTCAAACCTAATTGAGATAATATTTTTTAAGATGCCTTCAGAGTATTTATGCTGAGTTCTGGACAATTGTGAAAATGACTGAGATTGAATTCTCGCTTAACTCTTGGTGAAACATACTTGAATATTGAATAAAATTAAACTCTTCTCTTAATGTTTCACGATTCATTTAACAATATGAATAGTCAATAGTCAACATGTTTCGAGTGTTAGCTCATTTTCAAGACTAAACTACTATAAGGAACGTACAACAAATTTATATCTATGCAATGGATGTGAGTAGGGAGGATAATTGAAAATCTACTTGTTCATTTACGATTTATTCTTTCTCTTCCAATAAAATTGAAATAAGCAGTTCTTAGAAGAAAAAAGTTGAAACCGTAAATGAACGAGTAGATTTTCAATTATACTCCCTACTCACATCCATTGTATAGATATAAATTTGTTGTACGTTCCTTATAGTAGTTTAGTCTTGAAAATGAGCTAACGATCGAAACATGTTGATTATTTCATATTGTTGAATAAATTGTGAAACATTAAGCCAAGAGTTTAATTTAATTTAATATTCAAAATTGTGAAAATATTCAGTTATTTGGATACCAAAACCTCCGTATTATATCATGATAGAGTAATGTCAGTTTGATGAACACAAAAATGTGAATCAAAAGTGCCTTATATAGAAATCTATTGAATTATGAAAATTGTAGTTTCAGTTCGTTGCAAATTATTTCAAACCTAATTGAGATATTATTTTTTAAGGTGCCTTCAGAGCACCTTTATTATTTTTTAAGTGCCTGAGATTGAATTCTCGCTTAACTCTTGGTGAAACATACTTGAATATTAAATAAAATTAAACTCTTCTCTTAATGTTTCACGATTTATTTAACAATATGAATATACAATAGTCAACATGTTTCGAGTGTTAGCTCATTTTCAAGACTAAACTACTATAAGGAACGTACAACAAATTTATTTCTATGCAATGGATGTGAGTAGGGAGGATAATTGAAAATCTACTTGTTTATTTACGATTTATTCTTTTTTCTTCCAATAGAATTAAAATAAGCAGTTCTTAGATGAAAAAAAAGAAATCGTAAATGAACAAGTAGATTTTCAATTATCCTCCCTACTCACATCCATTGTATAGATATAAATTTGTTGTACGTTACTTATAGTAGTTTAGTCTTGAAAATGAGCTAACGATCGAAACATGTTGATTATTTCATATTGTTGAATAAATTGTGAAACATTAAGCCAAGAGTTCAATTTAATTTAATATTTAAAATTGTGAAAATATTCAGTTGTTTGAATACAAGTACAGTTTCTGCCTATTGTGGTTGCATGCCCTATGATGCTAGCTGTTGTTTCTTATGTTATAATATTTCTAGAATCTATAGATATGAACAACTAAATGAAATATAAATATCTAAATTTACTTTGATCCTTTAAACTGACAACACTCCTATTATTTAGATAAGGAAATTTATAATTCCATGAAATTCAGGTTGGTCTGGTTGCTGAAATGATGGAGGATCAAATCGAAATGGAAATAGGTGGAACGTTGCAACAGAGAATTACAAACTGCCTCCAAGTGATGGATATATTTCTAAGACAAAAGGAGGCCGTCATTGTTTCCAGCATGTTAGTAGCTGCTAAACGAAGTGTGGGTGGGGGAGCTAATAATATAGTTGACGCTGTTGCAGATATTCTCGGTGAATATACAATTTATTTTCCTTAATATTCAAGCTAATCTAATAACTTTAATATGATATATTTCGTTTCGAATTTCTATATCATGAATTTAGAAAATAATTAATTATGCAAATTTTTAGTGACGAACTAAATCAATTCAAACTTAATTTCCAGAGCATTGAAAAATGTTAGAGTTCTTCACGTATCAAATATTCCTTGGTCCTCGATTTTTTTGAGTATTTTATACCTTCGAGGCAGTAACTCACTCATAACAAATTCAATACTGTAAATTTTTCCTTAACTTCTCCAAAACGAATGAAATGATGATTTGAACTCAAAGACAACTTGAATGCGATTCATACATTTCACAGTGAATAAATTTAAGATGTCTAACTTTATAGGTTTCAACATGATTTTCAAACATTGAACTCTACTGTCATATACTGGTGTAAATTTGATTTAGGTACCTCAAAAGAATATATTTATGTACATAGGTAAGTATATTCAGTAGATAAATTTCAAGTGTTTGAATTCAAGTTTATATTCAATTATAATGGATTTGCATCAAGTGAACGCCAACACACAGCAACATCATAGATAAGACCTTAAAATGATATTGAGGTATTAATAAAAACAGGTAAACTCAACTTAAAATGAAAACCATGAAACAAATTGTTCATTAGGGGCACATAGGGGTAGTTGGGGTTGGCAATTGATTTTCATGAATTGAAGGACAAGCATAGTTCAAATATTTTTCATGTGATTTGTCTCCCATATATCAAATTTTTCACTTTGTTTACAAATGAGCTTACTCACGTCAAGCCCTCCTTTGCTATAGATTTTTCCTGCTTTTTCTGAATTAGATTTTTGTGGGCTATTGTTCTTCATATTCAACGTGAAAAATGTGTTCCAAAAGGTTTTGTGGAAGTAGTATCTATGTATGATTGATTGTTAGATATTTGACTTCTTTTGATTTTTTATGGATGAGAATCTGAAGTTTCAATTTTATATTTTGTTTTTTCTGTAGTAGTAGTATTATTGCCTTTGAATAACGAGAACTTTGTATATCCTATCGTGTTTGACGCCACCCCTCTACTTAATATATCAGAGTCGTTACTCTTGCAAAAGCTATATGATTTACAGGTATAAAACCACAAAGTGTTTCTCCCCATGCATCCTTGTCAGAACTTGGAATGGATTCCATGACTGCTGTAGAGATAAAGACAACTTTAGAAAGGGAATACGACGTTTTCTTAACTGCACAAGATATTCGGAGTTTGACGTTCGCAAGGTATTATAAGTTAACTAAACTAACCAAATTGTATCACGAAATTAAATGCCACTCGAACTTTTCAAGAAATCCTTTGATTCTATAGGCTGCAAGAAATACAAGACTCTAAGGATAAAGATAAAGAGCTTGGAAGAGTTACCCAAAGACTTCCCAGAGGTTTCGAGCTCATCTTAAGATATCTAGGAGATGAGGCTATGTCTGGAATTCCCATTGTGAGACTGCCCAGTCTTATCGAAGGTGATCCTGAAGATATACCTTACGTGTTTTGTTTCCCTGGAGTGGAAGGGTTTGCCACAACCTTGAAACCCCTGGTAGCGAACATTAAGGCAAGGATACTAGGAGTACAGTTTTGTTACAAAAATCCAACTAATAGTTATAAGGAATTAGCGATGGAATCTGCTGAGGTAAGCATCAATTAGCTCAATATTATATCTACTCTCACATCCATTGATCGATCAATTTTGGAAGCAGTTGTGTATCTTATTCTTTAATTGGTATTGTTCTTCAACGTCACTCTAAGTAGATAGATATAGTAAAGGAATTACTTCATCGAAGTGGTTCATTTACCTTTGCAGAAACTTGAAATTATTGGTTTCGTAAGGATATAACTTATGTAAAATTAACCTAAAAATTTTTCACTATTCAGAATCCCTTAGGAGATAACAGCACAAATTTGTTTTACGTGGAATTATGTGGAAATCAGAAGTAATTGGAGAGATTCCATCAAATTCCACAAAATCCTCTCGTAAGTTCGGCATATGTATTGTGCTATATTCCTTTTTTGTGGTACTTAGTCCAGTTCAATTATATTAATATTATGTATTGAGGTTTATTATATTAATTATAATATATATTTCAAAGCGTTTCACTATGTGTTCATAAGAAATCGATAAACTTGATTAGGAATTTCAGATAATATGAAATATCCAGTTTTTGTTCATATTGAATACAATATTTTCCATGTTGAAAAGCAGTGTCAGGTACACTCCAAAGCTTGCATCCACTAGTTCTTACGCGTTACTTCCTACTTTGAGAAGTATGAAATGTACTTACAGTCAGTATTTTTGAATATATTTTGAGTCGTTTTCAGTTTAAATACTTCAAAAGACTGAATCGGGTTCATATATCTACAATAGTTTTCGAACATCGGATGAACTAGCTATTGTATTCAATAATTTCTGTGTTGAATGTATTTTTGTGCTTTCAACTACTCTTGAAGTTGTTGATATTTCGATTCGAGTTTTTTTTTGCAATAAATGACGTCTTCGTTTTTAGTAACTGAAACGTTGTAATTCTTCGATTTATTCGAATTCTTTCACTATATTCTTCTTGGTCTTGCAGTTAGTTTAAAATCATTATAAATGCATACAAATTCATATTTTTCGTGCTTGTATATGACGATATAAACTCTTACGTAACATAATGCCACAAATCTTGAATTATATGTATGTAATATGGATAGATAAAGTGGTCTTTCACTGCTTAGTGACTACTTAGAGATTACTTTCAAGACTGGTCTCACTGTATCCATTTAAATGTTTTGCAACTTGCGTCAACTTTAATCTTTATCGTTTTCACGCATTGAGATTCTTTTACTATGCTAAAAATCTCTAACTCAAGTTACGTGGTTCTAATTGTCAATAATTGGCCTTCATTGTTACTCCACGAGAAGCGAGGAATTACATATTTTCTATAACTTAAAGGTCATCTGGTAAACATTTTCTGATATGGTATTTCTGAATGCATGCATATAAACGACTAGAATAAAGCACATTTTGAACTGATGAATCTTAAGTAGAACGAATTTGACGACGTGCTTGATTAGAAAACAGCATTTATGATAACGAAGTGGAATAAAGTTGAAAAATTTCGGAAGGACATTTGACAAATGAAAAACAGGATAACAAAACAACTCTCAACTGAACAAAGTTCATTCATTTCATTGGACATAACGAGAATAATCAGATGCCTGGATTTTCTAGAAAATTTCTGATTCGCACTGACCATATAAACCAATAATAAATGATCACTGCATTGATGAAAAACTTACCTTCAGTTTTACGCCATCAATACTTTTCTCCTACTCAATTTTCAACTTTAATTCCCTGTCTCGAATTTCTCCTTAAAACTCGAATCCTCTTCTTTAAACTTTTTTAAACAGTTTTCTAAATGTCGATACCAAGATCCGTTTTTGTCTTCATCCCAAACGTTCATCCCTCCCACCATGTGTTAGTTGCAAATGTAGATGTACGAGTATACTATGAAAATCCCTAAATTCTAGAGAAAAAGTTTTCATTTTTCGAAAATGGGGTAACGCACTGAAATAGATTTCAAGCAATTGATATACTTTTGTGAAACTAAACCAATTTTTTTCCATTCGATGTTATAAACAATAACTTTTCTGTTCAGAATACACTCCTATCAATACCAAGAAAAATCACAGTGTTGCTGGAAGTAAAACTATTTTTCATAATCACTGATTTTGGGAATTGAGTGATTATCGGTTCGTACTAGATATTATAAGAGGTCATTGAACACTGCGATGAACCTCAATTGTCAACACTGTTTCTCTCCTCAAATTTATTTCTTAAGATTTTGGTAATTTTTTTGTGTCTACCTGTGTTCATCCTGAAAAATTTGAAGAAAAAAAGAGAGACGTGAGCCACGACCACCCTTACTACAGGCCATGAAGAGCGTAGTCCCTCGGTGTTGCAAAATTGTGCTTAGTTGTATACTATTCTAGTCGTATGTTATAAGCTTTCAAGCATTATATCAACTATTTTTGTATATTGAGAACAAACAATGAATATTATTAGTATGTACAATATATAGAATATTATATTGGTTATTGTGAGCACATATTTCTGTAACAGAAAACTGTAAAACATTTATTATTGCAAGAAAACAACGATGTTTTCGATAAAGCCCCACTGCGTAAAAAATACCTCTATTAGTCAGTGGGATTTATTTACATGAAAAGTTGCCTAACCAAATTCATCAAATTATTTGAGAGAATAGGAACCTTGAAAGAAACGGTGTAGGAATTATTCAAATTGAATTATTAATCTTAGTATAAATAAAAATTATATTTCTGATTAGAGCAACCAACAAACTACTTTATGAAAGTATTGAGCTTTCTTCGTTTATTTTTTGATTCAGTTTTCTCGTGTCCCACTTCATTATTTTTTTGTCTAATAATTCAATAAGATATTCGAAAAAATGGAACACAGCATGTTCAGAATAGTTTTATTGTCTTCATCACATAAACAGCAACAACAAAAATCTTTAAGGACTCATCCAATGACACTCTTAAAATAGTGAGATTACACAAATTGCTTTCTGGTGTATATTATACAAAAAGGCACGTTCAAGAGAAATGCCTTTAATATTTTTTTCAAATATGAAACATATGTGAAATAAGACATTTTTAATTAAATCTGTAGGTATATTCAGTCCTCCCCGTTGCAAATAATTAAAATATTATCAATAATAATAAAATCATAGCTTCCAAAAATTCTGTCTTGAGGAAAGTTTGGATTTTGAAAGAATGTGTTATTGTTAGTTAAATTTGTGAATAGCGATCTGTTTATTCGATGGTTATCGGTAATAAAGAGGTTAGAAAATATACTTATTATTATAAATAAACTCACCTATCCCAAGCTTGAAACTTACTGAATCATCTACGGAATACCTATCCTCTACATTATATTTCACAAACAAATTATTTGTGAGTAATCCGTACTCAAAACACAACACAAATTCGATTCGATTAAATCGGTACACACAAAACACTTCGTTTTTATAATTTGATGTTATGTTATCCACAAACTATCAACACTAGCACGTAAATAACACTATAGAAAATTGAGCAATAGCGGATTATAACTGAAATCGTAAAATATTCAACTTCAAACTACGAAAGTCTTGAACAACACGAAATTGATTTCGTTTCACTGAAATTTGTAAACAAACTAGACACTTCGTTTTTTAGTGTTTGATGTTGAGATTTCAACAAATTATCAACATCACCACTTGTAATACACTGTTGAAAAATATAGTATTTATACTGAAAGCTCAACTTATTTAACTTCAAACTGCGAAAGTTTTGGGAAGCGTCTTGTTTGCTTTAGTATACCACTACAAGAAAATGCGGGAATATTTGGCAACTTATATTCATTTTCATTTCATGGCCTGTAGTAAAGGTGGTCGTGCGTGAGCCTTTACTAACACTAATGTCTGTTCACCGGTATATATTGGTAGATATCAACGATATTTTCGAGAGATTAGATGTTAGACGTGAAAGTTTGAATTTTGTCAGGCATAGATATAAAACACTTATTACCGATAAATTTTAGGCAGCTTTTATTTAAGTTTTAGTAGAATTATTACTGTTTGATTTGATTGGATTAATTTGTGGATGGATGTATTTCTCGAACGACCAAATGAATAACTCTTCAGCAAATGTATTTTAATATTTTAATTGAATACAATCTGACGGAAAATGTATAACTACAGTAACAAAATTAATGAATGAATAAACGTATGCTCGATTTGAGTAGTCGAAACATAAAACTCTACAACTTGGATCCCGCTTGAATCTTTCTTGAAACTAAAAACATGAATCTTCCACCCAGACAAACCACCCCCACTGGAGGGTAGGTAACAAGAGGTGGGAAGTCGTACACGCCTGAACAATTACAAAACCACTAATAGACTTGATTTATCACTCACAAGCACTTTCTTCGTGAAACTGTTACTACACTCTCTTAGTTTTGAATCTTGATTGTTCATTTGAAATACCACATTTATTACTAAACTTTTTTTTGCAGCAAATGGAGAAGTATGTTGACTTTAAAGAACCTATCCATATGTTGACATATTCTTGGGGTACCATAATAGCATTGGAAACTATGTCGTTGTTGGAACAGAAGGGTTATAAAGGTACGATAACATGCATCGACGGAGCCCCAGATATGTTGTCAGAAATGTGCAAACAGGAAATGAAAACAGGCTCGGAAGCGGAATTTGAAACGATCATATTGGGCCATGTGATGGCCTTCTATCTTCCATATGATATCATTTTGAAAAATAGGGTAGGTACTGAAAATTAACATCTGGAAATATTTAAAAAAATGTAAATAAATAAAGACATAAGTAGTTCGATATGATTATATATATATATATATATATATATATATATATATATATATATATATATATATATATATATATATATCAAAGGTCAAAACAAAAGTACTTCAATTATTGTTTTCAATTTTTTTTATTTGAGAATACAATATCCCAATTTTTTTTCATGCAGTCATGCTTGAAAATGACATCGGATAAATGGCGATCCCCATTGCGCATACACTGATGAAGTCGATTCTTGAAATTCGTATCCACTCTTTGCACCATATCTATCGGTATGTTGGCAATGACGTCGCGAATGTTGTTCTTGAGGTGTGCTATGGTTCGTGGTCTATCGGCATAAACCAGAGATTTCAAATAACCGCATAAATAAAAATCGCATAGAGTCAAATCTGGAGAGCGTGCCGGCCATTGGAGATCGCCTCCGAGAGAGATTAGGTGGTCGGGGAAATGTTGTCGCAACAAATTCATTGAGTCTCGTGCTGTGTGTGCTGTGGCTCCATCTTGCTGAAACCACACGTTCCTAACGTTCATTTCTTCGAGTCTTGAAAGAAAAAATTCCTCGATCATGTTCTGTAACGAGCTCCATTCACGTAACTGCGCGTTCGTTTTTTTCAAAAAAATAAGGACCAATTATTCCCATTACCGACATCGCACACCAGATAGTAACTCGCTCACAATTAATGTGGGCTTCTGGTGAAGCTCACGTGGATTCACACTACACCAATAACGCATGTTCTGCTTGTTCACACAGCCGGAAATGTGGAAGTGAGCCTCGTCACTGAAAAAAACGACCGCGTCTTCAGGCTGGTTTTCAACTAGCATTTCACATGCATTTTGACGGACAACAAAATCGCGTTCAGTTAATTATTGCACAACAGCCAATTTATTGGGATGAAATTGAATGTCTTCATGGAGAATTCGTCGAACAGTGGTGTCAGAAATTCCCGCTGCAGCTGCGTGTTTGCAAGCCGAACGCCGGAGACAACGCACAACTGACTGCTTCACTTTTTCGATATTTTCCGGAGTTCTGTTGGTCCGTTGAAGTCCATTTCTGGGTTTAGCGACACTTCCACACTCCCGAAATGAGTTAACCCACGGCAGAATCGAATTACGACCAGGAACGAGTCTGTGAGGAGGAATTACAAAGCGATCGCGGATGCAACAAGTGAGCGACCATTAGAAAAGAAGCTCTCGACTTCGAAGGCCCGCTGCTCTCTAGACCAGAGCATGATGGCAAGTGACTGGAGGGAGAAACAAACTTGGGAAGTTCCCCTCCAGATGCGCCCCCTTACGCCCCTCAACCCGCTTTCTCTGGCGCACCTTGTATATAGTATGAATACGTGGAGCTCCTTCCAATGTCTTGAAAGTATCATTTCAAGAATAAACTTATTTGGAGTGGCATAAGATCATAATCATAATCATTTCACTAATAAACTTATTAAGTGTGGCTCTTGAAAAATTCATTGCTTCTCGAATAAATGATGATAGAGGCACCACTTCGTAGACGTTCACATAGCGAGTTAAATAACATAGACCTTAAAATGTCTTTGTTTCTTTTTTCTGAAAATTTTCGATTTTCTGCATATTTTATTTTCTGTTTCAGGAAAAGCTTTACAAATGTGGAAGTTTCGATGAACGACTTCAACTAGCCCAAAAAATATCTGCCCATGATACGACATATTCGCCAGAGTATCAAAAAAGAGTGGCTCTAGGTTTCCATACGAGGCTAAAGGAGCTCAGAACATATGAACCCGATTATCCAAAGATTCAGTCACCAGTAAGGTTGTTCAAACCGTCCATTCTCAGCGTACAAACCCTTCCTGACGATTATAATTTGTCTAGGTAAATGAAAATTTTCGGAAATTGACAAATTTTCTCAAAACTTTTGAGTAATGAAATTTCGAATCGAGGGAGATACTCTTTTCCAATTCAGGTTGATACTATCACATACAGCAATGCTTTTTAACGTATATTCATAATGCAAAAACATACACTATGGCATACGTTGTGCTGCTATAGTGAGGATTATTCTGTGATTGAAAGTGAAATAATAGATGGAAAAATTGATATAAGTACTTATGAAAAATTAAAAACAATTTGAATTCGCAAAAACAATTAATTACGTATTTATACCATTCATCGATTGGGCCGATACTTGATAAAAATCTAAATACATAATTTAAATAAAACTGAATAGTTTTTCGATTTTCACTATAACTAATTCAAAACATGACAATATAGTTTCGCCAACACAGTGGCTTCATCAGATGTTGATAATAAACTGAGCTATTGCATTGTGGACTGCTTTTATTCATCCTGAAGTGCGTGGGCTGGGAATGACCATAGAACACTGTTCTTCTTTTATGACTATAGAACATATTTCTTCTGAATTGTGGGGAATGACCATAGAATACTTTTCTTCGATTGCAGTTCGACTAGAACAAATTTAATAAAGGAGAATTATTGATTAAAACTTGATCATTTAATAAACTGTTCGATTTCTTCCTCTTTTTGATTTCCATGGCTTCTAACAGGGTTAGTTTATAACATTTTCGCTCTGTATGCAATATTTTAAAGTTGTAGTCGTAGAGATGGTTCTTTTATAAAAGATGTGTTGCATATGTAGAATCGATTTTATAAAGCGCTTTATGAAGCGGTTTTATAATTTGGAAGAAATATGTTCTATATTCATAAAAGAAGAACAGTGTCCTATGGTCATTCCCAACCCCACGCCCTTCGGGATAAATGCAAGCAGTCCACAATGTAATAGGTCAGTTTATCATCAACATCTGATGAAGCCACTGTGTTGGCGAAACTATATTGTCATGTTTGAATCAATTATAGTGAAAATCGAGAAACTACTTAGTTTTATTCGAATTACGTATTTATACATATAATATTTTGTACTAGTATTCTTCTTAGCTGAACATCGGTTTTTCATTGCAATATCTTTCTGTAAATAATATTTTGTTCTGTTGATTTTTTCGAAAACACATACAATTGATGTTTTTCTAACACTGAAACTGGCACGTACAATTTCGACCCTGCGAATAGCCTGAATTTTTGAGATTATCAGAGCGATTGTCTTTGCGATTCATTCATTGTCATTGCTAATGAAGGTACATTTGGAAATCACAAACGTTAAAACTTAAATTTCATGTGGGTTGTAATCATGGGGATGTAATGTATCGAAACGTTTCCTACTTTGTACTTATCGTTACTTCAATGACGTTGTTTACTGATTTTATGAGCAAGTCTGTGCCCGTTGCATAAACTTTCTGGTTGATATTTCGTTATACAATCATTACCATTCAACTTCTGAATGCAGAGTGTAGTTGTAATTCGGAAAGTTCTGGTGATTAAAAAAATCAAGTTGAAAAATTGAAAGCATTATCTTGGTTTGTTATCAATTTCACTTATTTGTAAATTCAAACTTAGCAAGCATTCACATCAGGTATGTTGAAATTCAGTTCATTGACATCAACGTTATGAGCAGGCAATATATTATAGTTAGTGAGCCGAGTGATATTTTTGAGCAGGTATTTGAGGCACTCTAGTTAATTTGCTAATACATTTTCTGTGCTATCTTAACAGAATGCTACCCATGAATGACACCCAGCTACAAAGTTATGCATATTGGCCAAGTCATAAATTTTTGAAATTGCAATTTTGAATGGAAAACAAAGTCTTGAGACATTTTGAAACTTTGTTATGTTGAAATGGAATATATGAGAATAAATGAAATATATGAGAGTAAATGAAGAAGCCAGATATTTTCAATGGGTTCAATATCCAGCCAGACGTTTTCGAAGTTATTTATCAAAAATTTCAAGTAATATGTTTGAGGAACTCGCATATTTATACAAAACATTTTTTCCCGTCAAAAACTGATCATTGAAAAATCCAAATCGATTATGTGAATGTTTGTGTTATTATTCTTCTCGATGTATGTGTAGGTATTGAAATTCCTCGAGTTTCGCAACAATTCTTCATGCTCTTTATGAAGGCAGATTGGGGAGACCGCTTATAAGAGGTTTCAGATTATAAAGGGTAATTTTTTGCGCGTAATTTTTTTTTAAATCGAATAACACGCAATTTGCATCATATATCCGAAATTTTTATTGAAACTGGTAGCTTGGCCTTTGGCATTTACATTTTAAAGATAACTTCATGTTGTCCTCGGACCCGTATTAAATGGTCCATTCGGAAGGTCTAATCTTACGACACTGTTTCGAGCATTTCGGCCTGTATCCCACGAATAAGGTACGCGTGTTATGTTGTCCTGTAAGGCTTCAATCGTGTTCGGCTTGTCCACAAACACTAATGACTTCACATAACCTCACAAGAAAAAATTCAGAGGCGTCAAATCACATAATTTTGGCGGCCAATTCACTGGGCCATTTCGAGAGATAGCTGCTCACCAAATTCATCCTTGAACATGTTCATTGTTCCACGAGCAGCGTGGCATGTGGCACCGTCTTAGTGAAACCACATGTCAACCAAGTTCAACTCGGCCAACTGGGACAAAAAAATTTGCGTATCGTGGCTCGATATCGTTCGCCGTTGACGGTGCCGTTTCTTCCACGGTGGTCTTTGAAGAAAAATGAACCGATGATGCCACCAGCCCATAAACCACACCAAACTGTCGTTTTTTCGGGATGCATCGGAAATTCTTGTATGTGGCTTGGTAATTCGTGTATTCAGGCATGTGGCTGTTCATCACTCCAGATGTAACAGTTTTGTTTATTTACATATCCGTTAAGCCAGAAATGAGCCTCATTGCTGAACACAATTTTTTGATAATACAGCGAATTTTCATTAGGCTGTTCTAAGGCTCATTCAACAAAAATTAGACGTAGTGGTAGGTCACTAGAAGTTGAATTTTATAGGCTGTTCAAACCCAAATCAACACGTAAAATTTTCCATGTGGTTGAGTAACACATGCCCAATTGCTGAGAATGGCGACGAACTGATATTTCACGATCGTAATTAACACTGTACGCTACGGCTGCAATATTGTCTTCAGTACGAACTGTAAGCATGCGAAACAATGGTTTAATGTCAAACAAAGTAAACTTGGTGCAAAATTTGGTGATAACAGGACGAATTGTTGATTCACGAGGTCGATTATGACGACCATGATATGGTCGTAATAAACGATACACATTTTTCACAGAGTAAGAAATTTGATAGTGAATTTCGATATTTTGCAATAATTGCTCGTTTTTAAGTCTTTCCATAGTGAAATGGCAGAGTATACTGAAAATTCTATTTCTATAAAAACTAAATTTCGACGGTTAGGCATTATAGATGACAAGAATAGTTGTATTTCGTATCATGAACTTCGCCTTGATTACGTTTCCACTTCATCGTGTGGTCTAATGCACACACAAATCTTTTACGGATTAAGTTTCTTATGTTTCTGATTACTCACTTCTATATATATATATATATATATATATATATATATATATATATATATATATATATATATATATATATATATATATATATATATATATATATATATATATATATTTTTTTTTATTTCGAAAGTTTTTAGCAATTATATATATATATATATATTTATATATAGACGAGGACTGACAAATATTAGCGTTATTAGTTCATAATGATATAAGGAAAACAATAGTACCCAATAGACAATATATTTGGAATACTTCTCAAATGTTAGTTTCTTGATATCATTGTGTAAAGTTGAATTATATTAAAAAATCATAAGACATATATTGATTAACCTAGCTGAACACTACGAGGATTATAACATAATTCTTGGACTTAATTATCGATTAAAACACTGAATAAGTGTGTTGCAGAAAATATTGAGTCTTCACGAACTGCAATCATTATTTGTTTGAATAGATGTTTGTTGTGATTAGGGCTTCATCTGAGAAACCCAATCTGGTGTTTACAAGTAGCCATACATAGTTCGGTGAAGTAGATCGGATGTTCCAACTATGAGATCAACTTTTCAGTGATCTCTGAAGGAACCAACAATCCGAATCATCATTTTAAATATCCATTCACTTAGAAAAGCTCAGTAGACCAGTACCAAATGATCGATTATTTCTAGAATGAAGAAAATATATTAATAATTTTTCTCGAACTCAGTTACTTGAATAATTATTGCTATGTTATTTTACAGGTTGTGCACAAAGGTAGCTGAAGTGAAAATATTCGAAGGCAATCATATATCAATATTAGAGAATCCATCTCTGGCTGAAGCCTACAATGAAATTCTGGGTTTCACAGTGAACTCAGAAGAAAATACTCTAGAGCCAAAACTAGAAGGTGAAGAGTTACATGAAACAACTATTAATGTTAACTGAATATTACAACTGTATTTTTCTCTAGTGGATATCAATAAATAGTTATATTTATGTCATAAAAAAAAGATAGAACATTCATCCAACATAACATTTATTTTGTTTATGTCATAAACAAAAGATAGATTTTCATGAAAAATTAGATTTAAGGAAATTGAATTCCTATTAAGTTAATTCTATTTCTATCAAGTTATCGAATAGTAATACAAGTTTCATTATTATATAGATCGAATCGATCCGATGTTTAGGAGACAGTTCTCAAAAACCTGATCATTACTAATTCGTTACAGAGAAAATATCAAATTATCTGATAATTCTTCGATATTTAATGTTTTACATTAATTATCGAAGTTTTAAGTTGTTTTTAGCTTTATAAGAGAATTAAATGAAATATAATATTTATTTTTGAATTAAAATATTGAATTTTATAAGTTGTTCTCGAGAAATAACCGCAAAAATAGTTGAAGGTTGAAGAATTCAAAGGGCGCCGTTTTAACGTGTGTTATAAGGGACCTCTTTTGAAAACAGAATTGGTAAAAGCCCCTCACCAATTTAATAACGTACAACCCACAAAAACCATTGAACACTATCATTTGAGCCGGTTTGAAAAGTAAAAGGATAGTGTGAGTGAATAAAGATAAAAATTGACAAATAAAAATTATTGAAGATAGCTTCCAAAAGATAGAAATGTTGTATTTGCATTGAAATCAAAACTTCCAGACAAAATTTCTTGTTAGAAATTATTCATTGCTAATGAGTAATTTCTAACAAGAAATTCGAAAGAAATAATCTATCATTACCTTTGAACAAAATTCGAAAATGAACCTCAACGTTCCATAACCAGTCAATATAAGGATTAAATCGAAAATTGATTTGATGCATACATGGCAATAATATAATCTGAAACAGAAATTGAAAATACAACAAATTCTATAGTACAAAGGCATTAAGATGGACTGAAACACTTGCATAGATATATTCGCATCTTATCGTTGAAAACATTAAAGTTTGAAGAATTTACCACCGTAAAGTTTACTTAAATAAGCAAAAGAATAGCGAAATATGTTAATTGAATATAAACTTAAATTCAAACACTTGAACTTATTATTTACACTTTATTGACTACATAGCATGACGCGTTTTCGTCGTTACAAACGACTTCTTCAGATACTTACAGAATAATACTTCTGTAAAATAATTATTCTTTAAGCATCTGAAGAAGTCGTTTGTAACGACGAAACGCGTCATGCTATGTAATCAATAAAGTGAAAATCATAAGTTCAAGTGTTTGAATTTAAGTTGATATTCAATTATATTGGATTTATATCGAGTAAACGCCAATACTATCAAATAAAAAAAATATGTTTAACTTCTCTATTTCTTGTTACTATATTTTTTATTCGAAAATTGTTACTTTTGAAAATTCGTTCATATTCAGGTGCTTCGTAACACTACAGCCACTTCTATAATAAACCACTCAAGAGAAATCAAGGTTCACGTGGTGAAATTGAGGTGATCTGTAGAATTTACTCTCTTTCAACACAATAATGTATTTCATAACGAAAGTGCACTTTGAGTAAAGTGGTCTCTATGTTAAATATTTTATAGAGACTTTGCTGAGAGTGATTTTAAAACAGATTTGAGGAGCACTCATATATTGTGAAACAAAAATCTAGTAACCATCTTGATTTTGATTGAAATTAATATCGTTATGATTCAATTTACATAATATTCGAGGCTTAACCAAAATTGAAATTCGATACAGAATTTTCGAATTGAGTTTTACGTATTATCCGTCTATTTTGAAAGTCCCTTCATTAAAATTGAATGTTGAATTAGTAGATCATTTGCTTTTATAGAAAAACTTGGTTGATGGAAGTTTGAGTAGGGTAAAAATCAATGTACTCCATTATTTCAATTAGATTGTTCAAATGTGACCCAGTTTAAAATTGAATTCCAAACAAGTATCTAGTAATAAAAAATTACACTCAATAACCTTTTAAGTTTTTTTCGAGACTCTTCTATGCTTTCCCAATTATCTTTAAATAAGTACACCCTCAAACCTGCGCATAAAGTGCTCAGGTATTCGTTCCAGTTCAGGTATTTTGGTGCAAAATTGAAATTGAATATCTTCTGATCGATAGGACTCAAATCCCTCCACAATTTACGCGCCTTAGAGTTGCTGAATATCCAATCTCTAGTAGCAAAAAAGGAAACGTTCTCGTTGAATTTATATATTTTTTTATAAATCGAAATTGCTCTGAAACGAATTGAAATTATTAATCTACCTTAAATCATTTCTATCATTCATACATACCTTGGACTTCGACCTGTTACAACCAGATACAAATCGGTTATAAAAGCAGGAATTATATGTAGGAAAAATGTGTAGAATAAATGAACATATGCATTGTTAGTAAGAATGCTATTTGGAAACCATACAGAATGGATTGTCGGGAAATTGTATCCATAGAAGATTGATAACTCACACCAATCACGGAAAGTCAGAGGATTTTCGTGAGATGAAGTGAAGTTGTAAATATTCAGATTCTCATTCCTGCAAATATATTGTAAAACTTTAATCTATTTGCATAAATCAATCATGGAAAAAAAACTTTTCACTGTGCAAATGCAAATGTCTTTGGATTGATCCAGTCAATACGAAGACACTGTTCAAGTCGACATTCTGCCACTTAATAAGTTGTGCCTTTTATCACAGTTAGTTTATCTAATCAAAAGTTTTTCAGGGAAAAAGATGTTTTCAGATTTTCGGTTTTAATCAGCAATTTAAAACATCGATTGGTAAATATTTCTCTTTCTAGAACCAATTTCAACACCGAGAAAAATTTTATTAAGCAAATAGCCGTGAATAATGATTATAATCCTGAAATAATAGATAGTATGATATTAAAGAAAAACTTCAAAAAGGCGATTGGTTTGGTTTATCCCCTAGTCAAAAAAAATATCAACTATAGCAGTCTTACATACATCGTTAATTCCAGTGAAAAACTCAAATCTCTTCTTTTTATGTATAACATCAACATTGCTTACCGTACTGAAAATAACTGAGGAAAGCATATCAAAAATAACAAATCTAAGGTCAACAAAAATAAAAAATCAGGAGTATATAAAATAAACTGTGGTAGTTGTGATAAGTTTTATATTGGAAGAACGTTGAGAAGTTTTCCAATAAGAATTTCTGAACATCAACGTAGCTTTGATAATCAGAAGACAAATTCACATTATGCAAATCATTTGATTAATGAAAATCATTTATTCAATTCTGATTTTGAAATTTTGAATACCGCAAATAAGGGAATGAAGCTTGATTTGTAATAATCACTTCAAATTAATAAATACAAATATTCTGGCAATCTGTTGACCAGCCAAATTGATCATACCTCAAGACCCCTTCTCAATATTTTCAAAATTACTTAGTTTCCTATATAGTAGTTCAGTATGAATTGATCCCTTCTACTTGTTATCCACCTGTTTTATCTGTATTCATAATTAGTAAACTCTGTAAAGTTTATTTATTGTATGTAATCGAGAATTGTCTTCAGTCTACACTTATCATTTGAAAAAGGTGAAACTTATCGAAACGTGCGTCATGCAGTATTCTTTTTAATATATGTGTTAATCTTGATTTAACAATTGTTTTATTATGTTTATCAATTTACATCAACTATCGGCCTCATCAATTATTAATTTAAAACATTCTCTGTCCTAGGTCTATATCTCGGAAGTTGCAATTTCACATCTTCTCAAACTTTTAAACATCACTTTCAGTAATTACGACGGATACAAGAAAAACTTATTAACATATGAAATTCAACGATCTAGATTAGGGATGTTTAACTGTCGGTTCGCGGGCCATATGCGGCCCGCGGTGCTATGTAACGTGTTAGCAAAACAGAAGGTTATCAAACGAAACTGCAAAAAGGCAAACCCTACCCCTATAAATTTTTGCCATCTGAAATAACAAAACTGGAAGTTATTTTTCAAAATCCAGGATTCTCAAGGCACTCAGCCTTTCTCAAAGATTTGACTATCAACTCAATAGTTTGAGCCTGAGTTTTTGAGGAAGAAACCAAACGGTTTTGGATTCGATGTGAGTTGTAAATGGATTTCGGAATGAGCTGAAAGCACTCGAACATTCTTTGCAAAACAAATACTTGTCACACTTCTCTAGCTGTCCCGAACAAACAGAATTCTGAGAGTTATCAAGCTGAAAATGAAAAATTGAACAAGTTAATAATTGATGAGGCCGATACTTGATGTAAATCGATAAACATGATAAAACAATTGTTAAACAAAGATTCACACATATATTAAAAAGAATACTGCATGACGTACGTTTCGATGAGATTCACCTTTTTCAAATGCTACGTGCAGACTAATGACATCAGATTAGATAACAGGTAGAAGGGATCAACTCATACTGAACTATAGTAAACTAAGTAATTTTGAAAAGATTGAGAAGGGGCTTGAGGTATGATCGATTTGGCTGTTCAGAAGGTTGTCAGAATATTTGTATTTATTAATTTGAAGTGATTCTAACAAATTGAGCTTCATTCCCTTGTTTGCGGTATTCAAAATTTCAAAATCGGAATTGAATATATGATTTTCATTAATCAAATGATTCGCATAATGAGAATCTGTCTTCTGATTATCAAAGCTACGTTTATGTTCAGAATTTCTTATTTGAAAACTTCTAAACGTTCTACCAATATAAAACTTATAAAGTTAATTTTATATACACCTGAATTTTCATTTTTTTGACCTTAGATTTGTTATTTTTGATATGTTTTCCTGAGTTATTTCCAGTACGGTAAGCAATGTTGATTGTTTTTGACTAGGGGATAAACTTTGAGTCTTTGAGGAAGAAACCAAACTGTTTTGGATTCGATGTGAGTTATAAATAGATTTCGAAATGAGCTGAAAGCACTCGAACATGCTTTGCAAAACAAATATTTGTCACACTTTTCTACCTGTCCTTGAACAAATGGTGGAAGAATTAATTCAATACGAAATTTGAAAACCTTCAGTCTTGAAACCAGTGTGTTGCTTTATAATAATGTGACTACCACTGAAGACCAACCATATATAATAATAATAATAATAATAATAATAATAATGATATTTATTTCAAAGGATGCTCTAGTTAACAAACATAATGCAGCAAATGAAATAACGTCAGAAAAAACAAACAAAATTAGCATTTTCAACACATATTCCAGTAATCATCCAAGGAGTATGGTTCCAATTCAATTAAGAGTTTTTTAACACTACTTTTAAATGAACTCAGTTTTTCAAATCTCTTCACACTATCCGGAAGCTTATTGAAGAATCTCACAGAAGTGTAATACGGATGTTTCTCAGAAGCAGTCAGTCTATGCTTAGGAAAGCGGTAATTCAAGCTACGTGTGCCGTAATTGTGCATTTCGTTGCATTTATCAAATTTCTCCCTATGTTTGTGCAAAAAAATGAGATTTTCCAGGATGTAATGAGCATATACCGTCAGAAAGTTATTCTTCCGGAAATGTCCCCTGCAAGATTCTCTCCATTTGAGTCCTAAAACTGTTCTGATGACTCGCTTCTGAACGCAAAAAATATCCTTTATTAGTGAACTGCTGCCAATGAAAATGAGCCCAAATTTCATCAAACCTTCAAAGTTTGCATAGTAAAACACTTTCAAGGAATTCCCAATGAGATATCTACTTAATATCTTTATACTGTACGATACTGAGTTCAGTTTTTTTCCAAGTTCAATTATATGGTTATCCCAGTTCAGATGTTCATCGATGTATATTCCTAAAAACTTTATGGAATTTTCTAACTTATTTTCACTATCTAATAAACTGATAGAACTCGGTGTATCAATTTTTTGTTGTTTTGTCCGAAATAGTACAGTTTTTGTTTTTTCCGTATTGAGAACCAACAACTTGACCTAAGTGATCTTCATACTAACTCATTCCTAATGACCGGTCAAGAAAAGGGACAATATTTTATCGAATTGCTGTATCAGGCAAAATTTCTAACGGTTTGAGATTTTAGAAAATGAATGATAGCAATGTTCGTTGGCAATATACAAATAAGTGAAACTATGTCACCATGAAACTAATAGAAAACTTCAACAGAAACTACCATACCTATTCTTTTTCACTTCATCTGATCATATTGTCTACAAGTGAACTAGAAGAGGACATTCCTGGGTTGGTGGATGCAGACTCGAGTATCTCATTAGATTTTGATCAATTTTTCTTTTCAAAGTATTCTTTATGCGATATTCGCCTCAGTTCTTGAAAATGTTTTGTTATAATTTTCGTATTTGTGGGAAATAATATTTAAGAAACAGAACGAAATGTTATTTTTTTTCCCAATTATTTTTATACGTAACAACATTTTCTATTTTTTCTCGAAAAAAATTAACTTTGTACTACTGGAAATCAACTAACAGGTGTTTTTTTTTAGAGGTATAGACTTTTGAATCGCAATAAAACAACGATGGATCATTCGATTGACAAGAATTTTTTTATACGAAAGATAATCTTGTGGCATTACATTTTGAATATGATTTCTGGCATATGACCGCCACGGCTCGTTCGGATGTAGTCCAATGTAAACGTCTAATTTTCGATGACTTTTTCCAACATTTGTGGCCGTATATTGGCAATAACACGGCGAATATTGTGTTCCAAATGGTCAAGCGTTTGTGGCTTATCCGCATAGACCAATGACTTTACATAGCCCCACAGAAAGTAGTCTAGCGGTGTTAAATCACAAGATCTTGGAGGTCAATTCACAGGTCCAAAACGTGAAATTAGGCGGTCAACAAACGTGTCTTTCAATAAATCGATTGTGGCACGAGCTGTGTGACATGTTGCGCCGTATTGTTGAAACCACAGCTCCTGGACATCATGGTTGTTCAATTCATAAATGAAAAAGTTAGTAATCATGGCTCTATACCGATCACCATTGACTGTAACGTTCTGGCCATCATCGTTTTTGAGGAAGTACGGACCAATGATTTCACCAGCCCATAAAACGCATCAAACAGTCAGTTTTTCTCGATGTAACAATGTTTTGACATACACCTGAGGATTATCTTTACCCCAAATGCGGCAGTTTTGTTTGTTGACGTAGCCATTCAACCAGAAGTGCGCTTCATCGCTAAACAAAATTCGCTTATGAAAATCGGGAACAAGAGCAATCTCGTTTTGGGGCCATTCGACGAATCTACGCCTTGCTTGATGATCGTTTGGCTTCAATTCTTGCACGGGTTCAATTTTTTAAGCACGCAAACCAAGATCCTTCCGCAAAATCTTTCGTAAAGTGGATGGACACAGATGCAATTCCTGTGCTCGATGGCGGATGGACTCATTCGGGTCTTCCTCAATGCTACGCTCTACAGTAGCAATAGTTTCTTCTGTACGCACCGTACGGCGGCGTCTCTGGGGATGCGAGTTATCAATAAGAGTAAACGTGGTGCGAAAAAGTTCTATGGTTAATCGAATTAACTGCTCTGATGGACGATTTTGTCGACGATAAAATGGACGTAGTTCTCGATACGCATTCCGCACAGAACCATTATTTTCGAAATAAAATTGCACTATTTGCAGGCGTCGTTCAGTCGTGAGTCTATTCACGATGAATTGCCAAACCAAACTGAGAATAAATCATTTCTCAGCTATTGAATCGGTAGCCATCTTCAACAGAAATGCCTACTCAAAGTCTCTAACAAAAATTATCCGTTACATGAAAGGTCCTTGAGGCCGTGCAGGTTGGATACCCCTGATCTATATGATTTATACCAAAGAGTAAACAAATACTTGGGCTTCATAAGCTCCTTTCATTTTGTCAATTCCAAAACAGTGAAATAGAAATGGTGATTCTGGACTGAAAGTGACTATAATTGCAGAACGAGTTTGTAAATGCCTGACAATAATAGCGTGATGTGATCGATAAGAAAAATTGTATCTCCCATTTTTATACTCTGAGACTTGCCTAACTTCACACTGCAGATTCAATTCGACAATATTCAGTGAACGTTTCAGGACGAAGAACGAAGACGAAAAATTCACGAAGGCGTATTTTGACCTATTCTCATCCAACACTTTTCGTAATTTTGTTATTAGCTTAATGAAATTCTCCGTCAAAACCCTGTTTATCCATACAGATGAAATAATTTTTTTCGATATATCTTTCTATTTTTGTAGAGATTGAATTGTCGATACTAATCTCTTACTGAAAATGCTGCAAAGGTTCATTCCTTACTATTCTTGCGGTAGTTTGTTTTTATATGATTTCACATAAATTGCTTCATTCATATCTTACGGAGGTGGAGATGTTCCCTCCATCACGAATTGAAATTTCTATCTGAAATTTCCTGATTAGAAGAGAGTATTTTAGATTACAACACTGTGATAAAATATTATTAAAATTCAAACACTTGAACTCTAGATGAATACTTTCAATATTCGATATACGATACTCTTCAAACATGTTATTGAAAATCATATATTCTGTGTGTTTTTAGCACTTTCAAGTAATAACTTCAAGTACCGCAGCGCCAAAAGGCTGATATCAGTTTCTCTCAAATATTAAACATTATTGGAATTAACTTTGTGCAAGTACCAAAGATACTGGGCAAATTCAAGCCCTTGAACTTTTTATTTTCACCTTTATTTGACTTCTTCTTGCTGAACGTCAAGAATTACATACATTTGGTGCAACATTTTCACATATAATTTTGAATACTAACTCACGGTAGAATAACTTGTATCAGAATTTTGATAATGTGTCAAATACAGAAATATAAGTCCAGTGTACTGAAGTATTTTGTGTAGCTCTAGAAAATCAGTATGTTTTGCAAAATTCCTACATTAACAATATGTAGGAAATATGTAGTACCTATTTATGTGTTGACAATTGGAAATTTAGTTCGATAAAATTACCATTTACCGATAATAAAAACACATGATCAAGAGAATCACAATGTTTTTGAAGAGCATAAATCATACTATTTTACTGGTACCTATCTTCCAAAGTGTTGAAATTTATTTTTTTTGGTATTTTTGGTACGCCGAATCATTTAAAACTTTCAATATGAACCTGAGTCCTCCAGATGAAGCAGGTTTTGGAACTGTTGTAATTTTGTCTCATCACTAATGAGGACCCAGAATATGTGGCTATATACAATATTTGAATACTTCTGCAATTCGCATTTTATTTTGTTGGAGTAAGTATTCTAAATTAATTAATTAAATTATGTTTGTTTGTCTAGAATGAATACTGAACCTTTTAGAATAATTGCCATAAGCAGCAGCAATGATGCCGTTCACTACAAGATCCGCAGGTACAACATCACCCAACACTTCCGGGTTACAATGAAAAGTTTTTATCAGACCATTATAGATATTTGCTACTGCACCAATTGCCCCGTAATAGTTGTCTATCCAGCTTTTTAAAGGTTCTTTGTAAGTAGCAGTAACTAGAAAAAAATCAATGTTATATGAACATGTAAGACAGATAACTTCTATGAAATTAATAATCAAATCAAAATTCTAAGGCGAATTTAAGACGTTTTGTTGATTTCCATATATCTTTGATATGTCCCTAATTGCAAAATTGTGCGATAATTTTTCAAAATCTAGGAACAGTGGCATACAAACAAACTAAATGAAATTAAATTTGAACAAAATTAATATCTCAGATTTGTTTTAGAGATACTCTTCTCTCTGTGCTCTTCCTCAGGTGAAAGTTAGATTTCTATTATTTGTCTTCAGACTAATAGTAGGATCCACATTTAAGCAGCTGGTTTGTGAATGAAATAAGCAAAAAGAATTAACCGTACTATTTTCATGAACTCTGGGTTTATCAATTCAGGATTTGGAGAAACTTCAGTCAGAATCGAACTGAAGGTCAAAACAGCGGAGTAATATAGATTTCTAACCATCACTTTTTGAAAAACAAGAATACAGATAATTTAATTCATATTCATGAAATGGTGGATGCGCATATATATATATATATATATATATATATATATATATATATATATATATATATATATATATATATATATATATATATATATATATATATATATATATATATATATATATATATATATATATATATATATATATATATATATATATATATATATATATATATATATTAAGAACAAGGTTTATCAGGTTGAAAATGGAGTTAAGAAATTTACGGTATTTACCTGAGATTTACGTTGCTTGTTTTTTGTAACAACAGCCGTTTACATATGTTACAAACTAATTGGCTATCATGAACTACGCCGTTCTGATGATAGCCAATTAGCTTGAAACATATGTAAACGACTGTTACAAAAACAAGCAACGTAAATCTCAGATGAATACCGTAAATTTATATATATATATATATATATATATATATATATATATATATATATATATATATATATATATATATATATATATATATATATATATATATATATATATATATATATATATATATATATATATATATATATATATATATATATATATATATATATATATATATATATATATATATATATATATATATATATATATATATATATATATATATATATATATATATATATATATATATATATATATATATATATATATATATATATATATATATATATATATATATATATATATATATATATATATATATATATACATATATATATATATATATATATATATATATATGTAATACAATCAGTATGAAAGTTCTTATGAAGGTGAAGAATATACTTACTTATCGCAGGTCTAACTATACATATCGGAAGTTCTTTGGCACCGATTTGGATTGAATGTTCAGCTATTGCTTTCGTGAAGCAATAATTATTTGGCCACTTTCCAATAATTCTACAAAAAAAAATATAATCATTCAAAATTCAAAACACCATTTCGAGAAAAAAAAAATTCATTGTTTGGGATCCTCTTCTTATATCTCAGCAGCTGAAAAGATCCAGTTGTATTGAAAGAAAAGTGTAATAGTTGCTTTGTGCGAAAGCCACAAATTAGATAATACAGAAGAATTTTCCACTTAAGAGGATTGTAAGGAAAATCACACTAAATTCCACACCTACTTACAACTCCGACTAGAAGGAAAGTTTTGTTGAAATAGTTGCATGAGGGTTTAGCTAAGAAAAGTGGAGAATAATGAAAATGAGAATGACAAAAATTTTTTGATTTTTCGATGATCCCATTTCATCAACAATGTGCTATAGTACATTGTATTCAGAACTTTGTTAATGATAAAGCTATAAATATATCATAACAGCTCATCAATTTTCTAGGAAATATATTCAAAATTAAACCATAAGTTTTTATATCATGCTTTATTGACATTGGCGGATTCGCCTTAGATCGAATAAGCGTGGCCCAAAGACGTTCGATTGATTGGTAAAACAATCTGCTAATAATAAAGAAAATAACTGAAAATATCTGAAATTCCCAATGGCTCGCGCACATCAAAAACATTCAAGAGACCTCAACAGCAGTGCCTGTTATTACAATAGTTTCTCGAAATACTTTTTCCGGTTATTTGAAATGGGAAAATTCTTGAGAAATTACTTTACGATTGATATGCAAATTGTTTTTTCGTACTGCCTCTATCAATCATCTTTCAGAAAAATCATTAACAGTGCTATTCCCTTAAGGGGTTAGGTGTAGCCAGAAACACGAAAAAATGAGAATATTCAGAAATTTTTTTTTGCCATTAAGTCATGTTATTTTACGAAAGTAATAATATGGCATTCTTACACAATGCTTTGTCTTGAAGTCACGGAAAATTGAAAAAATAAAATGTATAATTTCAAAAGTTATAGCTGTTTGTGTTGAGCCAGTTACAAAAAAAAAGACCTTGCGGTTACTATCATAATTCCTTGGAGATTTATCTAAAATCAATCGGATGAGAAAAATTAGTTTTATGAATAGATAATCCTGAGCCTGATCGAAGCTTTTTTTTCCGAAAATTAACAAAATGGCGGCCTCTGCAAATTTTTTTCTAGATTTGCGGGAAAAAATCAAAAGTTGATTGGTCTTTCTACATCGAAATTAAAAAAAAATTTTTTTCTGGAAAAAACACTTCGATCAATAAACCGAGTTTATTATGTATTCTAAAAGCTGTATAAATTTCATTAAAATCTACTGAGCGGTTTTCGAGTTTCACCAGTTCAAAAAACATAGTTTTGAGAAAAACGCATTTAAAGTCTCACACTAGATTATGTACAGAAATATGAATTATTTAATCACAATATTTTTATTTCAATAACGCACAACTATCGACTGCTTTCCGCAACTGCCACAGGCATACTAGTGACGTAGGTAATACTACTTACATCAAAGTTTTATTTCATGGATGACAATTGAACCCGCGAAACCGGATGCTCCCGAGCGTTTTCGAGTGTCGACAAATAACAAAGAGTACCCGACCGCTCTTTGTTATTTGTCGAATAACTCGAAAAGTAACTATCCAATCAACTTCAAATTTTCAGAGAATATTTTTGAGACATTACACTTAAGGAAACTGTATTGATATAACTGCAACAAAAATTAATTTTTTGAAAATTCTGTTCACCCTTAATTCCTTAAACAGAATGAAAGACCAGAAAAAACAGAGCTCCCGGTACTGATCCCTGTGGAACCCCGATCTCCTTGATCGCACACCCTGCATACTCACTCGCCACGGTCAATGAAGAAAATCTATGTGCTAAATAGGAATCAAAATAATAAAAGTATTGAAAATTAAAAAATAGAATCAAAGTAACCTGGAAACAAGAAATTTATCACATTTCAATTGAATTTTACTGATGAAAATATATATTTTTCAAAATGATATAACTTACAATTTTTCGTTTTCATCTAGTTTCTCCCCATACTTATCAATTAAGTCGAATAGTTCTTCAGCTGTGAGTGGTGGGTCATAAAATTTTTCTTCTACCTCTGTTAGGTGACAATTACTATATGCGGTGCTGACATAGACAATAGAACTTAAATGTTTACATCTTTTGGCCAGTTTCAATATTTCCAGTGTTCCACCTACGTTAATGCGAGCTGATACATCCAGTTTCTCTAAAAAATTCACTGTGGCAGCTGCATGAAATATTATATCCACCTAATAATTGAAAATGAAATATGTTACTTACATGTTAATTGAATTAAAAATTTCTCTAGGCCACCCATCAAAACATAACATGTGAAACAATTTTTAACAATTAAAAGCAATGTCAGATGACTCGACTAATATTATGAAAAATAATTCCTGAGAGGACATAACATAATTGTAACAGAGATTCGACAATGATTAGCAGATTTATGGGGAGATTGCCTCAATTTTTGGAAGAGTGTCACAAACTGGACCTTTATTTCTCCTTTCTTTCAGAAAATGAAACCAAAATGCCTAGACTATTTTCTAGCAATACAAACCGCTATTGATAGTAAATTAACATGAACCATTTTCACGTTATGTTCTGCGAGAATTCAAACAAGAGCGATTTCAAAGCGTTCAACAATAACATCTAGAACTTTATAAAAGCGCCAACGTTGAGTTTTAACGCAACCACGAAGAAGCTTTTTTGCTAATCAAGACTGAAGAATCGATATTACACGAACACCTATAAAACTTTTACCTCATTTTCTAATATTTCAAGATCTTTCTTGCTTATTCCAAGATTTTGCAAACCTGCATCTCCTACCACTGTTACAATTTTATCTCGAAAGTTGGGCTGTACCTTGCATAACTCTGAGAACACCTGGAATCATTCAGAAAAATGTATAGTCGAAATGAATGGAGATTTACAAAAACCGAATTTGTTTCTCTAAAATTTTTCAGAAATTTCAAGTATAGGATGCAATATTTCGGAACATTTATATTCCTCAACAATTTCGAAAGATTATACAGATACAAAATTATTCATTTTGTTTACACTTACAACGTCATCAATCAACATTTCATTTCACTTACAACGTCATCAAGAATCTTTTCCACTCTTGCTGCAGCTCCTAAATTTTTTTTATTACGTATTAGTAGATAGATTTTCTCTACATTTTTGCATGATCTCAGTAATTTTTCAATTAATAATTTTCCAACAAACCCAGTACCGCCAGTAATGAAAATGGATTTATGTTCTAAAAATTCTACAATCTGAAAAAATAAAATATATATATATATATATATATATATATATATATATTTTGAAAGTTTTTAGCATTAACAGGCTTTTTTAATATGAAAAAGTTTATTTCTGTTGACGTTTCGTTGTTATATTACAACTTTGTCAAAACTAATGAATAATTATTATTATTCATTAGTTTTAATTTTTATTTTTTATTATAACTAATTATTCATTAGTTTTGACAAAGTTGTAATATAACAACGAAACGTCAACAGAAATAAACTTTTTCATATTAAAAAAGCCTGTTAATGCTAAAAACTTTCAAAATAAATACCTCAAAAAGGCAATAAATCAATTTCAAGATATATATATATATATATATATATATATATATATATATATATATATATATATATATATATATATATAGAAACTTACTACAAAAAAAGAATTGAATATAACCTTAAATTCAAACACTTGAACTTATGACTTACACTTCATTGACTACATAGCATGACGTGTTTCGTCGTTACAAACGAGTTCTTCAGATGATTACAGAATAATAACAACATTTTGAAAAACACATGTATAGATGTGTTTATAGATCAGGGAATTTGGGATTCCATGACTTCGGGTTTTATCTGAGATATTCCATTCAGAAATATAATTTCTATTACCTGAAAAGGTTCAACAAGGGTGAATTGTTTAATTCGATATGTTCATTGAGCGAATTTCTGGAATTTTCATGCCGATTCGTTTCCACTATTTCCCAATAATCTAATTGACTACTCCTCTCTATGTTGTGTAAAATTCTGAAATTCCTATCAAAAGTATGGTTTTCTGTTAATAAATGGTTAGCATAACTTGAATTACTTTTATTATGCGTGAAGCTATATCAGAAATTCTGGAAATTTGCTCAGTGAAGAGATAGAATTAAACAATTCACCCTTGTTTAACCTTTTCAGGTAGGTAATAGAAATTATATTTCAGAATGGAATATCTTAGGTAAAACCCGAAGTCATAGAATCCCAAATTCCCTGATATTTATACCTGTGTTTTTCAAAATGTTGTTATTATTCTGTAAGCATCTGAAGAAGTCGTTTGTAACGACGAAACGCGTCATGCTATGTAGTCCATAAAGTGTAAATCATAAGCTCAAGTGTTTGAATTTGAGTTATACTCTTGGAGAAAAGCTGCACTTTATATATTCATTGAGAGGGCAGGAGGGTGTAAACCAACAATTGTTTGGAAAATATGATTTTGACACTTGAAGCGGAATTGAAGAAATTTATCTTCGGTAGTCTACACAATTGAAATTTTTAAAATGGAAAATCTCATTCGTTCAGAGTACTCACAGAATTCATAAAAATATTGTCATTTCAGAATTTATCGCGCTGTAACAAACGATGGCGTTGTGAATGAGAAATTTTATCCAGAACCTTGGAACGGTAAGGTAGCAATTTGGAGCATTCTGTATATTTCTATCATATACAAACTTCTGTTTTAGTAGGTGTTGAAATTTGAACATACATGAATCAGAAATCAACTGTTCATGAAATTCAACAATATTTTTTCATTTAGGCGCACAATTGAAAATGGAATATATTATACGCCGGTTAAAACTATAGAGGATGTTTTTTAGCCAAAACGAAATTAATTTGCAAAATTGAGTCTCAAGACAATAGATAAGTCTAAGACTATACACTACGGTAGGTCAGGTGCAAAATAAGTCTTGAACTACGAACAATTCAAACTGCTTTGAATTTTTCGAAATTCAGTCTTGACTGTAAATTGAATACAGTGGTATTCAATTCATGGGCGTTAGCTATCTTGAAAATGAGCTAACGCTCGAAACATGTTGACTAATTCATATTGTTAAATAAATCGTGAAACATTAAGCCGAGAGTTTAATTTAATTTAATATTCAAAATACTAAAATACAGAAACATATGTATATATATATATATATATATATATATATATATATATATATATATATATATATATATATATATATATATATATATACATATATATATATATATATATATATATATATATATATATATATATATATATATATATATATATATATATATATATATATATATATATATATATATATATATATATATATATATATATATATATATATATATATATATATATATATATATATATATATATATATATATATATATATATATATATATATATATATATATATATATATATATATATATATATATATATATATATATATATATATATATATAATATAGATACAGAAGTAATTGATAAAATAGATAAAATGAAGTATCTTGGCATAATAATTGACGAGAACTTAAAGTTAAAAGCGCATGCAGAGTACACTGCTAATAAGATGTCAAAAAAAATAAGCCTTTTGTACAGATTAAGAAATAAAATAGATATGAACACAACCTTATTATTGTTTAAGACGTTGACACTACCTCACATTAATTATTGTTCGTCACTTTTATTCAATCTACAGAATAATTGTCTTGATAGATTGCAGAAAATACAAAATCGGGGTATGAGAATAATACTAAAATGTAACAAAAGAACACCTATTAGAGATATGTTTTCAACGTTACAATTGATGAGTATAAATCAGAGAATTACTTATCGAACACTAGATTATATATATAGGATCAAACAAAAAATGTTACCTAGTTATCTAGGAGAAAATTTGCAGTTTGTTAATGAATACCATGATTATCATACCAGACATCGAAATGACTTTCAAATAGATACCTATAGGACACATAGTATGTATAGATCCACAATGAGTAAGGGGCTTGTATTATACAATAAACTGCCCATAAATATAAAGTACTGTCAGAGTTATCGAGACTTCAAAAGATACTTGATGGAATATACTTATAAAAATTATTTGTAATAAATGTGAATGTAAACTGTTTGTTTATAATAGCTTTGTGCTAAATAAAGGTTATTATCATTATTATTATATATATATATATATATATATATATATATATATATATATATATATATATATATATATATATATATATATATATATATATATATATATATATATATATATATATATATATATATATATATATATATATATATATATATATATATATATATATATATATATATATATATATATATATATATATATAATAATATATATATATATATATATATATATATATATATATATATATATATATATATATATATATATATATATATATATATATATATATATATATATATATATATATATATATATATATATATATATATATATATATATATATATATATATATATATATATATATATATATATATATATATATATATATATATATATTATTCTGAATGTTTTTTGCAATAACAGGCTTATTTTGATATGAAAAACTTTATTTTCGTTGAAGTTCCGTTGTATTTCACAACTTTGTCAAAACTGATGAATAATTGAATTTTATGAATTACTATAGATATCCAAATGTCAAACTTATATTTAGAAAAATTGAATTGGTTTTTTTGTATTTTCACATATTGATTCTTACTTTCAGAGGAACATTTGCTAAGCATTCGCTCAGGAAGATTTATTCTTCACCATGGGAAAACCTCTGAAAAACTTATGGTAAGCCAGGTGATTCTTAGTGTGATTCATATATACATATATATGATTACATATAGTTGAGTTTTATACTTATCCAGAATATGTATACTAATAGGTTTATGTGAGTGAAGTTGAAGGTAGATCTGGAAAAAATGAGTTTTGAGATGTGATGTTTGATAATTGTTGTGTATTCATTTTATGAGTCTTATTTGTAAGGTTTATCAAATCGTTTGTAAACAGAATAAAGATGTTTAATGTACGTTCTTTTATTTATTTTGTTTTTCAAATTTTTTCGTATGTGTAACGTTTCTAAAATTTCCCTACATTTTTCGTCTTTTTCAATTGCTGAAATCTTTGTATTGCTATAATAATAGCACATTCTGACAAAAATCGAATCAAAGAAATATATACAAAATTAAAGAGTGAAACAGAAACTCAGAAAAAACTAATACTGTTTATAATATACCATGTAAACATCACGAAAGTTCGAGGAAAGAATTAAAACAAATAAATAAGCAAAAACTCGAATAACAGCCTTACATAAACATAAAATAACAGAAAAACACGATTTTGATTATAACAATACGAAGATTTTAGCAACTGAAAAAGACAGAAAGTGTAGAAAAATTTCAGAAATGTTACACATTCATAAAAATTTGGAAGACACAGTAGATGAAAGAACAGACATTAAACATATAAATTCAATTTACAACGATTTGATGAACCCTACAAATAACACTCGTAAAATTAATACAAAACAATCACCTAACATCACATCTCAAAAATCATTTTTTCAGAACTACCTTCAATTTCACACACATAAACCAATTAATATATATATTCTGGATAAGTATAAAACTCAACTATATGTAATTATATATATATATATATATATATATATATAGGTATATATATATATATATATATATATATATATATATATATATATATATATATATATATATTTCTTGAAATTCATTTATTGCCTGTTTAAGATATTTTAATTTGAAAGTTTTAGCAATAACAGGCTTTTTATATGAAAAAGTTAATTTTTGTTGACGTTTCGTTGTTATATTACAACTTTGTCAAAACTAATGAATAATTTAATTATTCATTAGTACGGCAAACATAGAATAAAAGGTATGGCCAACAACCATCCAACAGGAATATGTTATTTAAAAATAATAATAATAATAAAGAGTAAATAATAAGCAGAATTTAAAACAATTAAAACAATAATCAGTAGAAATTAAAATTGTAGATATAAAAATGTTTCCATATGATAACCAAAATTAACGATTTGTAAACAATCGAATGAATTGACAGGAAGCACAGAGAACATTGACACCGAAAAACGAACACAGAAGTGAGAGAATAGAATACCGTAGTCACAAATGTCATGTCTCACACGTAACAAATAAAAGTCTAACAAGGTTGGAGAATTACTGCGAAGGTTACTTAAAATGATGTGAAAGTAAGTAACTGTAGATGCAGCTAAGTCTGGAAACGTCCGTCTTCTTATTAATGCTGTTAGGATTACTATTGATGTGGACCATTTCCAGAAAGACCCTTTTGTGGCAATTAGCAGCCACATCCAGTATCTCCACACTATCAAAGTCAAAGCGATGTCCCTGTTGTGAGAAATGTAGTGCTAAGGCACATCTATCAGGGCGAAGTCTAACATCACTCTTGTGAAGAGTTATTCTTCTTTTGATGGTTTGGGAAGTTTGGCCTATATAGACTCCTTCACAATCAAAGCATGGAACACTGTAAATGCAATGTCTATATAGGCCAAACTTCCCAAACCATCAAAAGAAGAATAACTCTTCACAAGAGTGATGTTAGACTTCGCCCTGATAGATGTGCCTTAGCACTACATTCCTCACAACAGGGACATCGCTTTGACTTTGATAGTGTGAAGATACTGGATGTGGCTGCTAATTACCACAAAAGGGTCTTTCGGAAAATGGTCCACATCAATAGTAATCCTAACAGCATTAATAAGAAGACGGACGTTTCCAGACTTAGCTGCATCTACAGTTACTTACTTTCACATCATTTTAAGTAACCTTCGAAGACATTCTCCAACCTTGTTAGACTTTTATTTGTTACGTGTGAGACATGACATTTGTTACTACGGTATTCTCTTCTCTCACCTCTGTGTTCGTTTTTCGGTGTCAATGTCCTCTGTGCTTCCTGTCAATTCATTCGATTGTTTACAAATCGTTAATTTTGGTTATCATATGGAAACATTTTTATATCTACAATTTTAATTTCTACTGATTATTGTTTTGATTGTTTTAAATTCTGCATATTATTTACTCTTTATTAATATTATTTTTAAATAACATATTCCTGTTGGATGGTTGTTGGCATTACCTTTTATTCTTAGTTTGCCGTAAGTTGTTAAACACAATTTTTTACAAGTATAACTGTATGTAAATGTTTTTCAGAGTCCTGATGAAGATTGTAATCACAATCGAAATATAGAGCAGGCATCCAAATTGAATAAAACCTATTCATAGTGGCCTTTCATTTGCCTATAACCCATACAATTACATTTAAATTACCAGGCAATACTCCTTCTGATTAATGTTATATATATGTATATATATATATATATATATATATATATATATATATATATATATATATATATATATATATATATATATATTAATCACACTTATAAGAATCACCTGGCTTACCATGAGTGTTTCAGAGGTTTCCTCATGGTGAAGAAAACTAAAACTTCCGAAGCGAATGCTGAGCCAGAAATATTCCTCTGATAATAAAAATCAATATGTGAAAATAAAAAAAAACTTTGTCAACTAATTTAATTCGAACTGACTTTGAAAACCTCATTTGATTTTTCTGAAAAATAAGTTTGACATTTTGATATCTATAGTAGTTCATAAAATTCAACTGTTCATCAGTTTTTAAACTGATTACGAAAATTAAGTTATTCATATCAAAAACATTCGAAATAAACTATCTTGAACAGGCAATAAATCAATTTTGAATATATATATATATATATATATATATATATATATATATATATATATATATATATATATATATATAATAAATTTATCTTATTGAGTGTTGCATATAAAAATTTATTTACCTTGCTTCCTTCTTTGGGCATATGCACCTGTTCATCAATAATACTCAAAGGATTAGAGTCGGTGAAAATTTCACTTTGGTTTTTCTTCAATTCCCTCACAGTTCTATAATTTTTTGTTAACTTGCGGTAAAATCTTTTAGGAATACTTATTGACGGAAACATTGTCACTAGCTTATGCCACGTACTAATAAGTCGAATATTTTTCAAGAGATAGATTTCTTCAGAATCAAGGATACCAACATCCAGAAACTAACTGGTATTTACTAGTGCGATAATCAAATATTCAAACGTTTAGATTCTCGAAAATTACGATGCTTTATACATCAATAATTTTCATGATGATTTTAATTATGAATACGTGATTTGTTCGAGTAGTTGCTCATAATTCGTGTTGAATGAATATTAACGTATGATACAAAAACCATGGGTTCAGTTAATTTCGCATAATTTATTTTATCCATTGCAGCAGTCTTAAGTCAACCGTGAGTTATGAATAATGAATAAAAAACAACCCACTTCAAAGGAAATGCATTGTTTTTTTGAGAAATAATATCGCAATGGAAATCATTTTATGTGTCTGCACAAAATTTTCAAAAAAGTTTTATATATATATATATATATATATATATATATATATATATATATATATATATATATATATATATATGAATGAGATTAAATTCTCGCTTAACTCTTGGTGAAACATAATTGAATATTAAAATAAATTAAACTCTTGGCTTGTTTCAAGACTAAACAATCAGTTTAGTCTTGAAAATGAGCTAACGCTCGAAACATGTTGACTATACATATTGTTAAATAAATCGTGAAACATTAAGCCAAGAGTTTAATTTATTTTAATATATATATATAGTAACATAATAATTTAGAAAAACAACACGACTTAACAAAGAGAACATTCAGCCAGTATATAAACGACGTTATAAAAACGAATAGATACAAACATGTGCTCTGTGTATTAACCACTGATAGGGTTCAATATGTTACAATAAATACTACTTATATTATCTGTGTCGGTCCTGAAATTGATGGCATTTGTATCCGCGCGAATGTGATACATCTCCAAGAATAACCGACATATATAATTTAATTCACGTTCCAAGATTTTCACAATACACCATTCAAAATTATGCCCAGTCTCCACAGAATGCTTGGTTGCAGCGCATGAGAATGGTTGAATGTTCTCTTAGTTAAGTCGTGTTGTTTTTCTGAACTATTATGTTACTAAATTTTAAATCTTGACCACATTCCGTGTCTGTGAGTATTCTGCGACTGTTGATCATTTTCATTGTTTTAATTGTTTAATTTTCATTTGTAGATGTCTTGAAAAAGTCCACAAAAAACGGACGAAATATCGAGAAAAAAAGACTAAGGAACTAACTCTTGGTACCTGACCCCTTTCCCGATAACTTTCCTTTTATAAATTCAACTCAAGGGTCGATAAATTTTCACTTATTCACTTTATATATATAATTTATATTACGTTTATATAATCAATATAAACGCAATATAATCGCAATATCAATATATATTTTATATTGCGTTTTTAATGAGATTATCTGGTTCTGTGAGTTCCAAAATTTGTTTTACCATCTTTTTTCACTGCTGCGTACAGTCTGGCTACATCTTCAGCCTAGTTAACCGTAAGATGTAATTTTTTAGTTAAAACACTTTGTTTTACACTTATTTATTTTCCAGAGTCCTGATGAAGAATGTAAACATGTTCGAAATATAGACCAGGTTAATATATTGGTTGTGTATCAATTAAAGTGGCTCTATTTTTGTCGAGAACTCATCATCTTTTACTCATTAATATCATACTGCAATACTCCTTACTTATCGTATATATAAATATATATATATATATATATATATATATATATATATATATATATATATATATATATATATATATATATATAAGGAAATGAAATTTTTGTGCTTATGGCACTGAATGAAATATTTAAGAAAATGAACACTAGAACATTCATTGAAATTAATCAACAGAATGTTATAGCAGAGCTAGATATGTGAAAGTGTACGATGTGATGTCTCCATTATCCTTCAAGGGATAAATGTTAGAGAAATATTGAAATCGATGCCACACCTGATGGAAGTGCGAGACATAAGTGCGAGAGTTCCTTGCAGAACGAAACATATATGTCTCGCACTTCCATCAGGTGTGGCATCGATTTCAATATTTCTCTAACATTTATCCCTTGAAGGATAATGGAGACATCACATCGTACACTTTCACATATCTAGCTCTGCTATAACATTCTGTTGATTAATTTCAATGAATGTTCTAGTGTTCATTTTCTTAAATATATATATATATATATATATATATATATATATATATATATATATATATATATATATATATATATATATATATATATATATATATATATATATATATATATGTATATATATATATATATATATATATATATATATATATATATATATATATATATATATATATATATATATAACAATGAGGTTATAAAAGGATAAAATCTTATTTCGTTGTCAGTTGACAACTTCAACAGCATGATGCAGCTAAAATACAATAATCATCACATCATTGAACACTAAAATAAAAACAAACATACGAACTTACAATGAGAGTAGTTTTGAAAATTGGGATTGATTAAAATAGTCACTAAAAATAACAGAGTACATAAAACTATGAGATGAGTCAAAGAAAAAAAGGAAAAGAGAAAAAAGAAGAATCACAGCCATCTGATCGCGTGGATGTGTACTAGAATAAGACCGCTTCATTCATGCACGATCGATAGATTGAAGAGTAGCATTTGTTTTCTCTGCCTCTGACTCATCTCATAGTTTTATTTGTTATTTTCTGTGAATATTTTAATGAATTCCAATTTTTAAAAGAACTCTCTTTGTAAGTTTGTATGTTTGTTTTTATTTTAGTGTTCAATGATAAGATGATTTTTGTATTTTAGCTGCATCTTGCTGATGAAGTTGTCAAACGACAACGAATTATACAGGTTTCAATTCAGAATACATCAGTGGAATCACTTACAGACCGAATACCCGGAAAAAAATAATAATGCATTTATATATATATATATATATATATATATATATATATATATATATTTATATATATATATATATATATATATATATATATATATATATATATATATATATATATATATATATATATATATATATATATATATATATATATAGGATAGGATATCCGCTTCTTAATGGTACATTAAAAAACTGCATAATCATGAGATATTTAAATTTACATAACATTTACAGTACATAACGCAGTAGTAACAAACTTTGTAATTGCTCATATACAAGGTCAAGACTGTAATACTTATTTCGTTATACAAAACGATGCATGAGACCGACTTATGATGACCGACATTACTTCAAGGAGTTCTCATATTTTTTGTAAAAAAATATCTTAGCTGAAATAGTCAAGGACACGTACGTCCTTTTTGACGACAGACTTATTCTATGGAATACTAATTCAGACTATTTTCGAGATATCTGAGTTTCAGTTCGAGTCTTAATACAATTTTCAATAAAATCTTTACGGAAAAGTAGTACGTAACATTTTTTTAGGAATATCCACTGTTCACGTGTTTTTCCGAATGATGTACAATTCATCATCGGCATCTATTCAAAAAATCAAAAAATTTTTAACAAAAAACATTCACAAAATCATCTATGTATTTTCATTTTGTTATATTGCACAAAAACCAGATAAGCACATAATTAGATAAGGTGTTCAAATATTCACTGTAGTGTATGATTTTGTAGAGAGTTTGCTTTGCAATATGTCTGTATTATTCTGTTATTCTATTTATGATACTACATATATTTTTGTAAACTTTTTCGTATTTCTGAAAAAATAGCGAACTGTTGAATAAAGATTTTATGTATATTTTTGCTGGAATCCTTCTCTAGAACATTCCTAAAACCCAGAAATATACCAGTATTCTCTATACCCAAACCAAATAATTTTCTGTTATATTTTCGTCTTAGATATTTTCATTTGAGTCAAAGTATATACAGGACATATCGAAGGTAGATCAGCTTAACATTGTTGTGAGGTATGCATTAATAACCAGATCGGAAAATGGATAGCCAATTGATGTAAAAGTAAAATAAATATTTCTATAGTTTTATGCAGTCATCAAACATGACGCAGCAGATTCAGTCAACTTAATGACTATATATATTATTCATCGACAAAAATATTTTTCTCAAAAAAATATGTAGGGCAAGTTTATGATGGAGACGGTGTAATGAGTGGTGTCTATAATGGTGTACAAAAACAAATTAAGGATATCCATCTTAATGCGGAGTATGTACATTGTGCCACTCATAATTTAAATTCGGTGATGCCGTTAGCAGTTGTGTGGAAATACAGGTTTTTTCGCAACGTTGCAAGATTTGTATAACTTTCTCGGAAACACAATCAAGCGTTGGGATCTACTGTCAAAATCCACTTGCAAATCGGAAACACGCTAAAAAAACTAAATCTGACTGGATAGTCCAGTAGGGTCAACACGATATCTACAATGAAACTACGTTTTTTTGATATTATCAAAGCATTATCAGACAAAGTTCTGAAGAGTTCTAATAAAGATGAGCGTAGTGAAGCAGAGAGTTTTAAGACAAAAATGCTAAATTTCGAGTTCGTGTTGCTTTGCGAAATCATGCACAATCTTTTGAACGACACCAATTATGCATCCAAAACTTCACAAAAAATCAGACATCAGCTTGGGCGAGGCAAGTAAGGCTTTAGCAGAGACCAAAGCAAAGTTGTAAATTTATAGGATGTTTGCAAATTTTTCCAGTGCAAAGCCAGTGAAACTTCAATAAAATATGGTATAAATACCCATTTTAAAGAAAAAAGCAAAGGGGAGGTTGAAAATCATTTTGATCAATTAGCTGCTGATCCCCGAACCAAACAGAGGAGAAATATTCAAACTTGAAATTTTCAATGATGAACTAGACACATAGCTCAATTAAATACACGTTTTACTGGTATGAGTGCAGTTTGTCATATATTCGATTAACTAACACCAACATTTTTATTACATGTTGATGAAGCAACGTTATTACGAAAGTGTGACGAATTTCAAGGAAAATATTCAAATATAATTGGCCCTAGTTTCTCACTTCAATTTATTAATATTTATCACCTAGATTTGCCTCAATTATCTCAAGCATGGAATGTTCACCAATTATCTAAGGAAATAATGAGCGAATATGGAGTGCTAGAATGCGACCTAACGGTACTTTACGATATTCTTTAAAATTTTTATCACTTCTGCAGCAACTGAAAGGTCATTTAGTCAGTTAACAAATTAAAAATAATAAAAAATCATTCAACAAATATTATGAGCCAAACGCGACTCCGACATTCATCGCTAAAAGCAATTGAAAACAAAATTATGCCAGGATTTGAACGAAGTCATTTTTAATGAATGAGATTGAATTCTCGCTTAACTCTTGGTGAAACATAATTGAATATTAAAATAAATTAAACCCTTGGCTTAATGTTCACGATCAAATCGTGAAACATTAAGCCAAGAGTTTAATTTATTTTAATATGAAGTCATTTTTGTTACTGTTTAATATGTTTATTACCTGTTCTGAAAGTACAAAAGAGAGCTGATGATAAAGTAGCTTCTAGACAAGGATCTGGAGAGAGTTGAGTATACAAAATATGAACGCCACATTCTGTGAACCGTTTTAGGATAAGCAAAGCTTACAGATCACGAATTTGGATGTTGCCGGAGACGTTCCTAGATTCAATCATTTTTATCGCCCTCCACTTTCTAAGATATCGAGTCAATGGCCCCAACGAACGCTTCAGACCTATTTTGATATATTTTTTAGCAGTGATATACAATTTTTCTAATAATATTAGATATACAGCATGTGGAGGTAATTCGGGCCGTGGGGGCTAAATAGGCTCCCCCCAAAAAATTATTTTGGTTCCTAGAAGATTAGATTGAAATGATGAAACAAAATAGAATACGTAATCCTTCTTCAAATTGATTTTTCAAGAAGATCGTTTACTTCCCTCATCCCCCCTTCAATAGCTCGGAAGCTAATACAAAAAAAGTTAGGAGTGAAAACTAATAACTCATAAAAAAAAAGTTTTCATAAGAAACAAATTTTAATATGTCATTGTTACTACAACATTTCTGTACAGATATTATTGATACATTGGCACAATTAAATAAATTAAGTTATAATTTTCTGCTAGCACAGGTTTTTTCCGGCATGTCATAAATATTTACAATACTGAATCGAAAATTCTGGTGAAAACAACTTTGTCAGACGACTTAGGTTTAACGTTTTTCTCATCAATATATATTTGATATATCAATTTCACCAAGAGATCAGCAAACTTTTCTAAATAAATTCAAGCGATGCCCATTATTTGAAAATTTTATTTATACTGGAGTTCGTCAGCAGTTCATTGTTATTTCAGAAGAAGAAAGCTACCATGGTTTCTAATTATCCCAATTGTTCGATACTCAGGAATAGGTTTCCTAAATGTACTAGACCTTTTTGGCTAGAATCCAACGATACAGCTTTCAACCTTGAATTATCTAGTAGCTAATCACATCGCAATCACTCAGTGTAAGGCTGGAAAAAGATGACAAAGGTTTTCGCAAAAGGATTCAGCAGTGAAACTGCATCCCGAAATGTATTTATTTTTGTAATAACTATAGATCATATACCTCTACAACCTAGACGTCCTTTCTTCTGCAGTATATCTTCGATCGATAAATGATCCGTATCTTCTGAAAAATATCTTCGAATCGGCTTCTAAATGGTTCCAATTAAAGCCAACTACTTCGATAAATGAAGAGCTGTGTGAATGATACAATTTGGTGTTCATGAAATCCTCCACATATATTGAGAAACCGAAGGAGCTGTAACTTATTTTCAGTATTTGAAAATAAATCCCTGCTATTTGTCGGAATTCTTGTGCAATGATTCGAAATCACAATAACGTTCTACCTTTACTCCGTAAAGTTGACTCTATATGTATTTTATCGAAATATCATATTTGTAATACAATATCTATCCGTTTTACATCCTACTGCAAGAATATATTATTAATTCATTTGAAGAATACCTCAGCAAAATCGCAAAACGTGTTGAAATGATTTAATTGAATTTGATTAACAAGCGTGTAACATACCATCAACAATATACATTCTCTAAAAATGCCAAACTACATAACTATCAACACGCGGCAAGATCTATCAGTGCTTGCCGCATGTTTGTAGCATACTTCTGATTATTTTCAGTTTTTACAGCTAGTTCCGATTTTGGAGATTTCATGTATAATGATTCTGGTCGAAAAGTTACCTGCAGTTATTCAGAATAACGGAGAAGATACTACAACATCAATTAGATGATATGAATGCTTGTTAAAGAAGATTTATGACTGTTATATCTTGCAGTTTTACTGTCTGTTTTCATCTTGCAATATGTACTGTTTTCATGAACGTTTTTTTTTTCTGATACTACTTTGATATACTGTTGCCTTCTTTCGAAGAATTATTTACAACTGTGTCAAATTCTTTTCATTCAATTAGATCGGAAAACTTTTTACATTTCAGCACAAATCGCTCATTTTCGAAAGTACTCTACACGACATCTCCATTCTCTACTTAACGAAACATTGCGAATGAGATTTATCAGCAAGTGTATCCGTGTAAATATATCTAAGAGGGCACTTCTGGTTCACATTGTGGGGATGCAAGCACTAAATTACTTGGTGATATTTCGATTTCGATATTTCGAGGGTCTGGTAAATACTGTTTCTGCAGGGATATATGAACGGGTACCTTTGCATTGCATTTTCATTTTGAGTAATATCGCTCAAACCTCCAGTTCAATTAGAAGATCAGATCTCAGACTGCACTAATGACACACTGCATTGGGTCTTGAAACAATCTCTTCCAGTGAAGTCTATTGTCTCTTATCTTTTTACGAATATCATGTTTTCTTCGATCTGCCATTTTAAATGTTTGTGAACTATTGGTTGTATATAACTGGTTTGTGTTTTCATCAAATTACCCGTTTTATCACAAAACAAAGTCGTTCAAGTTCTCCATTCTTTATATTTATCACTTGTAGGAAACTTGTTCACGTTTTTTTAAGTTGAGCAGTAATTAGACACCTAAATAGCAGAAACTTCGAATTATATTGCGGAAATACGAAAACCTCTACTATTCTAAACTATCAGTTAATTTCTACTGGCGACTACACACGTTATGGGGCATTGCGGAGGTCGCGGAAGAAAGGTGGCTCATAACAGAATAGCACAGGTGCTGGCAACATGTGCTTTCTTGTTATCGGAGTTCTCCGGATGAAGAACCTGAGCATAACTGCCGGTGTTCATATTCTGCATAGTTAACTCTTTTTGGCGCCTTCTCTATTAGCATATATATATATATATATATATATATATATATATATATATATATATATATATATATATATATATATATATATATATATATATATATATATAAGGAAATGAATTTTGTTTTGTGCTTATGGCACTGAATGAAATATTCAAGAAAATGAACACTAGAACATTCATTTGAAAAATTCAAATTAACCAAGAGAATGTTATAGTAGAACTAGATATGTGAACGTGTACCATGCGAGTGCGAGACATATGTTTCGTTCTGCAAGGAACTCGTCAGTCGCACCACGTCTATCGAAGTGAGGCAACGATTTCAACCTCCAAGGATCTTCTTGTGAGTCCAAGTGGAAGATCGTAGAGTAATGAATACTCCACAATTCCATCTACAGGAATCAGTAGAAAACACCTCTCAGATTACAGAAACACAAAGCATCGAAATTTCACATATCTTCTATACCTGTAGGTATCTACTAAATTGAAATGTCTATTTGACAAATATGATCATACGATATTTTCAAATGTCAATAGGTTGCGTTAGTAGTACGCTCGCGTTTATTCCCGTATTTCAGGGGCCTATTCGGCGAAATTTTTGAGGAAATGAAGTTTTTTTGTGCTTATGGCACTGAATGAAATAATAAAGAAAATGAACATTAGAACATTCATTTGAAAAACTCAAATTAACCAAGAGAATGTTATAGTAGAGCTTGATATGTGAACGTGTACGATGTGATGTCTCCATTCTAGTGTTCATTTTCTTATGTATATATATATATATATATATATATATATATATATATATATATATATATATATATATATATATATATATATATATATATATATATATATATATATATATATATATATATATATACATATATATTAGGTTGTGCCAGACTTTAAGAGTAAATTTTTTTTTATAAATTGAGACACGCATAACCTCACATTTTGTTCCATTTGATATTAATAACTGTAATGATGAATAATATTGAGATCGGATAGTGATAACCCGTGTCGACTTGATGTCAAACTTCGAATTTCGAACTTCGTAAGAAAACCATATTTCAACTCAATATTTATTTCGTAAATAAAACACTGGAATTTTTGTATCAGATTCAATTTGCATTATACATATTAACCTTTTAAATTACATTATTCATTGAATTTCTTTTTGAGGTTTGTTTTTTACAGTCCGGATATATTTTTCTGTGTTCTTGTACACAACGTAATAAATATTGTTTTTGTTTTTCGTCAACTGTGATTAAGCCATGAAGTCTCGCATCAACTCTACTGCTCTTTCAGCCGTATCATAAAGTGCTTTCAGTGACTTCTCCTTCATTTTAGCTAGTTGAAACGAAGCATTATCAGGCCACGATTTAGGACACTCTATGAGAAAACCGTCAACAATTTTGATTCGCCTGTAAAAGAATCTGATGTTCATGAAAACAAAGTCATCGATGTTTTTTTCCGAAAAGAGGCCCGCTCATTTATTCTCTCGACAGAATGTAGCGTTTATTCTGGACCGATGGATTTTCTTCGGTCAAATCTGCAACTATTTTTAACTTACTTTCTTGTTTAATATCAACGGGAAATAAAGACAAGATAGACACTTCGTCTGCCAAATACCACAAATGCTGGGGAAACTTCTGTTTGGCCGCTTTTAATATCGTTTCGTCTATTTTTATGCACTAATAGCCTTCAAAGAGCACAACTCTTGGTAGAGCGCTTTTACCGCTAAAGTGCATATCAGCCTAGGCTTGACAAAGGTTATCGGGATAAACAGGCAGACGTCTAATAGAGCTGTTCTACCCTCATTTGACATTTCGAATTGAGAGCTAAATAACGATACTTTTGATGAATAAGTAGTTCTCGCCATCCAACTAAATTGGTGCATGGCGCATGAGCCCAAATTTTAAATTTATCCAAGAAATATTATGCAGAACTCTCCTAACCCTTGATAGTCATCTCTTACAATTTCTTTGGTCAATTCAGTTCTGTAATGCTCTAAAAGTTCTGAAATTGCATCAATTTTAGAATCGTTCAGAAGTTTCTTTGCTGCTTTGTATCTTCTGTACCTTGATATTTTTCCAGTTTGATCGGAAACTTCTGAATGAAGGGATATCGAGACTTGTAGTGTTTTGGCTGATTTTCGCTTCAACCATTTCTTTTTGTTTTAATTTTCGTAGATGTGATGGCAGCAAGCAAAAATTTACATTTTGCTGTACAATTTCTGTTGAGAAGCACACGTACACCATTAGTTCGGCTTGTGTTAAAAGTATGTGCTTCATCTTCAAGATTCCATTCAACAATAGCATTCCAAACTGCTAGTGCCTGTTCGCTTCCCGATGAGATTTCCAATTTTGGCACAGCAACAAGTTGTTCTTTCTTATTGTATGGAATAACTATTGGTAGACGTTCTTCTTCAGATTTGCGTACATCTCAAGCAGGCCACAGCTTTCTATCCCAGTGGACAGTATCGGGTTCATCGTTTTGAAAATTGGGTTTCATATTTTCTGCGCGCTGTTTTCGATTTTCTGAACGAATTCTTTGGATGGATGATTTGCTTATAGGAAATTCGTCAGTGTTATGGCCAAGTGCTTCAATAGTTGCTTCAACAATGAAGACTGATTCTTTCATACTTAACTGATATCTGTGTAATGCTGCCACTAGTTTCGGAGTAGCGAATTTTTCTTCAAAGAAGTTTTAAATCAAAAACCAAGTCGAGCCATGGTCAGAAAAAAGCTCTGGAATACAGTGCTATAATTGTAAGCACTTTGGGAATTTTAAAAACAAATGTCCCAATAATGGTCCAAATAAACCAAAGGGAGAATCGACAAATACCTGATATGTCCTGATATAAATACAGTCGTATTTATATCAGGACAGTTTGACAAAATGATCGGTACATCGACTCTGGGGCAGGTGTACATATGACTCCAAATAGACACTGGTTGGATCGAGAACTTGTCAGTTATGGTCTTCTAATAGACAAGAAGTCAAAATAGTTTGTTCAGGGAGTATTAGCTTGAGATCAAAAATGAGTAACAAACTGCATGATATAACAGTTAAAAATGTTCTTTGTGTTCCTGAGTTAACCACAAATCTTTTATCAGTCAGCCAACTAATCAAAAACGGCAACAAAGTTGTATTCCTTTCAGGTGGATGCAAAATTTACAATAGAATGAAAGAATTGATTGCCCTTTGCAGAGTTATGTGAAAATGTCTACAAGCTTAATGTAACAAAAGATTTATGTGCTCTAGATGGGACTGCAGAAGATGTAAACAGTGAAATTTGGCATCGCAGACTGGAACATATATATTTTGAAACTCTGGAAAAGATGAAATATTGAGGAGTAAATGGAATATATAACAAAGACATCGCATGTCAGAAAAAAGAAGATTGCAAAGTGTGTTGCGAAGGAAAACGAAACAGATTCAGTTTCTGGAAACAGAGAAGTAGAGCTGAAAGAGTTCTTGAAATCATTCACGCAGACGTTTGCGGACCTATGGAGTAAAATTCATTGGTGGATCGAAGCATTTCTTGAAATTTGAGGATGACTACAGCAAAATGGTGTTTATATATTTTTTGAATAGTAATGATCAGGTATTCAAAAAATTTTGGACTTTGAAAACATGGTTGAAAATCAAACAAATGAAAAGTTGAAAAGGTAGATCTGACAATGGCGAAGAATTTTGCAATTAAAAGCTTGAAAGTGTTTTGAAAAAGTGTGAAATTATTCACCAGGCTGCTAATGTTTATACACCAGAGCAGAATGGTATGAGCGAAAGAATGAACCGAACCAGATGGCCAGATGTCTATTGTTTGAAGCAGGTTTAAATAAAAAATTGTGGACTGAAGCAGCAAATATGGCAGTTTTTGTCAGAAATAGATCTGTTGGATTTAATGACCAAACTCCATATGAAATGTGGTATAAAGAAAAACAAAACTTGGTGCATTGAGGATTTTTGGTAGTAAATCTATGGTGCATGTGCCCAAAGAAAATGGATTCAAATGGGATAAAAAATCAGAAAGTATGCTGTTTGTAGGTTTTTCAGATAACACTAAAGGATATAGATTATATGATCCTGAAGAAAATGAAGTCGTCATAAGTAGACATGTCCATATTATGTAAGGAATTAGAAAACCTGAGTCAATTGTCTACTTATGTAATAAAGAACAAACTTATGATTTAGTGGAAGAAAGAAACATGAACAAGGAAAGTCAAGATTCGGTGGGAGAAAACTTTCATGAACAAAATGACCCAGAATCTAGTAAAATATATTTTGATGCAGAAGAAGTAGAATATGCGGATACAAATGATCCTGATTTCGTGTTAGACTCCCCAAGGAAGATGGGGAAGTTTTAGCTGTCACAAAGTCCAGTAGAGAGAAAAATCCAAAATAAATGAAGGATTTTGTTACCCACATGTGTTTGGAAAATTCAAGTAAGAACTGGAACTTGGAAAATGATCCCATCATTGTGCAAGAAGCATTAAGAAGACAGGATGGTGACTATTGGCGGAAGGCGTTGCTAGAAGAAATGGATTCTTTCAACGAAAACGAAGCCTGGGATTTGATAAAAGTTCCAAAAGATATGTCAGTTGTGAACTGCAAAAGGGTGTTCAAGAAAAAGTGCGGGAACGATAAATAGGACATTTATCGTGCACGGTTAGTGGCACAAGGTTATACTCAACGTGAAGGCATCGATTTCGAAGAAACATTTGCACCAGTTGTAAGATATTCTACTTTTATGACAATGATAGCATTATCATTCAAATTGAGTTTAAAAATATTCCACTAGGATGTAAAGACAGCTCTTCAAATGGTTTTTTTGAAAGAGACTGTTTATATGGAAAAAATTGGAATATATGGTTGTTTTGAGAATAATAGTATCAATTTAGTTTGTAAACTGAAGAAGGCTATATACGGATTAAAACCGAATTTAGCAGAATTATGACAAAATCACTAATAGACTTGATTTTTCACTTACAAGCACTTTCATCGTAAAACTGTAACTATCCCCTCTTGGTTCATTTGAATAATAATAATAATAATAAAGTTTATTCTCCAGATCAAATATCATACAGAAGGAAGAAGAAAGAAAGTATTAAAATCCTCAAATTTCGCAACAAATCTTCCTAATAATAATAATAATAATAATAATAATAATTTTATTCGTACTCAGGCTACAATGAGCGTGTACGAGTCATATAATATATAATAATAGTTAAAATTATAATAAGAAGATATAGTAACAATTCAATGTATAGACGGATCCATTACACTCATACAAAAAAAATAAGATCAGAATTCACATATGTTGAATAGAATTCCTGAAGCGTATAAAATGCTCTACAAAATGAAAATAATTTTAATTCTTTTTTGAACATTTTCAGAGTACTGAAGTTAGTAACATGAACTGGTAATTTATTGTAAATGGCTACAGATACATACTTGGGACTCTTCTCATATAAGGCACTTTTGTGCTTGGGAAAAAGCAACTTGTTTACATTTCTAGTGCTAAATGATACCACCAGTTTAATGAAGTAGTCGAAATTTTGCCTCACATACATAGCTGCTTTGAGGATAAATATAGAGGGCAGAGTCAGTATTTCATTTTCTATAAAATATTTGCTACAGGATTCAGTGGGATGGAGACGAAACAAAAGCCTTATTACACTCTTTTGCGCAATGAAAACTCTCTTTCAATCAGTCGAAATTCCCCATAATAGCTTATTATAGGATAGATGCGTATGTATGATTGAATAGTATACACCTATAAGATCATTTTGCGCGATACTGCTCCTCAACTGGAGAAGAGCATAGTAGCCTCTACTCAGTTTTCTGCAGACATGGTCCACATGAGAGTTCCATCTTAACTCAAAGTCAAGAAAACTTCCCAAGTATTGGATTTCATAGTTATTGGTATTCACCAACATATTACTAGGTAGCCTATTATTATGAAACTGTAGCTGCACCGTTTCACCCTCATTGAGAATCAATCAATTGCGCTGACACCATGGCTCTACATAGTCACATACTTTTTCGATTTTTACCTGAACTTCTTCAGTCGAGGATCCCCAGAGCACAGTTGATATATGATCCGCATACATAAAATCAACAACCTCCCGAATATAATCAGGCAGGTCGTTCATAAATAAAACAAACGATAGTGGTCCAAGTATCGACCCTTGCGGGACACCCAAAGTAGCCACACATTCCTCAGACATACACCCATCAACTCGTACTCTTATACTTTTATCTTTCAAATAAGTCATCAACTAATCGCAACAAACACCACGCAAGCCGAGATTGTAAAACTTCTTAACAGCAATATTGGAACACATAAGGTTGAATGCCTTACTCAAGTCAAAGAATAACGTTACAACTATATTTCCCCCGTCTAATTCCTCATAAGTTTCCGTCGACCGGCCTTGACGAAAACCATGCTGCGAAGATAAAATGGGGTCATTGGTTTCAAGGAAATCAACAACCTGAGTATAGAAAACATACTCCAGCACCTTAGAAATTCCACCTAGAACTGAAATCTGTCGATAATTGTCGGGCAATATCGCATCTCCTACTTTGAAAACAGGAACCACTAAAGCCTGCTTCAAAGTATTAGTGAAAATTCCTTCACTGAAGGATCTGTTTATCAAATTAACAAGATGACCGCCGATATCCTCCGAAATGAGTTTAATAATAGTGGTACTGAGGCCGTCCAAACCAACTGTGCTGCATGCCTTCATATCATTTATCATACGCAGCAGGGATGACTCATTGACGGGTTTCAAGAACAAAGATTTACATGAAAAGTCACATGTAGTGGGTAGAAGAATCATATTAGATCCGAAATAATCACACCACATTGTGCGTTTCACAGATGCAAAATATTTTACGAAGATATCAGCTATTATACTCTTTATGAAGGCAGATTGAGGAGACCGCTTATAAGAGCTCTCACATTATATAATCAATTTGGACGGTTAGGCGTTATAGGTGACAAGAATGGTTACATTTCGTATTCTTAACTACGCCTTGATAAAGTTTTCACTTCATCGTGTGGTCTAAAGCACACACAGTTCTTTTATGCTTTATGTTGGTGGTCTACTTACTGAATTCTGGTCTGAATTACATACTTTTATATATATACTAATAATAATAATATACTATATATGTTGCTAATAGTCTCACAACTATCAGCAACATGTATAACATATTTGTTCATTATAAAATAACGAAAACAATAGTACCCATCAGAATATATATTCGAAATACATATCAAATGTTAGTTTCTTGATATCATTGTGTAAATTTGAATGATATGAAAAATGGTAATATATTAAAATTAATAATATATACATATATTGATTAACCTAGATGAACACTAAAAGGATAATAAATTAATTGTTAAACTTAATTATCGATTAAAACATTGAATAAGTGTGCTGCACAAAATATTCAGTATTCACGAACTGCAATCATTATTTGTTCGAATAGTTGTTTGTTGTGATTAGGGCTTCATCAGCAAAACCCAATCTGGTGTTACAAGTACAATCAATATTTCGGTGAAGAGGATCCGATGTTCCAACTTTCAGATAAAATTTGCAATGATCTGTGAATGAATCAACAATTCAAATCATCATTTTAAAATTATATCCATTCATTTAGAAGAGTTTTCCAGTTTTCACCAGCACCAGATGATCCAACATTCATAGAATATAAAATATATTAATAATTTTTCTCGAACTCAGTGACATGAAGAATGATTGCTATGTTATTTTACAAGTTGTGAACAGAGGTAGCTGAAGTGAAAATTTTCGAAGGCAATCGTATATCAATATTAGAGAATCCATCTCTTGCTGAAGCTTACAATGAAATTCGGTGTTTCACAGTAACCTCAGAAGAAAATACTCAAGAACCAAAACTAAAAGATGAAGAAGTACATGAAAGAACAATAGATGTTAACCTACGTTCAACCATTTTTATCATTCATACATACCTTGGACTTCGACCTGTTACAACCAGATACAAATCGGTTATAAAAGCAGAAATCATATGTAGGAAAAATGTGTAGCATAAGTTAACATATGCATCTTTACGAAGAATACCAGTTGGAAACCAAACACCATGAATTGTTGGAAAATTGTATCCATAGAAGATTGATAACTCACACCAATCACGGAAAGTCAAAGGATTTGCGTAGGATGAAATCAAGTTGTAGATATTCAGATTCTCACTCCTGCAAATATTCGTATTTATAAATCGATCATAGAAAAAATAGTTTTTTTTTTTCAAAAAAGGTACTCTTTAATGTCGACATTCTGGCATCAAATTAATAGTGCCTATCATCATAGTTAATTTATGAAATCGAAAGTTCATCAAATTTTCAGATTTATTCAGCAATTCAAAATAATATCTGTTCTAGGTCTATATCTTGGAAGTTGAAATTTTGCATCTTCTCAAAATTGTGAACATTATTTTTGATAATTAAGATGAATACGTCAAGAAAAAACTTATTAACTTTCGAAGTTAATAAGTTGTTTCTTGTAACCTGCGAACTGGCGGTTCGCTGGCCACATGCGGCCCCCGGTGTTATATATTGTGTTATAAAATGGAGAGTTATAAAAACGAAACTTCTGAAAGGCAAACCCGACCCCAATAAATATGTGCCATCTAAAATAACTGAATTGGATGTTATGTTTCAAGATCCAGGCTCTTGAAACATAACATCCATAAGTATCTCAAGGCACTCAGCTTTTCTCACAGATTTAACTATCATCTCAATAATTTTTAAGAATGAGTCTTTGAGGATGAAACCAAACGGTTTCAGATTTAATGTGAGTTGAGATTAATTGTGTTTTAATTTTTTCAGTACACCAGCTATTTCTCCAAACACAATACAGTGTTGATTGCCGATAAATTGGAGGGACCAAAATACGATTGTGCTAAAAAATGGGGCACTCCTGTTGTTAATATTCAGTGGCTAACGGATATCGTTCTTGGAAACTTTGTGGCAATGAATCAAATGGACAATGTAGTCTACCAGCAGTACAATGATCCAGCCAATTTCAGTTTCGATCCAAAGATATGCCCAAGTCTTATGAGTAAGTCACATCTATAATCAAAATAGATTTATGAAAAATATAATATTTTTTAATAATTTCGCATAGTCTTCATAAACATCTCTGCAACTGATTATTCAGATTTCAACCTGATGTACATGTTGTGAATGACTTTTTCATGGGCGCTCCCAGGTATGAAATAATATTTTTCAATATATCTTTCTATTTTTGAGGTGAATGAATTGTCAATACTAATTTCTAATTGAAAATGCTGTAAAGGTTCCTTCCTTACTTCTCTTGCGGTTATTTGTTCTTCTATGATTTCACATACATTGCTTCATTTTATATGTAAAAGTCCGAAATTTACGGTGGAGATGTGCCCCAAACAAGAGTGTACCTATCTGAAGTTCGAGGATTAGAAAAGAGTATTTAAGATCACAAACCTGTAAAAAAAGATAATAAATAATACTTGAACTCTAGATGAATACTTTCATTATTAGAAATACATTGAAATACTCTTCAAACATGTCATTAAAAATCGTATATTCTGCGTGTTACGTTCGAGTAATAACGTCAAGTACCATTGCGCCAAAAAGCTATTATCAATTTCTCTCAAATATTGAACAGTATTGGAATTTACTTTGTGCAAGTACAAGAAATACTAGACATATTCAAGCACTTGAACATTTCATTTTCCCCTTAATTCGATCCTTTTTTGCTAAATTACAGCCGGCAAGAATAAGATACATTTGGTAAAATATTTTGACATATAATTTTGAATACTAACTTGTGGTAGAATAACTTGTATCAGAATTTTGATAATGTGTCAGATACCTAAAATATCAGTCAAGTGTACAGAAGAATTTTGTGTAGCCTACCTAGGCTTTGAAATTCAATGAAATGTAATTATCAGCCTGTTTTGCAGAATTCCCACATTAACAATCGGAATAGTAAGTATATGTTGTTCACAACTAGAAATTCGGTTCGATAAAATTACTATTGACCGCTGATAAGAGCACACGATCAAGATAAGCACAATGTTTTCAATGGGCCTGAATCATACTATTTTTCTGGTAACGTGGTCTTCCAAAATGTTGAAATTTATTTGGTATTTCGTTTTTCTGAGGTGAAATCTGATCTAAATTTAATCTAATTCTCTGATCTAATTTTTCTGATCTAAAATTTTCAATATGAACCTGAAACTTCCAGATGAAGCAGGTTTCCGAACTGTTGAAATTTTCTCTCATGACTAATGAAAACCCAAAACATGTATAAAAAAAATTTGGATACTTCTATAATTCGCATTTAATTTTTGGGGAGTAACTATTCGAAATTAATTAATTAAGTTCTGTATGTTTGCCTAGTATGAGTACTGAACCTTTCAGAATAATTTCCATAAGCAGCAGCAATGATGCCGTTCACAACAAGATCCGCAGGTACATCACCTATCATTTCCGGGTCACAATGGTTTTTATCCGAACATTATAGATATTTGTTACCACACCAATTGGTCCATACTAGTTATCTGTCCAGCTTTTTATCGGTTCCTTGTAAGTAGCAGTAACTAGAAACGAAATCAATATAATAATAACCGAGGATTTAAATTGAACCAAAATAAAAATGATCGATGGAGTGAAGTGATTTGAAAATTTACCACATTGAATTAATACGGAACTGAATTCAATCTGATCAATTTGAAAGACATGGTTATTAGTATGAAGTTATAAAAGAAAATAATAACAATAAATTGAAGCACTAATGAATGCGGTTGATATAATTGATAATGATATAGATCTATATCATTATATATACAAGGAAATTAAATTTTTTTGTGCTTATGGCACTGAATTATATATTTAAGAGAATGAACACTAGAACATTCATGTGAAAAATTCAAATTTACTAAGATAATATTATAGTAGAGCTAGATATGTGAACGTGTACGACGTGATGTCTCCAGTATCCTTCAAGGGGTAAATGTTAGAGAAATATTGAAATCGATGCCACACCTGATGGAAGTACGAGACATATATGTTTCTTTCTGCAAGCAACTCGTCAGTCGCATCAAGTCCATCGAAGTGAGGCAACGACTTCAACCTCTAAGCATCTATCTTCAAAAAAATGGACGAATAAATAATGAACTATGTATATATATATTTATTAATTAATATTAAATATGAAATAAAGCGAGCGTACTACTAACGCAACCTAATGGCATTTGAAAACAACGTATGATGATATTTGTCAAATACACATTGCAATTCAGTAGATACCTACAGGTATAGAAGATATACTTGGATACAATTTTGGATTCGAATTTAAACTTTCACGCACACGCAGATCATATAACGAGAAAGTTTTCGAAAAAAGTAGTATTCTTCTCACGAATCGGCAAATCTTTGTCTATGAGTACAAAGTTGTCACTCTATAAAGTCATTGCACTTACTCATTTACAATTCTGTTGTATCTTATTTTTTAATTGCCCTCATTATCAAATAAGTCGATTAGAAAAAATACAAAATAGGGCTATGAGATCTATGTTAAAATGTAATAGATATACACCTGTCAAATCCATGCTTAATGTGTTAAACATGTTATCTGTTAGCCAAAGAGTTGTGTTTAATGTACAAGTGTTCATTTTTAAACTGAACATAAATATGTTACCAACCTACATCAGTGAGTTAGATTATTTATAGATGTACATAATTATAATACGAGATTCAAAACAGACTTTATCCTTGGAAAATGTAACACTACACAGAAGCTAAAATCTATTTTGTATGAAGGTTTAATTGAATTTAGTGGACTTCCTGCAGATATAAAAAACTGTGAAAGTTTAAAAGTATTTAAAAAACTTTTGAGAACGTTTATCTCAAACAATTGCAATACAGTTAAAAGTAACTCAAATTCAATTGAACTTTGTTTCTGCTAGTACTCTAATTGATGTTTATCATGGAATATTATTTCGGTGCTAAGTATAACGTTTTTGTTTTTCTACTATATTATGTTATTTACATATATTGGTAATTTATTTAATTCACAGTATTTTACTTTTCATTATTTTAATTTTTAATCAACTTTTCATAACTATATTCTGTAATATGATGTAGCAATTCTGCTAAATAAATACATTATATGTGAAATTAAATTATGAGCAAAGTGGAGGAAGTATTTGGAGACAAATATAAAATCACAAACGTGAAAATGAGACTACCTAGATTATCAATAATCAATGTAGAATCTGACCATATAATGAAAAATGATGAGGACATAATAAGAAGCATACTTGAACAAAACGAAATAAGTAAGGATTATACAAGTAAATTGAATGTTTTCAAAAAATATATAAAAACCAATAGAAGAAATTGTGGAAATATCATATTAGAGTTGGATCCAACTTTATTCAATACAATATTGAAAAATGGGATCATAAAAATTGGATGGAGACAATGTACTGTGTACGAATACATTGGTATTACACAGTGCTATAAATGTGCGCGTTTCAATAATCTAGCCCGTGATTGCAAAAACGAAATAACGTGTGTAAAGTGCAGTGTTAAAACACAACAGTGAGGAGTGTGAATAAAACTGAAACAAATGTGTAAATTGTGCATTATATGCAAATCAAAAACGAAGTTGAGTTTACCAACCGACCATACAGCTCATGATAAACAATGTCCTTGTTGTCTGAGAATGGTCACTGAAGAACAAGGTAAAATAGAACGTAGTCAGTAGCAATTAAGTTTAAATAAAATAATATATCTAAATTGTCAAGGACTCACAAATAATAAAGACCTGTTAAGAGTGTATATAAATAATGTGAAATCTATGGTTGTTTGTGTATCTGAAGCTCATCTTACAGAAGATATATGTAAGATTGAAATCGATATAAACGGTTATAATTCTGTGAATTGCTTCAGTGAAAACAGAAGAACAGGTGGAGTCACCTTTAATATTATAAATGGAATTTCAATATTTATATTATCACCTTTTATATTATAAATAGATTTCAATATAATGAATAATAAGACTATTGATAGTACATTATGGTTCTTGTCAATTTGTTTAAAAATTCAAAAACATAAACTATTATTAACCGGAATATATCGATCACCATCGGGACCAAATAATATTTTTATAGATAATTTTGAGAATTTAATTGAAGATATACTTGAGTTCACAGGGACACAAATTATCATGGGAGATTTCAACTATGACTATGAAACACAAAGCTATTATAAAAATAAATGTAAATTGTTATTATCAAATAGTGGATTGTATCAGATTGTTAAAGACTACACACGTATAACCAATAATAGTAAAACTCTCATTGACTATGTAATAACAAACAAAAAATCAATCGTTTGTGAAGTACTTCTCACGCCTAAGATAAGTGATCATAATATCATATCGTTAACAATGAAGAAACAAAATTCTACAATTGTAGAAAATACGATAATTAAATATATAGACTACAATAGAGACAAATTGGTCGAAAATTTGCTAAAAACAGAATGGAATAATTCTGTTGTTGATATCGACTGTTTAGTAGGGTGGGTCGAAAAAAATCGATATTTTTTTTTCGGATCGTAATACCGCGGAAAAGTTGCTAAATGGTATGACTAAATAGGGGAAAAAATATAAAAATTATCGGATGTTATCTTCCGTTCGCGCATAAGCTCTAAAGTTTTGAAAAAAATAATTTTTTTTGAAAATTTGTAATAATTTTTTTACGATATTTAATATGTAATAGTGAAAAATTTCATCTACGACACACTAATAAAGTAATATAAAAATACCGGTATTGCACTTCAACATCTTCCGTTCGCGCATGGACATCCAAATATAGCCAAAATACAAGAAAATCGGATTTTTGTCCTATTTTCTTTTCATGTATAGTTACAGATATCAATAATGTAATACCTAATATCTGATTATACATGTTCTGATAGTTAAAGAAAAAAATTCAGACGTAATTAGGCTTGGTTTTTCGATCGCGCACAGCGATACAAAACTTACTGTCAGTGTCAGCGCCACTAGCGGGTCAACGACCCACGCCGCGTCACGTGATACCCCCTCTCCGCAATGACATTTCTTTGGACGAATTAGTCGTTATTGGCTGTGATGGCACCAATGTTAACACCGGATTGAAAAACGGTATAATACGCCGTATTGAAACACACTTAGGTAAGCCTCTGCAATGGGCAGTTTGTCTTCTTCATTTTAATGAACTACCCTTCCGCCATTTATTTCAGTATTTAGATGGTAAGTCGACCGGGCCAAATTCTTTGAAAGGACCGATTGGTGGGAAATTGATCAAATGTGAAACACTTCCAGTAGTGCAGTTTGAAAGTATTGATTGCCAAATCCCTGAGATAGACAAAAAAACTCTTAGTAAGGATCAGAAGTATTTGCTGGAAATATCAGAAGCGATTAAATCAGGTGAATGCCCAAAAGATTTATCAATCAGGGATCCAGGACCTTTGTCTCACTCCAGGTGGCTAACAACAGCTAACCGTGCTTTAAGACTCTACATTAGTCAAGAAAATCCAACTGCTGAGTTCCAGGAAATAGTAATATTCATTCTGAAGTCATATATGCCGATGTGGTTTTGTATTAAGAAGACCAAACTTTTTACTGATGGCCCTAAGCTCGTGCACCAATGTATTGAAACCTCAAGATATCTTAAAGATGAACTCAAAGCTGTAATTGACCCAGTTATAGAGAGAAATGGGTTCTTTGCGCATCCAGAACATGTTATGATTACTATGACTCAAGATCCCAGAAAACATATAAGAGAACTGGGCCTCCGCCGCATCATTAAGGCAAGAGAAAGAGACCAAAAGAGGAAAACAATTCGAACGTACGTGGCACCTAAGCTAAACTTTTCCGCAACAGACTACACGGAATTAAATTATTGGACAAACTGTGAATTTTCTTCGCCGCCTCTATTGAAAGATGTCACTAATGATGAACTGAAAACCTACATCAAAACAGAAGAAGTACCGAAGTGGGAAATCCTATCACAGAAGATGCCAGTCCATACTCAAGCAGTGGAGAGAAGCGTCAAGTTGGTGAGCGAGGCTTCTGCTAAGGTTTGCGGATCTGCAGCTCGAGACGGGTACATAAGAACGACACTTAAGTCAAGGTCCACGATGCCAGCCTTTGATAACAAAAGACAGTTCAAACTACCAGACATGTAATCTATTCGTAAGTGAAATATGTACTTTGTAATTATTGGATAATACATCAATAATATGTTGAAGCTTGTATATATTTATTTTTCCTAAGTCCACATTTTTGAGGTTTTCAACACTTTTTTGCTATTTTTACAGCCCATGCGCGAACGGAAGATGTTAAAACTCAATACCAGTATTTTTATATTAATTCATTAGTGTGTCGTAGATGACATTTTTCCCTATTACATATTAAATATCGTAATAAAAAAAATTATTGAAAATTTCCAAAAAACTTTAATTTTTTCAAAATTTAATCAAACTTTAGAGCTCATGCGCGAACGGAAGATAACATCCGATAATTTTTATATTTTTTCCCCTATTTAGTCATACCATTTAGCAACTTTTCCGCGGTATTACGATCCGAAAAAAAAATATCGATTTTTTTCGACCCACCCTACTGTTTAGCAAGCAATCTGATAAATCCATTAAATAAAATATTGACCAAATTGTCAAAAGTGAAAACAGTTAAGCATTTTTACAACAATCAAGTCAATGAGTTGATAACAAGTAAAATCATAATGAAGATGAAAGATAGAGACAAAACATAAAAGTGCTCTTGTTAATTATTCACCCCAGGCATGGCAGGAATATAAAACGATAAGAAATGAAGTTGTAGAAATGATAAGGCAGTCGAAAAAACGATATTTCATTGATATTTTAGACAACAATAGGAACAATTCTAAACAACTATGGATACATTTAAAACAATTATTACCAAGTAGAACAACCTTCTACTACGTACTTCTACAACTACGTACAACCTTCTGGTACGCATAGAAGAATTAACAACAATAAAACAGCTGATCACACGTGGAATGAATGTAATAATGTTACACCAAACGACTCGGTTCGGGAAATTTGGAAAGAAAGACAAGAAGGAGCCCGCAACAAAATAATTAAAGGAACTCGAGCAACAAAACACGAAAATAGTTTCGCAGGCGTGGAACAAAGAGCATGGATACACGTCGGCAAAGTGAAACTGAAAACCGCCAAAGAGGAAATTGAAAATCACCTACAACAGATATTTCCAGGACGATCTTTCGTAGTTGAAGCACTTCCTGCCCGCAATGAAGCAAACAGTATGTCATTCAGAATTGGTGGAGACATGGATTTGATGGACGAACTCTATAACAGTGCCAACTGGCCGTGTGGAGTGACGATTCGGTGCTTCACATTTTTTCGAAGGGTTTCCTCTGATACAAACCAGGGTAGGTGACAATAGTTCTTTTACAATGGCTAACATATACCTCCAGTCACTAACAAATAAAATGGATCAATTTATGTATTTCCTAAACGAACAAAATGTCGATTTGGCATGTGTGACAGAACATTGGGCCTCATATTAAATACTTGAAAGGATAAACTTACAGAATCATAAAGTCGGAAATGCCTTCTGTCGTTCGTCCTCACGACACGGTGGTGCTGCAATTATCATAAGAAACGACATATCTTTTAATGAGCTGAACGAGATAAGAAATCTTTCTGTTGATAGGGCAATTGAAATTGCGGCAGTCAGACTAAACAAATTCAACATTATTGTTATTGCCATATATAGACCACCTTCCAGTGATATACACCTATTTTTGTCTATTTTGGATAATGATCTTGAGAGCTGCTCTACGGAGTATTGTAGTGCGACCGTCCTGGTTTCAGGGGATTTCAATATTGATTTCATTAAACCTTCGAAAAATAAAAATGAACTAATTGAGTTGTTTCGATCATTTGATCTGGACCATGTCTTTGATTTACCGTCATGTGAAAATAAACACTCTAGTACTTGTATTGATAATATATTTACAAATATATGCCGGGATGAGTGCAAAAGTTAACCTATGAACCTCATCTGTCGGATCACCGCGCCCAAATTCCTAAGTTTCCAGTTGTTCACCCAGCTCCTGCAAACAAAAAATTCAAAATCGTTAGGAAAATAAATGAAAAAAATACTTACCGATTCATTGAGCATCTAAAAATGGAAAACTGGTCCTCCTTGTACACAGAAAATGCCGAAGACCAGTTCAATGGTTTTCATAACTCATTGATTCATTGACTCATTGAAATATTCAGTGACTGCTTTCCTGAAACAAAAATGAAAATAAAACAAAGAAAAAAAAATGAGCAGACGAGGGATATCAAATTGATAAAGAGCAAAGTGGATGCTGCTCACACAATTGCTAGGGTGAAAAATGACGAGAATAGCATGGAACTTTATAATCAGCTGAAAAATTTCCTCAAGGAGATCATTACGAAATCTACAAAAGCAAAAAATGCAACGAAAATACACAAAGAAATAAATAAAATTCAAGCTGTCTGGAAACTGTTAAACCAAGAAACGAGAAAAAAAGGCAACGGAAGCAACTCACCAGAGGGAATATGCTTCTCAGCAGATGAGCTAAATGATCATTTTTTTTCGGCTGGCAGACAGAGCAAAGACTATGAAGTTTCTTAATGTACTTCATATTCATGAGATATATTAAAATCTGACGATACATAACGTGGTATAGTCCAAAGTTTGTAATTACCCATATACAAGGTCAAGACTGTAATTTTCATTTCGTTGCCCTCAATTATAAGGTGAGCAAATTGAATTTCGTTCTAGGTTATGCAAAACGATTCAGGCGGTCTGCTCACGACGCGACGTATCACATTATTCTTAGATCTCATATTTTTTGTGACAAAACGTCGTAGCTGAAATAATCAGGGATAAGTACGCATTTTTTTGAGAGAGATTTTTTCTGTGGGAGACTTTTTCTACCTTCTTTCGAGATATTTGCGTATCAGTTCAATATTGAATTGAAACGTTATCAATGAAATGTCGACTGAAAACGTGTTTCTCCGAATGTCAAATTCATCCAAAAAATCAACAGATGAATTGTTCACAAGACAAAAGGACAAACTCATGTGTGTATTTCTATTTTGTTATATTGCACAAAAATTAGAAAAGAAAACAGTTATTCAAAAAATTACAAGTTTTCAAATATTATAGTGTATGATTTTTAAGGAAGTTTGTTTTGTAATATGTTTGTATTGGTCTGATATTTATAATATTATTCATATTTTTGTCAATTTTTCGGTAATTCTGGAGAAATAATGAACTGTCCATAATTCATGAAGATTTTAAATATATTTCTGATTGCTGGAATCCCTCCCTAGAACATTCCTTATATCCAGATCTCTACCCACATTAAATAATTTTCGTCTTGGATAATTTCGTTTTTTTAAATAGTGTTCGCGTTTACGTAATGTAAATCTATTATAATTGAATATAAACCTGAATTAAAAATTTGAATTTATGATTCACACTTTATTCACTACATAGTGAAAATAAATCGACTCAAAATTTCTGGAAATTTGCTCAGTGAACAGATAGAATGAAACAATTCACCCTTGTTAAACCTTTTCAGGTGAAAAAATTAGATGACAGAATGGAATATCTTAAGGGAAACCTAAGTTTTTGTGTCAATACATTTCGGTGGGTATGGCGTTTGATATATATATATATATATATATATATATATATATATATATATATATATATATATATATATATATATATATATATACTAGCAGACCCGGCGAACTCCGTTTCGCCACCAGATGGCTTCGTTTTATGTAACATTTCGTTTGGTGATTAAAAGTTTTATATTTGAAAAGGAAAAATTTTATTTCGTTTCTCAACAGTAATGAATTCATTTCGATTACAAAAATGAAGTGTTATTTAGTTGAACGTCTCTAAGTAAATGAAAGTGAATCAAAAGTAAATACTGAATTATATCCGTGTCCGCAAATTATCCGTTTCATTGAAGTAACCACATTTTTTGTTTTTGGTCTGACGTTAACACAAACAAAGCGGATGGTTTCCCAACTCGTGAACACGCAACGTATAACTGCCCATGTGAAAAACAATGATTTTCTAAATTTATCCCGCAAACACTAAGCGATTGGCCTTGCGACTTGTTCATTGTCATTGCGAACGCAAGGCGACCTGGAAATTGCAATCGTTTGAAGTCAAACGGAAGATCAGTCGGAATCATTGGTATTCGAGGAATACATACATTTTCACTTGCGTACTTTCCGTTAATAATGGTTGCCTCAATCAAATTCGGCATGTCTTTTAACCGAAAGTCGAGTACCGTTGCAAAGTCGCGGTGGATTCAAATTACGCAATATCATAATAACTGTACCATCTTTGAGTTGCAAGTTATGTGCTGGAAATCCTGGTAACTCCAGAGAGTTCAAAACTCCGTTGGATAATTTACTACATCATCGGGATTTGTTATGGAATCAACGGATTTGTATGTCACCAAATCGCCTGCAATTTTTGATTGAATGGTGAAATTCAGTGCGTGTATATCATTATTCTTTGCTGCAAGAATTGTTCGTTGACTTAACTAAGCATAATTCTGATAATTCTCACTAATGTTTGGAAAACATCTTCAATAAAAGCTAATTGAGAGTCTACAAATCGGCAAAAGTTGTTGGTAAGAGTAATTTATCCAGATGTCGCATCAACTGGGACTTTTCAATTTCCAACAGCTAATAATTGTTTGGAAAATTGTGCAGCACTTTGATCATTTTGAAGTTGAATTCTCATATTAGTGGTTAGCGATAATGTTTTTACGTTATTCCATAATAACGGTAACATATAAAGGTGATGCCATCAGGCAAGCATTCAATTCATCTGCAGGCGTTCCACGGGGAATTACTGGCAACGTCTGCCTGAAATCGCCTGCCAACAATATCATCAAGCCGCCAAAGAAATAAACAGCTATAAAAAATAAGGGTTGATCGTAGAAGGGTGAAAATTTAGTATTGTATGTATTTTTGTATGTTGTATCATAAAAAAATTAAAACTGAAAATTTTGTCTCTAAAAAATAAAAAACAAAATTCAGGGGTGGACTACCCCTAACATTTAGGGGATGAAAAATAGATGTTGGCCGATTCTCAGACCTACTCAATACGCTCACAAAATTTTATGAGAATCGCTCAAGCCGTTTCGGAGGAGTATGGAAACGAAAACTGTGACACGAGAATTTTATATATAAGATATATATATATATATATATATATATATATATATATATATATATATATATATATATATATATATATATATATATATATATATATATATATATATATATATATATATATATATATATATATATATATGTACATGTATACGGGCCTATTTATATGAGCATTATATATATGTATGTATATATATATACATATATATATATATATATATATATATATATATATATATATATATATATATATATTTCGTTGTAATTTTAAAATTCAAGAACAGGGTCACTTATCCAAACCAAATGTTAATGCTCATTTCGGACTATTTAGTAGATCGTTTATATGACGTTTGCACAAAATCCGTCGAGCTGTTCTTCATTTATCACATTTTTGTGTATTCTGACTGGATTGAGTAAGTAATCAATAGATGGCGCTACTATGTTAAACCTATAAAAGTTTCATATTATTCCACTATTCAATCGCATAACCACCACGTGTTGTTGATGCTGAAGTATAAGATCAATTTATTTTGTAGTAACCGAATACCGTGAAATTCAATTGCTTTTATTTTTTAAAATTTTGGTGTTAACATAGTGTTACTTAGACTGAAGGGTAAATCAAAGTCATATTATGGTGAAGATAATACAGTGAAATTATTCCTGCTTTTCAATTATTGATGCTTCATTGTTCAAAACACCTTAATTAATATATATGCATGTATGTATTATCACACAGTTATGAAAGTTAATTAATATATCCGAGAGAAAATAGTACAAAGCTTCCCACACGTTTTCAATAATTGTATAAATATTTTTTTCATTATTTTTATTTCAACTCTATATCTCTCTAGTAGAAGGGCATTCTACTATAGCAATGTGCTATAGTAGAATGCCCTTCAGTTTTTTTTTAAACGTTTGAATTATTATTTTCATCAAATGCCACCGAGCAGCAGAGAGGCACGACGCAAACGTGATGAAAGAGCTCATCGGCACAAAAAATCGTTAACAAGAATACTGCTCAAAGAAACAGGTCTTGCACAAGGATCTAATAGAACTATTACAAGAATAGGGATGGTCGATAATCATCGATGTTCGATGATCATTGATGTTGAAAGAAAAAACATCGATGTTTTAATATCGATGTTCGTTATTCGATAAATATCGAACATCGATTTTGGGCTTTCGACTATGACATTGATGTCAACATCGATATATGTATTATATAATTATAATTATTAATTAATTATATTATTATATATAAAATATATGTATTTTTTGAAGATAAAACTAAACGTATGTTCTATAACGCATATGTAAACAGTGTTTTCGGCTATGGGGAAACACAACTCAGTACAATATCAATCGCCTGCAAAGACTTCAAATAGAGCAATATAAAATACGAAACCAGATCACCTCAATTGTACGAAAAATACCCAATTCTTCCAGTTAAGGAACTTATCTATCTTGAACTATGTGCATTGGTATATAAAATAGATCATAACATAGTAAAGAGTAACATTGTACACGGAAAAATTCTCCACAGATACAATACAAGAAACAAAGACCGATACACTCTGAATGACAGCATAAAATCAGCTTTTGAAAGAAAACGTCCCAGTTATAATGAAGCCTTCATGTACAACAAATTACAAAGAAAAATTCGTTCATCTCAGACTTTTCCTATATTCAGAAAGAGCATAAAATCACATATTTCCAAATGTTAAAATTTTGTTGTTAACAATTAAATTTTAAAAATGTAACGAGAAATTCTGTGATAACAATTTTGTGTCGATTTACAGTTTTAATGAAGATCTATCTATGTATTGAGGCATTTTGATTATTGCGATATTGTGTACGCACCATGTCTGATGGAGGCAGATAAGATTAGAATTCAACAAATACAGAGATCCTGTGTTAGATTTATTTATGGAATCAGGAAATATGTGCCGGTAATTCATATGTTGAAATTCATGTAAATTCATGTAAATGATTAAATATCGAGAAAGAACGTACGTTTCATTCAGCTGAGCTTAATCACTCCATTCTTCTTTCATGTGCCTTGTCCGGTCTCCCTGACGTTGGCGATCACCATGGCAAAAGCTGTACAGTCCTCCGCCAAGCGGAAAAGTTCACCAGCCCTTCTAATGCCGGTCCAATCCCGAATATTTCGGAGCCACGGATGTTTCTTTCTTCGAGTTCCACGGCGCCCCACAATCTTGCCCTTCAATATGAGCTGTAGTAGACGATATTTATCACCTCTCAAAATATGTCCCAGATATGATGTCTTTCGGCATTTCACGATCGCCAAGAGTTGCCTTTGGATGTTTGCTATTCGTAATACATTCTCGTTTGTAACATGTTGTGTCCACGGAATACGAAGCATTCTTCTGTGGAGCCACATTTCAAATGCCTCCAATTGGTTCATCGTCCTGACCTTCAGAGTTCACGTCTCTACTCCGTACAGCAATACCGACCATACATAGCATTCAACCATACGTTGTCTAAACTTCAGATTCAAGTTGTCATTGCAAAGGAAGGATCTCATATTATCAAAAGTTGCCCGAGCAATTTCTATTCGGCACTCAATCTCGCAGTCCGGGTTCAGATCTGCTGTAATAATACTACCAAGGTATTTGAACTTAGAGACACGTTCGATTTGGCTTCCATTAAGTTCTAGGGTGGTGCCATTGTGGGGTTGCCTGCTGAATATCATAAATTTGGTCTTTCCTATATTGATTTTTAGACCTTGCGTCTCTCCCACGTCACCGATTTGGTTTATAAGCAACTGTAGTCCCTCGATTGTGTTTGCCAAAATCACTGTATCATCAGCATATCTGATTGTTGTTATTGGCTCTCCATTTATTTTGATGTCGAGGTGTGATATTCCTTCCAATGCTTCCTTAAATATTCTATCAGAGTATAGGTTGAATTAATCACTCCATTATAATATATAAAAGTCCAACCTATTTGTTAGGGAAAATTCAGTTCAGATCTGATGTTCATTCGTTAAATCTGAGATTTAAGGGATTACTATCGCCACCAGTTCATCGCACTTCTACATATACTCGATCTTTCTCGCACGACATATACTTTGTTTATAACCGGGTACCCTCCTATCTGAAACACCTAAGCCTTTTGAAATTTATTAAAAAATTCAAGGCGTTTTTATTCAAAAATTCAATTTGAATAAGTCATTCTAACTCAAACTATGTATTCTATGTCAAGTACCTAGTCTATATCGAATATCTTGTACGGAATTTTTAAAATAAAGAAATATTTTAGAGTCAAAATTTGGAGCTTAACATCATATCAGTTTACCTCCTTAAGCTCCGTTTTACAAGTATCAATTGTTTGAAATAATTTGTAAAATATTGTTTTTGTTTTTGGATATGGTATACTGCAAAAAAACAAATTATTATTATTATTGTTTTTATTATTGAGTATAAGTGTCACATGTTATTCACTAACAATTTTGTATTTTACTCATTTGTTACGAAATTGAATAAAAATAATAATAAATTTTGAAATTCATTCTTTTTTATTGATTTTTGCTTAATATCAACTGTACAAAAATCTTAATCAATCGTGTTCAAAGTTCTTCCCCTTCAAATCCCAATCCAGTGGATTTTTATACCAGCTCTAACGTTTCCGTCTTCGTTCGTAAATAATAATGTCATTGTACTATGGGGTTACGGTAGTAGAAAATCTGCCATGGAGGTAGCCATATTTTTACAGATGGCATCTATGAAAAAAAGCAAAGTGGTCTCTTACCGTTCCTTTCAAATAGTTGTACTACAATTTTATATAACAAAAACCTTAGCCACAGCGACGAGTGGCCGGGTCTGCTAGTTCTATATGATTTTGAACACATGCATGTGTATTACTCACTTTTTAATAAAGAAAAATTCACACAAGTTACAAAAAAACACACAACACATAACGGATATGATTATCCGAGCACAAGAGCTACGAAATCATAGGGCTTTTGAGAATCAGCACTGAGGCTTTGTTTTGTATATGGTCATGTTTATATAGTCCAGTCAAAATAGACAAAATTATGATTCAAGTTTGCATCGACTCTCAACAAGCTGTATTTTTGTGTAAACCTTGAATACGCCATAACAAATGATATGTCAAAAGTTTCCATCGATCCCGCTCCTGCGTTGTTTTTTTTTTCGATGTCAAAGGTCACAAATTTGCGTTTTTTGCTTATATCTCTGAAACAACGAGAGTTATCGATAAATGGTTCGAACAAAGTTTGTAGATCGTAAAATTGTCTACTAAAAAAATTTCAACATTTTTTCTCTACAAAGCATTGATTTCGAGATATCGTGACTTTAGACCGCAATAAAATCGTATTTTCGACTATATGCACACATTTCCGCACCACCTCTGAGGTAGTGTACGCGGCGGCGATTTTTTTTATCGTGGTTTTCCCAGTAGCAATACTCCATAATATATTTTGATCGAAGGAATGTAATGGGACAATATTTTATTCATGAAATTTTTTTGTTATTTGAATTTAATGAAAATTACAATAGCAAGAAAAGTACATCATTCATCATCAAATTCTTCATAGTCACTCGTTTCTTCCTCTTCACTGTCTTCTTTCTCTTCTTGCTAGATTTGTGTAGACTGCTCCAAGAAGAGAGATATATCAGTTATATTCTCATCAATTTCGAAACAATCTTCATCTGTTGCATTTGATTCAATGTTGATGCAAGGTAGGCCTTGGTAATTGGTACATACCGATGAACAATACAATCCAATTTTTCTGCACCCACAATTGTTTGTGCAGCCTTTTTTGCATTTCACGAGTGCTCTTCAAATGAGCTTTCTAATCTCCCATACGCTCAGCTCTTATAAACTCCTTAGCAATTGATACCATGTGAAAATATTGCGTCCACAATTTTGCAGTTGGTCCACGTTGTTCATATTTTTTTAATTTTTGATTGAACTGCGCAAATAATGCCTCAGCCATCTCATCGCGATTCTCAATATCAACATACGGAATTTTGTTATTCATTATAAGGTCTACAGTATTTTGTAGATTAGCATGCATCTTTTCATCGATGACAAGTTCTTCTGATATTATTGTTGCTGGAGTGCTCTAACTGCTCTTGCATAAGCATGGCCATTCAACATTTTGAAATATGAATTAGTGGCATAAATCAAAGAGATCACCTCTTTAATGCCACTTCCCTTCATATTTTGACCATTTGCTCCAAAAAAAGACATGAGTAAATGGAAACCTCCAAGTCTTAATACGATCTTCGATACCTCAGATCCTTCAGGTACTGCTGATATGGTTTCTCGAGCTTTTGCATATAGAGGATGATCAAAAGTAATAATCATACATCGTGATTATAACGTTTTGCATTTTCCAAAGCGCAGAGTCAAGTTGTGTAGATAGTATTGTAGTTACTTGCTGGTTGCAGAATGAATGGTAAAAATAGAATTTGGGACTTTGAAAAATCCATGATATTAAATAAAACTGTGTTCTAAAAATTTTTGTGTGAATGGTTAACATGATGATGCATAATGGCCACGTTCCATATCAGCCAAAGTTTTGAAAGGAATTAGTGGAATTATTGGCGAGCACTTTGCATATTTTATAAATGTTTCCATCACTACTGCAAAGTTTCCCAATATCCTTGAGCAATTCATAGTAATTCCAGTATTTGAGAATGGAACCGTGAGTGAAATTACTAATTATCCCAATAATATAGTAATAAATAATAAAGCCCAATATCCATTTTGAGCGTGCTTTCCAAGGTAATAGAGAAAATTGTTTTCGCCAGAATGATGAGTTATCTCAATAGATTCAAAATAATTGACTCCGCGCAACATGGATTCAGAAGCGGCCGCTCAACTCAGTCAGCTGCGGTTAATTTTTTTGAATCCGTCTACGAGTGTTTGGATAAACACTTATTTATGGCAGGGGTTATTTTTTGATTTATTCACTATCCTTTGAATTTTTACTTGATAAATGCTACAATGTAGGTTTCAGAGGTGTGTTTCTGAATTGGTTACGTAGTTATCTTGAGGAAAGAACAATGGTAGTGAAAATAGGCGAGAGTTATTCTCAGAGACATGATATTGCTCTTGGGGTGCCTCAAGGCTCTGTATTCGGACCTCTTCTATTCATATTGTTCATAAACGATCTGCCTGCGAAGTTGTCTCGGTTTTTGGTGACACTATTTGCCGATGATTCATCGGTGGTTGTTTCTGGCAGGACTCCTGAAGAACTTCTGGAGGCATGTGAATGCATTGTGAGGGAGTTTGTAAGTTGGTGTCAAATGAACAATCTGATGGTGAACGTTGACAAAACTGTATGTGTTCAGTTTTGTCTGAAGGGCAATGGAATTAGTACCTTGGATGTTAAATATGGGGACAACACTATATCATCATCCCAATCAACGAAGTTTCTTGGAATTTATTTAGGCAGAAAATTGAGATGGACATCACACATTGAGGTTTTACACCGATACTATATTTTCTAAGTGTTACATCATGACGATGAGAACGAAATACCTTGGCCAAATCAACAAAAGTTCCAACTAATTTTTCATTTTGCATTACATAAATAAATTTCGTCACTAAACTATAACCTAATTGCATCAGTATTTGAAATTTCTTATTGAAAGACAAATAGAATATTTGATTCCTCGCAAACAACAATCAATAAGAGTATGCATTTATTTAATGCACGAAAAATATGACGCATAGATTTGCAAATAAATGACTGTGAATTGGATATTCATTTTATTCATTTAAACTTTATTCCACAATTATGGATATATTACTAACTTATATAACATTTTGTTGAACATTCCTGTAACATCGATCGATCCTGCTCTTTCCATGGTTTCGAAATCATTCCTTAAAAATAAATTGGACTGAAAATCCAATAGAGAATCATTGAGACGATTGTAACGCAAACGGCTTGAAACATTTTATGATAGTAATATAACCTGCAACAAAAATTTTTACATAATAATAGAACTTTATTAGTGTTTCATTACAAAATTCATATACACATGGTTTTGCTAATATTGTTAAACTTAGTTTAAATTGCATTAAAATAACATCACTTATTATAGAGTGTTAAGAGGTAAGGTACAGCAGGAAAAATTAAACGAAAAAAAAACTGTTTTACAATTTTCTACAGGAAAAATAATTCATATGAATTAAATTAACTGAAATAATTGAAATTATTAAAAGAGGTGCAGTGGTTTAGTGTGAGATACACATGCATCATATGCTCAACATGAATATAAAATTAAAAACTTCATAGAAGAAAGAAAAACTGCCTAATAAAAACATACTGAATTCGGTTCCTTCAGAAGAAATTCTTCGCATTTTGCTTCGAATGCTTTCGCTTTGTAACTGAGTAATTCTTCCGATATACTATTCATTAAATTAACAATGTTATGTGACAAAGAACTTTTGACTAGGGTTCTATAAATGCGAGGAATAATCCACTTATGTCTGAACCTCACAGTGAGGCAATGAAAGTATGAGCGTACTCTGATTTTACGATGTAAATGAGATGGCTAAATTTCTATTATTTTATATGATGAACATAATATTGAATAGACTAACTAGTCTGTCTACAGATATTGAAATGAGTTATTGCCTTCATAAAATTCGAACTCATAATCAAGCAAGTTGTTAAAAATCAGAAATAGTCACAGGCTCAAAGAGCCTCGAACCTTCCGAAAAATCGACCTTCGTAGGTGTAGCTAACAAGTGTGCAAGGTAGATAGATTATGTTTCACATTTTTTTTCATATGCGAAATGAAAAAACTGAATGTGAACGAAGTAATAATAACTTCGAATCCGAATAGTACAAGAAATGTTTCTGCGAAAGAGAAATATGAGAAAAAAGTAAGAAATGAAAGATATTTGTGATGTTTATGAATGATCTTATTTAGTCACAGGCAGATATCATTGAAACATTGATTGAATGAAAACTCAATTCTAGTACTCAGTAGTTGATTTCTAAAACTAAATATTAAAAAAATATTTCATTGATATACTTCACTTTGTACGTTTGAAGATGTCGATAGGATCGCCTGAGTCTAAATGAAAATAATTTTTTTCTGAAAACTTCGGATTTACATATTATGAATGAACAAAAGATAATAAATTCGAGAAAGAATAAAGTGTTAAGGAAACCCGATAGATTGCTATAAAAAGTGGAGAATTCGTACATACGTTTGACGAAAGAACTGAATGTTTATTTCATATGTTGTGAAACGTTATTTTATTCTATCATCTTATTTACCTTTTGTACTTTGCTGTAGCTGCTGGTATAGTCGAAAAGTCTTCTTTCAATAGATAAAGCCTAACACCTCCGCCAAGGTTACTGAGGTAGTCATTCCAGTTGAAATGTTCTGGAGCTAAACTGAAGCAGAAGATCTTTTTATCGATCTTACTGAGACTGTTCCAGAGACTGACTGTGTTATCATTCCTGAACGTCCATTCGTTAGTTGAGAATAGTGAAAGCGCTGAATTGAACTTGTGGATTTTTTTGTATATTTTAACCACTCTGAAAGTAAAAAAATTGTCAGCCTTATGTTCAAAATAATTCGAGCCAAAATGATTTATATTATATTTATCATTACAGATACATTTCGAATGAAAGAAAGAAGTGTTTCGTGTATTATACATCCCACATTCTTAAAGTTATTTCATGAAAATTTAAGGACATAAACCGTTATATAAATATAAATATGAAAATCATATGAGCAGATAATATCCTGAGTATGAAACTTTATTACCAGAAGATCTATAAGAGAATATTTTAAGTTCGACAATGAGACATCATTCTACTTTTTTTTCTTTTCGGCAAAGATAACAGTGAAATCTTATATTACATGTAGATATAATCGGTTTTTACGTCCATATTGAATTTCTATATTTCTGCCTGTTGAATATATATTTTATATTCAATGAAATACAGTTTACTCAAGTTTCACAATTTTCTCAATTATAATAAGTACAGAAAGCAACGTACAAAGAAAACTTTCCGAAAATTTCACTATCTGTAGTCTGTTTGAAAGTATTTAAAACCTTTCGTAACTGATTTCCTTCAACAAAACACTCCTACAACAATGGCCACTGATTCCAGCAAATGATTTATAAATTGACTTCGAATAGTTTTTCAATTTTACATATTATATTTATGAAACAAATCGAATAATTTAATTGGAGACCGGTTTTCCATTGAAACTGCATTTTTCAGTAGATGAACCGAACACATATTTTTGTCTGCAGTAATTAAAATTTTCATTGAAATTGAAGTTCAAGGTTCAACAGTCATACGTGGAAAATAATGTCCGATGAACGACCAAAGTGATTCCGAAACAGAAAATGGAAGAAGTGATTCAGAAGCAGAAAATGAAAATGTTATAATACCAATACTCCGAAGATCAGAATAGATACTCTGGATGAGTTATCGGCTTATGTATTTAGAAATATTAAACGCTGGCCTCTAACATTGTTTTTTTCTCATTTGAATACAGCAGGTGTCAATTTTCAGGTCATTTATAAAAATAATACTCAAGAGTTCAAACTTAGGAGACTTTTTTCTTGAAAAAGTTCGGAGTTCAACTCATATCATAATATAGTGAGCGAAGACAAGAAAACCCTTTTTTGCGACGAAAATTACGCAAAGAACCAGATCATATAAATGGGGGACGCTTCCCTAGTCGCCAAAAATCCAGCAAACGATGCTCAGTATGTCCCACAAGTAAAAATCGAAAATCATTTTATGAGTGTGTTAAATGTAATGACATTATATGCTTAAGACATGATGTTTTTTATGTACAAAATGTAGAAAACTCTAAAGTGCTTTAGTTTTTTATTTATTTATTTTTATTATTTCAATAATGTTTTCTTTGTTTCATTTGTTTCTTATTATTTCACAAGAATCAGTTTAAACTCAATATCAAAAGCCTCTCTCATTTTTTTGACATTAAATAATGCACACTCTTTTTTTATATGTAAATTCAACCTTCATGAGCCGATGATTATAATTTTCTGATAAACATTAAATTTCGAAATTTTTATTTAATTTTTTACACAAAGTTCATGTAAAAATTCAATTTCAAAAATCTGCACATTATATCAACACATTTTTCAATATCAAAAAATACTATCTGAGTATGTCACGAGAAAATTTTCGAAAAAAGTAGGATTTTTATCACGAATCGGCAAATCTCTGTCTATGAGTACAAAGTTGTCACTTTATAAAGCCATTGCACTTCCTCATTTACAGTTCTGTTATTCCTTATTGTTTAATTGTCTTCAATATCAAATGAGTCGATTAGAAAGAATACAAAATAGAGCTATAAGATTTATATTAAAATGTAATAGATATACATCTGTCAAATCCATGCTTAACGGTCAGCCAAATAGTTTTGTTGAATGAACAAGTGTTTATTTTAAACTGAAAAGAAATATGTTAGCAACCTACATTAGTGATAGAGTTCGATTATTTGAAGATATACATAATTATAAAACGAGATTCCAAAAAGACTTTATCCTTGGAAAATGAAACACTACACCAAAGCTAAAATCTATTTGTATAAAGGTGGTTTAATTGAATTTAATGGACTTCCTACAAATATAAAAACCTTATTATATTATAAATATAAAGTTGGAAAGTATTTAAAAGACTTTTGAAAACGTTCATCTTGACCAAATACAATACAGTTTAAAGTCACTCTAATTCAATTGGGCTTTGTTTCTGCTGATACTCTAATTGATGTTTATCATGTGATATTTAGTTGGGTGCTAAAAGGTAACTGAAAAATTTTTCAGTAACACATTCCTGTTTGATGGTTTTTGGCCATACATTTTATACCTAGTTAGCCGTAAGTTTTCAAACATAATTTTTATCATGACAATTGTATGAACAACTTTTTCAGAGTCCTGATGAAGACTGTAAACACAGTCGAAATATAGACCAGGTAAACAAATTGGTTAAAATCTTTTCATAGTGGCCTCTTATTTTACCTATAACTCATAACATTTGTATTTAAATTACCAGGCAATTCTCCTCTTCATTAATGATATATATATATATATATATATATATATATATATATATATATATATATATATATATATATAATATATATATATATATATATATATATATATATATATATATATATATATATATATATATATATTCAGTTTTGCTTCATTAATACTTACTTAGTTCTCTTTCCTATCACTTTCAGATATAAGTCTAAGAAATACGCTGGGATGAAATGTAGAAATATGATATACGCTAAGTGGATGTAGTAGTGCTTATTTATCGTATTACAACAATACCAGACAGACTTAATTGACGGAGTTCTCATTCCATAGTGAATCGCCAAATCTTGAAAATCACCCCAAGTAAGTGGATTCTCTGGGGATGATACATAATTGTAGATTGTGAGTTCTCCCTGTCTGTGAGCAAAAAGAAAAAGCTAAGTTATTCATATTAGGTTACATCATCATTTTCGGATATTTCACAAGCAATTATTTTGGAACCTTCAATATTGCTCAGTTTCTGATTCGAAAAAGCATAATTCGAAGTTTTGATGTTGAATGTAAAAATATTCAATATTCACAATTGACATCTCGGACTCATTGACTGAAAGCCTAATGGTATATGTAGGTACACTAAAATTAGATTGCACTCAAATACTCAATATTTTATGCTGCAAAGTATTATAATTCTGAAAAACGTTTGAACGTTTGGGTATTCCCTTATTACTAATTGAGAAAGGATACTGGAAGAAAATTATCTCAAAATATATTCAAAACAGATTTCGCATTTTTGCATGAACTGAAAACATTTGGTGCCTCGACGATATACATATATGTGAATACATATATATATATATATATATATATATATATATATATATATATATATATATATATATATATATATATAAATGGTGTTTTTTTAGAAGTATAGAACTTGAAATAAAACCACGATGGATCATTCGATTCACAAGAATTTTTTTTATTCGAAAGATAATCTTGTGGCATTACATTTTGAATATGATTTCTGGCATATCACTGCCACAGCTGGCTCGGATGTAGTCCAATCTGGACGTCCAATTTTCGGTGACTTATATTTGATGACCGTGTAATTGCCGTATATCGGCAATTACACGGCGAATATTGTCTTCCAAATGGTCAAGCGCTTATGGCTGATCCGCATATAGCAATAACTTTACATAGCCCCACAAAAAAAAGTCTAGCGGTGTGCAATCACAAGATCTTGGAGGCCAATTTATTGGTCCAAAACGTGGAATTAGGCGGTTACCAAACGTGGCTTTCAATAAGTCGATTGTGGCACGAGCTGTGTGACATGTTGCGCCGTCTTGTTAAAACCACGTCTCCTGAGCATCATGGTTGTGCAATTCAGGAATGAAGACGTTAGTAATCATGGCTCCATACCGATCACCATTGACTGTAACGTTCTGTCCATCATAGTTTTTGAAGGAGTACGGACCAATGATTCCACCAGCCCATAAAGCGCAACAAACAGTGAGTTTTTCTGGATGTAATGGTGTTCTGACATACACTTGAGCATTATCTTCACTCTGAATGCAGCAGTTTTGTTTTTTGACGTAGCCATTCAACCAGAAGTGCGCTTCATCGCTAAACAAAATTCGCTCATGAAAATCGGGAACAACGGCAATCTCGTTTTGGGCCCATTCGACGAATCTACGCCTTGCTTGATGATCGTTTGGCTTCAATTCTTGCACGGTTTGGATTTTGTAAGCACAAAAACCAAGATCCTTCCGCAAAATCTTCCGTAAAGTGGATGGAAACATATCCAATTCCTGTGTTCGATGGCGGATGGACTCATTCGGGTCTTCCTCACTGTTACGGAGTAGCAGTGAGGGAGTACTCTACAGAGTAGCAACAGCTTCTTCTGTACGCACCGTACGGCGTCTTTGGGGATGCGAGTTATCAATAAGAGTAAACGTGGTGCGAAAACGTTCCAAGGTTAATCGAATAAACTGCTCTGTTGGACGATTTTGACGACGATAAAATGAAAGTAGTGCGCTATACGTATTCCGCACAGAACCATTTCCTTCGAAATAAAATTGCACTAATTTCAAGCGTTGTTCAGGCGTCAGTCTATTCATGATGAATTGCCGAATCAAACTGAGAATAAATCACTTCTGAGCTGTTAAATCGGTCATCATCTTCAACAGCAATGCCAACTTAAAGTTCTATACCTCTAAGAAAAAAACCCGTTATATATATATATATATATATATATATATATATATATATATATATATATATATAGGCAAAAGTAGAATACTTGGTACATCCCGCTAATTAATTGGAAGCAACCGTTGACAGATGTTTCGAGCTTTTTAGCTCTCCTCAGAGCGGCGCAGTCTAAATCAAGTTCTACGAACCTGGAGATAGAATCAACAACAAAAGAATACACCTATAAAGGAAGCTTCCACTCTTAGGCTTCCAATGTCAACTCTACGGGTTAGAAGATTTAGTTGACTTTTGAAGAGTTCACGTTGGAAGCCTAACAGTGGAATATTCCTTCATAGGTGTGTAGTTTTGTTGTTCATCTCGACCTAGCCAAGTTCGTACAACTTGAACTTGGCTACGCCGTTATAAAGAGAGCCAATAAGCTCAAAAAACGTTTCTACATCTGCTTCCAATTAAGAAGAGGTATATACTAATACTATATATATATATATATATATATATATATATATATATATATATATATATATATATATATATATATATATATATATATATATATATATATATATATATATATATATATATATATATATATATATATATATATATTTATATATATATATATATATATATTTTGAAAGTTTTAGCATTAACAGGCTTTTTAATATGAAAAAGTTTATTTCTGTTGACGTTTCGTTGTTATATTACAACTTTGTCAAAACTAATGAATAATTGTTTTATTATTCATTATTATTTTATTATTATCAATTATTCATTAGTTTTGACAAAGTTGTAATATAACAACGAAACGTCAACAGAAATAAACTTTTTCATATTAAAAAGCCTGTTAATGCTAAAAACTTTCAAAATAAATACCTCAAACAGGCAATAAATCAATTTCAAGAAATATATATATATATATATATATATATATATATATATATATATATATATATATATTTATATATATTTATATATATATATATATATATATATATATATATATATATATATATATATATATATATATATTTACTCTGAAGAAGAATAAGAATTATATCTGTGAATGGGTATCTTTCAAGTGAAAGGGAGAAACTTCATTTCAACAGACAGAATTGAGAATATCCTTTTCAAACTAAGAGAGATATACATAGAATGTATTTGTAAAATAGTATTAAGATGTAGTGTTAAGATTGTATAGGATATATGGACTTTAAATTGATCCTTCTTTTAGGTAAGTTGAACTGGAAAATTTTAATGAATATTGTAAATAAAAGTTATATTTCTTTCAGAATAAATCAATATTTGAGATATATCTGTGTACAATATTATAGATCAATTTGAAGTCCTTATATCCTATACAATCTTAACACTATCTAGTTATATTATTTTACAAATACATCTTATCTCTATCTCTCTTAGTTTGAAAAGAAATCTCCTCAAGTCTGTTGGAATGGAGTTTCTCCCTTCCTCTTGAAAGATACCCATTCACAGATATATTTCTTATTCTCCTTTACAGTATTCATATACAACTATATACAAATGATATGGGGAGTCTCTTATATAAATATATATATATATATATATATATATATATATATATATATATATATATATATATATATATATATATATATATATATATATATATATATATATATATATATATATATATATATATATATATATATATATAAATACAAATTGTGATTTTGTGGGATTGCAGTCAAGCAAAAAACTACGAACTCTTTTTTTCTTTACTCGGGCTTTCGATTTTTATTGTCCCTTCATCAGGAGAACTGAAATAATTGAAATAAATAATTACACAGAACAAAACATCAGGTACAAGAACTTACGAATGTGAGATCATGAATAATTATGTTATAAATTGAAACCATTAAAGAAAATCGTCTGAACGCAGCTCTCATTAAAGTATGACAGGTAGAAGTATCAAAACAAACTCACATTCAGCGAACACATTGGTAAATATTAAAACGAATCGAAAACAGGCGTGCAACAAGCATTACAAGCGGAAGTATACACAATAGCATACTACAATATACTACATAAAAACCTCAATTCAAATTGAATTGACAAAGAACAATTATAATCACTCAGTCTACAACGACCGTGTGTGCCACGCTTGAATAGACTACGTTTCTATTTTGTTCAACTGGATAATTAACAATAATGGACAAGTAGGCATAAATGCTACTCAGACTATCAATGTCTTTTCTAAAATTCATGGCCTTATCGTGTTGAGCAATCCGAATCGTTTGTAGGAAGGTTCTTTTCCCTGTTTTACTTTCCACATCCAAGAGAGTCACATTATTAAAATCAGGAGAATGCAATTCAGAATTAGTATGCCTCGACAGCATATAAGACTTCCTGGTTTTTATCTGATTTTTATGCAAGGTGACTCGCTGTTTCAGCTTCGTGTTCGTCTGACCGATATAACACCGACCACAATCACCACAATGTATTTTGTAGACCACGTTAGATTTATTCATTATATCCTGTTCTTCATCTTTCAGTTTGATGAAAATCGAACGGACTGTTTTCACGTTTCTTGTGGATAACTTCAATTTTTCTTTAGGTAAGTGTTTGATTAAGTTAGGTGTTGAACTTTCCATAAACGGAAGAGATACATACAGTGAGCATTATCTGGGTCTTCCCTAGTGCGCCCGATATATATATATATATATATATATATATATATATATATATATATATATATATATATATATATATATATATATATATATATATATATATATATATATATATATATATATATATATATATATATATATATATATATATATATACATAAGTACTTATTATATAAGACTTATATAATATATATAAGTCGCTTTCTCTGTAAATCTGTAATATCTTCGAAAATATTCATTTAAATCATATGCTGTTAAGGGCCATATAAATCTATATAACATCTACAATGTATTTAAGGTATTTAATTGGATAAGGATTAATGTTGTATTGGTTGAATTCGTAATGTTAAATTCGCTTCGAAAATTAGCCATTATTTGTAAAAAGTAAATGAGAAAAAAATTTTATTGTGGTATATCCATAAGAGATAGGCATATACCATCACGGACTTTTCTGTAGACCTTTTCAATGTGTACAATACTTAGTACATTATTTTGATAAAACTCGTAGGGTTCAGCCTGCGTTTGCAAAGTAAGCGGAAAAAATGTAATTATTTACGACATCACATTAGAAACCTCAAAATTAACAGTACTTCTTCACTATTTAGTGAGGGTTATTATACATATAAACCTTCCTCTTGAATCACTCTATCTATTAAAAAAAACCGCATCAAAATCCGTTGCGTAGTTTCAAAGATTAAACCGTACAAAGGGACAAAGGGACAGAAAAAGCGGCTCTGCTTTATACTATGTAGTGATTAATATCCTGATTTTACAGTACCTATGCTATTGTGTATACTTCAGCTTGTAATGCTTGTTGCATTCCTGTTCTCGATTCCTTTTAATATTTACCAATGTGTTCGCAGAATGTCGGTTTGTTTTGATATTCTTAGTTTTTTGCTTGACTGCAATCCTACAAAATCACAATTTGTATTTACCATTCAGTCACGAATATAATACGATATATATATATATATATATATATATATATATATATATATATATATATATATATATATATATATATATATATATATATATATATATATATATATATATATATATATATATACATATATATATATATATATATATATATATATATATATATATATATATATATATATATATATATCGTTTTTTTCTAATGAGCCCTCGAATATTTCAATTATACCTACTAGGATAATGACCTTTGCTGCAGCCATTCGAACTAACTATATATTTAATCAATATTAATTGAGAATCATCGAATTTAAATTGAGAATTCATTGTTGCAGTTGTAGTTCCAGTCATACAATATTTCAAATACTTTCACATACCTCTTCAGGTTATTTTGATATGCTGCTGCTATGATACCATTGATGACATAATCAGCTGGTACTATATCGGCAACTTTTTCAGCATCGCAATGAAAACTTCTGAGTACCCCAGTTCCTACCCCAACAACTGCTCCCATGGGTCCATATAAATTATCTATCCAACTCTTCAGGGGTTCTTTATATGTTGACGTTACTTGAAAAACCATAATGTCAAAGTCAATAATTTTGAGAGTACTCGATATGGCAAAAATTTAGTAATTTTTGCTACGATGGTTGAGAAAATATGTTTCAGCAGTAAAGCTTTCAAATTTATCACCAAAACAATCATTTACCTACATTTAATTCATCTATATTATTGCATACTACGTTAGTGCTGAATATTCCTAGTAGCACGTTTGAGATGATACAGTTCTACTGAAGAAAATGAAATAGAAATGAGCAAGTTAAACAGTAGTGAGAGAAGATTTAGAAAATTATTTGAGCCAAATTTTATAAAAACTTCGTAATAGATTTCATTGAGTATTATCAATTGATTTAACTTGGATCATATAAAAATAACTGACTTTTTATCATCAAAATACTAAAACATCTAGAAAAAAGATGTTTGAACATTTGCATGAAAAAAGAAGCTTCAAGCTATATCATTTAAGTATGTTTTTAAATAATTAAATTGAAATTATAAGATGCTTGTTCATTCTCACTTCAAGTTCATCGACAATTCAATTTTAGATATAATATAATTTAGATATAGGTAATAGAACATAATACTGATAGTCATATTATGTAGATATGATATTGTGTATAAATGTATAAATTGTATATCATTATCATACAACAAGTTCGATGATTTTTCGAAGCGCACTTAATATTCACTCCCGAAAGTGATGGGTTCGTTCTCGTTGACGACATTTCCGTATACAGCTCCTTGGGAGTTTCATTTGAGTATTCCTATCAACAATCTCACTATTGATTAGTAGGAATGATTTGTAAATCTTGAAACTAGCTATATTTTTGCCCGCCTGGCTGAGAGCTGTAGCGATTACGCATGGGAACATTCCTATAAATTGCAGAAAAAGGTCTGTTGTGTTTGAATGAAATGTCTGCGAAGCTTCTACGAACTCTCACTAATGTTGTCATGAGTGGGAATATAAAATGATGGAGAGAGTTTTTACGTCTTTCCTTCGATAGAGGGAGCTCACGTGAACAGTTCACGAACTAATGTTCTCCGCAATCGGATATAGGACCTCAGGGAGTTTTGCGGGTCATCGATTCTTGACTGATTGATAAATAAGACCGATGATTCATAATAAAGATGAAACAATATTATCAATCTATCATTCAACAAGTTCAATGATTTTTCGAGGCACACTTAATATTCACTCTCGAAAATTCGTTCTCGTTGATATATATATATATATATATATATATATATATATATATATATATATATATATATATATATATATATATATATATATATATATATATATATATATATATATATATATATATATAAATATATATGTATGTAAAAAAATGTATATAGAACTTACTTATTCCAGGTCGGAAAATACAGGTTGTCACTCCTTTTCTATTTTCTTGTACAATGTTTTCAGCTATGGCTTTAGTGAAAGTGTAGGTGTTGGGCCACTTTCCGCAGATTCTGAAAAAAAATTGACCGATATTATGGCCTGTAGCGGAAAATCCTTATAGCCTCAATGGATTGAAGAAAATTCCTCATTGGAGAATGTAGAAGGATATACAGATTTATATACATTTCACATATGTTTAGTTAATTAATCTGTTTAAAAATGTAAAAGGAAAGACAGCGTAACTACTATAGTTGATGCATTCTCAAAATTATTCTATAGAATGCATAATAGTTAGGATAACATACAATATTTTCCTTGCTGAAGAAGAAAGTTGTGACAAGGAAGGATTCCTTAGGTGAAGGTACATATCTTTTCATTAATCTTCAGAAGAATTCAGAACAATTGTAGATAAACATAATATGGAGAATGCCACATCTATTCGATGAAAATCCGAGCATGTCTAGATAACCTCTTTCAACTTAAGTATACTAAAAACATCTAATTGGAAAATGGAACAGATCTCTTTCGTTTCGAATTTGGTGGAATTATGGAACGAGAACGTCGAAGAAATTCAAAAGCGTGTTTTTCAATTTAACTATCGAATTCATTTCATATTTAAAGAAGTCTCAGTACAAGACTCTCAATGCGATAAAATGCAATTTATGAAGGTTATTAGTCACAGAATGGTAATTAAAATGAGGTTAATTAGTCAATTATGAAAATAATTTTTCATCATTATGCAGATATCATCCACAGTCATGTGGCAATCGAAATAATGAAGGAATATCCTCAAATCAGAACGTGACGAATACTTCAAAAATTAAGGGGCGTACCATGTCTACAATTTATTGAGTGCTTTGATTAATTACATCAGATTTTTTCTTAGCTAATACAAATTGGGAAGTTATAAGGTCTTGCAACCTTCTTCAACCCTGTGCAACTTAATTATCTTTGTACAAAAAAAAACATTTTAAATTTTATTATAGGTGATGGCCTAAAGGTGCGGCTGTGGCCGACTTCTTTATCACATGCCATTCCGTCGAATGTCAGACTTTCAATTCATCTGACATTTGATGAAAAAAGTTCAATATTCCTGAACAATTAATATTTGAGAGGTAAAGTGTAGTTTATTGCTAAATGAAGACAACGCTCATACCACTCGCGCACTTTTGATAAGTTTCGATAACGGGATTTCTCACACACTACGACACTTATCTCGCACGCTAACCATCTTTTCAAATTCATCAATTTGAGGCTCTTGAGCATGAATTGAGTGAAATGAATATAGAAATTATTATCTGGAAGAGTAAACTTTTATATAGACTTATATTGTATTTCTATTCAAATCAGTTGCTGCACGTTGTATGAAATGGTTTGTCATACAATGATTATCAAATTCCAATCATTTTACCGTGATATTAGTAACATGAAACGGTGATCGGAAATTGATTGAACATTCCTGGTTCATCTGACACGGTAGCGTTACGCGGTTTACACGAAGTATTTTTCGTCTACGTTCTAGCAGTGGACGTTCGGAAAATTCAACATCCAGGATAATTGTGAAGCAGTTTACTGTCATTAGCTTTGTTCGCTGTAATGATTCTGAGCCGATTCAGAATTATTCGCATGCGCAGTTTGAATTTTGGCGTTCGCGGATCACTCAGTTCCGAACTTTTAGTTACAGTTCTGTGTTCGCGGATAAACTGGGACTGGTTTGGAATCGATTCGGTTCTACCGGTTCGAAGGATCAATCTAGAATTGTAAGTTCGGGTTTTGCGCATTCACGATAGTTTGGCAATTGTTATCACAGAAAATTATTTCTATGATTGGTTTATACATGCCACATGGTTACGAAACCGGAACTAACAGTTCGTTCACTTAAGTATCTTGTATATCATTTGGATGCAATTACCGTGTACTACATATTTCATATTTCAATTTATACCGTCTGTTTTAACAAGTAAGTTGAAGTTATATGATAGGTCTACTCTTAAGTTTATCTTCAATAAAAATATACATATTTTTAGGTGAATATTGCAGTCATGTCTGATCATTTTTCATCTTCCGATGAAAACTTGGAAGATATGTTGGATATTGTTGAAATTCCAGAAAATATCGATTACTTTGAGGAAACTGTACCCCTGTTCAGTGTAGAACAATATATGGAACATATATTTTGTACCCTGTATATATACAATTCCAAGAGAAGAAGAGTGTTTTTGTGGGTCCATTTATATTTATCTTTTGGTTGTTGGGACATTCCTGAAATCTCACTATCACTAAATGACTAAACGTATCTTGCTATCTTTTGCTTTCGAGAATGAATCAATTGGAAAATGGTTGCTTACTTATAAGTCGACTTCAATAGAATAATGTGTTATTGTATTGTTCTTTGATTAGAATGACAATTGCAAGCGGTATACTGCATATTATTCGATGAGAACAACCGTGATTTGAAAATTCCCTGAACTAGTTCTAAAATCGTTCGCGGGTCGAAATAATTCCGAACCAGTCAACGTCAGTGAAAGGACTGTTGAATAAAGTTGGCTTAAACTGCCAGCAAAGGCCCCAAAACTCGAGGTAGCTCATCGTGTAGTAAGATTAGCATTCTCTCGAGAGCACCGAGATTCGATAAATGAGTGGGGCATTTCGTTCAGTGACGAGAGCCGTTTTTGTTGTAATTTCGTGAAAATATCACTGAAACTGTGTCGTATGGTGAAGGGTCAGTGATGGTATGGGGTGGCATATGTTTGGGAGCCCGCACGGCATCTCTAACATATGTGATTGCCAGTAATGGATCGCTAACTACACAGCGGTACGTAACAGAATTCTCAAAACCCCATGTCATGCCTTTTGCCCCATTCATAGGCGAAAATTTCGTTTTCATGCATAATAACGCAAGCCCTCACACTGTGCGCACAGTGAGTGACTACCTTAAAGAAGTAGGCATTACACAAATGAACTAGCAACGCGATCGCCGGATATGAACCCGATAGAACATGTCTGGGAATACCTGCGAAGAAGGGTTCGACAAAGAAATCCAGCCCCTAATAATGTGGAAGATCTTAAATTTGCGTTAGTGGAAGAGTGGAACAATTTACCTCAAGAACTCATCGACAATGCTATCCAAAGCATGGGAAATCGTGTAAAAACTTTAAATAAAGCTCGTGGTGGCAATACCCGTTATTAAAACTCTCATTATGTGATTTTTGAGAATTATAACAGGCTAAGTTTTGAGGAAAAAACGTCCAATTTTCATTTATTGTAATTTTTGTTCAATACTTCAATATTATTCAGAAGAAATATTGTGTAAGTCACGTTTGCATACATTTTAGTTAGTTTGAGTGCAACTAATCATTTTGTAACTAAAAATAAAACACAAATTTGGTAGAAAAATCGACCTTTTTTTTTGTGTTCCCCTAATTGTGCCGGTGGGTGTATATGAATGAACTTTACGGAAGCTATCACAAGAAAAAAGTTTTCAGAATATTGCTATATCTAGGACATCTGCCATGAATCTGTACACTGTTTTAACTTCATTCATTAATTCATTAATTTTCTGCACATCAGAGAAATTATCTACACATAATGTTTCTCATTCTGTTCGCATTGAGATCACTCGTAGTTTTCTCTTATAGCATATATCATATTTATGCAATTTATTCTAATATATTTATGAAGATATTGCAAAATTCAATCAAGAACCAATATTGACCTTAGTTTCCGGAAGTGACAATATCCCGTTTTACTGACTTGTCCGATTTATGAATTTTTTTACCTGATCTTTTTGACTTTGTAGCCCGAATTTGCCTGATTCTGCCTAATTTTGTGACATTATCATAGATTTTAAGGTAATATGTATGTGATAATACTGCACTTATATTCTGTATTGTGCTAAGGCTCTTATAATTTGAAATTCTAGGTTCAAAATTAGTAATTTCAACAGGAAATTCTATTTCAAATCGAATTTCCTCTTATTACTTTCGTTTGTTCTAGCGACATCTATAACACAGGTCACGAAGATACTCGTTGACAATTTTATATGTATTACTATTTTGTATTTTGAAAATTGTTGTGTTGATCTCATTATGAATAAACATCATTATTATTATCATTATTCTGCTCTACTATTCAAACAAAATAGAAAGCTCCTTGTAATTTCGCATCAATGAATGAACTCCTTTCTCAACGAAGGTCTCACAATCATATGATGTTGTTCCCTATTCATGTCATGGAATATAAATGAATAAACTCAATTAAATAAAAAACCAGGTTTGAATCCGTCTATTTTTTCGCCCAGAGTGTGAACGCTGCATTCTCATGAGCGTAGACAGTGAAATATCAATATGTTGCTTTAAGAAAGTTGGGTCAAATACTGACACTTAATAAGCAGTAGACATGTATCTCTCTATAGAAACTGATATATTCGTTCTAAATTGAAAATATGACATTACTTGATATTGACAACCAGAAAAGTGCTTCTCCATTGAAACAGAAGACTTAAGGTTGATCAAGTTACCTAAGATGTCACAGAAAAACGTGTGAAAAGTATAGAAAAACTTTTCAAAACCTTCAGAAATGTTTATATGAAGCTGTCTGTCGTTTGAATATGCAGAAAACTCATTGTTTCAGGTTCCTCTGATCGATTTCGCGGTATTTCTGATCGTAATAAGGGTATGGATAATATTTTCAAATGGACTTACTCGGCTGTGTTATTATCCAAGTGTCTGTCAGATTTTGTGTTGATGATCTTCAGCAGTTCTTCAACTGAATAACGTGTATTGTAAATTTCTTCATTTATTTGTTCGTTTGGACAGTTGCTGAATGCCGTACTGACATATACCAAAGAGGAAAGATTGTGGCATTCATGTGCTAGGTCCATCAGCTCTCTTGTACCAACAATATTTATGGCCGTAGCTAATCGTAGTTTTTCGTCAAAACGTACAGTAGCTGCTGCATGGAAAATGACGTTCACCTAGAAAATAATCAGGAATAAAACTACAATAACCTTATTCATTTTATGATTCGATTTTTGTACTTTAACTCGTAAGCGCTCAGACTTAGTGAAGCTACACAGTGAATTTTGAAGTTACTTCAATTCTTTCTTACATCTTCAAACTTCTCCGGTAAACATTTTGACCTATCTCTAGCGATCCCTGAGTATCACATCCTGTAATACTCACGTGTAAGGGCAGAGTTTAGTTTGGCATTCAGTGCGTTGCATTAATAGATGGCGATACATACCATTTTGAAATTTTCTGGTATAATGTATAGAGAGTTGCCTACCCCGCATAATTAGATAGAATTTCATCATCAAATAATGCACCATCTGGCGACGAGAAGCATAAGTAGTTTGGAGAATAAGCAGTAACAAAACTCCAATTACGGTTTATAAGTTTATTTGAAATTTTTCGAGTCAATAATATCCTTTTGAGAATATGTAGTAATTATTTCCATAGCACAAATTGTATTTAATAATACATTCATTCTATTTTTTATATGAGATTTGTTCACCCATTCGTTTTACCACATATTATTGGGAATTTCTCGAAATGGGTCGGGATAGGATCTCAAAAACAAATGTTCCGGTAAAAGTAACCGGAGTCTTGAAATTGCTGTGAATAAACAACACTGTGATAATTTTATACGATATATACTCATTTTTCTAATAATTTTTTTAATCAATTCTTCTCATCTTGATTCTAACGTTTTTTCAATTTCAACTTAATTCATAATCCATTCTCGAAGCTACGCATAATTTACCTTGTGCACTAAAATTTGTCTCTCGGCATCATTAATCCCCAATTGTGGCAGAGATATATCACCAGTAATTGGTATAATTCTATTCCTAAACTTAGGTTGAGTTTTCTCCAATTCTGAGAATATCTGCAAAAAATTTTCGATTACCAAATTAGATATAGTCTCAAATAAAATATCTTACTTTGTCGGAAAATATTTCGATCAGACGTTCCTCTGGAGATTTTCCTTTTTTATAACGTACTATTAAATAAATAGTATCAATGTCTTTGCATGTTCTCAGCAACTTCTCTGTTAATAGCTTTCCAACAAATCCTGTTCCTCCAGTGATGAAAATTGATTTGCCATTGAAGAATTCTACAATCTAGAAAAAGAGTAGACCCATTACATGAAACTGTGAGCCATTTTGGGCAGTATTTTTTTATGCAAAAAATTATATATATATATAAAAATATATATATATATATATATATATATATATATATATATATATATATATATATATATTTCAAATTGATTTATTGCCTGTTTAAGATAGTTCATTTATTTTTCTCAATGTATTTGATATACAACGAAACATCAACGAAAATGAAGTTTTTCATATTGAAAGAAGCCTGCTATTGCTAAAAACTTTCAAAAAAAATAAAATGAAATATATATATATAAATAAAATATAAATATATATATATATATATATATATATATATATATATATATATATATATATATATATATATATATATATATATATATATATATATATATATGCAGTTGTTAGAATTGGCAATGATGATGAATATTTTGCTATGTTCCAAAATAAAAACAAAAAATGAATTACAGCATTTACTGTACCTTTTTCAAACAATTTTGTTACCTTTTTCGTCTTTATTTGTATTCTAAATAATCCACCAGGCTAACTCTGCTACATTTGACTAGACATTATGCATATTTCGAACAGTTTTATGTGCAGAGAAGGAGATTAAATGTATTCGTGTTGAAAACGATAACAACGTCAATAATCCGTCAAAAAGTTGATTTTCATTTAGTAATGTTAAAAGGAAATTTATTTGTTTTCAGCAAATCAGAACCCTTTCTCACTCATATGTCATATTCTCAATCTGTACACTCTTTAATTGAAGTTTAGTAACTGTGACTCTGACTACAAATTGATCAGATGAAAGTAAGCAGTTTTAGAAATCACTGTTTTCTCAACACATTCATCGCTAAAATGGATTTTTCGGTGAGTTTCTACGATAAATGGCATAGCATCCCGTCCACCCACCGATATAGTATGTGAAAATTTTATGTTTCTGTTCTTCAAAATTAACGAAATTGAGCAAAAGATCGGATAAACATTTGTTTCTCACTTTTTCTCCTGAGTGAAAATTTCTTAGTTTTGCGTGAAAATTTCAAACTAATTTACTTAAGGCTCCTCAGTGATGATACAAATAATAACTGTAATTAAGATTTCAATAATTATTCTTGAATAGGAATTAGGCGGCAATTAGTATTCACATAATAATTTTTGCTGATCGGGAGACATTTTTCACATTAGGAAACCGGTCCTTAGATCAATTTCGTCGTCAATAACCTCACATCATAAAATGCATCTCTCTTCAATCGATATTTTATTCTCAGAATGTCAAGCGGGTGGTTTTACCCACTATAATTCGAGTTTAGTTACCTGAATTGGGATTACCGGATTTTGTGATTCAAGCATCGAAGGTCAATCGCATTCTGGGCAAGTTCCTCATAATAAATTCAACTAAGTGTTGCCCCAAAAATTTTCCTTGGGAACTTTCGTATAAAATTTTTCCAGTTATCTGAAAGAGTTACTTCCATGATTTTAATTGCTATTGAACGCTCATTAATTTCTATTATTTTGTTAATTGGTTTTGATGAAATATTTTCTTATTTATTCCACAAAAATGATGAGAACAAATTATTTATTGGTCAGTTGAATTAGCATTACAAATTTAAGGAAAAAAATTCAATTTATTATTTACCGGTGTCTATTTATCGCTTTACTAACTGAATATTATATGAATAATTCTATTGAGCTACAAAACTTGTTATAAAATAATAGAGCTCATTGTTAATGAATTCTTTTGAGTAGATATAATTACGTTTATTGAAATGATCACACAAACTAATCAATCACATGAACCACATAAGCTCCTGTTTTAAGTGTTTTGGTATCAGTACTCTTTTGCCTAAATAAAATTATTCATTTCGCTCGACATAAATAATCTGACTGCCCACTCATGGTCAACACTTTTCAATTTGTTACCAGCCTGAAATTTTTTCCAGGTTAATTGAATAATTTTTGTGTAATTGCGCTGAATAATGACTCAATATATTGAAATAATAGTCCACCAAGTGTTGTGCGACAAGAGAAGTCATGTCATCAGACAGTCAGTGGTTATATGGTAGGCATATGAATTCGATAACACATGTTTTTCAATAAATTTTGTTTATAAATGTGAAATGTTGACAAGTGTTCATTCTGTCATTCCATCAATTTTTTTATGTTGACATAACATGACATAACATACCATAATTGTACGTAAACTGAAGATCATTCTCGCTAAACCATTTTCTATTGCCTGAATTGCAACTTTGGCATATTAACGATCGTCCAAACTTTACAATGGTTGTAAAAAACATGAAAATATATTTGAAAACATGTACAGAATTATGTTATGAAATACATAACGTCATCAGGTACTGCATCAAATAGACACAAAGAATATGAAAATTTTCGCTTATCAAATTATAAGAATTTATTTAATATATAAAAATAAGGTGAGAGATAGTTCTAGAATATATATATATAGAAAAAAACATGAGAAAGTCGTCAATGATAGCGAAAGCTACATTCACAACCCAACTATTGAAAAACATGGAGAAGGATGATTGGTGGCCTAATTTGTCTTCCAACAGAGTTGACACCATAACAACTTTTCGTAACAATACACAACAAATTTGACGATAAACAACTTCTGTAACGAAAAAAATTACGCACATAACATTGTGTTCTCATTAGAAAAATGAGAAATATTCGTCGGTTTTGCACACTGAGGAAAGCCTTTTCTGGCCATAATTTGTATGAAAATTTTGTTATGTGTTATATAGGCTTAGTTTTCTGTGTTTATAGGCAAGCCCCCAGATCCAAGAGATTTTCTATTCGCAAGCAATTACAGATATGCAGCAATCTTAACACATCAACATATATATGTATAGGTGTATATATAAAACTGATGAAATCTAACATTAGTCATAGTAGCACAATAATTTCATCAGCTTACTACGGCTGAATTGCATATATAAAAACAAAATCGTTATAATTGAATATAAACTTAAATTCAAACACTTGAACTTATGATTTCCACTTTATTGACTACATAGCATGACGCGTTTCGTCGTTACAAACGACTTCTTCAGATGCTTACAGAATAATCATCTGAAGAAGTCGTTTGTAACGACGAAACGCGTCATGCTATGTAGTCAATAAAGTGTAAATCATAAGTTCAAGTGTTTGAATTTAAGTTCATTTTCAATTATAATGGATTCACATCAAGTAAACGCCAACACTATCAAATAAAATCTCTATATTCCAAAAATTCAGCTAGACAACTTCAAACGAGGAAAAAATATGAAACACTTGAGTGAATTCCATTCTTTTATGATGATTTTATGAATTCATAGAATTAGATTAAGCAAAAACATAATATATATTTGACAAGCACCATACAATAATAGTCATATTATACTATTGAACGAACAAAGGAATCTAACAGTAAAATACATAAATATCCTGGTTTGGCGAATCAAAACAAAATCACATGCTCATAATTCCTTGAATATGAAAATACCAATTTTTGAAAACTACATTATTCAAACCCTGAACCTTTATCCAAAAGCAATCTCCTCAGCTGAAACAATGGTTATTTATGGCCATTCAAAAATAAAATAAAAAGAGAAACAAGATATTAAAATTCTCTGAAATATTTACGGGCTAATCAGTAGAAACGGCATCTGGATGAAGAGATCTCATATCGATTTTTATCTGAAGACAAATACAATAAAGAAGGAAATCAGAAAACGACAAGCAAAGTTTTATACACATGTGCACAGGATGAAACAGTTAATAAATTGATGAGGCCGATACTTGATGTGAATCGATAAACATAATAAAACAATTGTAAAACAAAGATTTTCACATATATCAAAAAGAATACTGCATGACGTACGTTTCGATGAGATTCACCTTTTTTGTAGTTCTAGTCTGCACGTAGCATTTGAAAAAGGTGAATCTCATCGAAAAGTACGTCATTCAGTATTCTTTGTTATATATGTGTAAATCTTTGTTTAACAATTGTTTTAGTAGGATGGAACAGTCCAGAATACCGAAGAAACTACTCGATGTAATAGCAAAGGGTAAATGTGATCTTTCAGTCAAAAGTCTTTCCAAAATGATTTACAACAGATCAATATAAAAAATCTCGAAGATATCACGATGTTTCACTATAAAATCGCACACGTGAAGTTTGAACCAAAACCATCGCGCCAACTTGAAATAATATGTACAGATGAACGAAGAAGGAACAATCTGTAAGGATAGAGCGTTTTTGGGAGGCAAAGCAGCTGAATGAAGATTTCTAAAACTTGCGAATTCAAGTTTGATGGCTCTCCTAAACAGGAATAATCGCTAGAACAATAATGGTATATTATCTGTAAAGTTTGAAGTATGAAGACATTTCTTGACAATGAAGGTATTGGACTGATATTTTCCTGTAATAGATAAAAAATGCTACAGAGTGAAATATTCAATTATATCACAATATATTATAGTATATTCTCATACATATTCTTATACAATTGACGATTTGCTCAAACATTGAAATGAATGATTTATTGATGTTCGTGGGTGTGAACATTTATAGTTATAATAATAATTTCAATATGTGCAAATTTATCATTTAGAAATTTCGATGAGGATGCAATTCATTATGAAACGTTGATCAGAAATGAACCGCTTTAATCAAACAATCCGTTATTGCTAAGAATATTCACTAAAGTATCGATAAAGAAAAAAAATTCCAAAAACTTATTTCGAAATCTAAGAACCATAAATCGATCCAAGTAAGTCAACTCCTATATTTGAGATTTTATCTATATATATATATATCATTTCGGAGACAAATATCAATATATACATATATATATATATATATATATATATATATATATACATCCTTGTATTTATTTTATAAGGCGTCCTTCCAAAAACGGGTGTATTATGCGTCCCCGAAAAACGGGTGTATTATACCCCGAATGTTATTATTATAATTGTGTATACTTGTTCTTTTAGACATGAGGAATCCGAAATGGCATTTTTATCTCCAATTTTCCGATTTTTTTTTCGTGTATACTTTTTTCCATTTAGAGTTGTATTTTGCGTCATTACACGTTTGTAAGTAAGTTGCGCCCAATGTATTTAAAAACCATCTGTAGAGTGATTTTGCTTCCGAAAATATATATTTTTCAATATCTGTATGTATTGTACGTCATGGTTGTTGCCAAGTCTATTTAAAATCGTTAATATGTAGTAAGGAGTGTAATTTGCGATATTAGTATAATATATTGGTGTAATTTGCTTTTAGATATCAGTTTATGTAATTTTTATTCAATGATTTCACAAACAAAATTTGAATCAAATCAAAACTTTAATAATATAAATAACTTGGTGAATGATGTTTCATCTTCTTTCGTAAACGGAATCATTTCAATTAACTCCACCAGCAAATTGAATATTTTTATACATGAAGTGAATACATGTTCACTTTAAAGAACTTGAGTTTTACTTGAAATCAGTATTCCATATTGAGTCGATGGCTCGAAGCCCTCAGAATGAGGCTTCGGTCTTTCCAAGAGATGAACCTAGTACCTGATGGGGAACTAATGAAATATGCGGAGTGACAAAAAACAGATGTAACCGAAAAACCACTTCGAATGTGTGAAATATTTATGCAAATGAACAAAGATGTTATGAAAAATATTAAGAAAATATATTATGAAAAAAAATGAGTGGTTTTCGAATAAAATCGTAATTATACACGACAATTTGTGTGTAGTTTTCAAATATACAAGTATCTTAAGAGGTGGTCACAGTTATCGGAAATATTTGTGTGAGAAAATGAAGCGAATCACAGCAAAATTCGACACAACACAAAGCTAAGGGGCAATTTCATTCCCATTTCTCTATTTCCTTTGAGATTCTGTCGTATATGGTTTTTTAACAGTAACTATTACACTTGAAGTACAAAATGTCCCAAGCGGCGTTAAATTCAATGAAAATGCAGGGTTTTCAAAACAAAACTAACAATATGCGTTAAATATCCAAACGCCCAACGAAATCACAAAGTTGAAAAAATTAAATTACGGTTAAACAATATTGGACTTCTGTTAGATACATTTGAAAATATCCATTAACGGATTGTGAATGTTGATTGTGAAATATCGAATGACGAGACATTGAGCGAGTGCATTATTTAAATTCACATAGAAGCACTCAATCCATTCAGTAAAGCAGATGTGAATCATCTGAAAAATCGGAATAATCAAAAAATAAATATAAGGTTGCCTAAAAGAGAGTACCTAAGTCACATTCGAGAGTTGATACGGCAATTGCCTTGATTTCTATCATTCCTTCAGGTGGATAGTAATGAACAGATTTCTGATACACATATAATGCATTACGTAGGTACCTACTTGAAATCTTTATTGAAAGGTGAATTTTTCGATAGTAAGAAGCTTTCGAGGATAATTACCGCTTGAACTTTAAAAAATCGCTTTCATACTAAAAGAATCAGTACACAATAACGTGAAAATGCTTTCGGAGTTGCCGGAAATTGTCAAAGAACCTGGAAGGGAATTTAGAATCGTTCGGCGAACACGTAGGTTCATGGGATACGTTGCTTATTCATACATCCAAGTGAAATAGATTGAATTACGCATACTGCATGGTAAAGGTCAGTACTAGTCCATTGAAATGTTACATTGAACCTTGCATTTATCAGAGGATGCAATTTTATTGTTGGGACATATGGGGGGGGGTTGCTAGAAGCTTAACTCTGAGTTTGTGAGGTTGCAACCCTTGTCCCGCGGCCGCCATATTGGAAAAAGGGGTGTAAACGCCTTTTATCCATATCTCTTAAACGATACATCTCACCAAAAATTTGTGGAGACATAATTTGTAGAAAATCGCTTTTTCTACAATTTTGTTTATCTAACTTTTTCCGATAAAATTGAAAATAAAAAAGTTATTAACAAAAATATGTGAAATTTTTTCCAAAAATTTCCTTTTTTGTGTTATAACTTTTTTTTTTCAATTTTATCGGAAAATTACCTCAAACCAATATTGTAGGCAATTCGATAACAAACAATTCGACTTATAATTTTTTTTATTTACATGCATTTGCGAGGGTTTTGGAGCGCTCCAAAGCCGACTACTCGCAACAATCTGGTCACAATGGAACGTCAGATTTACTTATATATTATTCTTTTATTTTAGATAACGTTCTTAATATTATTTGCAACATTATTATATTATTATTTAATTCTAACTGACCTTTTTTCTTACCATAATACTTACAATATTATTCTTTTTTACAATAATTTCTAATGCGACTGTACATTTACAAGAACTAGAAGCAGGTAGAAAAGGTCCAAGTTACCGTTTGGGGACAAGTTAACATCTGCCTGCTATTTTTTCATTATTTGCCTTTCAAGGTTTAGCTGTTTTCTCCTCCTCTATTTCTATTTTCAGTTGTGCTACGTATCTCGCCACGTGTAGACGTATTAAAAATTGTGAACACTATTTTCAATTAAGTAGATATAATTCAGAGTTTTGCGTGCAGAATTTTTCATTTAGTGATAAGCTTCTGGCTTTCTTTAATAGTTCATCATGAGTGATTGTTTTATTTGTAAAAAGCCTCTCGGGGATGACAAAATAAGAACTGTGAAAGCTAGAGGAGTAAAAACGTTGCTTGATCGAGCAAAAGCCAAAAACGATGTAGAAAATGAACAATTTTTATAAACTGTTTCGGAAGTAACTGTGCATACGCAATGTTACCATTATTACAATGATAGTCGAACGGATAATGTCGTTCGTCGTCTGAGCAATAGCAGTTCATCATCTTCAGTTTCAGAAATTGTAGAGACAGATTTTGATTTTTCGCTTAATTGCTTCATTTGTGAAGAAACATATGCAGATCAGAGTCATTTGCGTCAGAGCCGGCATCGCATTTACGGTCATCGCATTGCTTTTCACGCCACCATTGTTTGCAGTACAATTGCTTGCTACAATCCTTGTGATATTTGGCTCCATCATCTACTAAGCTGGGTACATTGGCTATACGATCAACAATGCCCTTTGCCTCGTCGTCAGATCGTCTGAGAACAAGGTCCAGAATGCTTTTTTTTGTACCTTCATTTCGTACCTGACAGATCTTCCTCAGTCAGCTTTGACGCAAATGACTCTGATCTGCAAATGTTTCTGCACAAATGAAGCAATTAAGCGAAAAATCAAAATCTGTCTCTAGAATCTCTGAAACTGAAGATGATGAACTGCTACTGCTCAGACGACGAACGACATTATCCGTTCGACTATCATTGTAATAATGGTAACATTGCGTATGCACAGTTACTTCCGAAACAGTTTGTAAAAATTGTTCATTTTCTACATCGTTTTTGGCTTTTTCTCGATCAAGCAACGTTTTTACTCCTCTAGCTTTCACAGTTCTTATTTTGTCATCCCCGAGAGGCTTTTTACAAATAAAACAATCTCTCATGATGAACTATTAAAGAAAGCCAGAAGCTTATCACTAAATGAAAAATTCTGCACGCAAAACTCTGAATTATATCTACTTAATTGAAAATAGTGTTCACAATTTTTAATACGTCTACACGTGGCGAGATACGTAGCACAACTGAAAATAGAAATAGAGGAGGAGAAAACAGCTAAACCTTGAAAGGCAAATAATGAAAAAATAGCAGGCAGATGTTAACTTGTCCCCAAACGGTAACTTGGACCTTTTCTACCTGCTTCTAGTTCTTGTAAATGTACAGTCGCATTAGAAATTATTGTAAAAAAGAATAATATTGTAAGTATTATGGTAAGAAAAAAGGTCAGTTAGAATTAAATAATAATATAATAATGTTGCAAATAATATTAAGAACGTTATCTAAAATAAAAGAATAATATATAAGTAAATCTGACGTTCCATTGTGACCAGATTGTTGCGAGTAGTCGGCTTTGGAGCGCTCCAAAACCCTCGCAAATGCATGTAAATAAAAAAAATTATAAGTCAAATTGTTTGTTATCGAATTGCCTACAATATTGGTTTGAGGTAATTTTCCGATAAAATTGAAAAAAAAAGTTATAACACAAAAAAGGAAATTTTTGGAAAAAATTTCACATATTTTTGTTAATAACCTTTTTTATTTTCAATTTTATCGGAAAAAGTTAGATAAACAAATTTGTAGAAAAAGCGATTTTCTACAAATTATGTCTCTACAAATTTTTGGTGAGATGTATAGTTTAAGAGATATGGATAAAAGGCGTTTACACCCCTTTTTCCAATATGGCGGCCGCGGGACAAGGGTTGCAACCCCACAAACTCAGAGTTAAGCTTCTAGCAACCCCCCCCCACATGTCCCAACAATAAAATTGCCTCTGATAAATGCAAGGTTCGGCCTAAAAATTGTAACATTTCAATGGACTATACACCTTATCGTTGTTATTGATCTCATAAAACTAATAGCAAATTGAACATAATCATAAAGATAAAATCAAAAGAGGAATCCAAATTCCGAACTATTTCAGATGTGATATAAGCAGAAATTGTTCACTAAATTATTTCGACGAAGACAGTAAAAGTTCAAACTATTGGTTCAGTTGATGTGATTATAGAGGATATCGAATTTCATCAATATTGTTCTAATCTAAAATGAGAATCTGTAACAAAAGATTGCCCGTGTATCATTCATAAATTCATGGCAATGGTTCTTTTCGCAATTTCATGTGTATGTTTCTAAAATACAGAAGCATAAGCTCGATATCCTCATTATTAACTATACTTCAACTACTTCACCTACTACTTTAACTTCATGATATTCGTAGAGAATAAAAAAATAACACACATAGAGTAGGTAATACTCACAAGGACTTATTCTCAAATATTTATTTTTATATCTATGAGACTACATATAATTGCTACTTAAAATGAACGATAATTCAAATAAAAGTTAGTGTCCAAGTTTTTGCCTTCGTTATGGCCATTCTTGAGGTTTCTTTCTAATGACAAATCAATATCATTCAAAAATTTTCCCTTAAAATGGCCAACATTTCCTCCCTCCATCAGCAAGAGAAGTTTGAAAATCTTAGCTGTTTGGCAGATGTCATCTGGCAAGCTGAAATATATGAAAAGAATGATAGTATGAGACAACGTAAAACATTCGAAGACTCGCCAGCACGAAAAAAAAATTGCACACGAAGAAAATCATTTTCCGGGTGAATTGTGTAAATGTTCATTAAAAAACTTCACAAGAATAACCTCTATAAAAATAAGTGAAACATTAGAAATTATATAAACAATTTATAGTTGATTAAAAAAAGACATTGAAAGTTTGATAATCAGTTAAGGTACAAATCTGAAAAACTTCTCTTGTTTTCTGAAAAAGTATCAAAATACACTGCTATTGGAAAAATTTTAAAGCTTCCGTTGTTTCATTAGTATTGTTATGTTGAATGAGATGAAATGTGAATCAAACTAAAAATTATTGAAATTCGAGGTTTATATGCCGAAAAATTTTGAGAAATTTTTTCAACAACACAAATAAGTAGTTGATTTGAAAAATCAGGATATTGTGATCTAGAATAACATGAAAAGTGTTGAACCTAAAGATGTGAGTAAACGCTAATTTCTAACAATTATTATTTTTGTATTTTAAATATTTATAGTAATAATTAATAGTAATTACATTTTACATCAATTTGCTTTTATGTTCGATAGAAAATAATTTAAATAGCTGTACTTACCTTCGTTCTTCAAAACTGAAACTGAACAAATCATCACTTCGCATTAAATTCGTTAATATTTTACGCTTAATTCGCGTTCAATTCCCAGAGATTAATTTCAACCAAATTCAATGTTGCCATATTGTATAGGACGCAAAATGAATACACTCGTTGAATAGACATGTATAGAAGTATACATTTCGAGGAGGGCTTTTGCGGCAGATGCTCAAACTAAACGTATACTCTAATTTACATCAGTGTATTTATTTTACTTCCGAAGATTTGAAGTAATAACATCGATATCTTTGAAGGCAAAATCAAAGCTTACTCAATATTTTAACAGATGGTAGTAGGCGCAAAGAGCTATTCAAGGATATATAGTAATCGCCATAAAATACATTAGAACGCAAGATTTAAGCACATTTGTATTTTGCGTCCGTATACGGACGCATTTTACCACCGGACGCAAAATAAATACGTTTTTGCGTGTTGATGGACGTAAAATAAATACAGAGATAAATATATATATATATATATATATATATATATATATATATATATATATTTATAAATATATACATATATATATATATATATATATATATATATATATATATATATATATATATATATATATATATATATATATATATATATATATATATATATATATATATATATATATATATATATATATAATGAAAATGACATTGTCGGCATATCTCGCAGATTATATATATCTTATATTTTATAAAATTGATTTATTTCCAGTTTAAGATAATTCATTTTCAATATTTTTAGCATATTCAGGCTTATTTTAATGTGAAAAACTTTATTCTCGTTGACGTTTCTTTGTATATCACAACTTCATCAAAACTAACAAATGATTGAATTTTATGAATTACTATAGATATCAAAATGTCAAACTTATTTTTTAAAAAAATCGAGATAGTTTTTTTGTATTTTCACATATTGATTTGAAGGATCAGAGGAATATTTCTGGCTTAGCTTTCGATTCGGAAGTTTGTCTTCTTCACCATATATATATATATATATATATATATATATATATATATATATATATATATATATATATATATACATATATATTATACATAGTCGAGTTTTATATTAATTCTATTTACAATGAGTTGATAAACCTTACAAATAACACTCATAATATGAATACACAACAATCACCAAACATCACATCTCAAAACTCATAATTTTCAGATTTACCTTCAATTGTACACACATAAATATTTTGGATGAATATAAAACTCGACTATATGTAATTAATTATATATATGTATATATAAATCACACCTATAAGAATCACCTGACTTACCATGAGTTTTTCATAGGTTTCCTGAACGTGAAGAAGACTAAAACTTCCGAAGTGAATGATAAGCCAGAAATATTCCTCTCACACTAAGAATCAATATGTGAAAATACAAAAAAAACTAAATCGATTATCTTAAAAAATAATTTTGATATCTAAAGTAATTCACAAAATTCAATTATTTATTAGTTTCGACAAAGTTGTGATATACAACGAAACGTCAAGGAGAATAGGAGAATAAAGTTTTTCACATTAAAATAAGCCTGTTATTGCTGAAAACATTGAAAATATATATATATATATATATATATATATATATATATATATATATATATATATATATATATATATATATAAGTATAAGTATAAGTATTAGTATATACTAAGTATAATATACATAGTATAAAACAAAGTCATTTTCTCTGCAAATCTGTAATATCTTCGAAAATATTCATTTGAATCATATGCTGTTATCTGTTAGGGCCTCATAGATCTATATCGAATCAACAATGTATTTAAGGTGTTTAATTGGGTGAGGATTAATGCTGTATTGGTTAAAATCGCTTCGAAAATTGGCCATTATATGTCGTAAAAAATAAACGACAAAAAATATCATTGTGGGATATCCATAAGAGATAGACATATACCATAGTGGAGTTTTCTGAAGACCTTTTCAATGTGTACAATACTTATTACATTATTTTGATTAATCTCGTTCAGGGTTCAGGGTTCGTTAAGGGTTCAGCCTGCGCTTGCAATGTAAGCGGAAAAATTTAATAATTTAAGACATCACTTTAAAAAACTCAAAAATAAGTGTATATCCACTATTTAATGAATGTTATTATGCATGTAAACCTGCCTCTTCAATTACTCTATCTATGAAAAAAACCGCATCAAAATCCGTTGCGTAATTTTGAAGATTTGAGCATACATAGGGATATAGGGACAGAGAAAGCAACTTTGTTTTATAGTATGTACTGAAGGTACATTTTTAAGAGCCATTTTTGTTCACGTTTTCAAGAAAAATTATAAAATGTCATTCTTTACCTCGCTTCCCTTTGTACTAGCATGCACCCTTTCGTCGGTTACTGTTAAAAGTTTGATATCTGCATCTGAAATATCATTTCCTCTTTTCAATTCAGAAATGTTTTTGTACGCCCTAGGCGGGTATTTGGATTTTCCATCACATGAAGACATACTACTTCAGAGCACACAAAAATCTGTTAGTCACTTCGATATCTTCCACGTTATTATTTCTGCATTCCCTAAGTGCTTCTTTCAAACTGTAAGGTCTGTTTATGTCTTAACCGCGTGTTTGCCTGAGATAGATCTCATCAAACGCCGAATTTGTGGGGGAAGTTGTTCTGCAACAGTTAGCGAAGTTCAATTCGAATTCGATACGTTTAAATACCGAATTTACGCGGCGAGTCTGCTTCTTATTTGGTGGCTATAGACTGAATGCCTGATCTGTCGATAGAAATGATAATGGAGAGTTCGATCATGAATGATATGCATTCTGGGTTGAAAAATTGACGGTCGTTGGAGAGGTCGACAAGGTTAGAGTATTTCATTAATGATATGGGATGTAATATGCAAATTGAATTGAAAAATCACCGCTTTGTGGATTTTAATATAATTAATTATTTCCATTGTGTCAAATTCGAATAATTTCTTCAGAATTTTTTTTTAATTCAGTGGACCTACAGTTTAACGCCGGTTCCGAACGGCCATTGAGCTTGTAATTGATGTACATTACCCAGCATATTTCATTATTCAAACTACTTGAATCATAGACAAACAAAAACACCCATGCCTTCAGCGGGGCTCGAACCCGAGTCTTATCGCACCAAAGTCGGGAGTTCTACCGACCAAGCTACGGAGACCGGCATCTTCAGAATTGTGTACAACTTATTTGCTGATACTATTTTCAATATTTATTCCGATATTCATTCATCGCCAAACATAGAAATTGTGTTACCTCTAAGATTTCCAGAATCTCTATTGGTGTGTTTATGATTCGTTATGATGTATGTTTTTTATGAAATTAGTTAACAAAGTTCACGAAATATTTTTGCCTCATCTGTATACCTGTCCTGCTATACAGCTCAGAATTCTTAGTTTCTGAAACTATTCCTGGTTTCATTACACCAAATTTTTCAATTTTTCACCCCTTTCCGTTGCTAAAGGGTTAGGTGTTTTCAATGTCTACCTGGATGTGAATGTTAAAATGTCGATGTTCTTTCAGTATTATATGGGGACTTTACATTATATTACAATATCATTACTTTTTCGTACTAAAACTTAATAATTCAAAACTCAAATCAAATCAGTTTATTGGTGCCACTCATACATATATGTATTTGCACAGGTAAATAAAAAATAATAAAATCAAATAGATTTAAAATAAATAAATAACATTTACTACACACAATAAAGAGTAACAACATATCATGTTTTAGTCTTATTGCTATTTAAAACTCTGACAGGTAAAATCTCTTAAATCATATATAACAATATTTACAACAAAATTTGTTATTTTCTCCCTAAACGATAAACATTATTTTCTCCCACGTAAACGACAGGGAACTAATGGATGAAGTTTATTTATTATAAAACTCTAATGCATAAAAATTATGAGCACTCTTCTCGAGCCTATGGATCGGAAAAAAGTTTGAAACGGTTTAAATTTTTATGTCAGCCAAGTCGCCAAAATTTCTAGTTTTCTAATTGATGATTTACATAAGTATCTATACTTCAATCCATCAATAATCCTGATAGCCTTTTCTTGTAGACAAAAAATGCTATCCATCCTGGCGGATGACGAATAGCGTATTTAATATGTGATTGAAACAGAGAAAAATAAACCGTTCTGAGTACTTGTTGTGTTACTAATGTTGATAAACTTCGCAACAAAAATAAGTTTCTGGATAATTTTTTTGGCAGAAGATCTATGGGGCCCGTCCAGACAAGTTTCGAATCAAGATCAACAACCAAAAACTTGATTTCTTTTTTGATGACACCAGTTCTTGAAGTAAAAACAACTGTTTCCGTTTTACTCAGATTTAACCTTAATCCATTCTCCTCAAACAAATTTAAGACCGTCGTCCACAGTTCCCTCACCAACTCCTCAGCTCTGCTCATATCGGCGTCAGACACAATGACTCTAGTGTCATCAGCAAATGAAATTGTTTTTCTCTAGGGTCTGATCAAATAATCAGGGAAATCATTTATATAAATTAGAAGCAGCAATGGGCCCATAATGGAGCCTTGTGTTACACCAATGGTAATAGTCTACGAGGTCGATTTTAGCATAATTTAAGCATAATTTTGATAGATGTTTGAAATAAGTTGATTATTTATGATTTACTGAGGATTTGGTGATACATGATTTGATATAAATGAAATAAGAACACTATGCTCAGTTTCACAAGGTTATATCGATTACTTAGCAATTGTTTTAGGGTGTTGTTCCATTTACAGTTCAACTGAGTCCTTCTCTAATTTGAACTCAGCTTAATTCTCGAAAATGGAAAGAATGACAATGTAAAAAAATACATTAATCTGATTCTGTAAAACAGAGCCAAGTGTTTCTAGGCAATTTATATATATATTGTAGGTAAATCGAAAAAATTTGAGTCGAAAAATTATTTTATATGTTAAGCACATATGTCTATTCCTTTAGAGAAAACCTTTTGTCCCCTTGGAACCTTTTTCTGAAGTAGTTGATATTCGGTTGACCTTCAGATTTCGTACCTTGCCACGGTCATTCACCACTGGGCAGAGGGAAAGGATATAAACCGCGGGGTAATGAAATTCAATGTGTAAATGATCGTCATCACGGAGGATACCATCTGCAATTTAAAAGCATTTTTTCGTTAGTATTCAGAGTTATTCGTAATTCCCCTAGGATCCTCCATATAACACACAACTGATTCGTAGTCTTCTTTGTAGAAAAATATCTTGAAATTTGGTCTTAATTTTCAATAATTCATTGAAATAATAACGGCTGATTTCAATAATTTCTTCAAACAACCCAAAATGTTGAGTATATTTAGTATTGATTTCAACGGAAGACCGTCATTCGTAATAGAAATAATATGAGGTGACATGTAAGTTAGAATTTTTCGAATGGTTATATTCTTATTGGAATTTTTTTATAATAATAAAATGATAATGAGTTCTTGATTCTCAACAGGTATAACACCCAATTACAGAAAATGATAACAATGTTGATAACAAAACTGAATAATTAAAATGAAAAATATATAACAAAGAGCTCAATCTAATCTAAAAAATAGTAACTTATAATTACATTATAGCATTCAACAAAAAATTACAAAAAACTCAATCTAAATCAATTCTAGTCAATTTTCTTTGTTCACATATCTCGCGATGATAACTTCTATGGAGTCAGTGAATGTCACAATTATTTGCAGCTCTATTGAATGTAGACTTCATTAACCAAATGGGGATTGTAATAGGGAGTTGGTTCTCGGAAACTCTAGGTGGAATAATACTGTATTACGAGAGTTTTGACTAGGAACACGAAATTTCAAAGCGGACAAGAGGGAAGGACAATCAATACTATTGTGCAGTAATTTGTACAAAAATTTGCGTGAAAAAGTTTCTGTCCTACTCTTCAATGAGATTAAACTGAATCGACTCAATAATACGTTATGATTGACTCGTCTTTGTGTATAAACTTTATCCTCCCTCCAAACTAAGAATTTCAAGAATCTTCTCCGAATAGCCTCAAGATGGTGTTGATGGCAAGTGTAAATGGGATGCGAGATCATTCTGCCATACTCCAACTTGCTACGGATTAGGGTATTAAATAGTCCTATAAATGTTGGGGAAATATTAAAATATTTGCCATTACGTATTTACGAATCCATATATTTTCGCAGCAGATGAAATAAGTTGTTTGGTGTGTGGAACAAAGAAAAGCTTCTGGTCGAAGACTACACCAAGATCTCTCACCTTATCAGAACGAGAAAGAACCTGACCACCGACGGTGTAATCGCAGACAATTCGGTCTCTTTTCCTTGTGAAATAAACAACATTACACTTTGACACATTCAAACTCGAATAATTGTCCTCCTACCAACTAGCAACATGGTTCAGCGCGAGATGAAGTTGAACACAGTTGTCCTGTGATCTAACTTCATGATATAGTTTCAAATTGTCTGCGAACATCAAATGTGGAGAGTTAATGTGATTCTTGCGAATTTACATAGAAGACTCAATTGAATTTAGTGCATAAAAGAAGCAGATTGACTGCTACGGATGAATATTCAGCAGTTCTCTGATGAAAAATCACTGAAACATCTTCATATGAAAATATGAAGATGTTTCCTTCTCAGTATATTGTATTTGAATGAAAGGAACCTCAAGGAAAAAAAATAATATCGTACCACGTAAAAGAGTATCTCATCAACACCTTATTATTATATTCAACGATATTATCAAATGAATAAATATATAATTCATTTAGCCTAAAAAAATAGTAGAAGAATTTATTTTGAAAGGGTATATGTAGTGAATATTATTTAAAATTAATTAAACACGTCATTTTACATTTAAACACTATATTGATGAAATATACAATTCAATTAGTACTGTCTAATACGAAACTACAAAACAGAATGAATCTCCCATCTTATGAATTTTGAAGACGCAGCAGCCGTCTCATGAATTTTGTAGACGCAGCAGTTCGGCCGAAATAATATGTACGTCATCTATGGCGTGATATTCCATCGATGAGGTCATTTATTCGTCATCAATACTTCGTAATCGTAGAATCCAAACAAATTCCTTACATATGATAAAGAAAAAAGGTATAATGTAAACAAAAACCAAAACAATTCACATAAATGATGACAATTCATAATTCCGAACGTAAACACAGTCAAACGTTTCGAAATATATCCTAATTTATCATTAAATTAATTAGAAACACTTGGCTGAATTCTACAAATTGGGAGAATTTGTGAGACATTTCTTTGAATTTTATGAATTCATGGAGGTTAGCTAAGCGATTTTCAATTTCACGATACAATGAAAATTGATGTTATTCCGAATGTAAATAACAGACAGATACATAAATATTCATTTATAAAAGCGATTCAGTTTCGATAAGCGACAGCTCATTACAAATATTTATAATAATAATATTTATTTAACAGTAGCTAATACAAAATCATAGGTATATACATTTAGGTTCAAAACAGAGTCGTTGAATCCTTCATAAAATATACTATTTCTCGACTTAAGAAGCTTACCAACTTGCATGTAGAAATTGTCAGCATTTCCTGTATTATAAATGTACACATGACTGACACATGTAATATCTTTTATTACTCTATATGGGAACTTTTTATTATGTCAGTAAAATCATGCTGCATATTCTGAATACTAGGTTCCAAGCTTATTTATCCCGAGAGATTTCACCCGAGCAGGCTGGATTCGTGAAATAGAGAACAACTTCTCGTGATGCGGCGGATTGTGGAAAAGGCTAGAGAGTTCAACATTACCCTCTATGTGTGCTTTGTTGACTTTATTAAAGCATTCGATACCGTCAAATGGTGGAAATTGTGGATAATCCTGACCGAAATGGGTGTACCACAACACCTCATTAAACGTCTCTATGAAGATGTCACAGCCGTAGTCCGAATTGACAGTGTTGAATCCGAACGACTTAAAACTGCAGCCGTCGACAGGCAAGGTTGGATATTATCTCCACTATTGTTCAACATATATACTGAATACATCATGCGGATAGTTCTCGAAGACTGGGACGAGGGAATATCTATAGGAGGACGTAAGTTGTCAAATCTAGGATATGCGGATGATACCATTCTCTTAGCCTCAACCAAAGATGACATAGAGACTCTGCCTTGTCGTCTGGAGGCCACAGACCACTCTAATAACAAGGTGAACGCTCAAAACATTGCGGGATGTGAAGTAGTCAACAGATGCGTATATCTGGGCTCCAAGATCTCAAACGCTGTGAGCTGCGAGGACGAAATCCTGAGGCGTTGCACCATAGCACGATCTTCAGTGGAAAAGCTCACATGGATTTGGAGGGACCACAGAATAACCAAAAACACAAAGGTTCGACTAATGAAATGCCCAGTCTTTCCAATCTTTTTGTAGGGGGCTAGGATATGGACATTGAGGATGCAAGATCGTCGCAAAATTGATGCGTTAGAAATGTGGTGCTGGAGACGCTTGCTCAGAACCCCGTGGACTGCACATCGAACCAACTTCTCGATTCTGAAGGAGCTAAACATCATAGAGAGGTTGTCGTCGACGTGCAGCTGCGAATCCTTAAATTCGTTGGACATTTCGTTCCCGAAACGAAGACTCCATCGAATGATCGGTGGTCCAAGTGAAAGTCGGGGGCAAGAGATCGCGTGGGCGCTTTCCCACAAGTTGGACAGATCTGATGAAATCTGTGACGCATTCCAGCATCAATGAAAACTCTATTTTCGCGAAACATAGATCAGTGTGGCGCCGTATTGCGTGGGACGCAGTGGCACAAGACCGAGACACGACCACAACGACTCTGTCAAGAGTGAACGACTGAGAAGAAGAAATATGGGAACAATTTGCTTTTAAATTAAAATATAAATATATATGTAGCAAAAAGTATCCTTTGTTCAACTGACATTAGTTCTAAACAATTTACCATGCTTTGGATTGGAGTATATCTATTACATATCAAAATTGTTCGCATAGCTCTATTCTGTAACTTTTGGAGCTGTTGAATTTTTTCTTTACTCAATTCCAATAACAGAAGGGAATATAATTCAAAGTGTGGCATTATTATTGACTTAAAGAGCAATAACTCCATATTTGTCGTCAGACTTTTCCCAATTCTTCTGAGAAAGTGGATTTTCTTGGAAATTTTAGACGATATGAAGTCGACATGATTATGAAACTCAATTTCTCATCTAACATAACGCCTAAGTATTTGACAAGTTTTACCCTTTCAATGCTCTGGTTTTCAATTTTAATACTTATATTTTCGTTACTATTCACCTTGAAAATTTTACTTGTACCAAAACCTATAAATTTAGACTTGAACAGTTATCGCTTAGTCACTCATTTATTGCTGCCAAGACTCTATTGATCCATTCTGTCATAATCTGAATATTTTCAGCACTAACATAAATCATCTGCATCTGTATCATCTGCGAACAATCGTATATAGCATTTTTTTACATGAAAAACAATATCATAAATGTATAAGGAAAATAGCAGTGGATCTAAGACCGTACCCTGAGGTAGATACGGTTATCGTGAAATCAAAATGAATGGAATGATTTCGATTTTCAATGACTCTGTTAATAGAAATTAATTATATCAAGTAAGTCGAAAAACCATTGACACTTTGTATTGCACAAGTGGTTTTGCTTTCAGGGCATTATCAGTTACGATTACATCATCACAGTAAGCATATATTGATGATAATTTAAATAAAAGTAAGTAGTTTTTCGATTTTCACTATAATTCATTCAAAAAATGACAATATTGTTTCGCCAACACAGTGGCTGCATCAGATGTTGATGATGAACTGTTAATCATCAGAAGTTCATCATCAACATCTGATGAAGCCACTGTGTTGGCGAAACGATATTGTCCTCTTTTGAATGAATTATAGTGAAAATCGAGAAACTACTCAGTTTTATTTAAATTATGTATGTATTTAGATTTTCTTCAAGTATCGGCCCAATCAATTAATGATGTATTAATGATGCTAGGAAAAAAAACTAGACCGTAATATTGTCGTGTTGAATGTTGAATGAAGTGAGGAAGGAAAAAATAAAAATCTTATAGAAAGAAAAGCCATAGAATTATATCTCTTTCATTTTAATTTTTTAGTTAGTATTCAACATTATGTTATTATTTCCTGTAATTGGGTATTTTAGCTGTTGAGAATGAAGAACTAATTATTATTATTAATCATTATGGGCTCAATCAACTATCTTGAAAGTTGCTAGACAGTTTCTGTAACATCAAAAACGGAAACCATTTTCTTCCAGTAAATAAATGATATAACTCAAAATGAAAATTACATAATCAGTTGTTCCTTGAATTCAAGAGTCTTTCAATGCTTGTTCAATAAACCTCTACCATATCTGAACGACTTTTTAAGGTGGTATTGAGTTTACGAATTGACTTTTTTCGGTCTAATTCTGATTTACTTTTTCCGGAATGGTCAAATCAAATCTTGATTGAAATTCGGCACAGTTACTCAAAATTTCGATGAATTATATGTACTACAAAAACGTAATAATGGTTTTTACTTTGTTGACAACTTACTCCAGGTATAATTTCAAAACAAGAAATAATAGTTTTCGGAAGTTTATTGTGAATATTGAAAAAATACGATATTCAAATTCGTTTTTTCAAAATCTGTCGAATCAGAAGTATTTTTTTCATCAGAATCAATCGTCAACCACAAACGTCAGAATGGACGCAATCCGATCTTATATGTTATCGATGAATTCATTTTTACAGAAATTTCCATGAAATGTCGAATGTTGAACTCATTGAATGAAGAATCAATTCTTCAAAAACTTGTTCACTGAATTCATAATGTGTATAATAAGAAATATTCCAAATTTTTCGTTTTGAATGAACACTCGTTTTAGAATTCTTGAAAAATTGAGACGGAACTATCAGAAGATTGTGATATCATAGACACAAATGAAAGAATAACAACTGGATGTATATCAAGTTTAGTGAAACATAATACAAACACAAAAGTCACAAAATATTATTTTTTAAAGTATAAATTCGAATAAAACTACATTACAAGTATCTCTACATAGCGAAGAACTAAATTATATATTTCAAAAACATCAGAACAACTTTTTGAATCAAATATAATTATCAAATATTCGTTTTTTATTAGAGAAATAAAAAACGTAGATCAAACTGAACTGACGTGAGCCAAAAAACCAGTTTTTTATGATTTACAAGTTCAATCATCCTTTTCGAGAGATGCATAGATTCAAGAATAAACCGAGATGGTGTTCTGAATGAGAATTATGAATTCATAAGCAAATTTTGGGTATTTAGTATGACGTAAGATTAAGACTAGTTTACCAAATTACTTCGTGTATCTCAGAATCGTTAACATTTAATAATACTCAACTTGGAGATTCATATTATTCATTGTTATATGAATTGATTGAATACCTATTATTTCTAATCTGATTTTTCATTAATTTTAAAATGCAATGGAAATTCTTGATATTTCAGAATGATTTGTTTTTCTGTTTTTTATTTATAGGACAATAGTTCTTCTGAATATATCAGGGGCGTTGGACATTTAATGATATTTCTATTTTTTAAGGATGCTGTATGTACTGTAGGACTCACGACACTCTATATATATATATATATATATATATATATATATATATATATATATATATATATATATATATATATACATATACATATACATATATACATATTTTTCAAGAAAGTTAACTGTGTTCGAAAATAAAAAATTATCTCACTGCCAATTGACAAATGAGACTGGCTTTCAATATTTCGTTTTACGTCAGAGATATCGAAAAAAGTTGTTCAGATCATTTTTTCAGAACAATTCTCTAATTTTCATGAGAAAGATTAATTTTAAATGTTTTTTATATATTCTCATAAATTCTAAATTACCGATTTTGCTTTACAATTTTATAATTAGGCACTCTCGGGATTCTGACATCCCTCATCAAACTTTTCGAATCGTATTTGATAGGCAGAAAGCAACGCGATTTTAGCCGAAAGTATACAACAATTGAATACTCTGCTCCATCTGGAGTGTCCCAAGGTTCCATACTTGGTGCTTTTTATAATGTTCGAAAATGATATAATCGATGTCATTGATGTTGAAGGTTTATTGTTCGCAGATAACTTTAAGATTTTTCATTATGTGTCCAGCATTGGTGACTGTGAACGCATTTCACGAAACTTGCGTAATATTTTAAATTGGTGTGATTTCAACAAATTCAACCTCAACATCTCCAAATGTCATGTTATGTCGTTCTCCACAAAATATAATTTGATAAAGTTCAACTATGAAATTGGTGTAAATATTTTGGGAAGAGCTAATACATTTATTGACCTTGGAGTAACCTCTGATTCTCAACTAACTTTCGTGCCACATACTTATCAATGCTACAGTAACCGCTGCCTGTAGAGTATATGGTTTTAATATTCGATTTGTGAAAGAATTTTTCAATATATCAACTCCGAAAACATTGTATTGTGCTTTCGCAAGATCTAAACTCGAATACGGATCAACAGTCTCGAATCCTGGTTATCAGTTACACATTGATCAACTGTAGTCTATACAACGAAAGTTCCTGAAATTTTTGATCTTCGGAATTGAAGCAATATATCCACCTATAGCATTAAATATGAAACGCTTGCAAGTCGACATAATGTGGACACACTCAGTGCGCGAAGGAAATGCCATGCAATAATCTTCTTGCATAAAATAATTAATAATAAAGTGAAATGTCAATAATTATTGCAAAAGCTTGATTTTATTGTTCCAAGGGTTTCTTCTAGAAGCGCATTCACGTTCTACCTTCCAGCAGGTAAAACGAATGTTCCGAAATTTTCTCCATTGCACACGATGTGTGAACAATGTAATATTTTAGGAGCTAAGGTGGATATTTTCAACTGTTCTGTTACTGATATTGGGGCAAGTTTCCTTGATATATATAATCTCTGATAGAACAATCATTAATATATATATATATATATATATATATATATATATATATATATATATATATATATATATATATATATATATATATTCACGAACAGAATTCATATTCACTCATATAATTATGTGTGTATAAGTGTTAATATGTGAATGTATATGTATTTGTGTTTTTGAATTTATATGTATGTAGGTATAAGTTTAGTCAGCATTTAAGTTTTTTTTTATTCCTATAGTTATTATATTTCATTTTATCACTTGTGATTCATAAGACAAACTCTTTAATTCAAAATAGACTTAAGATTTTAAAGTAGAGAATTTAAAGTTTTGTACTACCAATTTTGTTTTTTGTATCTATTTTGTTTCCTGTTTTGTAATCAGGACCCGTCCTGTAGAACAGTGTATGTTAATTAAATAAATGAATAAATAATCAATGCGGTATTAAAAGTAGGAACTTGACAACTGGAAAATTCAATAGTGTCATATAATAAACTATATCAATAAATTAAATAACACAAATTAGTATTTGATTAAAATAAAGTCTCTTCAATTATTTGATAACCTTCGAAATCTCTATGGTGTAGTTTTCATCTTGAATGAATCATACTGTATACACTATATTATTGATAATATTCCGCATATTATGAAGAAGTCTCAAGAAAGTTATAAATAATATTAATAATAATATTCATTTTGAATAGCTATTACAATATTCATTTTCGTTCAAAATATTATCATTAACGATTATTTGTTTGAAACGAAATCAACAAATTTACGTTCAAATAATTTGAGGTCACTAACTGTTTTCATGGAGCTAGGCAAGTCGTTAAATGCATTGAATCCTTTATGAAATATATCATTTCTTGATTTATAAACTGTCACGTAGAAATGTAGATTGTCAGCATTTCTTGTATTATAACCGTGCACATCACTGACACATGTTACATTTTTTATTACTCTATGTGGAAATTCATTTTGAATATAAATATATTGTAGCAGAGTGTTCTCTGTTTAACTGACATTAGTTTTAATCGGTTCAACTTGATTTGGATTGGAGTATATCTATTACATTCCCAAAATTGTTCTTATAGGTATACTCCGTTATTTTTGTAGCTGCTGAGGTTTTTCTTTGTTCAATCCGAATAAGAGAGTGGAATAATATTCAAAGCACGGCATTATTATTGACTTAAAGAGCAATAACTTCACATATATCGTGAAATTTTTTCTAATTTTTTTGAAAAAGTTGTCTTTCTTGGTGATTTTGGACGATATGAAGTCGAAGTGATAATTGAAGCTCAATATTTCATCTAACATAACGCCTAAATATTTAACAACTTTTCCTCTTTCAATATCCTGGTTTTTGATTTCAATAGGTATATTATCGCTGCTCATTACCTTCAGAATTTTACTTGTACCCAAAACTATGAATTCAGATCCTTTGCGTTCAGCAATAAGCTATGAAATAAGCTGAAATGAACACTGTGAAGACATCAAATTTCGTCAAATAATTCAGTAAAAACGAATTCCAGAAAAACTAATACAAGTTCTGTGAAAAACAATAGATATTCAGTGAAATAGTTCATCTATTACATACCTATATACGTCCGTTATATTTTTATTCTAAAAATTCTGCAATTTTAACGCTCGAAGTATTGGGTTTTTCATTCAGAATGCAGTGATATTTTGAATATAATCAAAATTCTGTATTTTGAATTGAATATCAATTAAGATGACCTTATTTCAATTACTAATTGGATCTTGCGTATTCAAACTCTTTGATGCAGAGACAGAAAAATAATATGTAATAATCATATCATAAAACTATATATCTCAACTATATTTTCTAATTAGGTAGATAATATCTATTGATACCACAATATATCCAATTCATATATTTCTCTAATAAACAGGTTTTTGTGTGAATATTCAAAAAATTTGAAGGAATTAATTGATTGAATATGTTGAACACTTACCTTGGCCTCTTTTCATCGCCTCGATATGGAAATGAGAATTCAGGAATTGAAGGTAGAAGAAATACCTTCAGTAATTTCTGCTATTGAAAATCAGATTTCATCATTAAGTATTCTTACGAAGATTTGACTACGGGCAATTCTGAGTGGGTTTCCCTGTTAATAACTATAATTGAATCATTATTGGGTGACAGATGTTGAGTTGTCAGTCAGTTTTTTATTCAAATATTCGTTTATAATTTGTCCTATTTACATGATGCAAAACGAAAGAATAACTCCCAACGTGTACAAAACTACATTCATTATCATAAAATAATAATTAGAAGGATAAAATAGATGTATGGTTCTTTCTTGAGAGTAGTATGGATTTTTTCACAAATAAGTAATGTTTTACTTTAGAATAATTTCGATTTGAATACAGCTGGGATTGATTATGAAAACATTATTACAACTCGGTTTTTCGATAAATTATTTCGAAAGTAATTAAGTCCGACTTACTATCTGTTGGAATATTATATGAGGGATGTCGAAACAGCCCTCCTTGTTTCAGGGAAATAATTGTTCAGAGAAAGATCTTTTCAGAAACGTTTTAGCAGAACAAATGAGAGGCATGGATTGTCTGGAGAGCAAAGGCTAACTCACTAATCTCAATGAAAATTGAGATTAATGATAAGTAGGTTGAGCGTAGCATTTCGGCCTATATTCCACGAATTACGCTTGTTATGTTATCCTGTGAGGCTTCAATCGTGTTAGGCTTGACCACATACACTAACGACTTTACATGGCCCAACAAGAAATAATCCATAGGCGTCAAATCACATGATTTTGGCTCACCAAATTCCATTGCCCATTGCCCAACATGCCCATTGTTTCACGAGCTGTGTGGTATGTGGCACCTTCTTGATAAAACCATATTTCAACCAAGTTCAACTCGGCCAACTGACCACGGCCAACCAAGTTGCATATCATGGCTCGATATCGTTCGCCGTTCAAGGTAACGTTTCTTCCACGGTCGACTTTGAAGAAAAATGGACCGATGATGCCAGCAGCCCATAAACCACACCAAACTGTCGTTTTTTCGGGATATATTGGTAATTCTTATATGGCATGTGGCTGCTCATCACTCCACATGCGACAGTTGACAAACTAGATCTGCTCAAAGTCTATATTCTTTTTTTTTAAATAAGTTTCATTTTCCGAAACAAAAAAATTCCGGAACCAGTTACAAAAAATAGCTTTTAGATCGGCGAGTTAAGAAATCTATTGCCGCGAATATAGGAATTGGGTCGCATTCTTTTAATCCGCGAATAGTGAAAACGCGAATGAGGAGCTTTTACTGTACATTATTTCTTGAAGGAATCATATGAGGAAGAATGAATCAATTCGTTGTGGTAGTCCAGCAACATAACAACGTTTAAATTATTCACAACTTTGAATATTTCTCATTCTTCATTACTTTGTCTTCTCGGCAATTAGTGAGTAATTCAGAGATAATTTGTAGAAATGGATGATAATATTCATGGCAATGGACTCGAAACGTTAATAAGTTTTCATTTTCTGCCAAATTTTGCTAGTGCACCTTGAATCCTATTTCCAAAATTCCATTCTGACCTATACATTGCTTATTTAAATACTGGACAAATCCGATTGAACCTCAACCTTCACATTTTCAGGTGATATTTATGCATTTTATCACGAATATACCATATTGTATAATATATGGTATATATAATATATAGTGACAGCAAAAGTAGATGGTTTAGTGCGTTTTAGCTCCGCCTGAAATTCAAATTCGAAACATTTTTGAGGTTGAGTTCTTATGGATATAAATTCTCATTTTATCAAATTATTTGTCATTAAAAAATTCAAATATGACTCTAGCTCTCATTAATGTTTACAACTGTACTTAATGGGTTACATTTTATTCTGTTTAATTTTCAAAAACTTGAATACGAGTATTTTCACATTTTGTTCACAATGCTAGAAATTCAGAACGAGAAAATTGTATATTACTTTCTTGTGGAACAAGCATAGGTTAATTATGTTTTTCATTAATATAATTATCAGAAGATAATTATCATATAATTTCAAGGTTCAAAAAGGTGATTTCTACCCCCAAGCACAGAAGTGAGCCCAGGCTAAATTAGTCCTTCCAGAAATATTTGTCTGAAGCAGGCTTTGAATGAAAAATAATGATAAAAAGTCGAACAACTTGTCGAGGTACAAGTCGTTTCATGTCATTTTACTAACAAAAGAATGAAGCTTCCAAATCGTCTGAAATTGGGGATACATATTTTCAACATAGTGAAGGAGTTAAATTTCTTGGGGTGTTTCTGGATACTAAAGTTACTATGGAAAGACCATATATCGTACATCAAGCGTAATGCAGAGAAGAGATTGCAGATTTTAAGGTATTTGTGCCATAAGAGTTGAGGAGCAGATCAGACTATCTCGCTGCTTTTCTATCGTGATCTGATAAGATCTGTCTTAGATTATGGTTCCTTGTTTTACGGAAGTGCCTCAAAAACCAACGTAGCCTGCTTAGATATTCTTCAGAGGAAATGTCTGAGGATATGTATTGACTTACTTAGAAGAACCAGTGATGATGTCTCATCAGAATCGGCAGAAATCTCACTTCATCATAGGCGGGAATTGCTTGTAGGAAAATTTGTCTTGAAAAGGAAATCAACTTCTAATCGTATTATAGATATAATCCATCAATTATTTCTTCTTACACAAACTCACAAATTTTGGATAGTAATTTAGGATCCGATTTTGATATTCAGTTATTATACGGTAAACAAATTATTTGATATATTGCATATGGACTCGAAACTTCCGGTTTTTACCTTAGACTCTACTTTTCTCAAAACCACCATCAATGTGCTTATACCAACATACCGCTTCGCATCAGAAAAGGAGGACTTCTGGATTATTGTTTAAATTATTGACAAAATTTATACAGACGCTTCGAAATCACCAACAGCTGGAACTGGAGCTGCATCATTTGATCCATATCTAAAAATCTCAGAACTTACTACTCTAAATGAAAATTGCTCAATCTTTCATGGTGAACTATATGCCATCAAACTAGTTCTCCAGTTTATAGTGAATAATAGGATGAAGTTGAGCTTCTACAGGGTTCTGATTCTTTCAGATAGTCAGAGTGTTCTTCTTTCTCTAAAAAATCTTCAATTTGTTATTTCATTGACAACATTACATAAAGATATCCTCTCATTATACATGACGTATATAAATCACCACAGTTTTCTGTGGATTAAATCACACGTTGGCATATTTCCAAATGATGAAGTTGACGAACATGCTGAGTTGGCGGCTAATAATCCAGTTGTTCACTCTGAGTGCTTGTTTTCTGAAGTCTATGGAATATACAAAAGAGATATTCTAAAAAAATGGAAAAACGAATATCAGAATTGTATCCTATTGAAATCCTGAAACAATTGTATCCTATTATCATTCAACAAGATCGATAAATTTTTCGAAACGCTCTTAATATTCACTCTCGAAAGTGATGGGTTCGTTCTCGTTGACAACCTTTGTGCAGACAGCTCCCTGAGAGTTTTATTTGAAATATTTCGATATTTCGATTAAGAGTCTCAGTATTTACTAGTATTGAATTACCTGTGAATCTTTGATCTAGCTACACTTTTGCCCGCCTGGGCGTGATCTGGAGCGATTAGGCATGGGATCATTCGTACACATTTCAGACAATTTTCTGTTGTGTTCGAATGAAATATCTACAAAGCCTTCCATTCGCACTCTTGTTGTCATCAGTAGGAATCTTGAACGCTAGGGAGTGTTTATACGTCCTTTCGCCGATAGAGGGAGCCTACGTGAGTATTTCACTCTCTAGAACTTCTCTTAATTTGGTATGGGACCTATGTTCGTTTTGAAAGTCATCGATTCTTGATTGATAGATTAAATATGGACTGATGATTCATAATAATGATGAAACAATTGTATCCTATTATCATTCAACAAGATCGATGAATTTTTCGAAACGCTCTTAATATTCACTTTCGAAAGTGATGGGTTCGTTCTCGTTGACAACAATTGTGTAGACAGCTCCCTGAGAGTTTTATTTGAAATATTTCGATATTTCGATTAAGAGTTTCAGTATTTACTAGTATTGAATTACCTGTGAATCTTTGAACTAGCTACACTTTTGCCCGCCTGGGCGTGATCTGGAGCGATTAGGCATGGGATCATTCGTACACATTTCAGACAATTTTCTGTTGTGTTCGAATGAAATATCTACAAAGCCTTCCACTCGCACTCTTGTTGTCATCAGTAGGAATCTTGAACGCTAGGGAGTGTTTATACGTCCTTTCGCCGATAGAGGGAGCCTACGTGAGTATTTCACTCTCTAGAACTTCTCTTAATTTGGTATGGGACCTATGTTCGTTTTGAAAGTCATCGATTATTGATTGATAGATTAAATATGGACTGATGATTCATAATAATGATGAAACAATTGTATCCTATCATCATTCAACAAGATCGATGAATTTTTCGAAACGCTCTTAATATTCACTCTCGAAAGTGATGGGTTCGTTCTCGTTGACAACAATTGTGTAGACAGCTCCCTGAGAGTTTTATTTGAAATATTTCAATTAAGAGTCTCAGTATTTACTAGTATTGAATTACCTTTGATCTATATATATATATATATATATATATATATATATATATATATATATATATATATATATATATATATATATATATATGTATATTTCATAAAAAAATTATTTAGTTTACTACTCCTCAAGGATAGGATAGATCCTTGAAAAAACTAGTTCTGGAATTTTTGTAAACTTCCTTTATTTTCATATAAGCAATAATCCGATTTTTAACGATATTGGTCTCTTCCGTCTGAAACTGGACGTGGATTGTCCAGTTTGAGTATCTGCCGAACCCTACTCATATATGCGAGATTTATCTTCTATAAGAAAATTTTCTTAACAGATTCAAATTCATTTTAATTCTCAATAAAATTTTCATAATGAAATGAAGAGTTTTCAGCATTTATAGAAACCTATTTATTTACTCCTTGGTAAATATTGTTTTCTCTAATAATTTGAGATCGATTTCGCATAGTAGCTATGACAATACATGAATGGTAATCAGACTTATATATAACTTTATTGCTGTTGAGTAATTGTAGCACAGGAGAAAACATGGTTTATATATCATTAAAAAATTTTGCATTAATTGATAAACGGGAATTAAGTTCGCAATAAGTCTCTTCGGAAAAGCTTCGAAAGTAAAAATGGGTATAGCCATTGAATCTTTTATGCTACTTATTCAGTAAAAAGGCACAGATGCATTCAAAAGCAGTTCCCAGTATTTTGTGAAGACCGGAAGTGTGACTTTCTGACTGTACGAATAATACAGCTCACATAATCAACTGTTGTCTTGAAAAGGGTTACTTTCCTTATATATGGAAGGTCTCTTTGATCAGACCTATCCCTAAGAAGCCGAACCCTTCCTCATTCGATGATTTGCGGCCTATTAGCTTGCTGCCTGTGATTTCGAAAATCCTGGAGAAAGTGATTGCCGGGCGGGTTACTTCTTAAATTTTTCGTAATAAGATTATACCTGATACTCAGTCTGGGTTTCGCAAGGGATTTAGTTCTACTTCCGTTTTTCTGGATATCACTGATCACATTGTTCGTTCGGGGGATAAAGGTCTGATCACTTCTGTAGAGCTTCTGGATTTTTCAAAGGCATTTGATACGCTTGATCATGTACTTCTATGTGCCAAGTTGGAATATTTTGATTTCGACAATGGATCGATTGGGTTCTTTGCTGATTATTTGAACGAACGTACCCAATATGTACTGAATGATGATACTCTGTCGGAAGCTGCGGTGGTTTCGTCGGGAATCCCCCAGGGGTCTGTATTAGGCCCTCTTTTGTACCTTATTTATGTGACCGATATTTCTTGTTCCATCAGGCACTCTGAGATCCATCTCTTTGCTGATGATACTCAGTTCTTCTATTATTTCAGTCCTGATCAAATTGATGAACCTTCTCAGCATATTAACGAAGACTCATCTGCCTTGAAGAGTTTCTGTGATAGCCATAATTTAAGACTGAATCCATCTAAGTGTAATAACCTTGTCTTCTTGCGGGTATCCACACTCATCTGGACTTGAACTTATCTGTTGGAAATGAGCATTTCAATGGTGCAAGAAGTGATAAAAATTTGGGAATAATCTTCGATTGCCGTCTTCGTTTCGAGGAGCATGTGGTTTTGTTGATAAGAAAATCATATTTGGTTCTTGGACAACTTTACAGATCCCGACACTACTTAAGCTTGTCTCTGAGGAAAAAACTCTGTGATAGTCTGTCATAGTTGTTTTGTAAATTTTGAATTATGATTTGATCCTCTACTACCCTTGGCTCTACTCACTAGAAGTAGGTTGCAAAAGATTATTAATTCTTGTTGTATGTTCATATATTGGCTATGTAAATATACAAGAGTGTCGTCGTATATCAGAGAACTTGCTTGGTTGAAGTTGGAAAATCTATTCCGTTATCATTTGGGGTTAGTCGTATTCTGTCATCTTCTTCTCCTCCTCACCTCAGAAATAAGTTGGTTTATAGAGACGCAATGCACATCCGGGATTTAAGACATCCTTACACTCTTGCTTTGACGCGTTTTTACCTGTCAGGCTTCCGTAAATGTTTCTCGTTTAATGCTGTACAAGTATACAGCTCCATTCCGTTGTACGTTGAAGCAGGTATCTTGGCTAGGTTTTAGCGGATGTATAAGTCATTTCTTCTCGGTAATCAGAATTGAATGTTGTTCTATTGCATTATCTGTTCTCATCCGTATTTCTTGTTTGAAATTAACATTGTTATTTTATTTTGATTTGCTCGATTATTCTTTTTATAATATTTCGTTTTCTTCCTTTTGAATATCTTGTTTCTGTTATTAATTCTCGTTTCCTTTCGCTTTTAACCTATTGGAAATTTCATGTATCATTTTAATATAAAGAGGTTGAGTTGAGTAGCTTTCAGCTAGACTCCGCTTTTTTTCAATAAATACAATTTATTATTATTATTATTATTATTAATATTATTATTATTATTATTATTATTATTATTATTATTATTATTATTATTATTATTATTATTATTATTATTATTATTATTATTATTATCATTATTATTATTATTATCATTATTATTATTATTATCATTATTATTATTATTTTTATTATTATTATTATTATTATTATTATTATTATTATTATTATTATTATTATTATTATTATTATTATTATTATTATTATTATTATAATTATAATTATCATTATTTTTATTATTATAAGTCCGAGGCATCCGCAAAGACTAGGCTTTCGAACTAGGCGAACTGAACGAATCTATTACGGGGAGAGCTGTGAAATGATTTGAAATATTTCTGCAAATCTTCCCTAGAAATAGTACTTTGAATAACCTAATCCGAAATTGGACCATTCACAACAGCTCCTATAGATGCCAGAAAAGCACGTGCAATTAAAAGAATCTACCTCCTGAAATTACAAATTTCTCTTCTCGAATTTGCAGGCGGAAATATAGAGTAGGAACGAGCCGACCATTGGGCAAGTAGAATTTTTCGAAAATGAAGGCGAAATGATAGTAAGACTAAAAGTCGTATTGAACACAATATCGTATGCTCCGAACTAATGTCCAAGATGAATATACCACTGCATTTAAATAGTTGAAATCGAACAACAATTGTAAAGAAAATTATCTAGAACTTCTACTACAGAAAATTTCGAACATTAAAATACTTTTAACGAAAAATAGTTGATTTTTACTAAGTCTGAATCCTGATTTGGCTGAGATAGGCATTCCCTGTAACAAATTGTCCAAACCAAATCAATCCAGTCAGTCTAGAACATATCTATGCATACATTGTGTTGAGATTATAACAAAAAGAAAGGAATAATGAAATTGTTTTTATTCAATGAAATTGAATCAACGCAAGTCCACTGATGTACGCACTTTGTCACAATCTGAAGCGAAAAATTGTACCAGGGACACTGAGTTATTCGAATTACTGGTCATTTTATAACGGTAAGCAACGAACATAGAAGAAAAATGGAAATCAATTCATTGAAGTGCACCATGAATTTGGTTGAACTTGACTCTCAATTAATTGATTTGTAAAGAGAGATTATTATTCAGTTGACATTGATAACTGGACAACTACGGAGTATTTTTTAAGGTGACGGTCACTACCTTTCAGATTTTTAGTTTTGTCGACATTTCAAAATATTCAATAATTCAACAAATAATTTCACTAACATCCCGCTCAGCTGAGATACTTACATTTTCGATAGAAAAGAGAAATCAAACTTATAATCATTGTTTTTTTTTCAACTAATAATTATAGGTAATCAATTCCGTTATCTAAACTCATGATTAATAAAAATATAATGCAAGAATCGTCAAGGTTAACAAGGCAATCTTGAAATGCGTAGGAAATGGGTAACCTCTGGTATTTTTGGTAACTTCTGGTAAATTTTCAAGGCAACAGGAAAACTGGTGACCCAATGATTCAAATATATCTGTTTTATTGAACATGTGGTCTTAAAATTCGATTTTGAATTACATAATTCCAAACAGATTAAACAAAGATTTGAGTGTAATCCACTCTAGAATCTCAGTGTCATTCTTTCAGGGAAAATTAGCCGTGAAAGTACCAGTTTTTCGAAAATAGTGACGCAGTGCTGCATCAGAAATCAACAAACACTTATAGGTTCAATACTACAGTAACTCAACAAACCAAAAACTTAAGGCCAGCTCACTCCAAACAATTTCGAAGAAATCGAAATTTTTTTTCCATAAATCGCTACTATATACTCCTAGAAATAGTACTGAATTAGTCCCGAAAGTCTGCAAGACCGAGAAGCAGGTATAAAAGATTAGGGAGCGCTGGAGTAAATCCAACCGCTCGAACGCCTTCGGTTGCGGCAGCTGCTGCATGCCTTCAGGTCGACTTATTGTTTTGTTTTATTGTTATTGTCTTTTTTTTTGTTGAAACTGCTTTGCGAAATGCAAGAATTCTTCAGAATGATGCCTACGAAGACCAGGAAGGAGTTGTGTATGAAGCTGGAATGGATATGTGAGTAAAATTTACTTTTTTTCGACTTTTCAAGAATGAAAACTTTGAACTGATTTTTCTCCGAACCACGTTTTTTCGCATATTACAGTCTCATTTCAAAACTAATGCACTTATCTATCGTTATGAGCCAAAAGGCGTTCCACTCTTTAGATGTCTGGCTATGGCTTCAAGCAGAACCAGAAATATTCATCATTATTTAAAAAAGTAATAAACAGTTGAAAGTGAAAGAAAAGGGTAAAAGAAATTCAAAAGACCGCCATTTCGTTTTTTTTTCATTGAAAATGTTTCATTCTGCTTGGGGTCATAGCTAATTCGATAAAGAACATGAAACCGTTTTTTGTTTTGCTTTCAGATAATTTTTTTTCAAGAAATGATGTCATTCATCTACGATTCAGATGAGTTTCAGCAGCCATTTTCAGGACCACCATTTTGAAAAAAAAAATTTTTTTTCTCAAGTAATTTCATATAGGTGCTTTCATATGTGAATAAATTGTTTACTCAACATGTTTCGTACTGTAAATAAAATATATTGAAAAAAATTACGTTTTTTGGAGTAAGCTGACCTTAAGGTGGAACATAAATTTAGCGTGACAATTAAAATTCAGGCATCACATGCATATAGGAAGATTATTCAAAGTGTGGGTAATATTCAAGGACTCAATTCAAGAAGCGTTGTCGTCAGAATATTTACAGAGTTAGTTTGTTCTGATGAAACAGTGAAATTATCACATGTAGCACATTTTACATCATTAAAGTAATGAAATTATTGATTACGATCTCTGCTTACGAAGTGAAGATGAGATCTAAAATGTTTAGCGATGGCTTTTTTCTGGATGTTCATAACTGCATTATGATATACCAATACCGCTGGTTTACTACCGTTGTTGATTTACTTCCCAATATTTTTACACTGTTGTGTCTGCTTGATCTCTGGACTTTATATATATATATATATATATATATATATATATATATATATATATATATATATATATATATATCTTTATATTTCCTAGATAACTCTGTTTGGGACTTTCATATAAATTAATAAGTTCACTTTGAGCAATTGGTAATATAGTTAACTCATGAAATTGTAGTAGTACTATGGGTGAAATGAGAAATATCACTCATACTTGAAAGACTAAAAAGTCATTGAAGAGCAATAGACTAAAGCGTTAAATAAATATCTGATAACGATTACGAAACTCAAAGAAAAAATGAGACCTGAAATGTTTAGGGAAGGCTTGTTTCTGGATGTTGTCTAATTTCTAAGGAAGTTTCTGCATTATTATATACAAGCACCGCTGCTTTAGTATCGTTGTTGATTTAGTTCCCAACATTTTCACATTATTGTGTCTGCTTCAGCATATAACTTATATTTCCTAGATTACTCTGTTTGGGACTTTCATATAAATTAATGTGTTCACTTTGAGCAATTGAAAATATAGTCAACTTATGAAATTGTAGTAGTACTATGGGTGAAATGACAAATATCACTCATACTTGAAAGACTAAAAAGTCACTGAAGAGCAATAGACTATAGCGTTAAATAAATATCTGATAACGATTACGAAACTCAAAGAAAAAATGAGACCTGAAATGTTTAGTGGAGGCTTGTCTCTGGATGTTGTCTAATTTCTAAGGAAGTTTCTGCATTATTATATACCAGCACCGCTGCTTTACTACCGTTGTGGATTTACTTCCCAAGATTTTTCCATTATTGTGTCTGCTTACTTATATTACCTACATTACTCTGTTTGGGAATTTTCATATAAATTATTATCTTCACTTTGAGTGATTGGGAATATAGTTACCTTATGAAATTGTAGCAGTACTATGGGTGAAATAGAAAACATCGTTCATATCTGAAAGACTAAAAAGTCATTAAAGAGCAATAGATTAAAGCATTATGTAAATATCTGATAACGATTACGAAACGCAAAGAAAAAATGAGACGTGAAAGGTATAGTGGAGGCTTGTTTCTGGATGTTGTCTAATTTCTAAGGAAGTTTCTGCATTATTATATAACAGCACCGCTGCTTTACTACCCTTGTTGATTAACTTCCCATAATTTTTACATTATTTCGTCTGCTTGAGCACTAGACTTATATTTCCTGTATTACTCTGTTTGGGATTTTTATATAAATTAATATGTTCACTTTGAGCAATTGGAATTATAGTTAACTCATAAAATTGTAGCAGTACAATGGGTGAAATAAGAAACATCGCTTACATTCGAAATACTAAAAAGTCATTGAAGAGTAATAGATTTAAGCTTTATGGGAATATCTGATGTATTATAATAAGAATTTTGTGGGTTTCCAAGGGAAAAAATAGTTCAAAATGCATGTGGAATTTCATCCCAAATTTTTGCCTTATAATTAATGACCTGTGTTCTTCAAAAAAATGATAAAGTCTTAAGGGTTAATTTATTATTAACACTACTGAAACCACAACTCAAGTTTAACGAAAGTTACAGAAGATGAGAACTTCAAGACATTTCATCGAAATAAATGATATTCATCTCCTCAGCAGGAGAGTCATTATGGAATACACAGTCTTGACAATCTGAAAAAGAGCAGATTAGATATACCTATGTTAATGACATAATTTTTATAAAAACAACTTTAACATTTCACGTTGAACTCGAAGCGGTGGCATTGCCTTGTGTGATTTTTTTATTTGAATGATGTTGAAATCGTTTCGAATATTCAAACTATTCTGCCAATACTTAGCAATACAGTCATATCATTTGTGAACTAAATTCTGTATTCACAAGTTGGTACAGACTGATTTGAAATGTAAAAGTACTACTTTCAAAGTAGTAAACTACTTTAATAATAGTACTATAACACCCCACTAGAAGAATGCATCTTACTTCCCTCTTTCCGAGGGAGTGCCAGGAACCAAATTTGAGTTGACATTTCGAAAATCACCAAAACTATTTACATTTCAAAGGCAGGAAAAGAGATTCAATTATGTTATATCATCAGTCACAAAACATCGAGAAATCATTTCAAATTATATTATAAATTCATAAAAGACTATCCACAACTTCCTCGTTGTGTTGTTTCCAGAACGTTATGAAGATTCATTACGAAGAGCTGTATATTTTATTTTTATTTATCATTTCAGTAGTCTTTGAAGTACAAAGGCAGAAAAATGTATCTGGAAAACGAATTTTATAATGCCGTGAATAATGAATATCACAAAACATTTACCAGAACGAAAAACGTTACCACAAAAGTGCGAGTAAGATAAGCTATCCATATGAATTAGCACATCGACTTTTTTGTATACGAGGAAGGGATGAAAAGTACCCTGCCTGGCCAAGAAAAACGATGTTTTTCTTGATTCTAAATTTTTTTTTGCTTTATTTTTCAACATAATCTCCATCAACACTGCTATATTAGTTGTACCTGTTTCAAACGTAGATTCGTCAAGCTCCTCAAAATACTGATTTAAAGTTCCGATAACATCTTCGTTTCTCTCAAATCTTTTACCGCGAAGCCACTTTTCGAAGTTAGGAAACAGGTTATATTCGCTGGGGGCTAAGTCCGAAGAGTAGGTAGGATGCGGCATCAATTCAATCTTCAATTCTTGGATTTTATATATGGCAACAATCGACGAGTGCGCTGGTGCGTTATCGTGATGAAACAAAAAAATTTCCTTCGCCAAATGAGGTCATTTAATTTGCACCTCGTCCTTCAAACGTTCCTATAAGTTTTCGTAGTATTGACCAGTGATAGTCTCACCCTTCTCAAAGTAATCGATGTATGTAAATACTCTCACATCCCAAAAAACAGTAGCCATAACATTGTTTGCCGATAAAATTGCTTTTGCCTTCTTTGGAGTTGATTCCCTCTTTCCAACCCACTGTTTGGACTGTTCTTTATTTTCGGGAGAGTAGTGGTGAAACCAAGTCTCATCAGCAGTTATGAATTGACTCAAAAATTCGTTTGGATTACGCCTATACAGCGCCAAATTTTTGGTAAAAATGTTTTTTCGAATCAGTTTTTGTTCGTGCGTTAGCAAACGCGGCACCCATCTTTCACACAGCTTTTTCACGCTAAAATGGTTGTGCAAAATGTTTTGCACACGTTCAGCTGACATAATACAGGTCTCAGGTATCTCATGTACTTTCAATCTGACGTCTTCCAATACTATTAGATGGATTTCAATCATTTCTGACCTCAATTTAAGAAGTTGTGACCTCAACGAGCTGTCCTGAGCCAGGCTCGTCAGAGGTGCTCACACGACCCATTTTTAATTCTGAAACCTACTGTTATATAGTTGAATATGTGGGACAGGAGGCTCGTGTTGAATCCACCTCCTCTTTTATTTGTTTTATTGTAAAACCTTTCAAATAGAAGCATTTGTTGACAGCACGTCTCTCCAATTTTACCATTTCCACGAAAACAACGGAGGCGTCTAGCGCAATGTGCTCTCAAACTCAAACTAACGTAGTAATTGTAACTTCACATACAAGCTCAGTAGGAATAGTACCATAGGACGCCGATCCAAAAGTAGACCTAGATCGGCCATTTCGTGGTCAGGCCGGAAACTTTTCACCCCACCCTTATATTTAGAATCTTATAGATGTGCTCTAGACGTGCAGCGAATGGAGGCGCTGCTATCGAGTTTTTGAAATTTTTTAATTAGAGGTGCGTTACCATAACATTGTCTGTCGGGTTCGCTGAAATATATATATATATATATATATATATATATATATATATATATATATTTATATATATATATATATATATATATATATATATATATATAAATATCTATATATATATATATATATATATATATATATATATATATATATATATATATATATATATATATATATATATATATATATATATATATATATATATATATATATATATATATATATATATATATATATATATATATATATATATATATATATATATATATATATATATATATATATATATATATCTTAAAATTGATTTATTGCCTGTTTAAGATATTTTATTTCGGATGTTTTCAGCAATCACAGGCTTCTTTTGATATGAAAAACTTTATTTTTGTTAACATTTCGTTGTTATATTAAAACTTTGTCAAAACTAATGAATAATTGAATTCATGAGTTACTATAGATATCAAAATGTCAAACTTATTTTTCAAAAAAAATAATTTGATTTTTCTAAAAAATAAGTTCGACATTTTGATATCTATAGTAACTCATAAATTCAATTATTCATTAGTTTTGACGAAGTTGTAATATAGCAACGAAACGTTAACAAAAATAAGGTTTTTCATATCAAAAGAAGCCTGTTGTTGCTAAAAACATTCGAAATAATTATAATATATCTATATATATATATATATATATATATATATATATATATATATATATATATATATATATATATATATATATATATAGTATTAATATTTTTACAGTGAAAATTGAGAATTGAAATTACATTTCAAAAGTTTTGAACTCGACTGGGATTTTGAAATGTAATTTCAATTCTCAATTTTCACTGTAAAAATATTAATACAATTATTCATGTCCGCACGTGGTGAGGTTAACACGACTAAATTACTGTTCTTTATATATATATATATATATATATATATATATATATATATATATATATATATATATATATATATATATATATATATATATATATATATATATATATATATATATATATATATATATATATATATATATATATATATATATATATATATATATATATATATATATATATATATATATATATATATATATATATATATATATATATATATATATATATATATAGATGACAGACGACTAGCTTACGAATAAAATAGTAATAGATATTCACATCGCGAAGTGTAGACCTCGGTAGCTTAGTTGGTTAAAGCAACAGGGCGTAAACCTGAGAGACCTGGGTTCGTATCCCAGTCGAGGTTGAAAACTTTTGTGATGTAATTTCGATTCTAAAATTCACATATAAATATTTCTTCATACACAATATGATCCGTACGTGCGAATAATATTTACATTTATATATATATATATATATATATATATATATATATATATATATATATATATATATATATATATATATATATATATATATACCCATATGAAAGTGATCTGGCGATTTTTAGATGGATTCAAAATATTATTTCAAATAATTTCCCAAACTTTTGTGATAGATGATATAGCGAAATCAATTATTTTTTCCTTCTCTCTTTGGAATTTCCAGGTAGTCTACCTATGCCATTAGGGATTACCAGAAATTGCTCTTATCAGGAAGCAGGTAATGAATATTGAGGACATAAGTTTTGGTGACTTTCGAAATGACTGGAAATTGATCACTGGATCTTGGTCTATTACTTTCATATCAGAAACCAATATTTCACACAATACTGTCAATGTTTTCAATTTTCGCAAATAGTTCAATTTTATTGTCAGAAAATATTTCTATAGCAAACAAACCTGTATAAAAGCGTTCAAATTAACTGATCCGATTGGTCCAATGGACAGGCCTAAAGGCTTTTGCGATCGCATCATCATCATCCAAAGGTAACGTCTTGATTTGGGTTCTGCTAAATGCCAATTACTTTGATAGACTGCGGTAGAGATATCTTCACTCTAAAATGTTTTTGCATATATTTGAATGTTCTATTGGTTGAATCACAAAATGAACCTTATTTATTTAGGAACAAAAATAGATCATTCTCAATATTTTTCAACAAGGTAGGAATAGTGACAACTTTGATCATACACGATTATGAATCACTCTTGGTTAATTAATAGACATAAAAAAGCTTTTGAAATTGAGATATAATTTTTTTTTTCATTCATGAAGTTCTGGATGAGCTTTTTACATATATATCTTTAGAAGTGATAAGATTACCATTAGTTTCTGATGTTGGAATAAGGAGTAATTGTCAGTGTTGGAACACTAATGAATCACCAACTCATTTGCGAGTTGGTGACCCAGCGAACTCGCGGCATATGCTAGTAGTCTCTTAAATTCATTATCCCTAGAGCAGTTCTTGTTTCTACTCACCTCATCCATTAAAATTTGTCCGTACCAGTAAACGAATAAAAGTTGCGAGAATACAAAGGAAAATGAGGCATAACTCACTATATTGTCCATGTCTAACAAAGAATCGCTCTGAAAATCGAAAAACTAATTTACCATTAACAAATAAAATTTTAGGGTGATTGATAATGGAAAATGCATAAGTGATATATTTCAAGCACTTTGAATTGAATAATATTTTCTGGAACTGAAGAATAGAATAACATAAAAATTAAGATTACTAATTTTTCTCTTCAATTGCGAAATTTTTCAAAAAAAGTTTGAAATTTTTCTATTTTATATAATCTAGGTACTCATTAATTTGGTTATTGTTTTCATAAGTTTCTTCATCTGGTCATCATTCAAATTTAGTATCTCTTAATCTTAAAAACTGCTCCATTCAAACTTTCCTTCAATTGAGTGAATGAATTGAAAAAAACTCAAAACATGTGAAGAGTTAAAAAAAACGAATACCCCGTTTTTATTTTTTGAACATCACTTTGATCTCGATAGAAATTCTTTCGAAATTCACTATCTACTTTTAGGCCATTTCAGCAAACCGACTGTGCCATTATATAGTCACGACAATGAAGTATTTGCTTCGGAAGTCCTCAAGAACAGCTCCGATTTTGATGAATATTTTTTTAAATTTCGTTTTTTTATCTTATTTAAAATCAGAAACCTCTTAGAGCGGAAACGGAACTATTTATATTGTTTAAACAATATCAACGACATTTATATAAAAAATTCAGTTAGGTTTCAATTTTTTTTGTAAAGAAATCTCCATATATTAATCTGTGTAATTAAATTTTCTGTGTAATGTTACACTCAATTCAATTTGAAGGAGTGATAAAAAAGAGCGTGGTCTCACAGCAGACATAATTGCATGTGCGATTGATGCTGTTTTTTTTGTCGAGTTTATTACCGACATTTTTTCCCTATTGTTCTCTCTTATAATTTCATGGAGTAATAACTGCAATGATTGAGGAATTCCATCCATCAATTCGGTTTCAGAGAATATTTTATCACTACCAGGATAATTATAATTATTGAAGATGTTTTTACAGATGTCTGTGTGTATTAAATCTGCGACCTCCTTGATTTTTCTAATATTATCGTCCTCAGCATGCAAATAAGACTCTGCAAAAGATCGATTTAGAATGTCATGATGTTTCTTCTTAAAACAAGAAAGAGTAGACAGTCCTTGGTAATTTGATACGATAAGATTTTCCTCAAAGTGTTCCTCTAATCGACGCTTAATAGTTTTAGGAGCAGGCGGATTATCACCTACTACATCTATCAGCTCTTTTGAAAAATGATAATCGGGATGATCGTCAACATAATCAATTATTCGGTTCATAGCGTCATTTCTATTAAGCGTTCGTGGATAAATTGTTTTTTCTGGTGTATTATTAGAAGTATTATTAGAGAATATCTGCATAAAAAGTCCGATGGTATTTTGCGCTTACAGATCTCAAATCACTCGCTGAATTAATCCTCAAAAGAAGAGACCGAGAATATTCAATTCTTTTATTTTTGATAAGGTCAAGTAGTTCATTCTCCTTACGATGAGAAGTAACAACAGAAATATTCTGGCGTTGCTTGACTTTTCTTTCAGCAAATAATGATTCACTGCAAATAAAGCAATTTTGGTCCCAATCAAAAGAGGCAGATTCAGCTGAAACACTTTTACGCTCTGTAAAGCGTTTTCGACAACTAGAATGAACAAATACTTTTTTTCTGCTATTTTGAAGATTGAGGAGTACATTATTTTTCGTTGACAACATTTGTGTAGACAGCTCCCTGAGAGTTTTATTTGAAATATTTCGATTAAGAGTCTCAGTATTTACTATATATATATATATATATATATATATATATATATATATATATATATATATATATATATATATATATATGTATATAAATATATATATTTCTTGAAATTGATTTATTGCCTGTTTGAGGTATTTATTTTGAAAGTTTTTAGCATTAACAGGCTTTTTTAATATGAAAAAGTTTATTTCTGTTGACGTTTCGTTGTTATATTACAACTTTGTCAAAACTAATGAATAATTGAATTTATATATATATATATATATATATATATATATATATATATATATATATATATATATATATATTTTGAAAGTTTTTAGCAATAACAGGCTTTTTTGATATGAAAAAGTTTATTTTTGTTGACGTTTCGTTGTTATATTACAACTTTGTCAAATCTAATATATTTATATTATATTATAGATTAGTTTTAACAAAGTTGTAATATAACAACGAAACGTCAACAAAAATAAACTTTTTCATATCAAAAAAGCCTGTTATTGCTAAAAACTTTCAAAATAAAATATCTTAAACAGGCAATAAATCAATTTCAAGATATATATATATATATATATATATATATATATATATATATATATATATATATATATATATATATATATGTATGTTGTGACGAATGCGCTGGCTCTTCAGCTAAATAATTCTATTTAGAAAACTGGTAAGAAAAAAACCTTGACATAATATATATTAGTGAAAAAAAGGAACATCGAAAATAATTTTAAGAAAAATATACTAAAGAGATCCTCGTCCACATATGTGTAAGCAGAAAGAAGTATTTGTAGCGAATGCAGGTAACACAAAAATGATTTTTTTAAATTTTATTATCAAATTATTGTTAGAAACTTTTTTGTAACAACTATTTGTTACAATGATATTAATATATGGAGATTTTTTAACAAAAAAATACATACCAAAATGATTTTTTTATATGAATGTCGTTGATATTGTTTAAACAATATTAATAGTTCCGTCTCCGCTCTAAGAGGTCTCTAATTTTAAATAATATAAAAAAAAAATTTTAAAAAAAATTCATCAAAATCGGAGCTGTTCTTAAAGACTTCCGAAGATTATCTGTTTTATGTATTCATTGAAGCGACTAATATCATGTTTGATATAATACCGTAATAATTAAACATGATATAATTCACGGCGACCTGCCCTCTTGTATTATATGTAATTGCCTCTCCTACTCTACAAGTCCCCCCACCACTGCGCCCTTTACGAGCACCTGGACGTTCGGAGTCATGTTTGCACCTTTTTTCGTGTGTTTTGCAATTTTTTTCGAAAATTCAAGATATACATTTTGTTATACTTTGCTTATATTTTCGAAAACTTTTTTAACAAACCAAATTGGACAATTCGTGTGGCATCCAGACATTTTGCAATTAAGCGCATTGATTTATTGAAACCGGCAATAACGTAATAAATTATTATGCCACAGTGCCCATTGTTTTTCCAGTTTGAAGAACGCCGAAATCGCTACATGTCCACCGAATCGCATCGAGGTAAGAGAAAAATTAACGAAGTAATTCATAATTGAACAATTAATTGAATAACCAATAAATTTCCGACTTTATCCGAATTTTCTCCGCTTCTAAATATTCAATCGGGTCATGAGATGGCTCATTTTGTTCGCTATTGAATCGCCTACAGTTTAGGTATTGATGCCCATGTGTTTGCCTCATTATTTGTAATGTTATAAATAAAAAACTTCAAAAAATTCGATTTTTTGGTATAAATCGTCAATACAACATTTATTATTGATATTTGCTTGTCTAAATTATAACAGAAATAAAGTATGAAGTACTTTACTTCTTATGGCACAGTCGATTTGCTGGAATAAGTAATTTCAAATATCCCTTATTAGTTGTTCCCCGTTGCTTGGCCTATTCATTAAATTCAACTTGTTCTGCTGATTTGCTCCTAAAGTGCGTTAGAATTACTCAAAAAAAAAAGATTTATATATATACAAAAAAACACGAAGCATACTTACGCCAATGATACACACTGCAAAGCTAGCTATTTGTGTGGAATGAAAAAGGAAGTCGAAGAAAAACACAATTTTCACCGAAGAATTGCATATCATTATTTCCCTGAAAATATTATTTCATAAATAATATTATTGTTCATAATCAACCGCCCTGAAATATATTTGGAGTTATCAATACTTTAAGTAGAATATTTCACAGCAGATTTTGTTTTATATCAGATAACGTGAAACATTCATATTTTCATGTAATTTTTTTTTATTGATTGATCAAATTTTAAATCATATGAAGTAAGCTGAAATAGAGAGAAGTCTCAAACTTTTAAGTTTATGTGTACAATCAAATATTCAAATTATATTATATACTCTAAACTTCAATCAAAATGAAGTACATTGATAATTTGAATTCATTTCTCGCATACTTCGTGGAATCTTTTGAATTGTTTCATATAAATTGAATCACTTTTTTGTTTTCAAAAAATTCTTCAATATACTGAACATTTTTTCTGATTACTTAGTGGTTATGAAGAGTGGCGATTTACATTACATATAGGTAATCAACTTTGACCTATAAACATTGTTTATCAAAATTCCTCAATCATATTCAGAATTTTGTAGAGTGTTTCTGAGTCTTGTCCATTCAGTTGACAATGAAAATTGCCAATAAAAATTGCCAACCGTTATGATATCGAACCACAATCATGTTGAATCTAGTCGATCAAGGTTATTTCATTTTCAATCACTAGAATCTATTCCTCAAGTTCTTCAGGCCATAGGGAAAAGAGATTGCCTATTTGAGTCTGCTTGTCGTGTTAAATTTTAAACATGCAAGTTGATAATGTCATATAGCACATCTTAATACAAAATTGAGGTTTTACTATGCTCTCTGGAATTTCACTTCTGGGGAGTTTGTATTGTTCATTATCACACTTAAAGTGTAGTACTAAGGAGTACTACATGTAGCGAGTGTAGAAATGTTTGTGTTTCAAAAAAGGTGTATTCAATCAATTTCCAACCTGACACTACCAGAATTATGTAAGCCGGTATTTATGAGGAAGAAAGCAAGAAAGCACACGTTTCCATCCTTCTCAATTATGTATGAGAAACGCAGGCGGTTATTGAGTTTGGGCTCAACTCCTTCAGTTAGATCATAGTAAGAAAGGATAAAATACAAAAGGATACAAGGGATACAGGTGCGCGGTGATGATTACTACAAAAAATGCTAACAGGGAAAATATTCAAAAGGAATACTGGACCAGCACTGCCTTAAATGATAACCTTTATGGTAAATGGTCACCCCTTCTCTTTAATTATTTCATTAAAAAATTTGGATTTATAGCGAGGATCCAGATACTTTGCTATTGCAAAGAAATTGTTGAATTTAAGGTTGCCAAATCTTGAATTTAATTGGTCAATGGTACATTTTATTAAAGTTTTGAATTTTTCATTTGTGTCTGGTTTACTGTGTTCAATTTGTAATGAATGCTTTAGCGTGTGTATAAGTGGAATAACTGATGAGATACTAGTGTATCTCATAAGTTGAAGGCTGTTCTGTATTTTTCTTTTCAGTTGTTAATTTTATTAATTGTTCGGTAGTGGTAGTTCCATGTTCAGTAGCATGCACAGAATTTACATGACCTTCTAATGACGTTGTCGTACCTCTCTTTCTGGAGTACCTACGACTTCAAACACAGTTTACACTTTGCCGAATCTGCACTAACTTTAATGAAGTGGTTCCGAATAGAACTTGATTTCGGTTTCATGATCCAAAACAAAACCAGATCACTTTTATTGATATGAGGCTCTTGGTGCGTAAAAAATAAACAAGAACCTAAAGAAACAATCAACGAGTGAATGCATGTAGCGAAAGCGGGGATTCCCAGCGCGACAAGTATGAACCTGTTCGCAACGGTCGACGCAGCCGCCGTTGCTATTTGCTATGCTTCGACCTCCGATTAAAACCTCCGATTTAAAAGTTTCTGAGCCGAAGTCGGAACCGAAGGTGTAATAATAGTCAAAACTTCCGACTTATTGGAGACGGAGTCGAAGATCCATAACATCCCTGATCTGTACCATACATTAATCGGATTGTATGTAAGGATCATACATGTACTTATCAGAAGTAAAGAATATTATGACATGGGAAAGAAAGAATATCATGTTTTGTTATAGGGGAATAATATTTATTGATATGATTATAATTAAAGTTGATATCTTGGGTACACAAATATCAACGAAAACGTTATGCACGTTGTGATATTTTGAATATTCGAAGTTACATTTCCTCCAAATATTGTTAGTTTTTTTCGAAAGCAACCTTTTTAAAGGAAAAAATCGGGATTGACTTCAAATATATGAACTATTGGAATAGAAACAATGCTAATGAACAGATCATCTCATCTTTATGTTCAATAAAATTCAATTAGATTGAAACATTATAAATAGGGACAAAATAGCTATAGAGGAATGCACTATGTATTAGAATTTTTATCTATCTCTCAGTCTATTTGCCAAAAGCTATTTTCGAATAGCCTATATCCTCAAAATCTATTCAAATTTCTCAGAAATTTGGGTTTTACTTTCTATAAATATCAATCAAAATTTTTCTCCTATAACTTACCTTATAATTCGTTGATGTTCTAACACACATTTAGTGATCGTATTCAAAGAAGTATCCTGACAATTTGAATCTTGACCTTCACAGAAGTTCTCTTGATGTACCAGAACATATTTCAAATTCCTTAATCGGAAAATTATGTGAATAATGGGACAGAAGATTGCAAAATCCACAGTGACCGACATCAAGCCCACTGTTGGTGCTAATATAATATAACAAATATTAGCTAAAATATAATGTTTCTTGTAATTGAAAGGAAGTTTCACAGGTATATAAGCAGGCCTGTCACAAGTTTCATCACAATTACTCATCACACCATATGTAATCATAAGAAAAAAACCTACAAAAACTGCTGTAAGAACAGACATTATCATAATATATTTGAAAGTTTTCATCAGCTTCACTGTAGTGCGACTTCCCTTAGTGTAGTGTGCTCTCAATTCTGGTTTTGTTCCACTATGCATATATTTTTCATTATCGAATATTTCAGCGAGTAATTTATGATATTCAGAATTTTTAGAAATCACCACTTTTATGGATGTGACTGTCATGGAACATAGAATCCCAAGATTTAATCCAAATGTTTGTGTGCTGGTCGTGTAAGCATTCATTGTTTCGAAGACAACGCCTAATAGCATTATGAAAAATAATGAATGAAGTGAGTAGCTGTAGAATTTGAACCATCTGGTTGAGTTCGATGTCCAAAGACCACCCAACAGAAACATTAAGCGAATATCTTCGAAAAGTTCTGAATTCTCCATTTTCACAGTTTGGGAAATACTGAGAAAGTTGAAGTGTTTTCAGTCTCTTCAATCTGTATTTATTTTATCGTGTCCCATGTATAAATGATAATATTATATTCGGCGAACGTTAGGGTGTAATTTACACTCACTCTAATAAAAACACTCACTATATAATTTTCACCAATATTATTGCAGTAGACCGAAAATATATCGCAATTTGTTCATTATTTATTCATTATGAATGATATCGGTAGGCAATTACTCTGCTTGTAGGGAAAATAGACTGCAAGAATAATGAATCTCAAATATACTTTATTGTTGAATTGAAATCATGCAACGAAAATTCACAAAAATTCAACAAAAATGAACGTTGTTTCATATAAATTTTGATATATATATATATATATATATATATATATATATATATATATATATATATATATATATATATATATATATATATATATATATATATATTATATATATATAACATACATATATAGATACATATAATTTCACATATCAAAATGTGACCAAGAATATAGGAAAACATAAAAAAAGTAGAGAAATCTTAGAAATGTTACACATTCGTAAAAATTTGGAGCACACAGTAAATGAAAGAACTGATATAAAACATTTTAATTCTATTAGCAACGATTTGATACACCTTACAAATAATACTCATGGAATAAATACACAACAACCACCAAACAATATATCTCAAAACTCATTATTTCCTGATCTACCATCAATTTACACACAAACCCATACAATATTTTCAATATACATATTCTGGATAAGCATATAGAACTCAACTATGTTAAAATAATATGAGAAATTATATGTATTATATGATTACCATGAGTTTTTTGAAGCTTTCGTCATGGTGAAGAAGACTAACAAACTTCCGAGGCCAATTTGATTTTTTCAATGAGTTTGACGTTTTCATATCTATGGTAATTCATAAAATTCAATCATTAATTACTTTTGACAAAGTTGTAATATACTACGAAACGTAAACAAAAATAAACCTCTTAAAATTGAAAGTAACCTGTTACTGCTAAACATATTAAAAATAACTATCTCAAACAGGCAAGAATTATTTGATTATATATATGTTCTATGAAATGAAAAACCACGATTTATTGTACTAACACCTCGATTTATTTTTTCATGGACGTTATATTTATGTTGTCAGATTTGTGCACTTATTTAGCTTTTATAGTATAATAATATGAATGCGTGAACTGAAAAGATATAATTCATTTCCTGAGAAGAAACATAATTGTAGAATACACGGTTTTCACCACCTGCAAAGAGAAAGAAAGACAATAATCGTCAGTTAAAAACCTTGAGCGTGAATAATTTTCATAACAAACATGCTATTCGTTATTCAGTTTGTCTACGAAAAGTTTTTCTGAACATTGATTAATATTTTGTTTGAATAGATGAAGAATACTGATTGCAATAACCAACCTGCAAGAATATTCTCAAGCTAACCATTCGAAATGGTCCTATCGTTAATCCAAGAGGTTTTTGAGATCTCATCATCATTATCCTCAGGAAATGTTTGGATTTCGAATTCAAAGTATACCAATTGCTCAGGTATATCGAAGTGACAATTTTTTCACTCTGAAACATGAAGATCATGAATACATTTTAAAAGTATACCTTAACTTTCATTCGATAATTCTTTGACGATTCATTCAAAAGAATATTCTGGTAGAGCTGACTATGTGAAAAATGAACAATATTATGTCTCTATTATCCTTCTAGAAATAAATGTTAGAGACATCACATTGTTTATATTTCACATAGCCAGATCTGCTATAATGTTCCTCGGAATAATTTGTCAGAAAATTATCGAAAGAAAGTTATAGTATACTTTTAATATCAAATATTTACTTTATATATATATATATATATATATATATATATATATATATATATATATATATATATATATATATATATATATATATATATATATATATATATATAGATATATATATATATATATATATATATATATATATTTTGAATTGATTTATTGCCTGTTAAAAATAGTTTTTGTTGAATGTTTTTACCAATAACAGGCTTCTTTTAATATGAAAAACTTTATTTTATTTGACGTTTCGTTGTATATCACATAATTTACAAGTTTTGACAAAGTTGTGATATACCACTTCAAAAAAATAAAGTTTTTCATACTAAAAGAAGTCTGTTATTGCTAAAAACATTCAATATATATATATATATATATATATATATATATATATATATATATATATATATATATATATATATATATATATATATATGAAATGGTATTATCCCTGTGTGAGTTCATTTTTATAATGAGGGTTAAATGAAACACAATTCTCTCAACTCAAATTGGAGTTGTGAGAATTGTATTTTATTTAACCCTCATTATATATATATATATATATATATATATATATATATATATATATATATATATATATATATATATATATATATATCATAGAAGAGACTACGGCAATTATCAAGCAACTCAAAAACAACAAAGCAACAGGAGTAGATGGGATTATTGCGGAACGCTGGAAACTGAACGATACTACTATGACGCAAAAACTTTATCATTCAATATCAGAAATCTGGAGAAAGAAACAGATACCGGAAGATTCGAAATGCGCGCTGATACATCCATTGCACAAAAGGGGGACAAAATGGATATCAATAATTACAGGGGAATTTCCTTACTCCCGATTGCGTACAAAATACTTTCTAAAGCACTCCTAAACAGAGTAGAACACAAAGCGGATCCACTAATTGGGGAATACCAAGCTGGATTCATAAAAGGCCGATCATGTGCCATACAGATCTGGACTTTGAAGACAATATTACAGATGAGGAAATGTAGAAATACAGTGATCACATTCATTGACTTCAAGAAAGCATATGATTCGGTAGAACGCGAAACCCTTTTTGAAATCATGAAAGAATTCGGAATCGATCGAAAGACCCGAACAATTTATAGATCAGACACTTACAGGTACAACTTCCAAGGTAAAATTTATGGGCGAAATATCAGATCCCTTTGAAATCAAAACCGGTGTGCGGCAGGGGGATGGAATTTCGCCAATTCTTTTCAATATTGTTTTAGAAAAGATCATTAGGGAATGGAAACTTCACGTAAAGGGCATACAAGTGGGCATCAAAAAATCAAAGAGAATACATGTCAAATGTCTCGCCTCTGCAGACGATATTGCTATCATCACAGACAACAGAACTGAAGCCATTCGCGCCGTGGAAAAACTACATGAAATTGCGCAGAAAACCGGTTTTCAAATTTCGTATGATAAAACCAAATACATGGAAAGAAAACCAAAAAATTAATCTTCTCTTTTGACAAAACATTGTGAAATTCCGCAAGTAGGCCATTTCAAATACCTCGGGAAGTTATATAGTCCCCAGGTTTAAATCGAATCGCAAATGAACAGAGAATTACCAAGCTCCAAAGGTCCTACAAACTTACATGGGCTCACTATAACAAAAAGTGCATTTCGAGACGCGCCAAATTGAAACATTATAACACAACTATCCTTCCAGAAGCAATCTACGCATCTGAAATAATGGTTTTTGACGGTCATTCGTGAATTAGAGAAATAGAAAAACAAGAACGAAAAATTCTCAGAAAGATTTACGGGCTAATCAATAGAAACGGCATCTGGATGGAAAGACCTCAGAGTGAACTGTATCGAAAGACAAATACGATAACGGAAGAAATCAGAAAACGACGAGCGAAGTTCTATGCACATGTCTACAGCATGAAACATCCAGAATACCGAAGAAACTACTCGGTAATGTTACTGCCGCTAATATTATATATATATATATATATATATATATATATATATATATATATATATATATATATATATATATATGGGAGTCTCTGCCATTATTAAAAACAATAAGTTTTTCTGTAACAGGTTAAGCAGGTTACTATGTAATATCAACACCGGGTTTTTGTCTCCGTAGCTTGGTCGGCAGAACATCCGACTATGTTGCGGTAGAACTCGGGTTCGAGCGCCGCTGAAGGCATGGGTGTTTGTGTATGTCTATGATTTGAGTATTTTAGATAATGATATATCCTGGATAATGTACATTGATTACAAGTCTATTGGCAGTTCGGAACCGGCGTTAAACGTTGCGATTAACACCGGCGTTGGATTGAAGAAATCCAAATTTTTTCGATGATATAATTTAATTGCCGAATATTTTTCAATCATTCAAACTCGTGTTTCAATATAATGAAATTCTAACTTACTTCTTCCCCTAAAATTTGTCCGTACCAGTAAATAATGAAAAGCTGGGTAAATACATAACTGAAGGCTGCGAAAGCCATCATATTCTCCATCACTAGCAAAGATTCATTCTGGAAAAAGGCATAAAATCTTCTTCAAATAAAGTAAAAATATTCATGGTATTTCGTTTGAGAATGAAAAAATACAATCTAAAACATGCCATACAAAATTCGAAGAAAAACAATATACTTATTCATATTATTTTGTCTGTAGATGGCATCATGCTTCGTGTGCTTTTGAAATCCGAAATTTTTCAATTCAAAAGCTGTTAGGTAGACTATATGAAATTTCCAGAACAGTGTTTTTCAACATGGAGCCAAAACCTCACATTGAGGCAATTTCATTGTTAAGGGCGTCAATTTGGAAATGGACTCGACACGATTTTAACCCTTTCGCCCCGGGCCATTCATAAGCAATACGCAATTATATAACTGAATATATTGAATAGGCAACCTCAAGGAACAAAAACGAAACTCAGAAACTTGAGAACTCTAGTCGAATATATTCGAATCTATTGAGTTATATCAGAAACATATAAACAACAAATTGAAACAAATTAAAACTTTCAATGAATTAAATGGCTCCAAAAATGTGGAGCAAATAATACAGCATTATGTGTTATTTTCAATCTGAATATTCTATGGGCTGATTTGAAATAATGCTGATCAGAATCAATATAAATTTTCCAAAATTGATGATGAAGCCAATGTTAGTAGCTTTGAATGATAAACCAAATTTGCAGTTGCAAAAAAAACTCGCAGAATTGCAAAATGATAAGGAGTTTGTGAAAAATTTGATGGCATGGCTTTGTGAAGAAAGAGAAATCTGATATACCCGAATTCAAGCGAAAGAGTAAGAAATATATTGCTATCGTTTCCATCTTCATTTTAAGCTGGGTATGGATTTAGTATTGTAAATGATTTATTGTGAAAAATTAAATCGGCTGGATATAACACACATTGGAAACTTGGATCTGATGTTAACTAAACTGGAACCTGATATAAATTCTGTGCAGCAAGATCCAGCACAAGGATCTCACTAAATTGATGAAATCGATTATTATAGGATACATCTTCATTGAACTTACTCATTCGAAAAGAATTTCAGTTTTAAAATAATTATTTTGAAAATTAACTTACTTTTACTTTTTTTCGTTGAAAATTTCCCAAGGATTTTTTCCCGAAGCCTCTTATTTGAGTTTCCCAAGTGAAATATTCAATTTTTCAAAATTAAAAATTAGGTATGCTATATAGTGGGTTAAATAAGAATTTCAAAAACGTTTACATGGGACATGTTACAACAAAAGTTGGGAAACACTGTTCTTGAAATATATTCATATTCAATGTCATCAGTACGTGGAATTTCGATGATGTTCAACGAAAATGACAACATTCTCTAGTCGATTTAACTAGGTACATCAATACAGAAATATTTTCTCAGAGTTCTCTTTTTTCATATAAATGAAAAAATGTAGAACCTGATGTATTACTTGAAACTATATTCGAAACTATTCAAGAAAACAGATGAAACTAGAATTGAATTGAACAAATCTTGAAATAACTGAAATCTATATCATTCAACTATGATATCATTCGATATCATAGTTTTGCATAATACGGTACTTTAAGTTCAACTAAATTTGAACAAAAAACATAAAATTTTCATGTGAACGAGAAGGAGAAGCCAGAGGAAAACTTTTTCCTTTTTTTTTGGCGATACAGAGAATTAAACTGATACTTCAAAAAATGCTGATGCAAAAAAAGCAATCTTAGTGAAATGGAAAAGGAAGTCTCATAACAAGATGTTCTCCAAAGAAAAGTTCACAGGCGAACGAAGAAAAACTTTTTCAATAACATTATCTATCTAACCCTTATGCTATCGGATGTGCTGATTCCGAAAATAATAATGGAAAATTTGTATTACCCACCGATTTCACAACTTTTCCATATTGAATAAAATTTTAAAAAAATATTCAAAATGTGGGAAATTACCTTCAATTATTTAAATATCTTATGTTAACAACATATAGTAGTGTTATGAGGTTGGCAATAAAATTGAATGATATTTGGTGGGTGGTTGCAATAAATGGCACATCTGTTTATGTTATTTCGTTCGACATAAGCTCTCATTGCTGTGTTTGAACTAAGTGATTTTTGTTCATACTCTAATATGGCTGATTTTGTAAAAAAAAGTATATTCCGCATATTTTGGTGTAAAAATCGGTATTCAAGATAACTGTTGGGTTCCTCACAGAGTTTGTTATGTTTGTGTCGAGGATCTTCGGAAGTGGTTTAAGAAGGAGAAGGAAACATTTAAATTTGCAGTAACTATGGTATCAGGAGAGCAGAAGAACCATTTGAACGATGTTACTTTTGCAGAATAGATGTTACTGGATATTATTCTAAAAATAAGAAATAAATTATGTATCCTAACCCTACTTCAGTTGATCGGCCGGTTGGCCACAGACCGGGACGACTGTCCCTACGACAACTGAGTTTATTGATGAGTGTTTTACATTCCAGTCCCGGTGAATCAAATGAAAGTGAAGCATTTGATGATGCGTTTCAATGTTGTCAAGCCAATTTAAAACCACAATTGTTTACACAAGCCAAGTTCAATAATTCAGTGAAATATTTGGGTTTGATTAAGGAAAAAGCAGAACTGCTTGGTTCTAGACTAAAATAAAAACATTCATTGGAATCTGAAACATCCATTTATCACTTGAGGACGAGAGATGCACAGTTTACTCAATTTTGAAGCAGGAAGAGGATTTGGTTCGTTGTTATGATATTGACAGACTAATCAATGAATTTAGTATCAAGTACAAGAAGGAAGATTGGAGACTTTTTATAAAAAAGTTTGAAAGGTGCACTATTACATAATGGAAATACTAATGTTTTTTTGCCTGTAGCTCATTTAGTCCCTATAAAAGAAACTTACGAGAACCTCAATAAAGTTTTACAGTAAAATACATATAAAGCCCATCATTGGATGCTGTGTGGACATTCAAAAGTAATTTCCTTGCTTCTTGGTCAACAGATGGGTTTTACAAATTTTTTCATGTTTTATTTCTGTGAGTCGGACAGTTGGGAGACATTCCACCTTCTTGCACACCCATCTTGATTTTTTCCCTGAAAACTTGGGCGATGTGAGTGACGAGCAAGGGAAACGATTTCATCAGGACACAAAAGAGATGGAGAAACGATACCAAGGACGGTGGAATGTCAATATGATGGGTAATTACTGTTGGTCCCTTCACAGAGAACAAAAAAGTGTATCACATCGAAGAAAAAGCTATGCAAGAAATTTCACAGAGAAAAGGGAGAAAAAATACAAAAAAATAAGCACATAGTATCAAGCACATAATAATAAGCATGTCATATTGTGAGAAAATTGTGGGCGACAAAAGAGCTTCAATCAAATACAGTTTCAGCACCCAAAAATACATAATATTTAGGTAAATTGGTTTCGAAAAATTTTACAAACATTTTTTTCGTTGGCCTGTAGGAACATCTATATTGAACTTACTCCTTGAATTAGAATTTCAGTTTTTCAATAATTATTTTGAAAATTTACTTATTTTACTAAGAAACTAGAACTGAATGAAACAAATCTTGAAATAACTGAAATCGATATCATTCAACTAGTTCTGAATGACACGGTACTATAGAATTTAACTAAATTTGAACAGGAAATTTAAAATTTATATGAGAACGGGAAAAAGAAACCAAAGAAAAACTTTTTCCTTCTTTTGTTTGGTGATAGAGATATTCATTAGGGTGGAGCGAAAAATTTTTTTCGCATTTCCAACTTGTAAGAGTAAAAAGTTTATGCCTTTCAAGCTCAAACATATACCTTTAAAATATTATTTGATAAAAATAAATATAACTACCTCCGAAAGGTTATTGAACTTTTACTAAATTCAGAATTTATGCAGGAGTTAGTGATTTATTTTTTCTATAACATCTTGATCTTTCTTTCTGTATTACTATATTAATTAATTGGAAATATACTGTATTTTAACAATAAAAAATAAAAACCAGGTATTGTAAGTACGACCAAGGAGTGCGGGGGGGTGCAAACCGGACAATTCGCGCGTGGACCGCGCGGGGCAGTGCACTATTGTCTTTCGAGGTGAACTGTCGCTCGGGCGCAATTAAAACATAACCTAAAACATTGTTTCTGTTGAATATGGAAAAAACTCGTAGTGCTTCTAAATGCCCACTATTTGGTGAATGTTGAGAGTTAAAGAAAAATGTTCTACCTACCTACGAAGATGTGAAACATTACGAATGGACGAGGCAAAGCATGAAAACGAGCAAACAGGAGCCCAAATTTTCAGAAATTTCCGATAAAATTGTGCCTGAAATCAAGAGCATATGGCAAGCGGCATCCTTACCAACAGTGGCTAGTACCAAAATTATACAAATGTTAAAAACTTACCACGAGAAGCGGAAAAATCTTCTTAAGTCGATGAAAAAGAATTCCCATCAAACTTTAGAGAATTTTATGAAAAATAAAAAGTTACTTTTTGATATATCAGCTTGTAAATGCAAAGATTTCAACTGTTGCACGTGTCCAAGAGAAAAGAAGGTCCCTAAACTCGAACAAGCTTTTTTAACTGACCAAAGAACGGCTCGTAAAATGATAATTGGCAGAGTTGATGTTACTGTAAGTAAAACAAATCTAATAAATCAGGAAAGGAAGCTAAAACAACAATATCACTCTGTTAGCCCGGCGATTGCAAGTACGTCCTCTATTAATTTAGATATCAGCACCTCTTCTCTTTCTTCCGAAACGGATGAGCCACTGAAAAACGATGCCTGCGCTGGTAAAATTGAATCCGTTTTTCCTCTAAAGAAAAAGAAAAAAGAGTCGTCCATTGACTTGCCTACGGTATCGAAAACGTGTGATAATTACGGAGTGTCTGACAGGGCTGCTGCTGCGATTGTGTCATCAGCATTACATGATATTGGTTCTGAAGTTGAAGTTATAGATAGAAGTAAGCTACGAAGAGAAAGAACCAGACTAGACAGGAGTTACAGAAACAGGTAAACCTCAGTGATATTTCTGCGTTATATTTTGATGGCAGAAAAGACAAAACTTTAAAGATTATTAAGAAAGCGAACCGAAATTACAGAAAAGTAATTATTGAGGAACATATTTCGCTTGTTGAGGAGCCAGGATCTACCTACTTAGGTTACGTAGTACCTCACATTGGTTCAGCAAAAGGAATATTATTTTCTAACACAGTGTTTTTAAAACAGCTAAATATTTCTCATGACGGTCTTATGGAAATTGGTTGTGACGGTACTAATGTAAACACTGGAAAGTATGGGGGAATTATACGGCTGCTCGAAAAACAGCTTAATAAACCACTTCAGTGGATAATTTGTTTACTGCACATGAATGAGTTACCTTTACGTCATTTATTTTTTCATCTTGATGGTTCAACTTCAGGATACAAGTCTTACAATGGTCAGTTAGGCAAAGCATTAGAAAATTGTGAAGAACTCCCGGTGATAAAATATAAAATAATTGAAGGAGATATGCTACTTGAAATGCCCAACGATCTAAGTACAGACCAGAAGTACTTGCATAGAATTGTTTCAGCAATTATTACAGGCACTTTTTCTGACGATTTAGGACACAAGTCTCCAGGAAAATTGTCTCATGCGTGCAAATAGCTTTTGCGGCTTTACGTCGCTACCAAAAACCCAACATCTGCCTTGGTTACTTTAACGACATTTATTGTTGAAAAATATGCGCCTTCCTGGTTCGCAAATGAGAGTAAACCTTCTTGTGAAGATGGTTCCCGCCATTTATTCAAGGCGTATTTCGAAGGCTCGTAGTAGTGCGGTACAAGCTCCAAGGCTTTTTGCTGTACCAAAAATTAATTTTGATGCATCGAATTATATCGAGATGATAAATTGGCAAAACGAGATAACTGAACCTCCAATTTTTAAAAACTTGTCGATAGAAGAAATTTCCTGTATTGTTCAGTATGGTGGCGAGGGCCAGCTATCATTTTTGCGTCTTCCGTGCCATACCCAGCCTGTAGAGCGAGCCGTGAAGATCACAACGGAAGCTGCTATGTCTCAGTGTACGAAAACATCGCGACTAGGTGCTATGGAGGCAAAATTAGAGACAAGAGCCCAAATGCCAAAATTTGATACAAAATGTCATTTTAAACCTTATTAAAAGGTGTTCCTAGCATTTCTTTTATATGTTACATTTACTTCTTTTTGCATTTATTACATACTTACTTGTCTGATTATTGCTTTGTGTATTATTTCACATCCATTTTTCCGTAATTTCCACTGAATATAGATTTGAACAAAGAAGTCAGTTTTTTCAAGAATTTCGAAATTTTAGAGGCGATTCGGAGGTAAAAAGAAATTTTCAATAATTACTAAAATTGGCATATGTTCATGTTTTTACATAAGGCATATATCCCCCCCATTCAGAAATCAAAAATTTAAAAAAAAATTTCGCCATACATTCGTGCTCCACCCTAATATTTATCTCACTTATATATAATTTAACTGATACTTACTCCAATAAATGCTGATGCAAAAAAAGCAATCTTGCTGGAATGGAAAAGGAAGTCTAATAACAAGATGTTCTTTAAAGAAGAGTTGCATAAGTGAACTTCGCTGTAACAAAAATATATTTAATTAGTCAAAACATAAAAAAGTAAAGTGATTAAAACACTATGATAGAAGTTTCAAAAACTTCTTGTTATTGCTTCAAGGTGAAATTGAAAAAAAAACAACAAAACATATAACTTTTAATCACCTTATTATCACTTGGTGCTCCCGAATACATTGGATGACAATATTTGAATGAACATCTTGCGATTTGAAATTATAATAACGCACAAATCGTTCCATGTTTTCCAAAACATAATTGAGATTTTTCATGCGATGAACTAAATAAATGGTAGGACACAACTCTACAAAATCCACAGCCATTGTAATCACACCAATCCCTGGTGATGTAGCCATAAATAAAATATTCGTCAAAATATAATGCTCAATAGGGTCGAATGGCATTTTCATAGGCATATAAAGAGGTTTAAACATATCTTTTTCAGAATAATCGAATACCTCGTACTTTACAATGAAGGAAATACTTAGCAAAGAACATACTATAATAAATAAAATCATGCAATATTTGAAGGATTTCACAACCTTTAACGTTTTATTCGTTTCATGGATATAGTATTGTTTCAATTCTGGGATATTGCTATTGTTCATACATCTTTCATTCTGGAAAATGTAACTCACAAAAGACTGATATTTATTTGTTTTGAAAATTCCCAACTTTATGAGTACCACTCCCATGGAACATAGCCCACCGAGATTTACTCCAAACTTTTGAATACCCTCCATATAAGCATTGAAAGTTTCGAAAGCTAAGCTCATTATCGTCAGAACGAATATAGTATGAAATGAAAAACTGTATATTATGAACACTAAACTTGGATTTGATGTCCATAATCCACCCAATGAAAACATAAGACGAAATTCTTCGAAAAGGTCTGAATTTTTCATTATAACTATGGCCAAAATTTTAGATGATGCAAAAATTTTATCTCATTATCTTCTAAATATAATTTGGTGTTCGAACTGAATGGAGTGCACCTTTGAACTAAACTGAATTGAAATTATTTGGCCAATAATTTTCTCCAGCTTTATGACTCATTCGATTTTCGTTGATATATCTAAGATATTGAAAAAAGAGCAACTATCAAATATTTATGGAATATAAACTTAAAAACAGCGTTCCGTGCTGCATAAGAAATAAATATAATTTGATATTATACCGAATCTGAATATGCCCTGAAAGTATTTCATTATTTTGATTCAACATGTCATTTGTGGATGGAATTGAATTATTCATTCTGTCTTTGCATGCAACTGCAGAAAAAGTAGAAACATAATAGAAGAAAGGAGATAATGTTTTCACTTGCAAATAACTCAACAATCGGTTGATTGTGTCTAAAAAATAATTTTCTCCTGGAATTTATGGTATTAGAATTAGAAAATACAGAAACCGTGAATGAATAATCGAAGGTACTGATATCTGAGTCACAATTAAAGAAAAGATTTTGAATTTTTTTAGATCGAATGAATTGGAAGGTTTTCCTGTTATTACCTATCTGCTTAAGGTTTAACGTAAAAGAAAAAGTAACAATATTTACTGTGTATTTATATTGAGGAAATTGTATTTTCTCCAAAACCAAAATTATTAATTCTAGTACATCTTTGCTAATTATTTTGAAAGAGAGAAAGATGTGAGGTTTCGCAACCTTTTTGAACCCGAGTGGATTCAATATTTATGAATTCAGGCGTTAGCCAAGAATTAGTGGTAAGTCCTCTAGATCTTCGAGGACTTCTTCGAACGGCTCTTCCAATTTTTGGTTTATGTATATGTTTCTGTAAGTTTTGTTCAGTATACTCAAGTTGTTCTGTTCAACTTTATACTGAAGAATCAGATGAGGCAGAGTTGTCAAATTTCATTAGAAAAATGAAGTACCTATATCTGATTGCAAAGGAGGTAAATAAAGGCCAAGGACTTAAGAAAAAGATTGTCAGTTATTCTATACATTCGAAATGGTATTCCTTCGTAGTTGTTGAAGCACATAACACATTTTCATGGATCTTGAAATGAATGTGTTCAAACAGTTAAACTTATGATTTACACTTTATTGTGTGACACTTTTGTTATTTGTGTCGATTTGTGTTAGACTTTAAGGTCTAAATCATAAGTTCAAGTGTTTGAATTTAAGTTTATATTCAATTTTAATGGATTTATATCAAGTGAACGCCAACACTTTCGAAAGTTTCAATGAAGTTCTCTTTCTATCCTTTCACCAATTCCCTTTCATGACCGAAAAGACTATTTCAATAGTGAAAATAATTATTTTTCTGTCTTTTGCAGTATTTCTAGATTCAGGTAGCTTCCAGAGATTTGATAGTTTTGTGTAATATATTCGAAATATCCCTGGCAATGTTTAAGTAAATTTCAACTAAATCAAGCTTGTGACATTGATACCAACTGGTACCTCGACCTTTGTCGTTATGATAATGGCTTTACATTATATTTCATGGCTGACACTAGTGTTTTCAATATTTTGTAAATAAATTATAGAGCACGTTTACAGTGTACAGAACTCTTTTGTAGAGAGCGGTTGGCAACCCTAGCAAGGCTATACTCGTATCCAATTATATACCATTCGCAGATATATCAAACCATATCTTCACTGCAATACGTAATATTTGAAATAAATTTCTGGCATAACGCGTGTAGAACAGTACAACCTAGGTTCTTATAATTTACTAACAACATAAGTACGTGTATGTATATTTTCTTATCATAATTATTGCTGAAGAGTAATTGCATATATGTTAGAAAGAAATCCGACAATCTCAGTGGAGATGAAATGTTTCGCATCATAATATTAATTCTTAGTGGGTGCACCAAAGTATATATAAAATATCTTCATATAAAATATATTGGTACACCGCAAAATGTGTTCATGATGAGCTAGTTTGCAAGGCTATTTCACTATTTTACGTTATCAAGGGGTTATTGCAGCACATTCCATTAAACTGATGATTATAAGTTAATAGTCTGAATTATTGGTAGATTGTATAAACGAATTTCGTAGTATTATTCGTCACATCGGAATACAGTGTATATATCTTTTTCCCTCAAGCTACCTTGGAAAATTTGAATTTTTTTTTGTGCATTTTATGACCGGATTGTGAACTATTTTTATGTCACCATTTGGGGATCCCCTAGATACACGAATTTTATGGTAAAACCATTATAATTATTATTTTATACTTGTTCTCGTAAATAGTAATTAGAAATTCCACTATAATCTTATTTGTATAATCTTAATGGAAACTTGTGGGAACAGGGTCGGCTTGTACAAAATCTTAGCAATATTATGAGCCATGAGAATAGAATTTTCAGATGAAATTATATTGTGCAATTGCATGGGAGTAACAATGAGCGATAATGGTGGAGAAGAATATGAAATACGAGAAAGGTATGGTAGTATCTTGAAATCGAAAACTAATTAATTATCGGAAACTAATCAAGAATTGTAGAGGAAAGAAGAATATAAAACTCAACCATAAGATCACTCATGATTAACTGAGTAACATGGAAACTAAATTCACACCGTAGACAGGCACCAAATATTTTCCAGAGGAAAGGTCTGTGGATATGGAAGTAAGAAAGAACGGGAAGTTTGAGCAAGGATAACAAATAGAGAAATGAGCAAATTATATAACGAAGGGTATTGTATTCTATGGTATTGTTATTGTAATTCTATGAATCCTCAATCATATACCAAAAAATTTCAAAAAACTGCTTCCCCCGCAGTTTTCAAATGAAAACTGAAGGACTTTCTCACCGGTTTCTCCTCAAACACTTTTCACGTTGTGTCATCTCAATATTCAAATATAGTTAACATTCATTCATATCCATAAATTTCACTCATTGTTGAAACCTAACTTTCATTAATACCAGTAATAACCCCTTGCTAACTATCGATATGTCACATACCTAATCTACGAATATATATATACATACCTAGCGACTACTGAAAATACCTATCAACATCCTGTTGTAACTATGAATAAACTCTCCACATTTCGCACTAAATTTCTTTCCTTTGTTTATTGTTTTTTTATCGGTGGGTATTGAGATTTTTGGCCAGAGGTAATTCATGCTCGCAGATTTAGATCTTAATTGATTACTGGTATTCTTAAATTCATCAGTGCGTTTTTCCTCGTTTTATATTTGTGTTCAACATATTTTTTGAGTTGTTCAATATAATAAATCAACTTGAACGCATATAGTGCATATATCGCCGCTCATTTTTCTTGTGGATTACCCTTAGTAATTCTATATGAAGACGTATATAGATCTAAAATTTCTTGATCATATAGATGAACGATAGCGATTAAAATCTAGTTTTTAAACTGAATTACAAGAGAATGAAATGTAGATTAACATTCCAACGCTTCTAACGTTACCAACCGGCCCTGTATCCATTCACTTCTTCGGAGTGATAAGTGTATGATTCACAGTGACTTAATTGAAGTTTTAACTCGATGGTTCATTAGTTCAACGGAAACGTCAACAAAATATATTCGACGAAGAGGAAGAACGTTTCGATATAAGTATGTTCGGTAACTGACAATCTTTCTTGAACATTTAAATTCGGTTTATTTTGTTGAATTTTTAAAATTACTGAATTCCAATAATTATCGTGTCTAGCCAACACTCGAACACTCATTTTACTGCGTCATAATCAGTCATTTTCCAAGCCTAGAGCGAACTTCTACTGAGGCTTGTTGTTATCGAGAAAAGATATCTTCACGATGTGTATGATTGAAATATAACTTGCTGATATTTCGAAAACCCTATGGCCCTATACTCTATTAAGACTCATCCACGCAGCGTTGAAACATGGGTGAAATTTCTCCATTTTCCATGAAGAGATTTTTACTTCATTTATATCTTTTGTACTCTTGTTCGGTACCAATAAATTTGAGTCTGATGAGAGTACCATGTTCATCTCTTTCTTATTCACTTGTTCTCACTCAAATCAATTCAATGAATTCATTTGAACACAGAGAATTTCTATCTAGTGACCACTCCTTACTGTTTCTCAACTACTGGTATGATAATATCCATCTATAACCCTACTAATTCGACTGCGACAATTCAGCGAATTCATCGCGGATTCGATGGAAAAACCAAAATTTTTTGTATAATTCGGTGATTGCCATAGAACAATAGTTATTCTAGTTCTGTCTACCTAGTGCTGTGGTTTCTACTATGTAATGAGATCATTAGTTGCTCATTTATATTGATCAGTTTTATATTGATAAGTTTTTTCTCAAATCATTAAAATAAATACCTCGATATGTATGTAGGTATTCATTAAATATTATAGAAAATCAATAGACATTCTTCACACTCGCCACAGGCTGCGCTCTTTGTGAAAAATTGTATTATCTTCGTTTAGGCAACAAAATTGACAAGATAGCTTTATAATATTAGAATTATTGTTTCTTACAATTAGAATACTATTGTTTCCCCTGTATAATTTTATTACGAGAACCTTAAATAAAGAATATTCTTATTATTTTATTACGTCGGTTTTTCTTTTCTCTTTTATTTCATTGAATATAGAAAGTTTGTCATTTCCATTTATTTCTCTTCAGAAAATATAGTAATAAGCATAAATTTCAACAGCTCCTAGATGTGACACGAACTCGAAAAGGAATGAGTAGATTCACCACACGAAAAAAACGACGGGTTGTACTCCGGGAGTGCCGGCAGAAATGAAAACTTGAATACTGATGTTGTGCATTTTTGATATTTTGGAATGGTTAGAGAATAATTTTGTACGTATTGCTTTCATTATCAGTATAAAAGTATTATTATTTATGTGGTGGAATACAATATTCATTTATTGCGCTATCGTACACAAACATGACAATTTATATTTCATAAAAAATTTATCTCTTAGGAAAATCAACTTCCATCCATAATTTCAACGACTTTTTCATCATCATCTTCACCAGAACCATCATCGCTAATCTCTAAAACTGATACGATAGGTTTATGATAGCTGAAGTAAGAAACGAACAGTTTTGATTCGAACCTATTTAAGTGTCTAATAAAAACCGCATCAATAGTAGTTTTGTATTTCGTTGTGCTAAGATTGCGATCATTTGACATAGTTAAACCAAATTCATCATTTAAAAATTCAATTAATAGTTGATTTTTATCGTCTGCAAAGTTTATGTTGAAATCTCCACTCAAAATCATTGGCAATTCATCAAAGCTTTTTCCAATTTTTTTTTGAAGCAATGCAGATGCGTCATGAGAATAAATGAATAAATTTTCGTACAAGAAGTCTCGTATAGCACGCAATGACTTATCTGGAGAGATGTAAACGGCAACCATAATAATGAACTGATTATCACCAGAGTGGCCACGACTTATACAAATATCACCGATATCAGAAACAGTAGCATTAAACATGCTGTTGTATTTCACATGCACATCCATATAATTTGTATCATTAATTATTTCATCGTTACCCAGATGAGTTTCTGATAAAATTAACACATTCATTTTTTTAACAAGAGCGTCAATTGCTAGATCATTTACATGCGCACGTAAACTTTGACAATTGAATAAAAAATACACACGATTTTCACAAAAATTCGCGCAAGCGCCCTGCGCCGCCTGCCCTCTCTCCATCCGTCTTACGAATTCTCGATCAGGTCACGTGTCCTGACGCGAGTTTAGAAATTTTTTCCATTCCAAAAAAAATACACAGCGCCGCTAAAGAACTTTTCACTTAAAAAATCTGTTGAAAATAAATTTCAGCTGCAATTAATTGACAAAATAACAGATTTGGTTGGATGAAACCGTCATTAACTATACCCAAAAATATTTTCAAGTGAGAGAATGAGGAAGTATATTTTTTCGGCAATGGTTAATAGGAAAAGAATATGAACCGAATTTAGGAAGCTGTGATCAGAATTCAAAACATTGCAATCCATTTGTTCGTTCACATATAAATCAAAGTATCCTACAGGATAGCCTAGGTCAATCTTCAATAAACATTTTAAATCACAATATCTTCAACTTCAACTCTTTCGAGGCCGATTTCATGTTAAAATAAGTTATTATTATAAATTCTGAGTATAATTGTAATGACTATCATTGTGTTGCTCATAGTGTTTCGCGTCTGCTGCATTGCTCCGCCCGTAGGTATACACCTTACATCATGTATAAGGCTGACTCTCAAATAAAATCGAAATTGTTGTCCTTGCTGATTTCTATAAAATGGGATCAAATGTTAAAATTAAGAATATTCTCCCATGAAACTTCATCACAAAGTGCTAATGAATTAAGAATTAATTTTGTCTTCATTGTTATAAATGAGAAACATATTCTTAAATATACACTTCAAAAATCATTCCCTCATTGTGTCCAAACTACCGAACTTCAAAATATTTTCAAATATTTTAGGTAGCTTTTCTGAAACAAAATTGAATAGTTTATTTTTTATTCATTCATAATAATATTATCTCTTTGAAAATGCATATTTGTTAGTAGAAAACACTAAGAGAGAAACACAAATTACATTTTTTGATATGTCCTCAATTCATTCTTATAATCATTCCCTTATAGTTTTTATGACAGTGAAATAAGAGCGAAATTTTGAATCAAACTGAACGCAGCGTTATATTTTTCGTAATGTGGTAGCACTTACTATCAAAAAAAATTGTCGAACTCGAGAGTCACTGATCAACAGTATTGTTAAAATTACTTTAAAGGAATGATTATTCTAATTTACATTTTCTGGTGTCATTCCCTCACACTGTGTTAATTAAAGGTAAGAGTTTGTTTATTCATTATAAACTACTTATCGTATGTGTTTTTGAGCGTTTTTGATTAGTATGCATTGCCATAGAAAAGTAAGGTTATGTTCGCAGCTTTTGTACTTTTAACAATTTTTTCGTCATTCCCGTATACTATTTGTTGGTGAGGGAATGACGGTTCTGTGAGGTAAACATAATGAATTCGGAAAATTCACGGTTTTCTTAGAGCGATAAAAGAAAGAGATGGCACGAAAAAATAAAGTCACAGAAGCAGAAGCTAAATTGAAGGAAAAGGAATACGACAGAAAAAGAATTTTTTTTTTATTTTTACGAGTAATATGCTCGAGTTTAGAACACTATCGTGTTTTGACTGCTTCAAAATATGTCAACATTTTCACCTTGGTTGTCATAAAGTCTGTAAGTCTCCTAATATTAAGTTTGGCAATGAAAAAAATTGATTGAGAAATTAAAGAATATATTATTTTCATTGAATTTGTGAGAAAAATCATTCCCTCACTTTTCAGTTTAAGTAACAACCCCCCTATCAGCCTTGAAAGTCATAAATGTTGGGAACCAGTATAATCCTTAAGACAATTACGTTATACTCTTTTATAATACCATAAGAAATTCTATAATAATAATAAAAATATTTCGTGACATTAACAATATCTTTTTTCTAATTTTTTTGAGAAAATAGCCATAAAGTAAGAAGAACACCTATGGCGATAGATAATAATCGATTTTCTCACGACCCTTCAACGATCTCAGGGATTCTGTTGTGTGAAATGACTCATTCATAGTCTGATGGTTCAACGTACTGGTCTTAGTATGAAGAAATTCAGTAATGTATTAGTTTGTTCGCTTATATTCAGGTGGATGTGGAATGAGAGTTGATCAAAGATAACATTTTTAATCCATTGGTTTCATTTGTACGAGTGGGTAACCTGTTGTTATTAAAAATACTCGATGAAGATTGCTTTCAACTTTCCACTTCGTCAGCAAAAAAGTCTATTGAATATAAAGTTGAATTCAAACACTTGATCTTATGATTTACACTTTATCGACTATGTTGGGGTTTCTTAAAATGTATACCCAAACTCTGTTCAGTATGAACAACTTCATTCAATAGCTATTTACAACTGAATCCTTTAGCAGGATAGAACGATGTTTACCGTTTGACTCTCGAAGCCGGACTAGGACGAGATCTTTTTGTCTTCTCCTGAGGCTGCACCAAGAGCATGCGCAGTCAACTTTTCTTCTCTTTCTTGCTTGGTCCGTAGCCTAACTCTACTTACAAGCCATGAACTAGGAAATCTGGCAACATCCAAGCAAGACCCATAATAGAGATGCTGTAATGGCGTTGCAGTGGTTTCTGCTCATCGCTGCTGAATAAAACGCTATTTAACGAGAGAAATAACATAAAAATCCAAAAATAAGTTGTGGAAAGTGCTATTGTTTGAAGTGGAGAACAAGCAAAAGAAATTTCCCTCAAATTTCGTATATAAACAGGAATATTTGTTGTGTTTTAAGTTGTACTTTTTTTGGTTATACCAGGAGAGGTAGAAATAACACCTTACTTCTCCATCTCATAATTGTGTAAAAACAAAAATCCGCGTTTTAGTTGTTGTGCTATTATGTGATGTATAGTGTGTAGAAAATGCTTCTGTGTTTTTTTCAGCAATACACTAAGGAATACCTTTGAACATTGTATGTAAATAGCTACCTATCAGTGATGTTTTGACTGAGTAGTTCAGACATTAACGAAAGCATTATTTGCTAGAATTGTTGCTTTTTTGTGATTAGTAGAGTTACTTACCCTTTGTTAGAACTAATCTCTTGTAGGTCTTGTTCTTGATAATAGCACAAAAATGCCAAGTCATTGCTGTGTGCGGGGATGCAAGTCAAACTACAAAATTTACCTCGAGTCTTCTGTGTTTCGTTTTCCATACCATGAAAATCTAATGAACCAATGGCTAAAAAATATTCCTAGGGCATCATGGACAACCATAAAATATTCTGTAGTTTGTACCCAACACTTTCCAGAGGGTACACTTATTAGAGAAGGTATTCATCGTTTGCCAGATAGATGAACGAAGGCAACATATGCTTAAGTTAAACTCAATTAAAATGCAGTGCCAAGTATTTTTCCAAATTTAACCCTACATATCAAAAACACTCCACGCACAAAGAAAAGATCCAACTGCAAGAACCATAGCATTGAAGGGACGTTGTGAGAAATTGAATCAAGTCTTTGAAAATTCAGATTCAATTTGTAATTTTGTTGATATAACATCCAATCATAAAAGATTTTAATATGTAAATCTTGGAATATAACATTTTTTTGAAATAACAGCATTTTTTTACACTCTAGATTTTCCATCCAACGTAACTGAATGTTCACAAATAAACAGTATACAAATTATTATTCAGATTTTAGTAGATTCAGATATGCATGTAAATGTTTTTATCAATAAAAATAAACCGTCTCCTAATGATTTAAAATGGATTTTACAACTGAAATTAACTAGATAGTCTCATCTGGAAATTCCATCAAACGTAACTGAATGTTCACAAATAAAGAGTATACAAATAATTAATCAGATTTTAGTAGATTCAGATATGCATGTAAATGATTTATCAATAAAAATAAACTGTCTCCTATGTCATTTAAAATGGATTTTACAACTGAAATTAACTAGATGGCCTCAACTGGAAAACTTGCTTGCTTGTTACAAATACGATATCAGAATCATTCAACCATCCAAATTACTGTACCATCTCAATAAAAGTTTGAAGGACTTGACATGGGCATTAAACTTACTCCCACCTGAGAATGAAAAATAATGAAATTTATAGCGTATTGTCAATTCTAATTGATAAAGTGAACTTGTTAGTGTACATACTATAAAAAGAACTTTTAATTGTTATAACTCAGACATAGTTCTTCTTAAAAAAAAGTGTATTATTAATTTCTATAGATAATTGTATGATCTACAATTTTTGTTGAAACTATTTTTTTATACAAAGTACCGTTTCGCTGAAAAGTTTTCTGAAAAGGCAATTATAACATGCAGTAGACCGATGTTGGAAGATCGATCGGTCTACCGGATTGAGCAGATGCGGCGTTGCCAAGTCTATGTTCATGGCTTGTAAGTAGAGTTAGGCTGTGCTTGGTCTAATTGATAGATTGATTAGCCGCCGCAATTACAGAGCACAGAATAATTATTATTCTGTTACCATCTGAAAAAGCCGTTTGTAACGACGAAACGCGTCATGCTATGTAGTCAATAAAGTGTAAATCTTAAGTTCAAGTGTTTGAATTTAATTTTATATTCAATTATAATGTATTTATATCAAGTAAACACCAACACTATTAAATATTAAATGATTACAAAAATGAAGTGTAAATCATAACTTCAAGTGTTTGAGTTTAAGTTTATACTCAATTATAATGGATTTACATCAAGTAAACGCCAACACTATTAAATATTTAAAAAAGTCTGTATTGTACAATATGGGTCACATTAGGTTCTCTTATGGACTCTGTCCAGTGAAGCCTGAGTTGCCGTTGTAGAACAATCTCTGCTCAAATTGCGCAGTGCTATAAAACTGATTTTTAACATTTCATTTCTTGAATTAGCGTGAGTAGAGCGCTAAATTTCGATTCAATAGAAATCCACTACTCCATCTGTTTTGTTCCTCTCAACTGACTACTAATAATCACAGTTTTTTGGGCTCAGTGGCTATTTTCTATTAATTTTTCATGCACCTCAAGGGTAGATATTCAACTTCCACCAATAAACATAATAAATGATCAGTCCTTTCCGCCTAAATGTGAATTGAAAACATTGAACCAATCTATTGAAAGATATAAATTCATAAAAATTTTGATATAGTTCTGTTTTCCAATGAAAATCCGATCAATTGTTGTTGGGAACGGTAACCCTTTGAATTGATATATGTTAACTTTGCGCGAACTCACTATAAACGAGCAATTTAGCAGAGGATAAAATAGATGGAGTTACAGTGATAATGCGACAGGCTGAGATATCGAGTTCATATAAGAGGAAATTGGAGTATATTGGATAGAATCCATCAACTTTTGTGACCTGTTAAAATAGTATTAGCGTTTACCTACAATCAATTAATGTTTGAGAAAACTTTGGCATTGGATGATTGTGAAATAAACGAGCTGGCAGTAGTTTGTCCAATGAACACTGGATAAATTGTTGTTCGATGTGTTCCTGAACGTTTTTGAAAAGTTGCGTACGAAGCGATTCATAAACTGATTATTGAAGAGTATATGTGTGAAAATTTGAGAGGAATATGTGGATGTATATTATAGCCCTTCGAACAATTAGGGGCTTGAAGCGTGTTTTGAGCTTATTGGGTCTCATCAGAACTCCACAGAAAAAATATTCAACGTGAAAATGAGAAAACGGAGTGTTTTTCAAAACGAATGAAAAACAAAATTACCATTAATGAGATTTATATTCCCCACGAAAACTGTAGACGACATCATGAGAATCATACCAAAAGTTCTATGCGGGAGAACGTTCCAAATCAATTGTGAAATTCAACGCTGTATCTCGCTTTTGACTTGGCATGAAGAAATGTAACAAGCTTCATGTCAACGACTGCTTTTCAAAGCAGTAGAGGAATTATGAGCTTTTATAATATAGAAAAATATTCTTCTGGAATGGCACTGTATGTATGTATGAAGTTAATGAAATAATAAAGTTATCCACGCATTTTTCAGAATAAATATCGCAATGATATCAATTCTTCATTAACATATACACAACATTCAACTCTGAAATAGTTTTTGCGATTACTGCATTTCTGTTAATAGCAAGTAATGTCTTGGTGTCTAATATTAACAACACCCATCGTGTGCAAAAATTGAAAACGAAAACGTACGTTAGTGTAGAAGAGTAGTGAATATCTAACACGAATACCAATCGGTTTATTGAACAATTTTTTGCATCCAAACTGCATTCACTGTTTTGGCGAGCTATTTAGATGCTTTTGATTATTGGGATAGTCTTCACGCAAGATGATATGGATTTTGTTCACTTCGTCATTCAATATTTGTACTGCTATACTCATGTTATGATGAACGCCTTTTGCTATACCACAAGGAAAGTACTACGGATATTCAAAGGATCATGAATGGACTTACTCAAGCTCTTATTCATGTGAATATCCCATTGTGCCTTAACATATCCCATGTAATCCCATAATCCCTTTTCAATCTTAGACCATATATTTTTCACTTGTTGAAAAAGCGATAATTTGACGATAATAATGAAATTATTCAATATGCAGAATAGTCAAAAAGAATATATAGAATATAGAAGTATTCGACTTCCCACTGAAATATGTTCTGCTAAAACCTTCGAATCACATTTTGGGAGTTCTAAGAGGTTATGAATGGATAAATTAAACATCCGCATTCATCACTTATATTTATTCAGGCACGAACGTTTAAACTATATACCTAACTATAGTGACTCCGAATCAGTCCATAATATATCTACTATTGTCAAGATGTCGCTGTTCTCAGTTGAACCAAGAGTTGATCGAAATCTTTCATTCAAAAACAGAGGTTTTACGAAATATGAAGATATTTTGAGAACTGACACGACAAGGTTACATGAATAACTTCCAGTAAGGATTCTATCGAGTATTCAATTCGCTAAAGTTTTGTAAAAATATTATTGATCCTTCAAAACGTCATTTCGATATAGGCCAAGCTAGATTCATTGTTTGGAAAAAATAATATTGAAAAAGAAATTTGATATCTGTGAAAAAAATTGAATCATCAAAATTAATATTATAATTATCAATTAATGGCTGCTAAATTGAAAAAAAAAATAAAAAAATAGTGCTAAATAATGCCTTAGACATTAAACCCTTCTCTTGAGTCCCAATGGAAAACCATTCACAGATTTGTCATTGAATGAAGTTTTATCAATTTTTAGGGGAATATTGGTCTCCTGTGTTGGCACAATCTCGAAATGACTTAAAAGATGAAACAATACTGCTTTAATCTCAAGAACAGCAAATCTTGCTCCAATGCAATTTCTTGGTCCAACACCAAAAGGAAAATAAGTGTATGGTTTTATATTTTTTCTATTTTCAGGCGAGAATCGTTCAGGTATAAATTTTTCTGGATGTTCGAAATACTGGGGATCGTGGTGGAATGCTAATACCGGGATGATAACGAATTGATCCACATCTAATGTCAATGTGGTTTCTCCTGGTACTTCAGGTTCTATTGTATAGGGTTTGGTAACAACTCTATCAGTGAAAGCACCAACAGGCCATTTCCTCAAAGATTCTGAAAAATGGAACCTTGAATACTTTTTGCAACACAATTTTTATCAAAATCTCACCTGAAACCACCATCTCTAGATATGTCATGTTAGATATGGTTTCATAAAGTAATTCATTATTATCTTTTCTATTCTCAATAATCTCTTCATAAAGTTTTTTCTGAACATCGGGATTTACGGCCAGTTCATAAACCATAAAGCATAGGGCTATCGATACAGTATCGTAACCACCTAAGAAGAAGATAAATACTTGTGAAGCTATATCGCTGTCAGATAATTCCATTTGTGGGTTCTGAATATCAAGAGTCTCTTTCTCGGCAGTAGAATTTGTGTCAGTACTCTCTTCTGTTTTTTCCACCGTTTTTTTCCCATATCTTGCTTCCATGAGGAGTCCTAACATATCGGATCGTTTTATATTCATTTCTGTCCGCATTTTTATTGTATCGCTCACCAGATTCAGAAAAAATGATTGTATATTCTGTTCAAAGAGCCGCAACCGAAAGAACTGAAAGAATATCGAGAGACATATTCAAAACTCTGAAATTTTTAATATACCAGGTGAAAAAACATGGGCTCAGAATTACTTATAAACTATATTCGAATAAATTCTCATCCTAGCGCCATAACTATTTGATATCTACATTCCATAGAGAATCCAGTTGTACTATGCAATTATAATTGCATAGTACAATTATAATTGGTAATTATCAATCATCAAAACAAAATTAAAACATTCGTATATATTCAGACATAAAAATATGAAATTAGCTGCAACATTCTGATTATACTCAACACAGATTTGAATCGGTTGAAGATTAATGAACGAGTGAGTAAACTAGCAAAAAAGGTATATCTTGCACTTAAGGATAGAAAATTTTTCATTATAAATGCATCAATCCTAATACACTTACTTTTGCTATTGAAGGACATATTTGGTAAGCCGTAAAAACAAACATTCCCCATGAACTGGTGAAATTGCTACCTTTTTTCCCCATCACATAAAATTCATTATCTCTGTCTTTCAGACAGTCAACTTCCACACCAAATGCAGCGCTGGCAATAACATCAGTAGCATATCTTGTGAAAGCATCTTCGAACTCAACCGTGACAGTTTCTCCGTCCATTTTCAGAAAATGTTGGGCGAATGCGTTTGCATTTTGGTTTATATGAACGAACATTGCTTTCATTTTGCTTGACGTGAAAGAAGGACTCAAAATAGAACGCAATTTCCTCCAATTTTCCCCTGCAATATAAATATTAAATTTCAAATTATTTTCATTAGTTTTTCATTCGAATTCCTTATAATTTCACTTTTTATTGAATATAGTATTGTACACCTTCAAGATTTAGCAGATTTTTGGTCCATAATTCATCTGTAACATCAGGAATGATATTTTTGTGATTCACAAAATGGTCGAAGTTTTTGACACACACCTTCTTCACAAGTTCAGGACATGTTATCATCAATGCAGGGAGCTGAAACAAATAGCAACCAAAATACCTATAAAATATTTAATAAAATCTATCATTTTTCCAATTCTTTACTAATTTCAACATCACCTCAAGTTTTTAGCCTCATGGTAAGATCTTTGGATCAGTTCTCCAAAAGATTCTTTCCCCAGAAACATTCTATAATAGTCACCAAAAATTGGTATGAATTTGTTAGTTTTCACATTCCTTTTACTCCAGTAGTTGTTTGGTCTGAAGGCAAAGTAACAAAGTAGGGACAATGCGAAGAAAAATAGCGTCAAACCAATCATCTGTAAAAACCGAACTCGTCAACAGAAATCAACATTTTTCGTACAATTCTGTATCAATTGAACATTCATACGTTTTTTTATATATTATTGACTTCGAATTATTATTGGTACATAACTTAACACACAATGCTCTGAGGAACATTATTTAAAAGAATAATACCACTTCCTTAAAGATGATCTCTTTGTGATACATTGTCTAATATATTTAAATACTAAATAAAAACACTTGGCTTGATTTCATAAAATTTATAATAAATACCTGACTATTGTTTTGGGGGTGTTTTTCTATTTTCAAATGTTGAACTGAGAGTTCAAGAATCTTTTAAGTTGAACTCTTCCAATGTTTTTTAAATTCTTCACATTTTAAAGACGTAAACTCTCAGTTTAACTTTTGAAAATGGGGTAACCCCCCGAAACAATTGTCAAGAATTTATCAAAAATTTTGTGAAACCAAGCCAACTGCTTTCATTTATTATTTACTATATCATTTATTTTCTTTTACATTTACATTCGTTTACTTTACATTTCAATATACCATAACATTATATTAAATTTCACTTAAATATGATTTATCCACTTTTTCTTTCGCCTTTCTTCTTCTGGGACACTACATCGAATTCAATCGATAATATTACCGGAAATTGGCCGATTCTGTACACATAATATATATATATATATATATATATATATATATATATATATATATATATATATATATATATATATATATATATATATATATATTTATATTTCAAGCTCGTCATATTTTTCAAATTGAAGAAATCAATAATATAACTCAATGTCTATGATCAATAAATACATGAAATCAGTAGATTCTTCTTACCTTTGCAGTATTAATAGCACCTCAACAAATGAAAATATCTTCTGTGTTCAGTTCTGTTAAATACAGAAAACGTACATCGTATCAGTGGCTTATCTCATAATCTGTCTGAAATTGATGTATGGAATACTCAATCGGAATATCAAGTAATGGAATAATATATAATAACTTGATAAGATATTTACAAACTGAAGCCGTATTAATGATCTCATATATATTTTTAAATCGATTCAGATAATACGAGAAGTATCAAGAACAAAACACTATTACAAATGAGTGATAACGAAATGAATTTGAAACAACTTTTGATTCTCTTTGAAGGAGAATTCTCTTTGTAGAGCGAACCTTTTTGCTCTACAAAGAGAACGAAAACGAATTTCGTGAATTTACTGTTTTCGAATCTTGAAAATTTTCTACAGGGGGTAACATAATTTTAAAGTTGAAGAATTGCATCAATAGTTTGAAAAATCGAAGTTTCAAATTGCCCATTTTTTTGTCCACAAATTGTCCACATTTAGGAATCAACTGAAAATATTCACTCTCATATTGGACAATTTTAAAATGTCTGACCCCCATAGAATTTATTCAACTTCAAATTGGTAAAGGTTCAAGGGCCAAAGAAATCGAGACTTCATCAAAAGTCGATCGGAAATTCAGAAATAAATCCGTTAGTATGCAACTTTTCATACATCATAGTTAACACGTTTCCCGCGACAAGACAGCGCTAATATAGATCTTGAAATAACAGATGATATGTGCTAAGGAACCGTTAGGTGTCGTCGATGCAAGATCTATTATGTTATGATAATCGAGTGATAACATCATTGACACTCCAGAAAGAGGGAGAAGGCTGTTATATTTTTCTTTCCATTTATATTTCATGATTCCAAATCATAAAACATTTGTTGAATATGGGCAAAAATATCGTCTTGCCGACACAAGACAGACCAAGGTCATGTCGAGAATGATTTACGACTTTGGTAGAGAGTAGGAGAAATATTCAACTTGGAACGAATACAAATATACTGATATAGTTAGTATATATTTGTGAATTCATGCATTTTTTTATTGTAAATTTTAGTTCTCATCAACCTCTAGGGCTGGGGCGCTCAAACTCGAACTGCTGGCGATCTACCTCAATATTTTTAGACTACTTACGATCGACTCTGAGAGGCTGCAAGTATGTGTGATGCAGGGTTGTCGTGCATACAAGATACACCCTACCTAACTAGGTAGGTTGTACCGTGGCATATATAGAAATTAGCTTTCCGCACAATATACGTTATTTTAGTCAAGGTTTGGGTTAGGTTTAGTTAGGTTCTTCTCTATAATATCAATGAAAAATTTCACAGTTATTCAAAATTGCGAGTTTATTGGTTGTTACAAAACAAAAGAGTTACATATGGTGTTGAACTTAACTAAGGAGTGACTTTGGAAGTTGAAGCGTGGCACTGCATATCCTCAGCAAACTTTTCATAAGATGGTACGTAACCACTGAGTGCTAATCGATCATGATGACATATGATCGTCAGTTAGTCGATTGCGATATTTTGACTTGATTATCTTCAGTTCAGAAAATGCAGACTCGCACAAGTAAGTTGATCCAAACATTGCCGTCAGTTGAAGGGCGATTCGCCTTAGATTCGAATATTTATCTTAAGATATGAAACACCAGAAATTCGTATCAGATGCTGTAGCTTTGAGATGTATATTTTCAACAAAACATGTGTTCATATTAGACTGACTTGCGATTTCAGCAGCTAATTCCTCAATATTTTTACGTGAAAAAGGATAACTCATGAATGATGCTATATTTGTCAATTTACTGCAATCATAAACATGCATTTCGAATTGTTCCAAAATATTTGATAATTCAGCCTCATACGTATCATAATTCAACTGAGGAATCCTTTCTTTCAAAGACGAAAAATGTTTCAGATTCTTTCTCTTCAGTTGATCTATCATAAGTTGCATTTTACTTTCGAATGCGTTTACTGCGCTAATCATCTCAATTAATAGTTGTTTCTTCACCTGGAAGCTCCAAGTTAATGGTGTTTAAGTGCATTGTGATGTCAGTCAAAAATGCCAAATCAGTCAACCATTTTTCGTTCTTCAGCATCTGAGTGTCATTACCTCTTTCGTCTAGAAATGCCCTTATTTCGGGCAAAAATTCTTGAAACCTTTCTAGGAATTTTCCACGACTCAACCACCTGACGTCGGTGTGAAGAACTGAAACCCTATCTTCCAACTGCAACTTAAATAGCTGCCGTTGCAAGCTACGTGCACGGATGGAATTCACAATTTTTGTTGCAATGCTCATAATTTTCTTCGTGTTTGAAATTTTTGAACACAAAACTTGTTGATGTATAATGCAATGGAATGAAAAAAATGAAGGGAAATCTTCATTAGCTCGACACAATGCCACAAAACCGTTTTTGTTTCCAGTCATTGCTGGTGCTCCATCGGTTGTAATGCACACTAATTTATGAATTGGTAGCTTGTCGTATTTACAAAATTTAAGAAAATGTCATATATATCTTCGCCACGGGTCTTCCTCTTTAAAGGAATGACTGTCAAAAATTCTTCCTTAGCCAACATGTCATTGAATACCATCCGAATAAAAATTTACAGCTGGGAAGTGTCTGTCAAATCGGTGGATTCTTCAAACTGTAAAGAAAATTATGTACATTCCATGATATCATGTTTTAGTTCATCTGTCATGTCCTGACTCATGACTTCAATACGCCTTGTGATAGTCGGACGAGATAACTGAAGTTCTCTAATAGCAGATATGATTTCTGTTTTATTTTTAAAATCTTCAAATAAAGTCTCACCCGCTTCAATAAATGCTTCCTTCACAACCGATCCATCTTCAAATGGTTTCTTGTGTTTCGCCAATATATGAGATATTTTAAACGGCGCGATCGTAGCAGCTTTTGATTGTTTGGCTGGTCTGGTGAACATGGTTTGTTTTTTTTTTCAAACAAGATATCAAATCACGTACTTTTTGTTTTCTTAATCCGCTCTGTGGCGAAAAATCCTTTTCATAGTTTTTATGATGCCTCTCTAAGTTACCACGCTTATATATTGCAACTGACGTACGAGAAATAAGACAAATGCACTTACCCTTCACCATACAAAAAAAAAATACTTCCTCCCAATCGTTATTAAAATGATACGTTTTAGATTTCTTCGCTGCACTCATTTTCTAAAATTCAATAATAAACTTTGTATGGACGTAGTATTGCGTTTAAGTTACAATTCAGAATGACACCAATTCCTGCAGGCGCAACATTTATATCGGCGTAAACGAAATTCTCGAATATTCCCGTCAAACGCGCTGCCCGAAATTCGCGCGTTCCTTTGATAAACCAGGCTTTTGCCGCTAGCAGAGTGTTATTTCATTACTTATTTTTGTAGTTTAGGAACCTACTTACTAAATATTTTTTTCTTCTCGAGATCTACTCAAAAAACACTCGCGATCGTTTGGTCGATCGCGATCGACCGTTTGAGCACCCCTGCTCTAGGGTTATTAGAGACCACTTTTAGGTATTGAAGTTCTTTATTATATTTAAGAATGTTTTGTCGTTCAAGTTGCGATTTTGTTGATTCTGGTGTTATTATTATTTTGGTATATCTTAACTTTTTACAATTCTTCAGAATGTTATTTCCAGTGATCGCAGATATGTATTCGATTTTCAGTGAACTCTTGTTTCATTTACCCAATCTATACAAGTCGGAGATATCGGTTTTGAGATATTAGTAATTCGTTCGAAAGGTGTACAAACCTTTGTACTACCTCGTCGATTGTAGATTGCGACCACTCATGAACTCCGAAAATAACCAGATTCTTCTTTTTATTATTTCTCTTGAGAAACTCAAATTTCTGCCTGAGCTCCGAATTTTGTTTCTGCAGTTTACGTATTTTTTCATTAACCGCATCTAATTTGAGAAAAATTTCTGGCTTCACTTTCTTCGATTCCTAATTCTTCCTTCGATTCCAATTAATCATTTTCGGATCACGTCCATACCTTGGCATGCGATGTTATAAATAAAACGGAATATTTATTTGTCTTATGGTTTCCGGATTACAGTAAACAGCTGTTTGTTTGGTTTATGAAAAGATGCGACATAATATAATACTGGTACAACGATTTTAATCGATATAGTTCGCAATAAAATGAAATAATTTCAATTTTCTTTCACTTACATAGTCTTCAGATGTAGACCAATGGCTAGTGCCGGAAAACCCCGATTTAAAGGACCAATTCAGTATAAAATTTCTATATTAGAGCACTTTAGTTGTGTGCAATTTATTCAGGCTTATTCTGTGGTTTCAGAACAAGCGTCTGTACAGCACATATACTGGTGCTATAAATCATCGAGGACTTCTTCGAACGGCTCCTCTAATGTTTGGAGTCTGTTTATGTTTCTGTATGTTCGGTTCAGTATATCTTGAACTTTTGTATTCAAATTTATACTGAAGAATCAAATGGGCATAACTCGCACGCATAAGGATGATTTGAAGAACCGATGATGAAACCCATTGAGAAGTTGAATATTACCTAGCAAACCCGAGACTGAACGAAGTGTTTATTACGTTAGGCACAAGGCCGCTTAGGGCTTAGATTTTGTTCAGTAAAATTAGTAGATATTTGAAACTGAAACGAATTATCTCATTCAAATCTGAAATAATTTCCGCACTCTGTATTCTACTTATTCGATTTTTTTTGTTTGTAGTGGTAATATAATAAATAGTGGATAAATTTCATTCGAATATACAGTCGATAATAGAACACCATCACGTAATATATTTTTATACCAATTCAAATTATTAGAGTATAAAATTAGGGCATTCATAAATATGACTCCACAAAATGATACAAAAAGAAATCAATTTCATTTTCACATGTACTCGATAATGCCACATAATATATTGCTATATTAATTCATTAATAAATTTTAAAGTATGAAAATATGGCTTATATAAAGATGGATTCATAAAATAAAGTCACAAAGAAATAAATTCTATTTTCACTTATAGTCGATAATAGAACACCATTACATAATATATTTATATATTGATTCAAATTATTATTGTATGAAATTATATACAATTAGGGCTTTTATAAAGATAAGACAGTTTTCACAAAATGCGACAAACAATAATTGAATTTCGTTCTCACGTACAGTTGATAATAGAACCAGCACACAATATATTTCTTCATGAATTAAAATTTTTATAGTATAAAATTTAGGGCATTCATGAAGATGGATTTACAAAATAAGGCACCCAAGAAATGCATTTTATTTTCTCACATAGTCGATAATAGAATAATAGAACGCCATCACATAATGTTATGTATGCCACTTGTCAAGTAATATTACGGTGAAAACATCACATTACACAGTACGCAACGTGATGAACTGTATCGTGATGGTCTGCGAGTAATGTTTGACGTGATGGGGTGATGGTGCAATATTGTGATATAACGAAGTAATATTATTTTCGAGCGTGATGTGATATGACATCACATCGCACCTAAACCTACTGTTTTGCGCACGTCTAATAGTAAGCCAACAGATATTGATCTTATATGTTTAATAAGTGAACCACTCGTCAGCTGCTCAAGTAGCAGTGGGTGCGTGTGCAGGAGGCTGCGAAACACTTGACAAAATGAATTGAAGTCATAGTACGCTTCTTGAAACTGTTTTCACAAACACTTGACATCATACTAGGCTGAAAAAAAATTGTCAGTTGCACCGCAGAAGGGGGAATATGCGTCATCTTCTCACTTGAACTTTAAAAAACACACGTGAAATAAAGTTATCAAGTTGTTTAAATAATCAATGATGAAGAACACTAATCAGCTGCTTGTTGAGTGGTGGAAAGATCTTCATCTGACGTAGGAGATACTTTGAATATTGTAGCCATGTAGTATTGATTCACAATTCACTTTCGTCTGAAAACACGTGAAATAGAGTTATACAGCACCGGAAAAAATTTAACTGAGTGGTTTTTTACATAATCAGAAATGAAGAAATAATGATCAGCTGTGTATGTAGCTACATAAACACCGTCAGCAGGCACAGTAAGGATACAGATTATTTGAGCAATACATAGAGTTTTTCAGTGTGTTTTTGTCTTGTTTTATTTAAAAAAAATGAAAAACATAAAATTATATTGGGAGTATATTGAAGTTGTCATACATTAATAAAACAGTTATATGTATAAGAAAGTTTAAGTATACTAATTCAGAGTTAATTCATTCGTTATCGATGGTATCGCTAAAATAATGGTTCTCTGATGAACCGTCGTCTCAACAATACTGTAGATAATAATTTTTTTATCTTAATCCAATTACTGAGCGCGATTATATTCATCATCATCTATAAATGAGCACTTAAATTATTAAAATTCTGCTACTCGAAATATATAAGCTCGAACAAAGTGTCACCGGCAAAAATTCCATACCAACAATATTCTAGCTGCTATCCGTTGAACTGTTGACTGGTGGGAGTACTTGATCTCCCTAGTTCCTTTTGAAGACATATTCCTATTCTGTTTCCTCCCATACTCAATCAGTGGGAGATAATTGAGAAGGAACTTGGAGGTTGAGCAAAAAATATCTATAAAATACTGTAGCCCTGATACTATGCTGTACTGTCAGACATATATTCCAAGATATATTCTCGACGATCGTTTTGTACCCCAACAGGCAATATGCATTGCATGACTCTTTTGGCATTAAATTGCAGGATATGGATGCTTCCTTTCATTACGGTTCCACAAATGCTTACTCTCAAGATTGAGCAAGTAGCTCAGAGAATTTCACGGATTTAGAAAGATCCGCACTAAACGCTGACAGTTTTGAAAAGATACGGCGCAATTTTCATGCTATAATGCTGAAAGCGTAAAACAAAAAACCGAAACTCATATGAAACTTCAGTGCCTGTTGAAAGTCTTTTGCGATTAATATATTCCAGGAAATCTTCGATCATTGAAACAACTTCATCTTGCTTCAAAATTGCTAACAACTCCCCTAACTCTTTAACTCCATCACGGGTAGGATACAATAGCATGATTAATCTTGACTTCATCTGCAAGCAAAATAATTTCTATTTAACGGCAAAAAATTGCAATGTATGGACTCAATACACGATTGAACAATCGGCCAAAATCGCTTAGTGATTTCAAGGCTGCATTATACAGTAAAGGTATTCAGTTGTTGTGAAGATCCGATGCCTATATGCAAGCATATAGACCAATTGAGCAGAATTGAGAAAACTATTGAAAACTATTGAAACTTTTGAGGAATTTGTTTGTAGAGATTCAAATTGATAAACGGTATTAACGTAACACGAGTTGCTGCATTTATTAATTTCAGTTATCTAGTTTTCGGCAAAAACATAATTCGAACGTGAAGAGATTGGCCGAATCTTTTTCCGAAGATTAAAATTTTGCTGTGTCGAATGAGAAAATTGAATTTTCGAAACATATTAATCTTGGTCTGGCATAAAATATTTGACGAACAGTAAAAAAACTTTTGATATTGAAGAATAAAACAGGTATTGCTGTGGCTGCACTGTTTTAAACTGAAAGAACTGAAAACTGAAAGAACACTTTCTTCAACTTTTGAATCGGAAATTTATCCTCATTCGATTAAAGAGTGTATGCACAAAATTCTCTTATTACAATTCATATCGAAAGGGCGCATTTTTGTACCCTTACGTTTGAGTTGGAAGCGTACAACATAAAATCAAAATCACAAAACTCTCTTGCGATTGTGAATTCTTGGAAATCTTCGAGCATCGAAACAATTTGATCTTGCTTGGATGTTTTCTCTTTCCTTCAAATTGCGAAATACTCCCTCATGCGTAAGATACGAAGGATTATGTCTTGACAGGAGTTGCGAACAAAAATTCTCATTTAACCACAATGAATTATTTTCCTATAAATCCAACAGTAATCAGTGTAACGCATTACGCGATGTAAGAAGTACAAGTTCCTCTTCAGTTGCTAAATTAACAATGGACGCAGTGTTAATCGACAACGCAGTACAATCTAGGTACTTATTATATACCAATAACATATGTACGGGTATGTAAAAAACGGTCCAAAACGAGATTACCGTTGTTCTTGATTTCAATAAGCGAATTTTGTTTAGTGATAAGCGCACTTCTGGTTGAATGACTACGTCAAAAAACAAAACTGCCGCATTTGGAGTGAAGAAAACCCTCAAGTTTATGTCAAAACACCGTTACATCCAGAAAAACTAGCTATTTGGTTCGCTTTATGGGCTGGTGGAATCATTGGTCCGTACTTCTTCAAAAACGATGATGGCCAGAATATTACAGTCAATGGTGATCGGTATAGAGCCATGATTACTAACTTGTTCATTCCTGAATTGAACAATCATGATGTCCAGAAGCTGTGATTCCAACAAGACGGCGCAACATGTCACACAGCTCGTGCCACAATCGATTTATTGAAAGACATGTTTGGTGACCGCCTAATTTCACGTTTTGGACCTGTGAATTGGCCTCCAAGATCTTGTAATTTAACACCGCTAGACTACTTTCTGTGGGGCTATGTGTGGTCATTGGTCTATGGGGATAAGCCACAAACGCTTGAACAATTGTAAGACAATATTCGCTGTGTTATTGCCGATACATGGACATAAATATTGGAAAAAGCCATCGAAAATTGGACGTCCAGATTGGACTACATTCGAGCCAGCCGTGGCGGTCATATGCCAGAAATCATATTCAAAACCTAATGCCACAAGATTATTTTTCGAATAAAAAAAAATTCTTGTCAATCGAATGATCCATATAAGTTCTATACTTATATGGATACAATTTAAAGTTCTATACTTCTAAAAAAACACATTTTATAATTTCTCATCTCAATTATTGCTGAAGAGTATAAGCATATATGTATAGAAAGAAATCCGACAATCTGAGTGGAGATGAAATGTTTTGGATCATAATATTAATTCTTAGTGGGTGCACCAAAGTATATATAAAATATCTATATAAAAAATATACTGGTACACCGCAGAATATGTTCATAATGAGCTAGTTTGCAAAGCTATTTCACTATTTCACGTTATCAAGTGTTTACTGCAGCACTTTCTATAAAACTGTTGATAACAAGTAAATAGTCTGAATTATTGGTAGATTGTATAAACAAATTTCGTGGATTTTATCACCAGATTGTGAGCTGTTTTTGTGTCACCCTTTGGGGATCCCCCAGACACCCAAATTTTATGGTAAAACCATCATAATTATTAGGTGATACTTGTTCTTGTACATAGTAATCAGAAATTTCACTACTATAATCTTATTTGTATAATCTTAATGGAAACTTGTGGGAACAGGGTCGGCTTGTACACAATCTGAGCTATATTATAAGGCATGATAATAGAATTTACAGATGAAATTATATTGTGCAATTGCATGGGAGTAACAATGAGCGATGATGGTGGAGAAGAATATGAAATACGAGAAAGGTATGGTAGAATCTTGAAATTGAAAACTATTTGATTATCGAAAACTAATCAAGAATTTTAGAGAAAAGAAGAATATAAAACTCGACCATAAAATCACTGATAATTAAGTGAATAACATGAAAACTAAATTCAAACCATAGACAGGCACCAAATATTTTCGAGAGGAAAGCTCTGTGGATATGGCAGTAAGAAAGGACGGGAAGTTTGAGCAAAGAGAAGAAATAAAAAAAATGAGCAGATTTTATAACGAACCTTCTATTATATTGTTATTGTAATTCTATGAATACTCAATTCTTCAATCATATAGCAAGAAATTTCCATGGGCTTCCCCCGCCAGTTTTCAAATGTAAACTGAAGGATTTTCTCACTGGTCTCTCCTCAAATACATTTCACGTTGTGTCATCTAAATATTCAAATATAGTCAACATTCATTCATATCCATAAATTACACTCATTGTTGAAACCTAACTTTCATTAATAGAAGTAATAACCTAATGGTAACTATCGATATATCACATACCTGATCTACATACATTCAGATCTTTATTGATTACTGTTATTCTTAAATTCATCAATCCGTTTCTCCTCGTTTCATATTTTGTGTTCAACATATTGTTTGAGGTGTTCCTCATAATAAATCAATTTACACACATATAGTGCATATACCGCCGCTTATTTTTCTTGTGTATTACTCTTAGTAATTCTAGTATTATTTATAGTAACGTAGAGATGATATAGGTGAACGATAGCGATTAAAATCTAGTTTATGGTATGAATTACAAGAGAATGAAATGTAGATTAACATTCCAACGCTTCTAACGTGATTAACCGGCCCTGTATCCATTCACTTCTTCGAAGTGATAACATGGATGATTCACAGTAACTTAATTAAAGTTTTAACTCGATGGTTCATTAGTTCAATGGAAACGTCAACAACATATATTCGACGAAGAGGAAGAACGTTTCGATATAAGTATGTTCGGTAACTGACAATCTTTCTGGAAGATTTGAGTTCGATTTATTTTGACGAATTTTCAAAACTACTGAATTCAGATAATTATCAAAATAATTATTCATTTCCTAAATGCAACTAAAGGACTACTGATTACATAAAATATATATTTATAAATATTTCTGTCCGTCCAATAAAACTGAAATGAAATGTATGTCTATTTTACCACAAGTTTTTCTTTATTTTTTTGAACTTACGAATTAAAGCAGGTTCTGAGCCGATCTTCGGCTTGTTGCCTTTATACATCACCGAAGAAATAATCAGTCAGACTCTCAAATCATAGACATCCATGCCTAGACGGACTCGAACCCGCATTCTACTCCTTCATAATCAGGCATTTTCTCAGCGCAGAGAGAACTTCTACTGAGGCTAGTGAATAATAATAATAATATACATTTATTAGCATACTTGCTACAAAATAATTACACATTCTTATATTTTCATAGCACTTTCACAAAAATCCTAATGCACCAATTAAAAATAATTTCTTTGAACAAAAGTAATACACTCTTATATCTCTAGGTGAACTATTAAACAAAATGAGACCTTTGTGAAACAAATCATTACACTCATAATTTGTCCTGACTGTATTTATGTAATAATCATTGGACTGTCTCGTCCCATAATTATGTTTTTCATTAATAAGTTCAAATTTCACTAACAGATTTTTGGCAACATATTGTGAATACCTAATTCTATATAAAAATGTTGAGAACAATACTTTGTCTGTCACTTAAAAAACCTCTAACATCCAACATAGAAACAACACTACTTCTTCTAGAACATCCTTATATTATTCGCATAGCCCAATTTAACGCTTCTGTAATTCATAAATTTGGGTTTTATTCAATAAAAATAATATTGTCCAGCAATAGTTGAAATGAGGATGCACCAGTGAGTAAGTATATTGTTCTTCTAGAATACCCAGATAGATTCTTGGTAATTCTACCAAAAAATCGAATTTCTTTTGACAACTTCTTACTTATATACTCCAAGTGATTAGAAAAAGTCAGGCCTTCATCGATCACTACACCGAAGTACTTAAATACCTCCACTTTCTCCAATACAATGTTCTCGAAGGCAACTGCAGGTGTACTACAAATATCAATATTTTTATTCTTTAAAATCATATATTTACATTTCTTTGAATTCAGATATAGGTTGTTATCCTGTAGAAAACCATTGATAAGCGTAAGCGTTCATAATTCTCACTGACCATGAAAACCATACCCTCTAGTATCATCCCCTCCAAGTGTATGAGAATATTATCAGCAAAAAAAGCTGTATTTCACATTTTATTTACATATTTATCATTGATCATAAGAAGAAATAGCAAGTGCCCCAACACAGTCCCCTGAGGTACTGCATATCTGGTTGTGGTTTTCGATGATCTGTATCCATTATACCTTGTTTCCTGTTTTCTATCCTTAAGGTATGATTGAAACCATTCAAGCAGCTTGCCTTTAATACCCATTTTATCCATTTTTCTTAACAACAGAATTCACCAAAATACATTTTCCTTTGGATATTGCGCTATTCCAATCCATTCGTACTGACTGCATGGCTGACTCACAGGAATTTCTGGCTCCAAAACCTGACTGCTCTCTAATTAAAATACCATCATCCTCACTATATTGAATTAATTGTTCATAAACAACCATTTCCATTAACTTTTCGTGTGATGGTAGCATGTTAATTGGACGAAACTCTTCACAATTTGTAGTATTTGGCACTTTTTCTATTGGGATTACTGTTGATGTTTTCCATGAAGATAGAAAAATTCGAGCTTCGAGACTGTTAATAATAACATACATGAACCAATTACCAATTACCTCGAATGCCAATTTCAATAATTTTGTATTTACCATCGACACTGCTTTCTTTATTCTTCATGGATTTCAAAATTTTTTTCCTTATAAAAAATGAGGATTTATAGAGAAGAAAAGTGTCTTCAAAATGTAAATGATTGAAATATTACTTGCTAATATTTCGAAAACGAAACAATATAAAAATGACTTAAATTTCCCAAAATAAAAACACACACACGTGAAACCAAAATAATGATTCGGAGAAATGACTCTATACTCTATTAAGGCTCATCCACGCAGCTTTGAAGTATGGGTGAATTTTCTCCATTTTCCATGGAGAGATTTTCACTTCATTTTTATCTTTTGTACCCTTGTCCAGTACCAATAAATTTGAGTGTGATCGAAGTCCATGTTCGTCTCTTTCTTATTCACTTCTTCTGACTCATATCAATTGAATGACTGAATTTGAACATATGGAATTTCTATCTGCTGACCACTCTTTATTATTTCTCGACTACTGATATGATAATGTCCATCTATAATCCTACTAATTCGAGTGCGACCATTCGGCTCGCGGATTCGATGAAAAAACCAAAATTTTTTTTATAATTCGGTGGATGTCATAGAACAATAGTTATTTTCATTCTGTATACTTAGTTCTGTAATTTCTACTATGTAATCTTGAAGAATCGAACGTATTTTCCCAATACACTGGCATCATCAGATTAGGTGATACATTGGGGTATTACCCTGGGGAAAAGAATGAATTTATACAGTTGTAATGGGTGAAATGAGAACCTGAGTTTTCTGATGAGCACAACAACATTCCAGTTTAAACGTTCATTGATCATAAAAGTAACCAGGAATCAAAATTGGTGGACAATACTACGAGGTTCCTCCAAGAGAAAGGTCGCTATGGTCAATATCTTTCCATCAGGCAAAGATCAGAGAGGCGTTCAGTTTACAGATCCTTAGTTGTAAGTCTTTTCAAAATTTCTCATTGTGCATGAGAGGATACATCAGATTTTTCTTCAGTTCTTGAAGCTGTAGAAAACTAGAATTGGATTCTTCTTTAATTTTTTGCATTGGAAGTATTTCAACTGTATAATTATTAAAATTTTCATTTTGATATATTCCTCAGAACATAATTATGATATTTTCGCTGATACAATGACATCTGATGATGTCATTGTATTAGCGGACAATTGTTACGTTTCAACAAAAGCCCAATACCAATTCGGACCAGACGTTAATCTGTAGGTCCACCGAATAAAAAAAAAGAGTTACTCATTAAATATCTGTTCACTCAGCTGAATTATGTACGCGTATGTTCTATATTGTCTACGCACACTACAGTTTTTTTTGGAATGATAATTTGATCCTTTAAATAGAAAAGGCCATATTCAGATCACTGAACTATATTGAATCTGAGAAAAAATCTCTAGTGAGAAATATCGTTTTCAAGGTAATGAGATGCATACATGAAATAAAGGAATCAATGAACTCTCAAAAGAATAACAAGTACCTTTGAAAATGAAATGCAAATCAATTACTCTAGGTGTACAATATTGAATTGTGAACGGTCAATAGTCTCATCAGTCCTTCAGTTACACAATGGATGCATTAATAAAAATGCACACTGAAAAGATTCGCACTCGTATACATCTCCATGGCAATTGAAATCGAATAAAAAGTTTTTGTTTTCCCTATTGTGTAGAAAACAATAATTTTTATATATCAAGATCATTCGTATCAATCACATTCGATAAGTCTTCATGCATTTCATTTTAAATGCAGTTCAGTGGCCGTAGGGCTGAATCATTGCGATGTTTATGTTTAATTTTTCGTTTGGAGATACAGTCATTTTCAGTTAATAGATTTGAAGACTTCCGATTGAAAATCATATAAAATCACATCACGTGATCTATATGATCACAATATATTAACGAAATGATCATTGAATTATTTCAATTATTTTCAGGGACAAACATCAGTCATATAATTAATATTGAGTCATAAAAAAAATCAACTCATGTAATTTTATCACAATATGTTTTTAAAACTCTTGTCATTGAACTGCTAGTATATGCATAAGGAATATATGTAGAATGATTTCAGACTATCGTGATAAATTTTATTCAGCTGAGATATGAAATATAATTTCGATTTGGGGAAACTGAACTGAAGATGATTTCAATTTTTTTAAGTCAATTTCAAGGCAGTAAAGCAATTAGTATTGAATACATGTGGATCAACATAATAAATCACCATAAATAATTCTTCAAAAAATGACAGTTGGAGAACATATAATTTCGAAACACTGACCTTTCAATTGACAACATTTTGATTATTTAATCTGTGAAGTCACACAATATCGTCATGAAGCAAGAAAATGAACACTAGAACATTCATTCGAAAAATTCAAATTAACCAAAAGAATGTTATAGTAGAGCTACATATGTCAACGTGTACGATGTGAATCCTCCATTATCCTTCAAGAGATAAATGTTAGAAAATATAAATATAAATATATATATATATATATATATATTTATATATATATATATATATATATATATATATATATATATATATATATATATATATATATATATATATATATAAATATATATATATATATATATATAAAATACATTCGAACAGCACAGAAATCTATTTCCAATGTGTAAGAATGGTCCCATGCCTAAATGCTCCAGATCACGCCCTGGCTGGAAAATGAAAGCTTATTCCTGAATTCAAGATTCAGGAATCATTCATACTAGTAAATACTGAGACTCTTAATCGAAATATTTTAAATGAAACATTCAGGGAGCCTTCTACACAAATGTTGTCTAGGAGGACGAACCTATCACTTCCGAGAGTGAATATTAATTGCGTTTTGAAAAAATCATCGATCTCGTTGAATGATAATTATCATAATAGGAAACAATTGTTCCATCATTATTATGAATTATATTAGTCCGTATTCAATCAATCAATCAAGAATGAATGACTTGAATGACTTTCAGAACGCCCACAGCTCCTATGTACGAATGAGGGGAAAACAATACTCTGGGAATATTCACGTGAGCTCCCTTTATCGAAGAAAAGACGTATAAACTCTCCCTAGCGTTCTAGATTCCTACTCATGACGCCATTAGTGCGAGTAGGTGAGGCTTCGTGGATATTTCATTTGAACACAACAGAAATCTGTCTGCAATGTGTAAGAAGCCCCACGTACTCGCACTAAAGTTGTCATGAGTAGGAATCTAGAACGCTAGGTAGAGTTTATGCTCTTTTATTCGATAAAGGGATCTCACGTGAATTTTCACATAAAGTTGTTTTCCTCTCCTTCAGACACAGGACCTGCGGGCATTTTGGAAGTCATCGATTAATTGGTTAAATACGTATAGTCATACACGTTCGAATCTAAACTAAAATCCAAGGTGCGGTGAATTAGATATATTTATCATTTTCAACGTTATGTGGAAATATTCCTTTCATTATTGCAAAATATTTGCGTAGAATTTCCTCATAAAATTTGTATCTGCCTTTGCGTTAACCGTATTTTCACTATTCTTCTGAATTGCGATCATCTCTGAAATTTTACTTTTTCTGGTATTACGTTCGTTTCTAAGAATTTTTTTTCATTAAAATCAAATTGATGTTGACACTCGGTTATAAAAAAAAGCAGACGGACGATTGCCAGTGGCTATAACAACAGCCTGTCCACCAAGTGGACGACCTTGGATATATGGTGGCTGTTGACCAGTGATAGGACGCGGGACACTATTAATACTAAATGAGAGGTAATAATAAAAACTTGTCTAAAAATTACTGACTGAACAATTCTTTATTCGACTAGTTTCGCCTTTTACAGCATTATCAAGAATGAATACATATTACAAAGACAACCTATAAATATTTTGCAAACCTGTTCGGACCACCTTGAATTACGTCATAGAGGTGGGGGTTTCCAAATTATCAGAGATTTAACAGCGGGGAATGGTTTAATTTGGAAACCCCCACCTCTATGACGTAATTCAAGGTGGTCCGAACAGGTTTTCAAAATATTTATAGGTTGTCTTTGTAATATGTATTCATTCTTGATAATGCTGTAAAAGGCGAAACTAGTCGAATAAAGAATTGTTCAGTCAGTGATTTTTAGACAAGTTTTTATTATTACCTCTCATTTAAATATGAACTATCACAGAGTAGATTCATCGTCCATTGAATTTACTATTAATACTATTGCGCATTGCCGCAGATTAATTTGGCGGACGTGTGGCAGCCCTGTATGCGTTTTGCATGAGCCGCCGCTGCTCCTTGGGTCCCTGGCCGCACTTGCGGCTGGGCTGGCCACCTTGGGCTTGTTCGGATCTGAGCAACTTGAGCAGCTCCATAAAATCTCTGCGGTGCTAATATAGTTGGCACAAAATTTCCACTAGAGGCCCCCGGCTGGATGAAAGGACCCATTTGATGCTGGCGCATATTGGCCATTCGTTGCATATATTGGAAAATGAGATGAGCCTTTCTATTCTACATTATCTGGGCAAGAGGCACATATAGTGGTTTTGATCCGACAATCCTACCACTCATTTCAGTGAGTGCTTTAGAGGCTTCTTCAGGTGAGGAAAAGCAGACAAATCCAAATCCTACACTTCTGCCTTCTTCCATCATTACCTGAGCAGATGTAATGGTGCCAAAAGGGGAGAATTCTTTCCGCAGGCGTTCGTCATCAATGGTATCATCAAAATGCTTGACATAAAGGTTCACACCTTGATAGCTATTCAATCATTCGATTTTCAAGGCCTCGAACCGTCTTTTCAACTCTTGCTGCCTTTCAGCTTTCTTCTTTCCACATATAGAACTTTACCTTCAACTAGTTCTTTTCCATTTAATCTTCCACAGCAGCTTCAGCAGCCTCTGGTTTCTCAAAAGCGACAACACCAAAACCTTTGGACTTTCCATCATCTTAACTCATTATTTTATAGCTTGTTTCAGGCCCGAATTGTTCAAACATTTGACGTTATATGGTTAGTTAATGTTGTTTTATTTTTTATCGTATTTATGGGTGTCGAGTCTAGACTTAAGACATTGGCTGATTTGTCCTTTGTACACTTTATCGCATTTGGAACTTTCGCCCCAAAAGGTATATTCCAAATTTCGTTCCAAATTTGGTATTTCGTAGATAATGTGGCTGTTCTTTTTTTTTAGGTATTTTTCTTTTAGTTTGCTGGATATTTGTTCATCTAGATTGATCCATTGTGATATACTGCTACATCATATTTTTTCAAGGTATTGTCAATATTTTCAGAGAATCCCGGTATATATGGAATGGTAACATAATTTCTAAAATTGTTTCGAGACAAAATTTCTAAAAAGAAAACAATTGTTTTCTTTCATGATAGCTGAAGTTTTTGTTGTAAAATTCATGTATACTTTTTTTGAAAATACTATCTACTAAATGTAGACGATATTTGTTTTCTTGTAATGCCTTTTTGCTTTATTAATTGCTTATTCTCTGTATTCGGGGTCAGACAATTTTATTGCATGGCACGCTAGTCCTATAATAACGGTACTTTTTTGTATCATGTTGGGAATAATAATTTAGTTATGAGACACACCACGTTGCTCTTGTGTTCCGAGTTGTTCTTATTGTCCTTTTTTATGATGAAGCGTCAGGTCAAGAAAATTGATTCTACCCTTCTCCTCTAATTCTCGAGTGAAACTAATTTCTAGATGGTAGGAATTACATTTTGTAAGTACATAATCGCATTTCTCATGTGTTGCTGTTCTTATGCAATCATCAAGATATCTATAAAAAAATGTTGGTTCAATCTCTTTATCACAGTGTCCTCAAGGTCTTCCAGAACCAATGGAGCAGCTACACTGGAGACCGATGGTCCCATAGCGCAGCCGTCAACCTGTTTATAATATTTATTTTCGTAAATAAAGTAACTCAAATTCAGAATGATAGTGAAAATACAGTTAACGCAAAAGGCAGATGAAGAAATTCTACGCAAACATTTTGTCATAATAAAAGGAATATTTCCACATAAGTTAAGTTCACCTGCTGCATACCGACAATTCGGTACGGTTTTACAAGAAATAAATCGTGTGTTGAAAATTAAAAATGTATCTAATTTACCGCAACTTGGATTAAAATTAAGATGGGAACGTGTATCCGTCCTTCTTAATTTCGTATTTTCGTGAATGAATATAATTTTAAAGGAATTTGCCACTCTTGGTACAGGGAAGGGTAATTTATTTTTGTTTCTCGAATTTATTATACCCTTTTAAAATGTGTTTTCATTGAAATTTTATCTATATATATATATATATATATATATATATATATATATATATATATATATATATAATAATTAGTTATAAAAATATTACTTCTACCAAACTTTGTTGGAAGTCACTGTTCAGAAATCTAGAAAATTCAATTTGCCATTCGCTTTAAGCTCGATAATGTTTCAATTTGAAATCAAATGCTCACGTACCTATATTCGAACTGTATTCGCAACAATCCACAAAAACTTATCAATGTAAATATGTGTTGATATCGGTCTATAGAGATTGAAGTTACAGTATCCACATCGTTCTGCATTAGATAATATAAATAAGTACATTGATTTAAATTTGTTGTATTATTTCCTTCGTCGGGACAAACAATAACAGAAAATATGTATAAGTTGACAGTACTTGTTTGTTTTGCAAGTTTTGCATTTTTCGCAAATGTAAGTGCTCATAGTTATCATCTAGGCGGGTGTCCTGATGTAGAACCCCAGAGAAATTTCGACATGAAAAGGGTGAGAATTCTTATCAATTATGTCTATAATTTACATCATTATAGTACATCGATGTATATATATATATATATATATATATATATATATATATATATATATATATATATATATATATATATATATATATCATTAATTATTGAATTAAATTAAACTCTTGGCTTGATGTTTCACGAAATTTAATATTTGAGAATGTTTCATCAAGAGTTAAGCGAGAATTCAATCTCAGTCATATCATTAATTAATTACGACAGTTACACTAAAAACTAATATCAATTTGTTAATGCTATAGCGTGAACAATATTTCTTATCAGCCCATCTTTAGATAACACAAACAAACTGGAAGGTTTACACACTCAAGATCATGCCAAGTAGTATATTTGTCCGTGCGAAAAACATGATGTGCTCAAATCTTTTTTTTTGCCATTTCCAACAACAGTTTCGATATAAATGAAAAAAATTTATGGATTTCCTAATATATGTATAGGTAATAATAATTTATAATTACAATACAATAACCGCTGTTGCTGTGACCTAGTGACAATTATTGAGTACTTTTGATGTTGTGTAAATTATTTAGTTAACTGAATATAGTGCGAACTATAATAAAAATTAAAAATAATAAATTAAAATTGATAAATTTATTAGTTATCGATAAAAATTGGAAAGAATAATTATAGTCCAGCAAATTAATAATAAATTTACTCGAGAACATAGTTAATATGAGAGTTAAAATGAAATAGTAAAATGATAATTGTAAATGTTACTACTACGCTTGATGCATTAACAGTACCAATGGCCGAAAACTGTGGAGGGAGTAGGAGAAGGCTTATTGTGTGAGAGACACAGGAGACCGTCTTCGGTCTCATCTCTACTGCGTGCTGTTAACTGGGAAGTGACACCGGTAAAGTCTGGCAAAAGAGTGTTGATCCAGAAAAAACGCGGAAAGTCTTAAAAATCTAGCAACGGTAACACTCAGTATAGTAATAATTGAAATATTCATTTCAATTAAATGTTCAATAACTTGCCAAGTGATAATTGATCAGTTATCGAGCAGTATGAAAAATGATTGAATTACTAAAACAACTATTGAAAAATGGGGGTTGGGGTTACAAATGTGAAGGATACAGTGTTCTGTCAACACTGTCTCGTTTTTTCTGTTTATGGAGTAGTATAAATCGAAAATTTAACTTTAAAAGTTTAACCCACATAATAGATTCATCATTAATTTCAAAACGTTTACGTTAAACATTGAAGGGTAATCCATATGAATTCAGTAATTAATAAAACCTGTGAGATAAGAGACAATATTAATTCAAACATCGCGATACAAAATATGAACACTTTTTCAGATGTTGGGCATATGGTACGCCGTTGAGAAGACTGGTACTGCAAGTTCCTGCGTTGTGTACAACTTCACAAAAACAGATGAGCCATACGAATATGACCTGATACAAACAAGTCAACATTTTATACTGAAATATACACCGCTGAAACATAATTACAAATATACTGGACGACTGACAGTTCCGGATACAAGTACTCCATCGAAAATGTCAGTGAAATTCCCTTTGAGTAAGTATTATTGAATTGTCATGGAATGTTACCTACAATAGATTCGTGCACTTTGGTGTGTTATAGAATTATACAGAAAAAATCATTCCAACTTTTGGGAGATTAACAACACTGTTGGTAGCCTTGGTTGGTAACATAGTACTGAAACCTTGAACTTTGAAACCAGTGTTTTTCTTTCTTATTAGTTGAATTGTGTTCGAGTTGTTTCCAAACAAAGAAATGATAAGTCAAAATTATTATTACGCAAGGCATCTCAATAAGAAGACTTTAGATTTAGGAAGCATGACCTGTTACTTGGCAAGCTAATCATCGTGGAAATGAGAAGATTCTTGTACGGGGGAAACAGACTTGGTTTAACGCAGTATTTTCGCAAACCCTGCAGCCTTCTCCATATTGTCGAGGAATAATTGTTCAGAAATGAGACCGGAGATTCATAACTAGGAAATTGAGATTTTTTTGCAAACTGAATGTTTTTGTATTCTGTGTAAGAGATATGAGTCTGTTTTACAATTTTAGGGACTCCATAAAAAATCCAGCAGTCTGCACGAGCAGATTAGTAGAACTACGTTTAACGCCTATAATGAAAATAAAACTTTCTGCCGAGGCAGAAATATGAGGTTGCTTTTGTAAACTCATCATTGGTTTTTGTCTTTACGATTTTGAACAAACACTGTGCCAACGAAATTTACACTGCACCCCTTTCATTACAATGAAACTGGCGAAACCAAAATCGACGATTATTTCAATAAATGGTCAAGTTATGTATAATTTTTGCTCCGATGCAATATGGAAAGCAATAGCATTCGATGACTTACTTGCTCCTTAGTAAGAAATGAGTTGTCTAGACGATTTTATTATTAAGTTATTTTCTATCGTACTTTATTCTATTCCGTCTAATTTAGATCTCACATAAGACATAAATCCTATATCGAAGAGTATATTTCAAAAAAGTGGAAAGGAAACGCTATAACGACCACAAGGACATTTTTCTATATTTCTATACTCCAACTTCACAAAATTTGTGACTTCAGAGAACTAGTTTCGAATAAGTTTCATATTTTTACTTTCAGATCTTGGCTCTTCTAACTGGACTGTGGTAACTACGGACTACTCAACATATGCTTTGATTTTTACTTGTCAAAAATTGACCTTCGCTAACAGACAGTCAGCTACAATTCTATCTAGAGATAAAACTTTGGACAAAGACGTCATTGTTAAGGTATGTTAATGAAATATCTCTACTTCTTCAACCACTTGAGCTGTTTTGAATCGGCGTTAAATTGTAGGTCGAACTTTTAGACAAGCACAGCTTTTGAAAGGATAACTAGTATTCATAATGAAGGATTATTATTCATAAATTCAATGGACGATGAATCTACTCTGTGATAGTTCATAATTAAATGAGAGGTAATAATAAAAACTTGTCTAAAAATCACTGACTGAACAATTCTTTATTCGACTAGTTTCGCCTTTTACAGCATTATCAAGAATGCACATACAGCAATTATATGCAGCATTATCAGAATACAGCATTATCATTCTTGATAATGCTGTAAAAGGCGAAACTAGTCGAATAAAGAATTGTTCAGTTTTTATTATTACCTCTCATTTGATTATTATTCATTTTTTATTTCGCGCACATGATTCAAAGTCAAGCAGTGTACTGAATGTACATTTTCTGACTATGCTTAACGTACATTTTTAATATTACGTAGACGTAATTTCCTAATCGATACTAGAAAATACATCAAAGTCACCAATGAATTATTAAGTGATTACATTATCCACTAATCCTAAGATTGTGTTGAGGTTGTTTGTGTGGATTCCCTACATATTTAACGAATATTCTATTCCTAAGAATAGGTTTCAATGTTATCTATATTATTAATTTGTTTTTCAGTTGAGAGGTATACTGTCAGAAAATGAAATTGACCCCCATGACCTTTCTATTATCAGTCAAAGCAATTGCCCAAAGCCAAACAGTGAAACGAATGTTATCAACATCGATGACGAGACTCTTTCTGCGAAAACCGCTGGAAATGTTATTAGAGGAACAGGAGACGCTATTGCCAGTGGCGCCGAATTTGCAGTAGAAGGGGTAGGCACACTAGTTGATAAAGTACGTAACAGCGACAAACCTGAGAAATGATTTGCAGAAGTGTTAACGTGATATAATGTAATTATTTATCGAATGTATAGTTTTTATTAAATTACAATTTTTGTAAGCTTTTCTTCTACTCATTCAGTTGTTATTAACGGTTCAGTGGATATAAAATAATAATAATAAGTTCTTTATTCTCAACAGGTATACCCAATTACAGAAAATAATAACATTATGTTGAATGATAACTAAGTAATTGAAATGAAAGATATATAACAAAAAGCTATATCTAATCTGAAAAAACTGAAATAGTAACTAATGTCACACTAATTGGCAGCCCTATTGAATGTAGACTCCGTAAACCAAAAGGCGGATTGTATTAGCGAGTTGGTCCTTGAAGTCTCTAGGTGGAATAATTCTGTAGTACGAGAATTTTGCCTAGGAACACGGAATTTCAAAACGGACAAGAGGGGAGGACAATCAATTTTTTGCGAAAATTTGAGTGATGAAGTTTCTCTCCTGCTTTTTTTTTCTGCTGAGCAATGGAATTAAACTGAATCGACTCAATAATTATTATAATTATGATTAATGTTTGACTCTTCTCTGTGGATAAACTTCATCCTCCCTCCAAACCAGGATATACAATTTTATGGTCAGTAGTGGTTGTTCAGTAGACACGAGCCGACCATTAATCATTTGATCTTTATAGTTGAACTTTATTTGTGTTCAAAAAGTCAAATTGGGTTTTTTGTAAAATTCAAAACCTGTATATTACCGTTCTTCGACATGCATTTATGCTTTCATGCAAATTGTATTTCTATATCAAATAAAATTGAATTAAACTCCTGGCTTAATGTTTCACGATTATATTTAACAACATGTTGAAAAATTCATGTTGTTAAATATAATCCTGAAACATTGAGCCGAGAGTTTAATTTAATTCAATATTTATTTATGTATCATCAAGAGTTGAGCGTGAATTCAATCTCAGTGAAATTGTATTTCATAAATCATAAATAAATATAAATCGGAAAACAATTTCAAAATTTCACTACTTTTTTCCCATTGATATTCAATTAGCCAAAAGAGAATATAATAATTAAAGTTATTGGACATAATCAACCTACCGTTTGACCATAGAGTAAGTGTTAATATGTGTGTTTATCTCCATCCAAAAGTGCAAATAGGCCATATTAAAAAATACAATTCATTCAGAAAGCACTTGGAGCAATGAAAAAATTAAATTAGTCATATTGAAAATATTACTTTGCTGGATGAATCATCATTGAATTTATGGAAATTTGTAATCGAAATCAAATATGAAGCGGTTGGGTGACTGAGAACTCTCATCTGAGCCATAGCTGAGATTTTTTTCAGTCGAAAAGCCGAAGTATTCGAATAGTAGCATGAATAGAAGCCACAAATGGTCCATTTGATCTTCGTGAGTTTAAATTGAATTTGAATCAGTCTCTTGGCTCAATGCTTCACAAATATACTGAATAATAATATTATAACTTTGAGAAGACATATTTTGAGCGGTCAGCTCATTATCAAGACTGACAACAAGAACGAAACCACTCGAAACATGTCGACTCAAAGTTGTAGTATTATTATTCGACATATTTGTGAAACATTAAGCCAACAGTTTGATTCCAATTTTATTAAAACATGCTTCACCATGAGGTAAGCGAGAATTCAATCTCAGTTATTCTTCGTGAGTTTGTCATTTTTTTCAATTTTTATCCAGTTCGTACATTTGAAACTGGATCTACGCCGAATAGAGCCAAAAACCTTAAGACACATGTAAACGCCTAATTCATAGCGCAGACAAATACTATGATATTCTATTTCTGTTTTGAATTCTACCTTTTTAAAAAAGGTGGAATTCAAAGGTGTAAAACATTTCAAAAATATCTTAATTGTCCGGAAATTCCGTAAGGCACAATATCGCCGCACTGGCGATAAATAAGTCTTCAAATCTCAAAATGTTCATGCAGAATGTGGTTCGTTCTATTTTCATCAAGTTCGTACTTCTAAAACTTGATCTACGCAGTTCTGAAGATAGCCAACAAGCTTGAAACGCAAGTAAACGGTTAATTCATAGTGCAGGGATATACCGTGATTTCTGCTATATATATATATAGATATATATATATATATATATATATATATATATATATATATATATATATATATATATATATATATATATATATCAGAAATTCACTACAAGAAAAAGGAATCTGTAGTTCCTGTGATATATTATCGTACTTGCAGATAATACTACTCATAGATATTCGCTATCAAAGTACACTATAACTTTCTTTCGATAATTTTTACCGAATTATTCTAAAGAATATTATAGCAGAGCTGGCTCTACTATAATATTCTATATTTAAATGTTATTCTATAACATTTAAAAATTTTGAAGAATCTTGAAATCGATGTCTACATTTATTGAAAATGTGAGACAGTATACTGTTTCTTACTCAAAGGTACTCATCAGTCACGCCACAATCAACGAATGAAAGGTAGAGTTCAATCCTCACATACCCTCTAGTCGATTTCAAGACAGAAATATAGAGTAAGTCGTATGCCTATACATAATTGCATGGGTTAATGTACATCTCAAATCTTAGAATCAATGAAAAGCACATGAAGACATACATCTACATTGAAATGTTTCACACGTCCTTATCAATCAAAATACTACATTTCCCAAGTCTAAATTTTTGGGACAATTTCATCTAATTTGATGAAGTAATGCGCCATCTAGTTTTTAGTTTTCATTTCTCAAAACATGTCAGAAATTCAATACAAGAAAAAGAAATCCCGTGTAATTCCCGTGTTATATTATATTATCGCACTTGTAGATAATACTACTTATAGATATTCGATATCAAAGTACATTATAACTTTCTTTCGATAATTTTTGCGAAATATTCTGAAGAATTTTATAGCAGAGCTGGCTATGTGAAACATGAACAATGCGATGTCTCCATTATCCTTCTAGGGATCAATGTTGTAGAATCTTGAAATCCTCCCAAAAATCTAGCCTTGTAAAATGTAGTATCTTGATTGATAAGGACGAGTGAAACTTTCAATTTAGATATCTTCATGTGCTTTCCATGGATTCTAAGATTTGAGATGTACACTAATCTATGCATTATATAGGCATACGACTTACTCTATATGTCTGTCTCAAAATCGACTAGAGGGTATTTGAGGATTGAAATTTTTTCCTTTCATTCGTTGGACGTGGCGTGACTGATGAGTACCTTGCAGTAGGAAACATCATACTGTCTCACGTTTTTAATAAATGTAGGCACCGATTTCAAGATTCTTTAACATTTTTCCCATGAAGGATAATGGAGATTCTATTATTCTCTAACATTGATCCCTAGAAGGACAATGGAGACATCGCATTGGTCATGTTTCACATAGCCAGCTCTGCTATAATATTCTTTAGAATTATTCGTCAAAAATCATCGAAAAATACTTTGATAGCGAATATATATATATATATATATATATATATATATATATATATATATATATATATATATATATATATATATATATATATATATATATATATATATATATATATATATATATATATATATATATATATATATATATATATATATATATATATATATATATATATATGTGTGTGTGTGTGTGTGTGTGTGTGTGTGTGTAATTATATATAACATATAAACAGGTATATGTTACGTTAACACGAAAACCAGATCTATTATGTTATTCAATATAATATGATCGGAAAAATATCGAAAACTTTTGTTGAAATTGACCTTCTGGAATAAAATAGATAATTTTTTCAATATGATGTAGCAACTGTTGAAAAATGGTTAGGAGCATAAACATACTCTTTTTTCGTAGAAATCGAATATTGTTCGTGAAATTTATCTGAATGTCCTGAATTGAAGATGCTTTTCAACAGGAAAATCATTCAGAATTTGTTTCTCTGTCTCAAATTTTTTCAACCATCTAAAAACACCATGTTGTTTCAATGAGTTGTTTCAATTATTATACCACTGAGTTTCCAGAGATTTGAATAATGCAAGTGATAACGTCATTCTAATAATATTGAAAATATATACACAATAGAAATTTTTATTGGTATAGATATATTCATCGACCATATCCTTTCATTTTTCTCCAATGGGACGGATTATTCACGTGACATTTCGTATTCAACTGAAATTCCTGAAACAATAATAACAATATATTAGTTGACAATTTTCTCTGTTACAGGTTGTGAATGGTAACAGTTGTTTTTCTGAAGAATTTGTTGCTACAAACATTTTTGTGAAATTGGTTCATAGGTCTCAATAAAAAATCGAATAATTGCCGGGAAAACTCTGAAAACAGCACTTTTCTATTTCCCATACAAACGTTTCTAAATAAAATGTGGAGTTAATATGAACTTTATCGGACTGAACGGATTTATCTTATCTTAGTCTTGAAATGTTCGTGGAGTTCCAGGGAAGGTTTAAAAGGCGAGAAAAAATCGAATAATTGCCGGAAAACTCTAAAAACAGCACTTTTCTATTTCCCATACAAACGTTTCTAAATAAAATGTGGAGTCAATTTGAACTTTACTACTATCCGATAAAGTTCATATTAAATTATTCGCGTGCGCTTTGGAGGATTTGATGTCGCGTTCCGAAACTAAACAGCGAACGTGACAGAATCGGATAGTCACAAAATGTAATAAATCATCAGTAGTACTGATTTTTAATTAATTTTCAAATTTGCATAACTTTATTTTAGCTAACTTCAGTTGTTACCGTATCAGACAATTTTTTTAAGTTTGATAAATCCTTAAGTTTGGTCACAACTTGAGTTTCAGAACGCAACCATAATATTTGACAACCACGGAGCTAACCTCAAAACACGGAAAAAAGTTTTCCTATTAACAAAATTGTGTTACTATCATGGTTGCGATATTTTATGAGTACATCTATGTTTGTAAGTGACGATTACCGCTACGTGCGCGAGAATTTTTTTGCTTTTGTGATGCTTTCTGGTAGTGACATTCCAAGTAGTGTGCTCTTTTTTGTTGATATTTTGGTGATAGTGACACTTTACTGTTAAGTGAAAGCGAATTTTCTTCACTTCAATTTACTATATTACGTTACGATGCCAAGGAGAAGACGACCTGACTTAGTTCGTCGCAGTCAGTCAAATGTACGAAGAGCTACCTCACGTGTTAACCGCACTGATGACCAGAGAGAGACAGATCAAGAAAATAGTCGTATTGCTATGTCAGAATTGCGTTCTTTAGTGAGTGGTAATGAAGTAAATAGGCTCAGATGCACATCAATTACAACAACAGCAAGCACGACATAATGAAATTGAGCGAATCCGCAGACGCAGTGCTTCTGTGATTCTTGAACGAGCTGCATTCCACTATGATCCGGCAATTGATTATTGTGCCGACAAATCGGTAACAATTCACCTCGGAATTAAATATGTGTCCGCCGTCGTTCAGAAATCAAATTGAGAGAATAGTTTAAAATGAATAACCAGTTAGAATTTTTATATCTTTGTTCCTACATATTTATTCTAAGGGGGTAAAAAATTAACTAAATTTTAGCTAACTACATTTGTTTAATATCTATCAGATTATTTTCATATATATTGATAAATCCTAAGGTTGTTCACAAATTTAAATTCTGAAAGCTACCATAATATTTGACATTTGACAACCAACTAATGTATCGATCTATCCTCTATGACATAGAGTCTATGTCGATCGATACCTCATACAAAGAGTGCATCCTTCTATATTCGTGAGTGGCGATTACCGCTACGTGAGAACTTTCTTTACTACATTATAAAAATAAGTGGAATTGAACGAATACGCTAAATAACTAAGGAATGAGAATATTATGCGACTTCAAAGTTACGCTTGCTAAAATAAATTTTTTACGCTCGGCACTCCATCATGTGACGTCATTTGACCTAGACCTAGGCGATGCAGCACGTATGCCTTGTTATGTGTTTGCGCACACCGTTCAATTCGCATTGTATTATCCGATAGCAGAAGTTGTAAAAAAGGCTACAGATATTGTATTTTTCCTAGGTGCGAAAGCATATGAGTTGAAAATAGGGAAAAAGGGTGTAATCTGATTGGCGTTAGTGTGATTTAATTATCCGTAAGAGCACTAAATGTTTGTGTAGTGAGGATCATTGTGATATAAGTTTATATTGATAATACTTGCGTTTTCCAGATTGATATATCTTTTGAGTCCTGAGTAGGTTCGAAATAACTTGTTGAGTGAAAATTACTATATATTATGGCAATGTACTGTATGAATGAAATTCTTTCACAGGTTGGAAATGACACAGAATATTCAGTCAAACATCGACTGGGGAAACATTGTACTTCAAACCGAACATATGTCCTCATGAATCTGACTGTCAGAAGACGTAAAACCTCAATAAGAACAAAGAGCATATCGAAAAAACGTCGAATTAAATTTTATTAAAATATATCCACAAAAGAAGTACCGTCGTCTCCTAGTCAATTAACTTCGTTTCAATCTTCTGAAATACTGGAGTGTGATGAAATGGAGTTGAATGATTGTGTCACTATGCTTTTTTGTTGGAACAAGCCTTCTTTCATTATAGTGAAATAAAAACTATAATCACATAAATAAAACAGAAACGAACTAGGTGGATAAACACTGCGTTCCTTTGATTCTGAAACTAATACTTCAATGATTCAGGCTGGGGTGATATCGAATAGGCCAAATGACACAACTAGCGAATCAGACTTTCCGTAAAATTCAAGAATATATTTTCAAGTAATTTTTTGATTGATTTGAAAAATTGTTTCGTTGATTGATTAGTTTCGTTTTATATTTCTATACCATTACGTTGATATTAATATCATGAAACCACTCGATCTTAGTGTACTATAATTTCATCGTATTGAAATGATTACTGGTTGGACAGAAATGAACATTCAATATATTTTTCACGTGCTTTCAGAAATATTCCAGGTTTCGGATAACATGTGTGAACATGAATATCAGAACGGGCATGAAACGTGTTCATTTTTGTAATCATTTAATATTTAATAGTGTTGGTGTTTACTTGATATAAATCCATTATAATTGAATATAAACTTAAATTCAAACACTTGAACTTATGATTTACACTTTATTGACTACATAGCATGACGCGTTTCAACGTTTCAAACGCCTTCTTCAGATGCTAACAGAATGATGGAAACATTATTCTCATGAAATCATTAAAACATTATTAACCTTTTTTATTCAGTAAACATTATTCAGTAAACATTATTAACATTATTCTGTTAGCATCTGAAGAAGACGTTTGTAACGACGAAACGCGTCATGCTATGTAGTGAATGAAGTGTAAATCATAAGTTCAAGTGTAAGTTTATATTCAATTATTTAATACATTGAGATAGCATGTGAAAAGGTTTTTATTTGTCTCAAACTTCATTTTCGATTTCACTCTTCATTGGAATTTGATTATAGTAAGAATACTGACAACATCGCAACCATAAAATAAATGAGTATTAAGTCGCATTTGATGATAACAAAATTCCAAAATTTATTAAATGCCATGTAGATAGTGTCATTCTTTTTATGATTCACATGATATTTTTTAATGAAATCATCGAATCACATCATATAATTTTGATGCAGTCAACATATATTCGAAGAACGGTCAAATTTTGTGCTTCTCTTTACAGTTCTCACGATAAAAACATTATGAGATCGAAAAGGAATTGAGGCCATAATGATCACTGCCATCAACCCGATAACGTCGAAAACACCCCAACAATCGAGCACAGAACTCGATTCCTTCGCTATTGGACATCTTCGTTAAAAGTGAGAATTCTCATTCAAAGTGATTCAAGTATCCACAGCTTGATATTCGTACAGATAATCCTGGAAAATTCATCAATCAATAATTCAGAAGAAAAACGGCTTCACTTTCCAGTTTTTCAGTTTAGGATCAGTTGATGCTCAAAATTTTCAGAAGTGTTTTTTCCCAATTATTTTGTCGTAATTGCTCACAGGTTTTCATTCATAAAATGAGATGCAGTGTACAAAAATCGGTAATCAAATTGTTAGCATTTGATAGTGTTGGCGTTTACTTGATGTAAATCCATTATAATTGAATATAAACTTAAATTCAAACACTTGAAGTTATGATTTACACTTTATTTCACCAATTCGAATTATTATTCTGTAAGCATCTGAAGAAGTCGTTTGTAACGACGAAACGCGTCATGCTATGTAGTCAATAAAGTGTAAATCAAGTTCAAATGTTTGAATTTAAGTTTAAATTCAAATTGTGAGCTATGGTGAAGACGTAGGAACTATGAAATTATTCCGTTACACTTATGTATCCTCCGCTGAATTTATTCATTGAATATTTGTATGGTCATTAATCGATTCGGCCGATAATTGATGAAAATCTAAATACATAATTAAAATAAAAGTAAGTAGTTTTCTGATTTTCACTATAATTAAGTCAAAACGTGTCAATATTGTTTCGCCAACACAGTGACTTCATCAGATGTAGATGATAAACTGAGCTAATACATTATGGACTGCTTGCATGTATACTGAAATGTGTGACAATGACCATAGACCACTTTTCTCTTGAATTAATGGAATGGCCATAGAACGTATTTCTTCTGAACTGTGGGGAATGACCATAGAATACTTTTCTTCGATTGCTTTTTATTGAGATAAATTTAATAAAGAAGAATCATTGACCGAAAGTTGAATCATTCAATCAACTATTCGATTTCTTCCTCTTATCAAATTCCATGGCTTCTAACAGGGTTAATTCATAACCTTTTTTTTCCGTATGCAATATTTTGAAGTTGGTGTTGAAGACATGGTTCTCTTCTCTAAGATGTATTACATACGTCATATTGGTTTTATCTCTTTCAAAGCATCTTTAGTGTTCAGATATTTTGAGAAGCTCAAAACCAATAAAGAGAGATATAATCAATTCGACGTATAAAACACATCTTAGCGAAGAGAACCGCGTCTTTATCAACAACTTCAAGATATTACATACCGAACGAAAAGGTTATAAACTAACACTGTTGGAAGCCATCGAAATTGATAAAAGAAAGAAATAGAATAATTTATCGAATGATCAGCTTTCAATCAATAATTCTTCTTCATTCAATTTATTCCAGCAAAAAGCAATCGAAGAAAAGTATTCTATGGTAATTCTCCACAATGCAGAAGAAATTGGTTCTATGGTCATTCCCCTACTTCAGAAGAAATATGTTCAATGTCATTGCCACACACTTCAGGATAATTTCTGGCAGTCCATAATGTATTAGCTCAGTTTATCTTCTACATCTGATGAAGCCATTGTGTTGGCGAAACAATATTGTTATATTTTAACTTAATTATAGTGAAAATCAGAATACTACGGAGTATTATTGAAATTGTGATTTGCATGGTCATTTTTAGTATGTAAGAATATATAATCCATGTGAAAACCACAAAATGAGTATATAAAATTGAATATTCTATTTTACAGGTCTCATTGTAAGTCTTTCATAATGAGATGCGATTCGAATTTTCTAGTTGCAAAAGTAATAAAACCTGATAGAGCTCATGTATTGTGTCTTTATGGTAGTTAATTTTTTTCAATATGAAGTTTTCGATGGAAAACGAATGGAAGAAATATAGTAATTCGTTCGACTCATGCGAGATATGCAATTTTGTTCATTACTACTTACTCGGGCATCCTCCAAACACAAATGTAGAGGTTTAACGTCAGAACACGTTCGAACTATTGTGTACTCTTGCAAACAAGGAACAGCGAAAGATTTTCCTTTATCTGATAAATGTGCCCACTGATCCATGATTTCGTCCATTTTTTCCATATTAATTCTTCGGTTAATATCAATTGCTCCTTTTCTTTCGAAGGCGCATTTCATGAAACACAGTACTTTTTCGGATATATCACCCATAATCGAATCCGACATTTCTTTCATAGTGATATTATGTTCTTTCATGCACTCGTCCCTCTCATCTGCCTGAATAAAAAATTATTATGATTAATCAATCGATATTTCGCGGCAGGAAAAGCTGCAAAATGAATAGAAAGGGATAAACTGAATATCGAACAAACAGATAAACAATTCGGAATGGGTAGAAATAACAAGAAACGATTATGACTGTGGTTCATACAAAAAATAAAGAAATTAAGTACTTTGTTGATACTGAAAATATTAATAATGGAATATAGAATATATATGTGACATTTATTATTAGAAATATATTCATTATAAGAAAGCTTTGACGTATGAAAAATAGTTAGGGAAGTTATTAATGATGAGATTGCAAGAATGATAAAATTATTATTTCAGATTATTTGCAGATTATTTTTGTATGTTATCAATGACAGTCTTCTTGAGGAATTTTTTCATTTTCATGAAAAATTTCAACGATAATGCAATTGTAGAAGGTCCCAAATCCTTTACCTTATGAGTAGGTTAATTATGTATAAGTACTGTGCTCTCATCATATGGAAAATTGCTTGAATTTTTTTTATTTTTCAAATGATTCATTATATTGGGCATAATGCTATTTTAATACGGAAAAAGTCGGATATCAGAGCCAAAAATTCATGTGAGTTGGTTCGGCAATCAGGATTTGAAAGGTGCTATATCCAACGGAAAATATTTCGTGCTAATGTTTCTTGATGTGTAGCTTCTTACACGCTTCAGTGAGTTGTTAAAGATAAAACAGGTAGAAGGCGCAAAGTGCTTTGTAGGTTCTAAACATATTTCGAAAACATAAGTAATATACAAACATTTGGAATTCTTCACCACCATGAAAATAGTTGGAGTTCCTCAAGGAAGTATCTTTGATCCGATGCTTTTTTTCTTATGTCAAATTCGCATTTCTGCCAATGGTACCCTTATATACTCGAAAGCATATTCGTATGTTTCTTCTGCCATAAGTTTTCTCTTCAGATTTTTGTCATATTACTCATTTGTTATTTTTAATGTTGTGAGTCTACTCATATATTTCCTCTTGTGTACTTTTCATTTATGAGCTCCATTTTAGTCGTAGATTATACAATCCTGCTTATTTCCCTCTCACGTTCGTCTTTGTATATTTTATATTTATCATCAAATTCAGAAATCTCCGGAAATATCCGTTTTGTTTTAGTTTCTCCCTAATAAGATTCAATTCATTCCAAAAATTATCTTTTTTTATACTTTTGTCATCATCATAAACTCGATATGTAATCATTGTATGAATTCATCTGATCTTTTTTTTTCATTCTTGTTGGAATCAACATATCCTAATATGCCCTCACATTTCTTCTGTTTTCGAAAGATGAATGTCATGAAGGATAATTCATCTAATTTTTCTTTCCATCAATAATTGATATAAAGCTTCAAATATGAGTACTGTCATTTTTTCTATTTGTAGCATTATTTTTCATTGTTTTGTTGACAGTTTCATCATTTCTATTCGAATCCAGGGATTTCTTGAGTGAGTGTCTCGGTCAGAGATCTTCTACCTCAATCATGTATACATTACAACTAGATACTCAACTTCATTCCAAGCAAATAATGCTGCATCAATTTATATTGCCCTATGAATCACTCCTACTCGTTTGCCATTTCTCTTTGTATATAAGTGTTCATCTTCATTTGATCTTTTTCAAACTATTTGTCCTTTATCACTAAATGATTTGCGATATATTTACCGTTCAATAACCATTACTCTCGTATTGAACATAGTTTCTGTGCCCTATTTTTCAATAAACATAACAATATTTTTCATTCCAAAGTACAAAATACATTTATCTAAATGTATATCATTGCAAGTGTTGTGATTTTGTTGTTTTTTTTAATGTTAATTGTTATTTGAAATATTCATTTATTCGAGATGAAGCTGAAGATGTATTATAAGTCGTAAGCTTTGAGTAGCCAGATACTAACGAAATATGAGGAATTTAAATAACTTACAGCAGCCGAAAGGACCACAATACAAAATAATAACAATTTCTTAGATGATATCATCGTGTCTCTTCTCCGCTGACTCTGTGTATATCAGACTGATGATACGTGTATTTATTTATTTTCCTCCGTTTAGGTAGTCAACAATTCCGATAAACTATGTTTTGCTGATCTCTGACATCTATTTCAAAGAAATAAATTTGGCACATGAGTGAGTCCGAGAAGCTCTATATCACAATCATACTATACTTGTCACAGTATTTGTCGATGTCATAACAGGTGAAAAACAGTTTTGTAAGTATATTAATGTTAATATTTAGATTTTTTACATTATGAAGTAACTATCTGAGTTGTACTGAGAAGTCAAAATGTTAAGCTTTCATATTGAAATAGAATTTTCATTTCTTCAATATACGTCACAATTATATCAATTGAAAAGAATGTCATCGGGATCTTTTCACGAATATAATTCTGATCTGGTTAGAATATGATTCAAAGTTATACACTTCACTGTTTCTACGTGTAGATTCAAAATCATAAACAAGAGTCATACCCAGTTAGCAGACTGTCGGTAATATGACGTCATATATTGGTTTCAACATGTCGGAAAAGACGTCGACAGAGACGTCTCACTGACCATGCAGTGACGTGGAAATGTCACAGCCTCAAGACGTCATTTTGAGACGTTCAAAAGACGCCATTAAACTACGTTAAAAAGACGTCACTAAGTAGAGAAAAATAGACTTCGTAAAGACGTTCTTTAGAGCCTATATTGTAGGGGTTCCATAATTTAAATAAAACAATTTTTATCATTAAAGATTTATTTGAAAAATTATATTTTAAAGATTAGTTTTATTTCATTTGAAACAAATTATTAATTGAAAATTTAGCTTTTAAGCAAAATATGTTATGACTCACCTATTATAACAAACAAAATTTTCCATTGGCATTTGAATAACTTTCAAAATTACAAACTTTTTCTTAAGTTCCAATATCAAGATCAGGTAGAATACTCAGAGATGTCCTTTTGTTATCTAATTTATATCAGTAATGAATCACCTAATAGAATGTAACCTAACAATGTCTTAATATATACAAATAACATTTAGGTACATTACGATGTGAGAAGTTTTACCTGTTGTTGTATATTCATTATTCACTCGTGATGACATTGGAGTATTGCCTGTTGAAGTACTGGCTGTTCTTATTGCATGTTCTATATTATTTATTCTCGAAGAACGTGAAACTATGCCTCTGAAAATTATAGCACATCTTAAAAAAATATTGTTAATAATTTGCATCTTCGAAATAAAAACTTAAGGCAACATGTATCTATTTTATGGTAATTGTTTCGAATATCCGCGACATCGATAACTATAAGGTTGGGTTAGGTTAAGTTAGGTTTAGTTTGTTTTACTTCGAATTCTTGAAATAACGCGAATATTCTAAGTATTTCTCCTAATTTTGCATTACATGTATTTAATTAACTTACCTTTTCTCAATTATTTATTTGGAGAATTTATTCAAAATTTGAATTCGACTCTTATTCATAAAGATGTAGCACTATTCGAAGTGGTATTTCGTTGACATCTGTTTCTATTACTATGCACATTACATCTGTTTTTTCAGCAGAGTTTATTGCATTCATATAATAGGTCAATTTCTTGGAAGATCGATGCCACATTTCGAGCCCCAGATGATTTCGATGTACACACGAATTCTTAACAGATATTTCAAAACATATAAAAACACGAACACAACTCGTGCAAAACAACGCAGACACAGAACATAAATATGAGTCCACAGAACAATTGACAACTTATAACCTTAACTATAATACAATTTTCGTGTTAACAATTGATGCATGTATGAATATTATTGTTCAAATGTGTGAAAGCTACTATTATCTAAGTGAAAAGAATATTTGTCGTTTCTTAAAAAATTAACGGTCATAAATTGACGAAAATAGTACGTTGCGCTGACGTCATCTGCTGTCATCCTATGAACGTCAGTCATCTGACGTTAAAAAGACGTGATTCAGCGGTCAAATAACGTCACTGGCCAAAATTGACCGAAAACTGACCCTAATAAGACGTCATTTTAAGTCAGCTTGCTACCTGGGTACCTACCCATCAAACAAATTATTACAAATAACGGACCTTTTCTTACATCAAAGCAATTGATGCCAGAATACTGCTCGTAAGGTTTCATAGATCTCACCATAAAAGTGTGCCATTCACCACAGATACTAGGAACCGTAGAAGAAAGAATATGTTGCCTGTACCAAGGGTGAATAAGACCATTAGACTCAGATTTTTTACTTACCTTGGACCCGTGATGTTTGATGAATTACCAAACAATATCAGAGGTGTAGGTTCTAGATCTGTATATATTTAGCTAATTAAGAACTGGATACATCAAACTCCTGGATATAATAATGAGAAATTTATAAATAGAGGAAATTTTAATTGAATTGTTTCAATAATATCTCCACAATTAGTATTGAGAAGTTACTATTACTTTCTTTGTTTTCTTTCGGTAATTAATATCCTTTATAAATAAATCAGAACCACTACCACTTTTTGTACTATATTATTTTTCTCTAGTTTTATTAGTTTGTTTCAAGTTTATATAATGTTCTTTAGTTTTATTATTTTGTTTCAAGTTTATATAATGATTAATGAACTTCATACAAAGGGTGTCTCAGAATGTTTTTCTTCAGATGTTGAATGAAAAACAACAATATCAATTGAAACTCGTTTTTTTTAGTGTTAAATTAAAGAGCAGTTCTTGAAATTTATTCATGAAAAACAACCGTTTGGAAATGCACACCATTCGCTTCTTCACACTCATTTAACTTGGAGCTAAAATTTTCGAACACTTGATTTATTCAGTGAATCTTTCCTTCAGAACATTCAGGTTGGATGGCAATATATTGTAAACTTTACTTTGTAGGTAGCCCCATAGAAAGAAATCAGTAGGCGTTAAATCAGGGCTCCTCGGAAGAATTCGACTCTATTATCAGGATAATCAGGCTTCATTTCTTGAATAATAACAATTTTATAGGGGTGAAAATCTGAGTCTTTCGAAGTAATGTAATGAACCGTAGATTCGTTCAAATTCAGAGAAGCTGGGCGGAATATCAACGACTGTCGTCGTTATATTTTAAGTTACTCACGTACAAGTTTCAAACTTCAGTGAGATAATTGGTTTATTTGTAATTATTAAGGGGAAACATTAATGTAATCCGTATATAGTGTGGCCAAAAAAATCATTATTATTATTATTGTTTCTACGTTGATTTTAATGATTAGTGACTATTAATTATGGAATTATGAAGTGAATATTATTATATTAGATGAGAATACTGAAACACAGTATATTGTCCTGAAAATCTCGATCGGTTTGAATATTACGCAGTAAGTATTGAATTGTTGTTCCTTAATTCATTCTGAATGTTAACCAACGAAAACCTAAGGGGAAAATATCAAGAAAGCTGATTTTTCGTGAAGTTCGAAATGAATCACTGAATTACCCAAGTCTCTCAAGTTATGAAAACCACTAAAATTCTCAAAAAATTCTGCTCTTTCAATTAAACAAAGATATCACTAGATTTACCATGACAAACAAGACACATACACGTCTTCAATGAAGCCTTTATGCAGTCGACAGCTTTCTTCAGAGGGAGAAAGGCCAACACGGTGGCACTGCCATTTATTGTAGAAATGATGTGACATTTCAATTCAAACTCAGATTAGACATTAACATATCAGTATAGCTTTTGAATTTGAGTGCTGTGCGATTGAGGATTCAGGGATTTGGTCAGTACCTCCTGCTCGGGGATCAGAAAGTACTAACTGCACTTGTTATTTCGAATGGATGAATGAAAACCAATAACATAAATTAATGTTTTCCTGACTATAAGGAAACAAAAAGTCATATTTGGGTATTGAAATTTCGATAAAAAATTTTAATACTTACTCTTCCTCAAAATTCACCCCACTATGATATATACGCAGATGGCTTTAAGATTTTTCATTATGTTTTCAGCATCGGTGACTGTGAACGCATTGCAAGAAACTTGCGTAATGTTGTAAATTGGTGTGATTTCCACAAATTAAACCTCAACATCTCCAAATGTCATGTAATGTCGTTCTCCACTAAATATAATTTGATTATTTCAAGTATGAAATTGGTGATAATATTTTGGAAAGACCCAATACATTTATTAACCTTGGCGTAACTTTTGATTCTCAACTAACTTTCGTGCCACAATATCAATGCTACAGTAACCGCTGCCTGTAGAGTATATGGTAGCAATATAATATCAACTCTGAAAACATTGAATTGTGCTTCCGTAAGATCTAAACTCGAATACGGATCAACAGTCTGGAATCCTGGTTATCAGTTACACATTGATCAACTGGTCTATACAACGAAAGTTCCTGAAACTTTTGAGCTTCATAATTGATGGTATATATCCACCTATAGGCATACAACATGAAACGCTTACAAGTCGACATAATGTGGACACACTCAGTGCTCGAAGGAAATGCCATGCAATAATCTTCTTGCATAAAATAATAAAAAATGAAGTGAAATTTCCGGAATAACTGCAAAAGCTTTATTTCATTGTCCCAAGAGTTTCTTCCAGAAGAGCATTCACGTTCTACCTTCCAGCAGCTAGAACGAATGTTCTAAAATTTTCTCCATTGCACACGATGTGTGAACAATGTAATATTTTGGGAGCTAAGGTGAATATTTTCAACTGTTCTGTTACTGATATTGAGGTAAGTTTCCTTGATATACATAATCTCTGATAAAGTAATTATTTATATGTATTCACGAACAGAATTCATATTCACACATGATTATGTGTGTATAAGTGTTAATATGTGAATGTATATGTATTTGTGTGTTAAAATTTATATGTATGTATAAGTTTGGTCAGCATTCAAGTTTTTTTCTTACTTCTATAATTATTTTATTTCATTTCATCAGTTGTGATGCCACAAACTCTTTCATTTAAAATGAAAGTACAAAATTGAAGTTTTGTACTACCAATTTTTTTTTGTATATATTGTGTTTCCTGTTTTGTAATTAGGACGTGTCCTGTAAAACAGTGTATGTTAAATAAAATAAAAATATATAAACGGCATGCTCTTCCACAATATCAAACAAATCACTTTCAGCGGAAGGATTTCTCAAGGTTACGTCTGATGCAACAAAACACTCAATTGTTTTCGAAATATTTGAAGTTTACTATTGAATTAAACTATTTTTCAAGGTTTTGTTTTGTCAACACCAAACTATTCCTAATGCTCCCTGCTTTTCACCCATGATATGTATAATTGTACTATTGCTACTATTACTATTGCAATTGTGCATAGAGTATTGCAATATACTTTGAATTTATTTTAGGGTTAACGAGTAATAATTGTCATAGAAAATTCATAATTCGAAACATTTAAAAGTTATTTGACAATTTCATAGAATGCCAAACATTTTCCATATAGATTTCGGGCTATCAGATAATCGTCAAGAGTTTGAGACGATTATTAAGTTGTATTGAATTTTTGATAATTGGTTAGTAGATTGAAATGTATGTATGTCGAGAGTATCAGACACATTCTGATGATGTTGCACGTAATGTTAGGGATGGGTGTATTGACATTGAAAGAACAGTAACAACCGCAACAAAAGCACTATATTTTTGACATATTGCCGTTAGTACTACGTATTTTGGGTATGAATTTCATTACAATGAAATTCAATCGAAAAATTTTGTCAATCGATAATAATATGCTATGAATTTCAACCAATGCATGTTCCGCATACATTTTTGCATGTGAAACATTCAATTTTTGTTCATTTGTCTATATTAAGTGTGGATGCTCTATTTACCCTACTTTTGACTACCATTTTTTTGACATATGGGTCAATGTATTGAATGATAAGATGTTCAAGACATATCAATAATAACGCATTATTAGTGCAGTTTATTCATTATCTGCAATTGGTTATTTCAATCTTTGAACTTAAAATCCATGTGCATAAACTACATACTATCAGTTTCTTCTTAGTGCTACATACAAATTCACCACAATGATAAGATTATTTCTGTCAGGATTCGTGCTTCTTATTCTATCTTTCCATGGGTTAGGTTATGAATATGAATTTGGAAGCTGCCCCAAGATAAAATCTGTGAATAATTTCAATATGTCGATGGTGAGTATAAAAAACATCCATTTTTTACAGATTCGATGATTTAATAATGGTGATGTACACTTGGAAAAATAGTTTTTCGAACTCTCAGAAGAAGATATTTTTTCGAACTTTATCAATTTGATGTGTAATTTTCTCATCACAAAAACAAGATAAAAGCAGAGTAGACAAAAACAAGATATGGAGAAATCTATATCATCATAAGTGCAAACATCATAACTTTGATTCATTATTATCGAAGAATTCATAAATTCATAGTGAAACAATATTTGAAATTTCCTCATATAACAAAATATCGTGCTTTTCGAAACCCTAGGCATCTCCTTCGGATGCGATTATTGAAACCTGATGTATTGTGCAAATGACAGATGACAGATGACAAAATCGAAGAAATACAATTGGAATTCGAAAGTAGCTGAAGAAAGATCCTCAATAATTGATATAAACTAGTTTATATAAGATCCCCTACCTGAACTTCTATCATCAAAAAATTCAGCTATGGACTCCTATTCAAATATGCCTGACTATCAAGTAAAAGTCCTGACTCTGAATTTGTTAACCTGTTATGATTCTTTGAACTCAAATTGAAACCCTTTTCCTTCTTTCCATTACATTTCTCTAATTTCGATCTGAATTATACTCTATTAAATCGTTGTTTTAGAACTTCTTTTATATTTGGACAATTCAACTTGAATATCTCTGAAAGTTGTACTCATACAAAATTCATGAAATATGCCACAGTTGATTTAAACTAAAGTGATAAATCTGCCACGTCAAATTCATCATTTTTGTAGATATTAGATTTGTTTTTCTCAATAATCTCAGTCATATTACACTGGGGAACAATTTGTAACATAATTTCTGTTGACTTCGATTTTTAGGCTGTTTAGAGGTAAAGTGACATGCTGATTCCAAAACTTTAATCAGTTTTTTTTATCACATCATGTTTTTACATCACATATTTTCTTAAGTAAAGGAAGAAACTTACGTAGAAAACCTACACATTTTTTTATATAACAGCCGTTTACATATGTTTCAAGGTTATTGCCTATCGTCAGAACGGCGTAGTTCAAGTTAAAGATGAAAGTACTTCAAGAGATATATAAAAAATTAATATATAAAACACGAAACACAGTTTCGTACACGTTTTATACACCCAAAACATTTGGGAAGAGTCAACACAACGTTGCAGACGACAATGAAATACCGTCCGGCTATTATGAGACTTTTATATTTTCTGGAACTACCCAGATAATCTTAACAATGAAATAATTATTCTAAGAATTCTATTCAATGCAGGCAAACTAAAATTAAGTAAAGGAAGAAACTTACGTAGAAAACCAACACATTTTTTTTATATAACAGCCGTTTACATATGTTTCAAGGTTATTGCCTATCGTCAGAACGGCGTAGTTCAAGTTAAAGATGAAAGTACTTGAAGAGATATATCATTGTCGTCTGCAACGTTGTGTTGACTCTTCCCAAATGTTTTGGGTGTATAAAATGTGTACGAAACTGTGTTTCGTGTTTTATATATTAATTTTTTATATATCTCTTCAAGTACTTTCATCTTTAACTTGAACTACGCCGTTCTGACGATAGGCAATAACCTTGAAACATATGTAAACGGCTGTTATATAAAAAAATGTGTAGGTTTTCTACGTAAGTTTCTTCCTTTACTTAATTTTAGTTTGCCTGCATTGAATAGAATTCTTAGAATAATTATTTCATTGTTAAGATTATCTGGGTAGTTCCAGAAAATATAAAAGTCTCATAATAGCCGGACGGTATTTCATTGTCGTCTGCAACGTTGTGTTGACTCTTCCCAAATGTTTTGGGTGTATAAAACGTGTACGAAACTGTGTTTCGTGTTTTATATATTAATTTTTTATATATCTCTTCAAGTACTTTCATCTTTAACTTGAACTACGCCGTTCTGACGATAGGCAATAACCTTGAAACATATGTAAACGGCTGTTATATAAAAAAATGTGTAGGTTTTCTACGTAAGTTTCTTCCTTTACTTAATTTTAGTTTGCCTGCATTGAATAGAATTCTTAGAATAATTACATATTTTCTTGCTACCGTTGTTGCGCTTCGAGTCAGCCATGCGCTCTGTGTCGCATTCAACTGAAATTCCAGTGCCAGTTTTTCAAGAATTAACCTCTTCAGAAATACAAGAAGATGAGTTGAGCGACGATAAAAGTTACCCTAGCGACAAAGATTTTAAAGTTGACGATGATTCTGTTTGTTGAGGATTTATTCAGTATGAGTTAAATGACTTGGTACGAGGTTTGGGACTATCTGTAAAGCGTCAGAACTTTTAGCATTACAACGGCACAGAAAAAACTCGTTTTCTAACAGCTCCTTCTTCTGAGGGAGCTAAAGTCACCTACTTTCGATCGAGAGAAAGTGCATCTCTGCTTTTCTTTCGGATTGCTGATAGATTCGTGTATTGCCATAACATAGCTGGTTTAATGGAAGAATTGGGGATATCAGACTATAATGAAACTGAATGGCGATTGTTTATAGATAGCTCAGAATGTAACCTGAAGTGTGTTCTCCTACACAGAGGAAATTTATATGGTTCAGCCCCAATAGGTCATTCAGTTTCTTTGAATGAAGAATACTAAGACATAAAGAAGGTCATTGACTTGTTGCAATATAACTTACACCAATGAATCATGAATGAAGAATACTAAGACATAAATAAGGTCATTGTTTTGTTGCAATATAACTTACACCAATGAATCATCTGTGTTGACCTTAAAATGGATTGTTTCCTTCTTGGCGAGTAACGCGGATATACCAAGTACATATCCCTACTTTCTATGTATGTGGGAAGCAGAACTCGTAAGAAGCATTGGGTGCACTCAAAGTGGCCGCCAAGATCTAACCTGAAACCTGGTGATCCTAAAATTCTAAATCAGCCATTTGTCGACGAAAAAAATATTATATTTTCGCTTTTGCATATAAAACTAGGTCTCATGAAGCAATTTGTTAAAGCTCTGTCCAGAGGCGGCGTAAGGCGTGGGCGACGTGGGCCACCGCCTACGGCCTCGCGGTACAAGGGGCCTCACGCCTCAAAAATGTTCATGTATTGCTTAAAAGACATGCTTCAAAGCGAGAATAAAATAAAAAAATATATAATTAATTTAAATTCTTTTTTTAGTCTGGCAACATTTGCTCATGTTGCGTAACTATTGCGAGTTAATCCTTGCCGCCGCCGACCAGTGCGGGGAATCCCTTGTTTTATTTGTTCACTTTTTTTACTAGGAAGCCAGCCAATCAAATAAAAGTAGTCGGAACGCAGTCGCTGGGCGCATAACAATAGAAACGTAATTGTGTTATTTAATATTTTTTGTTCTTACGAATGTGCGTACCTATTTCGATAAGACAAATAGTGTGTGGGTATATTGATTGCTCCTGTAAACTAAAATTAAAATTAAAAAACAGTGACTTCCAAATAAATGGTTTATGTTTTCTTCGTGATACGTTTAATATAACACCGGTACCTGTACTCGTCTATTTTACATAAGGTAAGAAATAATTAATTTGTAATGAATAAATAACGAAGTTATTACTTTAAATAAAATTATACGCTTTATAATATCTTTTGGAGGAAAACTAAACTCAAATTTTAAAAAACGTATCGACTTTTTGAGTTTTAAAAACTAGTAGGTAGTAAGAGCGTTCTTTAAGATTTTTGTTTGAAAATTAATTTAAATTTAGGTTTTGCAATATTATGCAGATGAAACTGCAAAAAAATGTTGACACTATAGCTTTTGTTTACAGGTTACAGATACGGTATTATGGACATGTCCGGCCGAGAGATTGAAATATTGGAAGAAAATGGGAGTCGGATCAGCAAAAGAAAAAAGCTGAAAGAACTGCATCCAACCAGGCTTTGAGTTTAAATATGATAAAGTTCTTCAACCAAACTGCGTCTGGTAGTACAGAAACACCTGAATCTATAGATTCGACTTCTACACAACAAACGTCCAAGATACCGTTAGGAAATGCTCCAGATGCACTGAGTACCGAGACTACCGACTGCGAACGTCAGTTAGATGTAGAGTTTGGATCATGCTCTAGCCAATCAAAAGTTGACGCTGAAACTCTTGTGCTGTCATCAAGCAATGAAAAAGAACAGATTGACATAGATTCTCCAATTCGCAGCGGCGACGCCAGTACCATAGTTCAGCAAGTACTTGTTAATTCGGATCCAGGACTGTGGACGTTTCCCATAACGGATTCACAGCGTCGTGACATAGTTCAAAGCGGCCCCACACAGCAATTAAATAGGGGTGATGAATGTTAACCCAAAAGTGATGATCACAGACACTTTTCCAATTTTTATTTCTCGAGAAAACTAAATAATGGTGAAAATCAACATCGTCGCTGTTTGGTTTATTCCAATTCTTAGAATAAAGTTTATTGTTTTCCATGCAGACTATTTAGCAATTCACATACTCAGATGGTGCAAGGAGGGTGTTGTGACTGGAAACTTCTGAGTAGCATTTAACATAGACATGAGAATACTAATGAACATATGGCACATATGTTCCAATAGTTAACTTCAGAGAAAGGTATAAATCAAGGCAAAACAATAGACCAAGAAAACGAAAGGCTAATACGTGAATCTCAAAAACATTGGCACACTTTGTTAGAGAGAATAATTGACATAATTAATTTTTTGGCATCTCATAATCTTGCATTTAGAGGTCACAGAGAATCTCTCAACTCAGGTGACGTTATTGAAAATTCCGGTAATTTCATAGATTTATTTAAACTGATATCGAAATTTGATCCTACTTTACGAGAACACATGAAACGCATTAATGACAAACAACTTTCACACCATTATTTAAGTCACGATATTCAAAATGAATTGATCATATTGATGTCAAAAACAGTTGTCGATGAAATTATTCGTGAGGTTAAAGAAGCTAAGTACTATTCTTTTTCGTTCGATTGCACTAGAGACAGTAGTTGAGTTGAACAAATGTCGGTTATCTTAAGATTTTGTGATACGTCAACTGGCACAATAGTCAAACATTCTATAGGATTTCTAGCTGTTACTGAGACAACTGGAGACAATTTAGTCGATGCTATACTGGAACATCTAGAAAAATACGACTTAAATGTTCAAGACTGCCGTGGCCAAGGATACGACAATGTAGCAAATATGATAGGTGTAAATAGCGGAGTTGAAACTCGAATATTGAATATTAACCCTAGGGCATTTTTCACACCTTGTAGCTGACATAGTTGGAATCTACTGTTGGTAGATGCAGCAAACTCATCTATGGCAGCAAAAACTTCTTTTGGTTTCATCCAAAAAATTTATTTGCTATTTTCAAGTTCAAGCAAACGCTGGGATTCAATTAAAAGACAAATTAAAACTTACTATGAAACCTTTATCAGACACAAGATGGGAAAGTAGAGTCGAAGCGATAAAGGCCGTATTATTGCAATTCGATGAAGTGATTGAATGCATCGAAAGCTTGAAAAATCAAACGGAGCAATCAGACACTCTCAGTGATTGCGATTCGGTACTAAATGAAATCTTAAGTTTATAATTTATCGTATCTTTACATGTGTGATATGAGATATTATCGCGAGTTAATATGATAAGTAAATTATGGCAATCAGTACAAATTCATTTAAGCATTGCTCTTGAATATTTACACACATTTCGTGAATGGATAAAAGAGTATCGGGAAACTGGATTCGAAAAAACCCTGTCTGATATTCGGCAATTTCAGAAAAATCAGAAAATTTCTGTTCCTTTAATGAAGAAATATAAATATTTTTAAATCTACACTTCAAAAAATGTGTGTAATCAGGACAGCAGTCAGGACTTAATTTATCATTTTAATTTTTTTCATGCTTTATAAGGTACCACCACAAATTCAAACAAGACAAGGGTCAATGATCTATGCATCGGTAAAATATCATGTTAACATAATTTAAAATATCGACAGTTTCTGATTTCTTGATTCTGTGATTATTTTTAAAGGGATAATGGCGCCAAAGAATAATGTTCGTCACTTAAAACTGCGCTGTTGCTTAAGTTTGTGTCTGATTATGGCTGAATTTGTTTTTAAAGAAAATTAACTACAATTTTTTTAGCAATAAAGAACTTGTATTCAATAGTGCAACCAAAGTTTGCATTTATTGTCATATTGTCATCTCCACCTTCTACTTATATATTAAAGATTCCTATTTTTGATTAATATTAATTTAATTTGTATTTTTATGAATAAAAATTGAGAGTGTTAATTGTTTTGTTTTATTTTTATTTTATAAAATCCATGTTAAGGTCGCCACAGAACAGGGCCTTGCGAAATCTATCTTGCCCACATCAAATTTAGGTCTCGCTCCGCCACTGGCTCTGTCAACTGAAAGGGACTGTCTTAAGAATATCATTTCGGTATTTTCTAGCTAGTCATATGAGGAGATAAAGGCTGGTGTCTTTGATGGACCGCAGATTCGGCAACTCATTAAAGATGAATGTTTCATTGAAACAATGACCGAACTTGAAGAGAATGCTTTGTTGGCATTCAAAAGTAGTGTCAATGACTTTCTTGGAAACACACGAGCCCAGAATAACGTTAAAATTGTTCAACAACTCTTAGAAAGATTTGAAAAGCTTGGCTGTAACATGAGTATAAAATAGCATTTCTTACATAGCCATCTTGCTAACTTTCCTGAAAATCTTGGCGCTGTTAGTGATGAACAGGGTGAGCGATTCCACCAAGGTTTTAACGTCATGGAAGCAAGGTATCAAGGTAAAATGGATGTCAGTGTGATGGCTCACTTCTGCAGGAATATCAAGCGAGAATGTCCCCAGATTGAGCTTATAGGAAAAGTTATAAGCGAAAATTTTTACTCTAATATCCTGTTTTATTTTTTGTATAAACACAATTTAGCTTTTAATATTATAATACCCTTTGTATGAATAAAATATTCTAATGTGTTTGGTTAGTACCCATTTTAAAATACACTTGAAGTATTCTAAAATGATATCTATTTAAGACATCGTAGCTTGAAAACTTCAACAAAATCTTGTTGGAAAATTAATAACATTTTTTAATTCAGAGATCTAAATTTAGTCAAAACCAAGTCACAGATATAAGAAAACAAAATTACTGTTCCCCAGTGTTATTAGCTGCCCGAAAAGAAATACTGTTATTCTGGCATAAGTCATTCGAGTAAGGTCCTGATCAGTGAATCAATTTTTCTGGTGAGATACAACAGATAAACTAAACTGGAGAAAGATATTTATGCAAATTCAAGAAAATACGTATGTTGAAAAGTGGATGAACTTGCCAGAGCAGAAACATAATAACTTCTTGATTGATGAAATCCAATGAATGCTTTGATAACTGTTGATTACTGTCATAAAGACACAATTCCTTCGAGAGACAATTTCACATCAAGAGACAATTTCTTTTCTTTTAGGCTATTTAAGTTATGTTACATTAATTTTTTTGAGTAAAAAGAAATTTGTGCCAATTTCAAATCCTGATTGTATCGACTAGTTTTCAGGTACACACTTCTATATAATAGAAGTAGTTCGCAACTCCTACGAAGTTTGAATGCTTATATTAGTTATTATATATGCTCCTGTCAACTTTGATTTTGTTGATCTGTTACGAGAGATGTATTAAATATCATCCCAATGAATACTCAAAAATTCAATTGTTTGTAAATAATTTTTTGACTAATTTTCATTTTGTTATGTACAATTCTGGAAATGAAAACCTATTCTTATTATTATTATTATTACTTTGAAAATTTTCTAGGTTTGTAAGCACATATAAAATTTCTTTCTTTTGTTTCTGAATAATGAAGAAGAATATTTAGGTACTGACTCCAAAATTCATAGATAAGAGGCTTAATTTCTATCAACTGGAAGTTGAAAATTTCGAACTGAAAGTATGTGAAGATGGTCAACCTAACCGATGGCATTGGACGAAAAGGAGAAGAGGAAGATATGGGATATCTCGTATAAGGAGATATTGGATCTCATTTCATCATTTTTTCTATCAATTATTTCTTTTACGTATTGAAGCCTGTTTCGTATATTCAAGAGATGCCTTGATCAAAGTTTTGAGACATGAGTTGTGTTATATTACCTGTTTTCGATTGAATCTTCCATTCATTTACCTTTCATTTCCTCATATTATTAACGATCTTAATAATATAACAAAAATTAGAAAGTACATTGTATTTTTGCGTTAAATTATATAAATTGGCGTAATACTCAAAAATTATAGTCTTTTATTTAAAAACGTTTTGTTTCTGCGAGGTGAGAACATAAAATCGTATACGTGGTATATTAGTTGGTCAAGAAGCTCACCTATTGCGTTTTCTCACATACTTCGAATTTTTCAAGAAATAATTATAGCGTGAAATCACTGCTTATTGAAAAAATTTCAGTTTCCACCAATTTTGAATGAGTTCATTAACTTATTAAACGAGATTCTTTCAGTTTTTGGGGGTATGGTATGCGTTAGAGGCCAATGATGACAAATTATCATGTACTACATTCACATTCAAAACTACGGAAAAACCTTTAAAATACAACATTGAAGAATCGGGACCAATTCAACTGATATCGATTATCAAACATTTTTATGCTAGATTTGGTAAAGCAAAGATAGAAGATGTTGATTATCCAGCTAATATGGCGGTCAAGTGGAACTGGAGTAAGTAACAATAAATATTTGTACGTAAGCTATAAAGTGCATAGACATACAGGTCGAATGAAGATAATAATCAATTGGTATTTGAGAGATATTATCACTGTCAAAATAATAATAATAAACCATATATTCCACAACATCACATCATGAACTCCTTTCATTTAAAAACTGGAAAATATTTCATGATTATGAAGGTATTCAATGAAATAATTACATTTCCTCATGAACATCATTTTGAATCAGAATTTTATAAATGATACTTCGGGCAATATGTTGAACAACCTGTTGCCTGCCATCATTGATTCTATCGAATTTTTTGTTGAATTTGAATGAAATATTGAAACGAATATCTCGTTTGGCTGTTTAATATGTACTAGAAATTTGTAAATGTATGTTCAATCGATGAATTAAAATGGGATAAATTATCAGAAAACAGGTTTGTAGTACTTCATACCAAAGATTATTGAAATATTTAGTTTCTCACCTCCAATAGCTTCATATGAATTAGGGCAATAACCCCACAGTTGAACGATATATACGAGCTGGTAAGATACAACTGAAGATACAACAGATAATACAGAGAGTTTCTCTAACATGTGCACTCTTTAGTTTCTTAATTGCACCACAAGCTGGAGCAACAAAGAAATGAATAATAGCTCAATCAACGCGTCTTATTTCTCCAATAATTAAAAAATAAAGATAATAATATTTATTTAGCTGAAGCTATACAAAAATTCTATATATTTTGAACTGTAAATTTTTAATTATATACCTATCTCATTATTGAAAATATACTTTCTAAAATCACACTTAAATATATTAATAGTGTACAAGTTTTCAATATATCTTGGTAAATTATTGAAAGCCTTGAATCCGTCATAGTATATGCTATTTTTAGATTTAGAGAGCTTATCAGTATTTCTAGTATTATACCCAGGCATATCACTGACATAAGTAAAAATTTTTCTTACATTACATGGAAGCAACTGATTTTTATTTTAAATATGAATATATATGTAGCATAGAGTATTCTTTGTTCTACAGATATTAGTTCCAAAGAGTTCAGCATAATTTTAACAGAGGTATACCTATTGCACCTTGGTTCGTATACCTTGCAAAATGGTTTGCATGGCTCTATTCTGTAACTTTTGTAATTTTTGAATTTTTTTTTTAGTCGAACCAAATAACGATGTGGAGCAATATTCAAAGTGTGGCATTATTATTGATTTGAACAACAATAATTTCACATATGTCGACAGATTTTTTCTATTCTTTTCAAAAAGATTAGGAACTTGATTTTTTAGGAATTAATTTTTTTAGAGATTTTAGATGATATCAAATCAACATGATCATTGAAACTGAATGTTTCTTTTAACATAATACCTAAATATTTCACTCTTTCTATTCTTCTAATTTTTTTCATTAATCTAATTATATCCTCATTTTTATTGACTTTAACGGTTTTATTTGAACCCAAAACTAGGAAGTTGATTTTTGCAAGTTCAGAGATAAGCTATTGTCACAGATGCAACAGTCGAAACTTGATATTTTCATTCTTGAACCGATCATCAAAACTACCTAAAACGTTTTTCGGCTTGGAGCAATAAAAACATTATTATTGCATTCTTAGAGAAGTAGGATATTTGGTTAATGAATGATACAAATATAAATTGGATCCTTGTGGTGTTCCAATGTCCATGACTATCTCATTCAGGAAAGTGGAAATTTTTCAGGGCGATCTGCAACGGTCAGGAAAAGTTTCCTAGTTCATCAAATCATATCCAAGTCCAAATCTTTATAGTTCATCATGAATAAACTTTAATTCCATTGAACTTCAACAACTGAATGAATAAACTTCACACAAAAACTTCATGTTCAAAGCGACCAACAATATTTTTCTCGACAATCTTACTCCCTACTTTTTTTAATGAAAGAGGAAAGGAAGTAACATTTCAGAGTATTTCATGACTGTCAAAACAGTAAATTTGATGAGGTTATTTTTGGACATTCAAACTGTTAAAATGATTTTTTTATACGTATTTTAATGATCAAGTCATCAATTTTGAATCTTGAATGGAAAGAAAACATTTCTTAATCAATGCCCATTTCTGTTTATGCAGTGTATCCTCCAGAAGATTTAGTTATTTTTGAAACAGACTACAACAACTACGCTGGAGTGCTTTTTTGTTCCAAATTGGGATTGGCATCGCAAACCAGAATATTCGTTTTGTCGAGAGAAACAAATCTAACACAAGAGAATACACAGAAGGTAGAAAGTGATTATAAACATATTTTTCAATGAATGTGAGAGAAATAATTTAAAATTTCTATTGCTTAGGAACTTTTGAGTTACAAATTCAAGCATTTTCAAGTCTATATGAAAGATTGAAAATTATTCGAATGCTTTCCTTTAGAAATTGAGTTCAATTTTTATACTTTTTCATTCTTCGTTTGTAATGTTATTGGAATTTTAACTTAGTAACTGAATATGAACCATTTATTCTGTTAGAACAAATAGAGTTGAGAAATCTAATAAAAAAAATTTTATTTTTCTTCATCAAAAATTCATTTATTTCTTTCGTATCACTAAGTACCACTGTTCTTTCTGACTGTTTTTTTATAGGTGAAAGACAGTCTCCAGTTGAACCAATATAGTGTCAAGGAATTTTCACCCATCAAGCATAAGGATTGTCCAAAAAGTAATAGTAACAACACTTTCAAAATAAAGATTTTTCAGGATACTCTAACTCCAAAATCTCTTGGAAGGAATATAGAGAAATTAGTGAAGGATAATTTCGGAGAAAAACACTCTTCTGAAGAAAAAAATGAATCACAAGAATCAGTAACAACGATACAACCTTAACTAACGGGAAGTAATAAGAAAAACTACCTCTTGTTTATCAAATGATACCAAAATATCAGTCTATACCTAAATAAAGTCAAGTCCATTACGGTTTCAGATTAGTAATTTGCACAATGATTAAATAATTTCTGATGATGATGAATTCCTACAATTGTTTTCGAAGATCATATTCAATTTCTATAAGATTTTTCCATTGAGGGGAATAATTTTCTTCAAAAGCATAATCTTAAAACCATTTTAGACGATGATGACTTCATTAATTTCGTTAGAGGTTGAAATAACTACTAGAAATATTCAAAAATGAAGAATAATTTTGATTTTCATATTTTCAATTACTAATAATTATTAGTTTTGTCATTTAAAATTCATCATTTTGAATTTCATCATTTTTTAGATTGATTATAATCAATCTATCAGAAAATGACTTCATGGGTTCTGTCAAAACCGGTACTTGAATTTCTCTTAAATTTTCATCGAAAAATCATGCAGTTATACATTTGATGATAAACAAAAAGAACATTCAAAGAATGAAATGAAATTGTGAATCGAAATCTTCAAAAAGTTTCCATCAAAAAAAAATTATGGAATTTTCAAAATGGTAATGGCTCATTTGGATTCTGTTTGAATTTGTTACTTTCCATTTTCCATACACAAAGATCAAAAATTTTCAAAAATATCTATTGAGAATATTCGAAAAACAAGGAAACAATTATCATTTTTCAAGCTTCATCAAAGTGTTCAATATGGTGATGACTCGATCAAAAAATCGATTGATAACTTCATTGTTTTTATTCGGAATTTTTGCTTCATACGCATGTAATTTTCCATCAAGAAATGAATGTTAAGAACTTTGAAATGAGAAAATTGAGAATTTCAAAAAATACCGAGATCAAACTTGAAAAAAAGAAGCAATTCCTTGAATCAAATTCAGGAGAAATAACCTCTGAACACATCTAGAATTCGGCGAAGACTTTTTAGGACAATGAAAAAACAGTGGGCATAGTGCATTTGGTTGACAAATCACATTCTATAACTGCACTGTGGCAAAACAAATTTTTCTATCCAAATCTTGTACATCGCGATAACGCGTCATTTCTCAAAGACAAGTCATTTCTATACATAAATAATTATATATAAATGAGAGGTAACAATAAATATTTGTCTAAAAATCACTGACTGAACAATTCTTCATTCGACTAGTTTCGCCTTTTACGTCATTATCAAGAAAGGCGAAGTAAAAGGCGAAACTAGTCGAATAAAGAATTGTTCAGTCAATGATTTTTAGACAAGTATTTATCATTACATCTCATTTAATCATAAACTATCACAGAGTTGATTCATCGTACATGGAATTTATAATTATATATTCTTCACATAGCCAACATTCATAGTTGCTGATGATCACCGATGAATCTGAGCCTTCGAATTGATTTGTAAAAAAAAGTTTATATCAACAAATATAGTGAAGTTTTATTCAATAATTTCCATACAACAAATTACATACATATACAAAATTCAAATAAGTATGCTAAAAATTGTAGAAATATATATATTTATGTATATATAATTATAATACTTTCTATTGATGAAAATCCACATATACTTCAGAGATCAGTTAACTCATTATTAGTAAATATCAAGTACATCCTCATATATTCAAACATAATAATACATTAATATGATTAATTAAATTGATTAATACAGAGCAATCATCAAATAAAGTCGTGTGTTTAAATATTCATTCATAATCAGTAACAGAATATATTCATCATTCAAGTATCTCAGTTTTATGCAGCTTAATATATACCTTCATAATTTATAACTCACTTATATATTTAACTCAATATTATATTTAACTTCATAAGATGCACTTCTCTAGAAAAACAAGTTGCCTGCATAAGAAAAATCTGGAAAATACTTCATTAGAAACAAATAATACATTCATTTTTTTCAGTTATCGTATAAAATAACATAACAGATTGCAAAATACTCAATAAATCAATTCTTTGACAGGCATACTACCAGAAAACTTCAGAAAATATTCGTTTTAAGATAAAAATATTTAATCACAACGATATATTGAACACATACACACACGCATATATATATATATATATATATATATATATATATATATATATATATATATATATATATATATATATATATATATATATATATATATATATATATATATATATATATATATATATATATATATATATATATATATATATATATATATATATATATATATATATATTTATTATAGAAGGTCTCTGATGCTAATTTAGAGTTGCTATATAAAAAACATAGTTGACAGCTCTCAATTTGTACGAAAATTTATTATAAACAGAATATAAAATTATAAAATATTTATTTCTGTTTTCCTGAATTTCCTGAATTTTCGTCTTTCCTGAAAGTTTCAACAATTGAACAACAGCCCGTCAAAAAATAAGGTCGAAGTACTTCCTCACAAATTGCAATTCGTTTTCAGATTTGCAGACGCACCCCTCCCAATTTTCGGTAATCAAATCCTAAAATGATATTAACCTTCTGTCTCCCTGTAAGATATTCGATAACACTCGAGAATCCAGGTATTCGCTATTGCATGAATCAGTTTGAATGTACCTTAAAATTTTAGAGTTTGAATCGTTTCATTGAAGTTGAAATTTCTTGAGAAAATTAGCCTACATTTATTATAAAGCCAAGTCGGTACCTCGTAGAAGTCAGATTCACACTTTTTTTACGAAAAAATGATGAGGAATTCACATTATTAAACAAGTAAACTCACAATTGGTGACACAGAAGATTATTTCAATGGTCACTGAGATAGAACAGCATTCGTTACACCACTAGTAATGCTAGCCGGATTTGGCAACCTGAGGAAGATTTGAATTTCTTACCCCGAACAAAAACATTTACATCTCATTTTTCTGTCGTTGTGTTTTCCTGTTAATAAATAATTCAGAAGAATCCAAATGGAGTTAAAACTTTTCCACCCTGTCTCTGCCGTGTCAACAAATTCAGCAACGAGATAAAAAGTGATAAATCTTACTTTAATACCATAAAATACATTTAACCCATTGAAGTTTGTGTTTAAATTCCTGTGCAAGATATATGTATATATATATATATATATAAATATATATTTTAAAATAAATTTATTGCCTGTTTCAGACAATGTTTATTTTCAATGTTTTAAGCAACAACAGTCTCATTTTAAATATTTTATTCTAAAACGAAAATAAAGTTTTCAACATAAAAATACACCTGCTATTGCTGAAAATATTGAAGATATATATATATATATATATATATATATATATATATATATATATATATATATATATATATATATATATATATATATATATATATATATATGAGTATAATGCACAGTGTTGTTTTATATCATTATATTTAAGATCACAATTGTGTTTCAAATTTTATGACTAAGTTCAAGTGATAAAGCTATTTACGTGCATTGTGCATCCTCAAGTTTATATTAAGTATCGATTGTCGACATTGACTATGAAACTCATCTTAGAGAATTTGAGAAAAATAATATTAACTTTGTGATAGTAGCTTCTCGTTTTGGTCGGTCGTATCTTCTGTTACTGTTTTCAAAACATTTTTCTTAACAATATCACCGGATGGTTTTCTATAGGAATATTGAGAGCCTTTCCTCGATGCGGGAGTCTTCGTTTTCCTCCACAAATAGATCGTATTAGAGCGGAAGTAGTCTTCGATTTCGGATAACTCTGAACCATGAGTTTCTGGCAAAAAGAACACTGCGTAAACTAACCCAGCCATAGAAACAACACCGAAAAACCTGAAAAAATTCGGAAATTGAACAGGGTTTTTAAAAACAATAACAATAATTCTGATGAGTTTTTTTACTAAGTACCCATCTCTTCGACGTAATAAATAATAATATATACATATTCATCCATGAAATAATCAGAACCAGATTTCATAAGTAAGGTTTCTGTAAATTTGTAAAAATTAATATAGCATGTATATATATATATATATATATATATATATATATATATATATATATATATATATATATATATAAATATATATATATATTTCTGGACTGAGTTTCTTGGGTTATAAAGTCTTTAGAGAATTGGTGGTATATTTATATTATTACTAATAAACACATTTCTCAACGTTTCGGCAATCAATGTTGCCTTCTTCAGAAGGATGTTTATCTTAAGCTTTTCTTGAATCAGGAGCAGCAAATTCTTATGAAATTTATTTTATTCACTATAATATAATGTTAATAAGACGGTGTCATTCACGTTAAAATCTTTAAACACAAGTTTAGATTTTAAGAAAATTTTCACCTGTGCAAAAATTTCCAAAAAACAAAAAGAGTTTCACTTCGAGATAATTGTCGAATTAACAATATCGGAATGTGACGTTGTTAAGATTTGCAACAACATATTGCAACAGATAAAACAATGCGAGAACAAATGTAACGAAATGAATAATTTTCGTTAAAAATTTTCATCGGACTGTCTGAGCGTTTGTAACATTCAAGTGGTGAAAAAAAAGGTTCATATGTATATGTATATACTTTATGGCTCATTTTATCAGATAGAAGTAGCTTTAATTCTCTCTAGCTACACTCAAACTTTGTCATACACACATCAGACATCACCACGATATTGAATATTATAAAATGAATGAAAAACCATAGTTACCATTGAACTTCAGCAACACCTCCACACAATTTTTCTAATGCATGGTAGTTCTGTACTGAAAAAAACATAATCAAGTAGGCACCGGAATATATCCAGCTATGAGCTACTGCCCTTATTTCTATAGGAAATAGCTCAGCTGTCATCGTCCAGGGAATACTGAGGAGGCCAAACATTGAAGCTACTACGTAGAACATCACAGCGACCACTGGTATCCAATTCCACGTCGTAGTTCCTGAAATTCACATTATACGAGTCGTTTTTAGTGCACTTCGTAGAAATTGTCGACTACATAGAACAAAACTACGTTTCAAAAAGCATCGAACTTGTTGAATGGAAATACCATACAATAGTTTCATCCTATTATGTGGATCTTCTATGGCATATATCCAAACAATCAAGTTTCGATGGATTTTCGAACAAACCTAAAACTTTTCTCCAAAATGAGGCGAATAATAATTAATGAAGTGAAAACGTGACCTCCCTTTATTGAAGTGTATACACTGATCATCTCACTTTCTAGTGACAAGATCAGTGTATACTTACAGACTTTGAAGGCGTTTCATACAAATACCTCCGAATTTTGTCGGTAAATAAGTAAGGATGGTCTCAAGCCTTATCGCTCCGGTTCACACCTGAACGAATATTCGATAACTAAGATTCACGAATGCTTTAAAGTTTATCATAATATAGATTTTTCGAAATGATAATTTCGGAATGATATTGAGTGCATCTCGAAAAACATTGACCATTGAAACATTGAAAATAGACTCGCAAGCCCCTGCAGGGAAGAAGGAATTATTGCGGAACTCTGGAAACTGAACGATACTACTTTGACGCAAAAACTTCATCATTTAATATCAGAAATCTGGAGAACGGAACAAATACCAGAGGATTGGAAATGCGCGCTGATACATCCATTGCACAAAAAGGGGGACAAAATGGATATCAATAATTACAGGGGAATTTCTTTACTCCCGGTTGCGTACAAAATACTTTCTAAAGCACTCCTAAACAGAGTAGAACACCAAGCGGATCCACTAATTGGGGAATACCAAGCTGGATTCAGAAAAGGCCGATCATATGCTGAACAGATCTGGACTTTGAAGATGATATTACACATGAGGAAATGTAGAAATACAGTGATCACATTCATTGACTTCAAGAAAGCATATGATTCGATAGACCGCGGAACCCTTTTTGAAATCATGAAAGAATTTGGAATCAATCGAAAGACCCAAAAAATTATAGAACAGACACTTACAGGTACAATTTCGAAGGTAAAAATTATGGGCGAAGTATCAGATCTCTTTGAAATCAAAACTGGTGTGCGGCAGGGATACGGACTTTCGCCAATCCTTTTCCATATTGTTTTAGAAAAGATCATTAGGAAATGGGAACTTCACGCAAAGGCCATACAAGTGGGTATTAAAAAAAATAAAAGAATAAATGTCAAATGTCTCGCCTTTGCAGACGATATTGCTATCATCACAGACACTAGAATTGAAGCCATTCTCGTTGTAGAAAAACTACATGAAATTGCGCAGAAAACCGGGTTACAAATTTCTTATGATGAAATCAAATACATGGAAAGAAAAGCAAGAAACAAATCCTCTCTTATCACAAAACATATACAGTTCTCAGGCTCAAACCGAATCGCTAATGAACAGAGAATTACCAAGCTCCAAAGAGCCTACAAACTACATGGGCTCACTATAACAAAAAGTGCATTTCGAGAGGCGACAAAGTGAGGCATTATAACACAACGATTCTTCCAGAAGCAATCTACGCAGCTGAAACAATGGTTATTGACGGTCATTCAAGAATTAGAGAAATAGAAAAACAAGAACGAAAAATTCTCAGAAAGATTTACGGGCCAATCAATAGAAACGGCATTTGGATGAAAAATCAGAATGAACTGTATCAAAAGACGAATACGATAATGGAAGAAATCAGAAAACGACGAGCAAAGTTCTATGTAATTGTCTACAGAATGAACAAGTCCAGAATACCGAAGAAACTACTCGATATAATTATGAATAGTCAATGCGGAACAGAGTGGCTAAAAGAGGTCCAAGAGGATCTACAATAGATCAATATAAAAAATCTCGAAGATCGCACTGAATGTCGCTATAAAATCGCACATGTGAAGTTTGAGCAAAGTCAAATCGTCAACCTGGAGTAAAATGGACAGATGAACGAAAGAAAGATCATTTAGAGAGGATGAAGCGTTTTTGGGTAACAAAAAAGATGAAGCAAGAGTCCTAATAATTGCGAATTCAAGTTCAGTCGCTCTCCTCATGGGGAAAATCGAATAACAATAACAATATGTATGTATATTTATATATATATATATATATATATATATATATATATATATATATATATATATATATATATATATATATATATATATATATATATTATATATATATATATATATATATATATATATATATATAATAAATGGTCACGTTATTATTACGAATTCTTCAACAAAGTCTATTGATTTCCATCAATCAGAAATGATGAGTATTATAAATTTATATCCGAACATCCACAAATTGTTCGTTATCAAAATGACTATCTCGTAATTTTTGTACTAAATATTCTATCACACTTTTTCATTAAAGATTCGACATTGGAATCCACTCAAATATTTCTCAACACGCAAACATATTTAGATATGCACTAAGAGTTTTAATAATCCTCATTGTCACATAACGACAGAGTATTTTGTATGTTTGTCCGAAAAATTCCAGACATGAAATTTCATATAAAGAATTATATATTGCATTACCTTCAAATTTTGAGTCGTCCTGAATCAAAAAAATGGAACATATTTTCGCATAATTCCAAAAACAGTGCCACCGTCATGAATATGATACAAAATTTATCTACTTTATTCAGTCTTTCAGTACCTTACCTCTACAATTACTTAGGACTTCCTGTCTTATATATAGCTTACTCGTTTTGTCTATGTTTATTTTTATTGATTGTATTTATTGCGACTATATTAGAAAACTTTGTTTGGGCAGAATGGGATGCATTCATTGGACTGGCGATGTTAGATACACTTGTTTGATCTTACTTTCTGTGTTAAATGTGCACAGTATTATTTCGACGGTCCTCACCAAACGAAGAGAAATGCTATCGTTTGTACGACTGATGCAAAGTATTGAAAATGGATTCACAGAATTATCACAAGTGAGTATATGGAGCACATACTCGTATTAAAGGGATAGATTAAATTGAATAACATGTTCAATGATTTATCTGTGTTGTGGTGGAAGTAGCGAAAGTCCAGAATGGCTGTAAATATGATTGAAATTTGGCACAAAAGTAAATCATAATTAGAAACAAAACAATGCACATTTTGATTTTATTTTCAATTATAAATTTTGTATTTGACAGACAAAGTGTACTTATTCCATTTTCTTCTCGTTTGGGGTTCTCAAATGACATGCAATACTTTTTGTCACTGAAAATGTAAGATTGTTTTGACAAAATTGGTTTTTTACTCCTCACAGAGCAAGCGACAAGGACTCGATATTATCTTAATTCATATAGCGTTGAAATGAGACGAATTTTAGGCACAAATATTATTTCATCAATGAAAAAGTTTCGATGGAGTTCGTGAGATGGATGCAAATTGTCGCAAAGATCAATTATACCTAATCGGAAATAGATACCCCTAGAGCTATCATTTATCAGGGAAAAATGTAGGGTTGTCTCCCACGACTTGAATAGTTGACTTTAAAAATCAGCGTAAAAGAATTCAGAACTGTCGATCCATTATCCTTCTAGGGACAAATGTTAGAGAATATTGAAATCGATGATCAGAAACTAAAGTTGTAAAATGTACTATCTTATCTGATAAGGAGATGTAAAACTTCCAATGTTAAATGTATTCATTGACTCCTAGGATTTGAGATGTATATGAATGTATGAAGAATTATATATCCAGACGACTTACTCTATATTTCTGTTTTACGATTGATAAGAATGTATGGGAGGATTGAAATCGTTGTCTTTCAGTTGTTGGAGTTGGCGTAAATGATGAGTACCTTGTATTATGAAACAGTTAACTGTCTTACACTTTCAATAAATGTAGGCATCGATATAAATATTGTCCAAATTTTATCCCTAGAAGGATAATGGAGACATCGAATTGTTCATGTTTCACATAGCCAGCTCTGTTATAATGTACTTTTGAAGAATTTTCAAAAAAAATTATCGAATAGAAAGTGATTGTATACTTTTAATTCGAATATTTTCAAGTTAATATTTTCGAGAACTAAAGTTTTCTTTTCTTGTTGCAGATTTCTTTCGTATATATATATATATATATATATATATATATATATATATATATATATATATATATATATATATATTATATATATATATATTTACCTGAGATTTACGTTGCTTGTTTATTTGTAACAGCCGTTTACGTACAAGCAACGTAAATCTCAGGTAAATACCGAAAACTCTTAACTCCATTTTCAACCTGACAAACCTTGTTTTCAAAATTATATATATATATATACATATATATATATATATATATATATATATATATATATATATATATATATATATATATATATATATATGTATATATATATATATATATATATATATATATATATATATATATATATATATATGTATGTATATATATATATATATATATATATATATATATATATATATATATATATATATATATATATATATATATATATTATTATCATTATTACGATTGTTCCCCTTGAGGAGAGCGACTGAACCTGAATTCGCAATCATTAGGAATTTTGCTTCATCTTTTTTGCCTCCCAAAAACGCTTCCTCCTCTCAGAATGCTCTTTCTTCCGTTCATCTGTCCACTTTACTCCAAGTTGACGATTTGATTTTTGCTCAAACTTCACATGTGCGATTTTATAGCGACATTCAGTGCGATCTTCGAGATTTTTTATATTGATCTGTTGTAAATCCTTTTGGACCTCTTTTAGCCACTCTGTTCCGCATTTACTATCCATAATTATATTGAGTAGTTTCTTCGGTATTCTGGACTGTTTCATTCTGTAGACATGTGCATAGAACTTTGCTCGTCGTTTTCTGATTTCTTCTGTTATCGTATTTGTTTTTTGATACAGTTCATTCCGAGGTCTTTTCATCCAAATGCCGTTTCTATTGAATGGCCCGTAAATCTTTCTGAGAATTTTTCGTTCCTGTTTTTCTATTTCTCTAATTCTTGAATGGCCGCTTATAACCATTGTTTCAGCTGCGTAGATTGATTCTGGAAGAATCGTTGTGTTATAATACCTCAATTTGGCGCCTCTCGAAATGCACTTTTTGTTATAGTGAGCCCATGTTAGTTTGCAGGCCCTTTGGAGCTTGGTAATTCTCTGTTCATTAGCGATTCGAGAGATTAACTTCCTCGAGAGATATAAATTGACCGACTTGCAGAATTTCACAATGTCTTGTCATAAGAGAAGAATTATTTTTTGGTTCTCTTTCCATGTATTTGGTTTTATCATAAGAAATTTGTAACCCGGTTTTCTGCGCAATTTCATGTAGTTTTTCTACGGCGCGAATGGCTCCATTTCTGTTGTCTGTGATGATGGCAATATCGTCTGCCAATGCGAGACATTTGACATTTATTCTATTTTCTTTTGTGATACCCACTTGTATGCCCTTTACGTGAAGTTCCCATTTCTTAATGATCTTTTCTAATATTGAAAAGAATTGAATTGAATTGGCGAAAGTCCGTCCCCCTGTCGCACACCGGCTTTGATTTCGAAGGAATCTGATATTTCGCCCATAAATTTTACCTTGGAAGTTGTACCTGTCAGAGTCTGTTCTATAATTGTTCGGGTCTTCCGATCGATTCCAAATTCTTTCATGGTTTCAAAAAAGGTTTCGCGGCCTACCGAATCATATGCTTTCTTGAAGTCAATGAATATAGTTACTGCATTTCTACATTTCCTCATCTGTAATATTGTCTTCAAAGTCCAGATCTGTTCAGCACATGATCGGCCTTTTCTGAATCCAGCTTGGTATTCCCCAATTAGTGGATCCGCTTGGTGTTCTACTCTGTTTAGGAGTGCTTTAGAAAGTATTTTGTACGCAACCGGGAGTAAGGAAATTCCCCTGTAATTACTGATATCCATTTTGTCCCCCTTTTTGTGCTATGGATGTATCAACGCGCATTTCCAATCCTCTGGTATCTGTTCCGTTCTCCAGATTTCTGATATTAAATGATGAAGTTTTTGGGTCAAAGTAGTATCGTTCAGTTTCCAGAGTTCCGCAAAAATCCCATCTTCTACTGCTGCTTCGTTGTTTTTGGGTGTTGTGTATATATATATATATATATATATATATATATATATATATATATATTATTATAATAACTAATTATAATATAATTAGTTTTCTGAGTGACGACTATGAATAAACTCTAATTCATTTATTCTATAACTTTCAACAGATAGATGAAACTTCGATCATAAACATCATGATAATCATCATGAGTATATTTTCATTCATCTGTATCAACACTACCAGCTCGGAACTTTTCTGGAATAGTTTTGCAATGAACTTCAATCTCTTCCTGTGTTCAGTGTCAATTCTTCAATATTCTATATACACCTCAGTTATAAATCACAATTTCGAGATTCTACAAGTAAAGTTAAGTGGCATTTCAAATGGAGACATGGAAAACCTAAGGAAAACACGGATAATTTCTTTACCAACACAAATATCCATTGCTTTAAGAACACTGAAAAGAATATTTGAAGCCGTGGACAGTGTTACTGACATTTACCGAATAAGAATAGTGGCTTCGTTTTGGATAATTTTTCTATTGATTATGAAGGAAATTGAGAACTCTGTAAAAAGCACTAATGATCCACAGAAATTGGTTATTCATGCTTTAAATATTGGAATCTTTTTGGTGAGTAGTACACATAATTATCACAGTGAAAATTCATAACAACTTTGCATGTTGTTTTCCTATGAAGTTGTTTTGTGCGATCTATTAACATTCATTCTTCAATTCTTCTTTCATAATTTTTTCCTGACGCAGTTGAGGCAACGTCGATATGCATAAGTCTAGAATACACCAAATTCTATCATTTTCTATGAATATCAAAGCTGAATTTATTTTGAATGGTCAGTTATTTGAGAACAAAAGATATAATGAGTGCTGAATATAAACTAAAATTCAAACACTTGCATTTTTGATTTGCACTTTATTGACAACATATCATGACGCGCTTCGTCGTTACCAATACTGACCAGTCAGTATTCTGTTATCATCTGAAGAAGTCGTTTATAACGACGAAACGCGTCATGCTGTCAATCAATAAAGTGTAAATCAAGAGTTCAAGTGTTTGAATTTTAGTTTATATTCAATTAAAATGGATTGACAACAAGTAAACGCCAACAGTATTAAATATTATAATGAGTGTTGTAGATTTAACATTTCTACCGTAAATTTAAGAGGTTATGAAAAAATATATCGAAATATGCGAAATAATTGTCAGTACGCCGAAAAACACAAAAAACATGGTCAACATTTCGCTTGAAGAAAAAGTAACATAACAAAAAAATTTTCGTGAGAGGTTTATTCTGAGAATTACTCTATTGATGTTTGATGAAAGACCAAGTGAAAAGAGACAACAGGAATGACTGTCTAAGACATTGGAACAAAATTCTTCTCTTCATTGAAATTGAAATTAATTTTAAACTGATGCATATATGACACAATGGAAAAATCTTCACAATTCCTCATATTTTGAGTTATGAGAGCACAATTTGAATAACTTACTTATCTAAACCAATAGCGAACCTGCTTGAATCCATCAAATAACTATTTTCTTCATGTTTTTTCTTGTTTCATGTTTTTTAATATCAAACGTCATCAGACTAATAAAACCACTTTTTTGTAGGCTCTACTATTCATCATTGCGTACCCTTCACACCAGGCTTTGTTTCAAGTACGGAAAATATCATGCGTAATTTTAAGGATCTTCATAGCCTATCCGTCCGAAATCGATGTCAAAACGAATGATCGCATCAGAAATGAACTGTATTCCGCTTTTGAATTTCTATCAGAGAGTTCAAGCTCTTACACACCAATAGGATTTATTTTCGGGGACTATCCTTCGGTAGAATTGGTTATATATTTAATAGGAATTTATGTCATGATGAAATTTCATTTGTTTGGAATTGAAAAGTAACAGAAGTTTTATAACAGACCACAAATTTGGGAGATTGTATTTAATTACATGATAATGACTATTTAATTCTATATTTTACTGAATATCAATAGAAGGTCGTATAAATAATATCCTGAAAAGAGGACAAATTTGAAGATATCTAATTAGGCCAATAGGGAGGGTAGGAAAATTCAAATACTTTGGCGACGAGATATTTAAATACTTCTGCAGTCGAGACATCAGATAACGAAATGAAATGTCGAATCTTACAAGCCCGATAGGCATTCCTGAGATTTCAAAGAATTGTGATCTGCAATAACTTTGAACTCAACTTAAGGTCAAGATATATCAAGTGATACGTTTAGTTGGTGCTTCTTCATGATATAGTACATTGAAACATTGAAAGTGAATGTAATAAACAAATTGGAGGTGTCCAAGATGTGTCTTTATCTGTTATCCATTGATGGACATGCATTAGAAGAATAAGAAGAGAACTTCTCGATATATAAAACTGCATGAGTATACCGTGGTATGATTCTCACACAATTCATATGAGTGATTTACAAAACTATACTACTGGTACAAAAAGTAGTTCGTTTCCTCTAGAAAACAGCACATTGGTGATAATGGACTTTCTTTATGCGGTCACAAAGATTTTCATTCATTCCCAACAACTGGCCAATCGTTTTTTCGAAATTGATAAGTATGAGCAATTCAAAATTTTCAAAAAGAAAGGTGTTATATATGTGAGAGCAAGAGTTGTACTTTGTAAATAGACAGTGAGGTAATGTAAGCAAATATTCTGGACTTATATTAGGTATTCGATTGGAGAGTTACTTAGATTATTAGTATTTGCCTAAGAACTTAGATATAAAGATGTAGGTACTACTAACAAATTATTGAAAGGGAGTTATTCAATTTATACCAAGACCTGTTTGCAAATGAAATGCGCTCTGGAACTTGAGTAAAATTGACTATATTTCCTAAAATAATACCCTCGTAACATTCCAAATGAAACAAATTAAATGCTCACTTAAATTCAAAAAACTTAATATTCATAGAACTGATAAACATAATTGAGCACACATTTTTCTCACCATTTTTTATCCATGTGGTGAACAATCCAGATATGAACATACTCAATGCCATACCAAGAGAACTCCATATCAATAAAGGCCTCCTCCTGAATGTTTTGAGCATGTAAGTGTTAACCACAGACATCACTGCTCTGACCATACCGATGAAAATGGAACACAGGTAAGGATTGATATTTGTGCCCACTTCCTGAAATATGAAAAAGTATAGGTATAGGTGTAAATTCATTGGACCGATATAATTTCGGACAATTTCAAATTTAGAAAATTAAAACGAATGATAGATCTGAAATTTGAAGCCCGGACTCAGAATGGCAATATAACCGTGCAGGAATTTACTTTGCAAATAAGAGATACCACAATAAATTCAACACATTTTCAAACATTTCAAGCATATTTCATTTATAGTCCACTAGAATATTCTTTCGGTATACAATACCTTTCATCAGGTGGATGAAAACTGTTTTCAGTGTTCATGGAAACTTAATTGAAGATTGAAATCGTTGCCTCACTTCGATGAGGTGAACAGCTAGTTCACCTCAATCGAAGTTCAGTTCATTGCATCGAAACATATGTCTCGCAGTTCCGTCAGGTGTGGTATCGATTTCAATATTTCTCTAACATTTATCTCTAGAAGGATAATGGAAGCATCACATCGTACACGTTCATATATCTAGCTCTACTCTTACATTATTTTGATTAATTTCAACTGTTCGAAAGAATGTTCTAAAGTTAATATTTTTGAATATTTCATGCAGTACTATCAGTACAACAATATCATTTCCTTATATATATAGTTCAAAAATTCACAGGTCATTCGATACTAGTAAATACTGAGACTCTTAATCGAAATATCAAAATATTTCAAAAAAAACTCTCAGGGAGTAGTCTACACAAATGTTGTCAACGAGAACGAACCCATCACTTTCGAGAGTGAATATTAAGAGCGTTTCGAAAAATGCATCGATCTTGTTGAATGATAATAGGATCCAATTGTTTCATCATTATTATGAATCATCAGTCCATATATAATCTATCAATCAAGAATCGATGACTTTCAAAACGAACATAGGTCCTATACCAAATTGAGAGATATTCTACAGAGTGAAATATTCACGTAGGCTCCCTCTATCGGCGAAAGGACGTATAAACTCCCCCTAGCGTTCAAGATTCCTACTCATGACAACAAGAGTGCGAGTGAAAGGCTTTGCAGATATTTCATTGGAACACAACAGAAAATTGTCTGAAATGTGTACGAATAATGCCATGCCTAATCGCTCCAGATCACGCCCAGGCGGGCAAAAGTGTAGCTAGCTCAAAGATTCACAGGTAATTCAATACTAGTAAATACTGATACTCTTAATCGAAATATTTCAAATAAAACTCTCAGGGGCCTGTCTACACAAATTTGGTATAGGACCTATGTTCGTTTTGAAAGTCATCGATTCTTGATTGATAGATTAAATATGTACTGATGATTCATAATAATGATGAAACAATTGTATCCTATTATCATTCAACAAGATCGATGAATTTTTCGAAACGCTCTTAATATTTACTCTCGAAAGTGATCGGTTCGTTCTCGTTGACAACATTTGTGTAGACAGCTTCCCGAGAGTGTTATTTGCAATATTTTGATATTTCGATTAAGATTCTCAGTCTTTCATTGTATACCTGTAATATACATTTATTAGTGTTCTGCTAATTATTTTCCGAGAAATATGTAAGTCGATGATATTTACATATGTTTCATAATTTATTTTAAATTGATGTATTATCAACTATGCAGTATGGTGGGATTGTTCATTTATTTTCAATGTTTTTCAGTTAAGGTATACTTACATCGAAAAATTCAACAGAGTAAAACAGGGTGATGTAAATGCCAGAAAACTGTTGGAATATGAAAAATCCAAACAATATCAATAACGGCTTATAACCTGTTGGTTTCAAGAATCCACCTAGAACACCCATGACCCCTCTTTTGTGATGGTCCATAGTTCTCTTTTTATTATTTGCTTCTTTAAGATTTATAAACTGCAATTCTGCTAAAGTTTTTCCCTGTAAGTTCAAAGTGTGGTTGAATAAAAATTTATCACATTTGGATCTGTTTGTATATCTTTGAGAAATGAAGTGACAATTCAATTGGAATAAATGGCATTTTTGAGAAAAATCGATAGCTTCAGCAGCAATGTACTATTATTTCCACATTGCGCTAGTTCGAAACTTGATTCACTTGGCAATGATAAATAATAATTCAGTTATTCATTTTTAATGGACTCCGTTCAATTTATAGATATTTTACAATTTAATTTAGGCAATGGAATAGAAAAAAAAACTCCCAAATTGTTGACCGAAAGAGAATGTTTCCTTATACTTGTGGATTATTTCAGGGTTGCATTTTTATCAAAGATCAATCAATGTGTATTCCATCTAAAAAGCTCGATAATCGTTTCACTTCTATTCAACAATTTATTAGCATGAATTGTCAAAACTCATTTCAACTATGAAGAATGAAATATCATTTGTTACATTAGATCGTTCAAAAAGTCCATGTTTATGTGTTCTAATCTAGTTGAAGAAGTAATCTCGGATCTCTTGGTGAAATGTTGTTCAATATATTAAATAAACAACGCTTATTGAATTTAAAATTCTTGGACCGTTTAACAGCGGTCCAACTTTTGAAAACGAGATAACACCCTCAAACAATTTTCAAGAAACAAAATAATTCTATATTATGTTTTTCTGTATTAAATACTGTAAACAACGGAACCAGATTGACTATATATTGATAAGAACAAGATGGAGGAGCTCAATATCCAACGCAGACACAATACAGGGGTTGACGTTATGTCCGACCATCAGTTACTTGTGTGCACAATGAGAATAAGATTGTACAAACGCGTGGAAGTTATTGACAAAGACTCGTTTGTTCAATCACTTCAAGAAAAAGAACAGTGTTTGCACCAAGACAATGCTGAAAATCAGAGCGTCGACCGCCTCGCCTTTGGAAGTCCACCGTTCGACTCCTTAAAAACGCAGTAAGCAACTTACAACCCAGCGGTACAACTAAAAAGCGGTGGCACTGGATGTCAACCGATACATGGAACTTAGTCGAGCAACGTAGAGATGGGAGGGGAAGGGGAGCCACGACATGATAGCTTAATGCCTTGAGCTCCACCATACAGGCCGCTGGTCGTCGAGATCGAAACGCAGCACTACAGTCAGTATGTGAAGAGGTCAAAGAGAATTCTAAAAAGTTTGAAACAGAAGACTTGCACATGAAAATCAGAATTATAAAACGTCAGTTCAAACCAAAGACATGGGCTGTTGAGAATAAATCAGTCAAAACCATCATTGAAATAAAGGAGATTGTTGACGTCTGGAAATGCTACTGTGTATCTCTCTTTGGTGACTCAACATCAGAAACCGCCGCGACCAACTATAAAGCGTATGATTACGAAACAATGCTCAAAGACGAAGTGCGCGCAGTCATAAAACCATAAAAAATAAGGCTGTAGGCATTGATGAGATTCCGATCGAAACAATAGCGGCCATGGGACAAGTTGGAGTAGATATGCTCTAATCAATTTGTTATCGCATTTGGATCACTGGAATCTGACCGAACGATTGGTCGCACTCTATATTCATCCCACTTCATAAAAAGGGATCGACAAATAATTGCAGTAACTACACACTAATTTCCCTCATATTTCATGACAGTAATATCATGCTGCATATTCTGAATACAAGGCACCAAGCTTATTAATCCAGAAAGATCTCACCCGAGCAGGCTGGATTCGTGAAAGGCAGGGGCACAAGAGAACAACTTCTCGTGATGCGACAGATTGTGGAGAAGGCTAGAGAGTTCAACGTTACCTCTATGTGTGCTTTGTTGACTTTAGTAAAGCCTTCGATACCGTCAAATGGTGGAAATTGTGGATAATCCTGACGGAAATTGGTGTACCACAACACCTCGTACACCTCATTAAACGTCTCTATGAAGATGGCACAGACGCGATATGAATTGACGGTGTTGAATCCGAACGACTCAAAACTGGAGCCGGCGTCAGGCAAGGTTGTATATTACCTTCGCTATTGTTCAACATATACACCGAATACATCATGCGGATAGTTCTCGAAGACTGGGACAAGGGAATATCCATTGGACTCCGTAAATTGTCAAATCTACGATATGCGGATGATACCATTCTCTTAGCCTCCACCAGAGATCACATAGAGACTCTGCTTTGTTGCCTGGAGACCACAGCTACGGAGTTTGGACCCACGATAAGACCAAAATTATGATCGTGGACCGCCCTAATGACAACCAGGTGAACGTTCAGAACATTGCGGGATGTGAAGTGGTAACAGTTACGTATATATGGGCTCCAAGATCCCAAACGCTGGACGTATATCTGGGCTCCAAGATCTCAAACGCTGCGGGGAGGTTCCACTAATGAAATGCCTAGTCTTTCCAATCTTCTTGTACGGAGCTGAACATGGACATTGAGGATGCAAGATCGTCGCAAAATTGATGCGTTAAAAATGTGGTGCTGGAGAAGCTTGCTCAGAATCCCGTGGACTGCACATCGAACCAACTTCTCGATTCTGAAGGAGCTAAACATCATATAGAGGTTATCGTCGACTGTGCAGCTGCGAATATTCAAATTCTTTGGACATATAACCCGAAACAAGAGTCTGTCGAACGATTGGTGATCCAAGGAAAGGTCGAGGGAAAATGATCGCGTGGGCGCTCTCCAACAAGGTGGACAGATCTGATAAAATCTGTGACGCATTCCAGCAACAATGAAAACTCTAAATCCGCTAAGCATAGAGTAGTGTGGCGCTGTATGCGTGGGACGCAGTGGCACAAGTACGAGACACGACCACGACCACCCTGTCAAGAGAGAACGACTGAGAAGAAGAAGATTAAGTACGTAGTTATTGGAATAATTGTTAGGGTATTTGATAGACATGTATTCCACCTGATAGGGAAAACTGGAATGAAGATATAATCTAAGATATTTGCTAATAGCCAGAGATTCATTCGTCTGTTCGATAGAAACATATGTTGTTTGGTAAAATTGGCAAAATTTATCATTTGGCAAATATCATCATGTTCATTGGTTTCGAACCCATGAACTCTTATGGAAAGTAGTTCATTGATAGATGAATTTATACCAGCGATATGTCAGAAAAATGTGGCATGAAAATGTGGCATGATCTATTCAGTTCATGGGCTGAGATATTCACTCATATAACTCAATTAAGGAGAAACAAATTTTATTTGAAGGCAAATCTAGTGCAAATGTTTTGACCGAACCGATAAGGTGTTTCGCACCTTTGATAATATCTATTTTTCAATATATATATATATATATATATATATATATATATATATATATATATATATATATATATATATATATATATATATATATATATATATATATATATATATATATATATATATATATATATATACAGGGTTAGTTTAAAGTATGGAAACATCTGAATATCTCACAAACGAAAAAAGATAGAAATACGATCTTAACAGGTGTTGTATGGTTGCCATAGGAGCATATTTTCACCTTAAAACAAAATATACAGGGTGGTCCTAAAAATCGTAATGACTGCAATGATGGATTTTTTAAATGGAATACCCTGTATATTATAACAGTTTATGAATTCTTTTGACCTCTAGAATAACTTTGATACAAGGTACCATATGCCTAAATTCTATGGTTACGCAGATATCGGCACTTTAATTATTGCATACCCAATTATGTCTGCCATATGTTTACGCAGATCTAATGAACGGCAGACATAAAGACATCATTTTACACATATTGCAGGGTTGCCAGGGAAAATAAAACAAACGGAGGGATAATGAAAAGCGTACCGACTACGCCTCAAAACTTTTATTCCATTAATATTATAACTTAAATCCTAATAATAACAATAACCATCATTTAAAGAAATGAAAAAAAAATATCAAACAAATACTACAATAAATGTTCAAAGTGCGAACCATTTACGATTTGACAGTATCCAAGTCTTTTACAAAAATGTTCGATTGAATCACTTAGATATGTTTGTGGCATCAGATTTATCTCTTGCAAAATACGAGCTTGTAGGGTTTGTAAATTTAGTGGTTTATTCTTGTAAACTTTATTTTTAAGATATCCCCACAAGAAAAAATCTAAAGGAGTCAAATCCGGTGACCGTGGCGGCCATTCTATTGCTCCTCGACGTCCTATCCATCTCTGTGGAAACACTGTATCTAGGTAATTACGTACAGCCAGGGTGTAATGAGGGAAGCACCATCTTGTTGATACCATATGTCATCAGAAGGTAACATGGGATTGTTGGGATGGGGAAATATGGCTGCTATTGCTGGCACAATATTATTCCTTAACAGGTTCAAATATTTGTCACCATTTAAATTACCTTCTATGAAGAAAGGTCCGATTATGTGGTTATTAATAATCCCTGCCCAAACATTTATTTTCTGCGGCCATTGCGTGTGTCTCTCCTCATCCAACGGGGATTACGGCTAGACCAAATCCGGCAATTATGTCTGTTCACTTCACCGTTGAGGCAAAACGTTGCTTCATCAGAAAATACAATTTTTTTCAAAATTAACATCAACATTCTTCTTTCCTTCAACTAATTCACAAAACTGCAATCTGCGGTCTGGGTCATCTTCTGCAAGTTCTTGATTGTAGTGAATCTTATAAGGTTTCATTTTTTCTGACTTCATAATTCTTATAACGGACGTCTGAGCGATATTGTTGTCTAGCGCTAACTGGTTTGAAGATACTTGAGCATTTTCTTCAACTTGGAGTAGCACATTTAGTTTCGTATCATCATCTGTAGCAGTTTTAGGCCTGCCAGATTTAGGACAATTTTTAACATTTCCAGTATCTGTATATCTCTTGATAGTTTTGCAAACGGTTGATCTATTAATAACGTGTTGAGGATTCAATTCATTAAATATTCGTGTAACTTCTTCATACGTTCTTTTCTTGTCACCAAAACCTCGTAAAATTAGTATTTGTATGCGTTGTGTATCGCTAAGGTAAACCATTGTTATAAAGTGATTGACACTAAATAATTATGACAGTTCACTAATATTTAGTTAGAAACCATAGCCACCTTTGTCACAATGGCTTATCTTAGCGATACACAACGCATACAACTACTAATTTTACGAGTCTTTGATGACAAGGAAAGAATGTAAACTTACACGAATAATGGTTCGCACTTTGAACATTTATTGTAGTATTTGTTTGATATTTTTTTTTCATTTCTTTAAATGATGGTTATTGTTATTATTAGGATTTAAGTTATAATATTAATGGAATAAAAGTTTTGAGGCGTAGTCGGTACGCTTTTCATTATCCCTCCGTTTGTTTTATTTTCCCTGGCAACCCTGCAATATGTGTAAAATGATGTCTTTATGTCTGCCGTTCATTAGATCTGCGTAAACATATGGCAGACATAATTTGGGTATGCAATAATTAAAGTGCCGATATCTGCGTAACCATAGAATTTAGGCATATGGTACCTTGTATCAAAGTTATTCTAGAGGTCAAAAGAATTCATAAACTGTTATAATATACAGGGTATTCCATTTAAAAAATCCATCATTGCAGTCATTACGATTTTTAGGACCACCCTGTATATTTTGTTTTAAGGTGAAAATATGCTCCTATGGCAACCATACAACACCTGTTAAGATCGTATTTCTATCTTTTTCGTTTGTGAGATATTCAGATGTTTCCATACTTTAAACTAACCCTGTATATATATATATATATATATATATATATATATATATATATATATATATATATATATATATATATATATATATATCAGCAAAAACAAAGGAGCAGCGGAATAGAAAACACATAACCAGGCTGTTAGACGCCAGCCGAATGCCCAACCCTTAATATATGCCAATACCATTCCTGAAATCATCAAAAATGTATTGAATAATATTCAACTTCATCCATCATACGAAAGTTATTGAGGATCATAGTATATATCTCTGTGTAATGATTGAATAATTCTGACCTGTTGTGAAATATGGAAACAGAAAATAAAAAAAATATCTTTCGAAAGAAGCGCCATGAAACATAATCGCAAACAAAAATAGCTTCGTGATAGTTACTTTATTATCAACAAATGAAAGTTTAATGCAGAATAGACTGACAGCTGAATGATGATAAAAATTCTATATAATAGAAACGTTTTGCATTTTGGATATTTTCAGGATGAGGTAGTAGATTAATCAGGTTAAATGTTTCCACATAAATCAATGTTTCCACAGATGTTCAGAAAGTATGGAAAAAACACCACTAGAAAAAACTGAGAAGTAAATCGTATAAAAATACACACACTTCTCCATTTGTCGAAAAAACTCACCTAGGGAAGTATAGGCGGGTGCAAATGAAATCAAAGAACCACGTATGTCTGATCTAGCTATTTCTGTTATATACACTATTGCTGGTCCGGTTCCCCATACTGAAAAAAATTCAATTCAATAGATACATGAATTATAAAAACAAATATCGAGTACTGTGTTGCACGCAGTAACACAGTAATTTGAATATACCTATATTAACATTCAGCTATTATGTTTATGACATCTGTACATAACAAATATCTAATCGTCGTATATTTCTTTAAATTGAGAAGATCATGGATTTTTACATCTGGCAGAATTTTTCAACTTGTCAGAACTTTTTGAAATCACAGGGGTTTGGTAATTTTCATCAAAATACTATTTTTTTTTAATTTTTATTGAATACGTAGTTTTTTTTTCTTTATACATTTAAAAATCAAAATTACAACTTGCATTTCAAATTACAGACATGAGATTGAAAAATTCAAGTCTCAACAATCGTCAAAAAATTTTGCATTAGATTATAAAAAAATTCGAAATTCAAGAAATCATTCTTTATAAATCCATCAGAACTGATTGCAATATTTGATGTTGTTCAACATTCGTTCTATGAGAGGAACCTCGTATAATTTTAGAATTTTGAATTGTGAAACCTTGACTCTCATTTGTATATATTTTGATAGAACGAACATAATCAATAAATTAAAATTATCACACTTGACTTAAGTTTCAATACATAAAAAACTCTACATATATTTCGGGCGGTTAACCCGTTATCAAGAGTATACAATATTACTGAAACATTGTATATTATCATTATTTATTATTTAGTGAAACTTAAGCCAAGTGTGTTAAGTCTAATTTATTGTTTTCAACATAATGCACCAAGAAATAAGCGAATCCTCCGTGTCATATATCAATATTTTTGTTTCGATAAGTAATCAGAATAAAAAATATGAGAAGTCGCATTTGAAACAATTGAAACATCGACCAATTACTGAAATTACTCACCTGAGGCGACACCAGTACATATCCTTCCTACGATTAATGTCCAAAAGTTTGATGAGGTCGCTATAAGGACCCAACCTATCACAGCGGGCACGCAAGCTATTTTCACTGTATTCAGTCTTCCCACAGTGTCCATAAGGATTCCACCCACGGGTGCTCCCACTGGCACTGCCAAGGTGAGGACACTTGCTATAGAAGAGAAAATAATAAAATATTTCATGAAAAACTGTTTACACAAATCAAATAATGATTTGTGTAAACCAAAAGGGTCAACTTGCAACGAGAGTAAAAAATACATATAGGTAGTCAATTAGTTTTCATTTTCTTGTAGTGAATTTCTGTCACGATTTGAGAAATGACAACGAGCGAAACTACAACCTCAATCTAGATGGCGCATTACTTCATCAAATTAAATTAAATTGTTCCAAAAAATTAGATTTGTAAAATATAGTATCTTAATTGATAAGGACGTGTGAAACTTTCAATGTAGATGTCTTCATGTGCTTTTCATTGATTCTAAGGTTTCAGATGTACATTAATCTATGCATTAATATAGGCATACGACTTACTCTATATATCTGTCTTGAAATCGACTAGAGGGTATGTTAGGATTGAAATCTTTGCCTTTCATTCGTTGAACGTGGCGTGACTGATGAGTACCTTTTAATATAAAACAGTGGCTGTATCACGCTTTCAATAAATGTACGCATCGATTTTGAGATTCTTTAAGATTTATCCCATGAAGAATAATAAAGAATCTAATATTCTCTAACATTGATCCCTAGAAGGACAATGAAGACATCGTATTATTCATGTTTCACATAGCAAGCTCTGCTATAATATATATATAATATATAAAGATATTATATATATCTGATATATATATATATATATATATATATATATATATATATATATATATATATATATATATATATATATATATATATATATATATATATATATATATATATATATATATATATATTAATAATAATTAATTAATTATAATAATTAGACATTTATTCCCTACAGATATACATCCAATTACAGAAAAAAAATTACAAAAAACATTACAATTTACAAAAAATTGCAAAATTGTACACAAATAAAATTAAATAAGAAAAGAAATTAACAAAGAAAAAAAATCAAAAATAGGGAGTATAAGCTAATATATACAACGAAAAATTAATTCAAAATAAATTGAAATAACCAGATAACTAAAAACAAAAATGAAATACTGTCCATTACAAAGTTACGTATGGTCAGCAGAAGTCGACCATTTAGTAACGAAATATGTTTGATAAATAAAAATAAAATTGAAATCGATTGCGTTAGTATTATCTAATAAACGAATAAAATAACTAAAATTAAAATAATATTTATAACTAAGACATATGTGGACAACAGAAGTTCAGGAAAATATCACGACATCCCAATGCGCTGTTCTGAGTGGCATGCCAAGATAACTGCTAGCCGATCAAAATAGATATCACATCGACCGCAACGAACATCATAAAGATTACATATAAAATTGATAGGAGAACGTGACATAACATTTGATCTGCTGTAAGTGACATAAAATGTATTATTCCGCCTCAGACCAGGCCTTGGTACGCGAATATTTATTTTGCTGAGAAGAAATGGTGAGTCAATCGAATTCTGCAAAATTTTGAAGAGAAATGTTAGGCCGAACCGTTCACGCCTCAACTTCAATAATTCAATTCCCAAACTATCGGTTAGGATAGAATGGTCGAAGCCTCTAGAAGGATATTGTCCATAACATCTGAAGTACATATACTTCAAACATTTCCTCTGAACTGCCTCCAAGTCGACAATAGAATTAATGTACATAGGAGACCAAATTATAGACGCATATTCCAGTTTACTGCGAATAAAGGAGTAGTAAAGCGTTTTCATAGTGTCAAGATTAACAAAGTTGCCCCAATTTCTAACCAAATAACCCAGCATCCTAGAAGCAGAAGCCGTAATGCAAGTTATATGTTTAGAGAAGGACAGCTTACAGTCGAAAAGTACCCCCAGATCCTTAAACTCAACACATCTATCTAGAATTTGACCTTCGAATGTATAACTATGATGAATTGGAAACAATTTTCGAGAAAATGATACAATTTTACATTTACTGATATTCAGTTTCAGCCCTTTGATGTTACACCACAAATTAACAGCGTCAAGGGAAGACTGTAATCTGACACAATCATGACGATCGTTAATAGCAGCAAATATTTTCGAATCATCTGCAAAAAGCAGATGCATGCAGTTAAGCTGTGAAGACAGATCGTTTATATATATAATAAACAACAATGGACCCAAGTTGGACCCCTGCGGCACACCAGACGAGGCAGAATAGAGTGCAGATTCATTACCACCATGTTCAACATATTGAAAACAATCCGAAAAATATGACTGCATCAAATTTAACAACTGTGATGAAAAACCTATAGCCTTTAATTTTGACAACAGTATTCTATGATCGATCTGGTCGAAGGCCTTCTGGATATCTGTGTAAATAACATCCATCTGGCCACGGTCATTCAATGTTTCTGACAAGGAATGAGTAATGCATGCCAAATTAGTAACAGTTGATCGATTCTTCATAAACCCATGCTGGTGTGGGGAGACAAGTGTGCGAACTGAACGGTATATAGAGTCATATAGAATGATTTCAAATATTTTAGCAAAATTGCACAAAATTGCTATGGGTCTATAATTAGTTATGAGACCAGCATCACCGGATTTCAAAACTGGACAAATTTTTGTAACTTTCCAAATCTTTGGAATAAGCATATTTCTTAAAATAATATTGAAAATTAGGGATAAAGGTTTAGCGAAAGAATGAATACAGTCCTTAACTAAAAAACTAGGAATATGATCAACGCCAGATGTAAATTTATTTTTGAGCTTCTTTTGATGCTCTGATTATATCATCCTCGGATATAACTGGAAGAGAAATTGAATTGTGATTTAAGTAAAGAATATCATACTTCTCAGGGGAGAATTGTACGTTGGAGGTAGTGAAGACGCTTGAAAAGAAAGTGGAAAATCCGTCAACAATGCTCTGAGAATTATTTAGTTCAACATCTTCGTATTTCATAATACCAGGAATGCGGGATTTAGATTTCTTTGCTTGTACAAATGACCAGAAGCTATTGGGATCCTCACAGATTCTGTTCTCTATGCATCGAATATAGTTTGTATAGGAAGCTTCTATATCTCGTTTGATTTTGCCAGGTTTCGCAGGGTTCTGAAGTGATCGTAATAAATATCGTATCTGTGTTTCTTATATAAGCCATGAAAACGATTCTTCAATCGTATGTCAGATATTATGTCGTGTGTGAACCAAGGAGGATAACGGTGATATTTAGAAGTATGAAGTGGCACACAAGTGTCAAAGATGTTATTGAGTTTGGTATACATTACTTTACAAGCCAAGTCACAGTCATTCATTTGACGAATGATCGACCAATCAACAGAATTAATCAACTGATACATGAGGGGAAAATTGACTTTCTTAAAATTATAAGCTATAATTATATATATATATATATATATATATATATATATATATATATATATATATATATATATATATATATATATATATATATATATATATTATAATAAAATTATAATATATATATATATATATATATATATATATATATATATATATATATATATATATATATATATATATATATATATATATATATATATATATATATATATATATAATAAAATTATAATATATATATATATATATATATATATATATATATATATATATATATATATATATATATATATATATATATATATATATATATATATATATATATATATATATATATATATATATATATATATATATATATATATATATATATATATATATATATATATATATATATATATATATATATATATATATATATATATATATATATATATATATATATATATATATATATATATATATATATATATATATATATATATATATATATATATATATATATATGTGTGTGTGTGTGTATATAGATTCAAATGTATTTTTACTGATTACAGGGACAAACCGAGCTGTCTACTATCGCAACCTAGATGACATTAGCAGATCAATTAGGTGTTATTGCCGTAACTATATTTAGTATAATTCAAACACTTGAACTTGATCTACACTTTTATTGTCATAACGCGACGGACGCATTTCGTCAGTACAACCATCTTCTTCAGACGTTGAGAGAATGTGATTTTCAAATTTGCTTTTGGAATTATCCTATATTTATAATGGATTTGCACCAAGTCAATGCCAGTACTATTCCGTAATTGTTTTAAGAGAGTTGTGAATTCAGTAAACACCTTATTAGGTACGGACGTGTAAAATATTCAATGTTCATGTTATTCTATTGATTCCTATAAGTAGGACGTATATAGTAATCCATGAATTATATATGCAGAATGCGTCACGGATTATCTGTATCTTCTGACTCATAAAGGGGTGTTTTAAAATTGAAGTAGATGCATTTCGCTTGATGTTATATATATATATATATATATATATATATATATATATATATATATATATATATATATAATATATATATATATATATATATATATATATATATATATATATATATATATATATATATATATATATATATATATAAGATATTAGACTGAGATTGAATTCTCGCTTAACTCTTGATGAAACATAAATAAATATTGAATTAAATTAATTTCTTGGCTTAATGTTTCACGATTTATTCAACAATATGAATTTGTCAAGATGTTTCGAGCGTGAGCAGTCTTGAAAAGCAGTGAGAAGTCTTGAAAATGAGCTCACTCTCGAAACATGTTGACAAATTCATATTGTTAAATATAATCGTGAAACATTAAGCCAAGAGTTCAATTTTATTTAATATATATATATATATATATATATATATATATATATATATATATATATATATATATATATATATATATATATATATATATATATATATATATATATATATATATATATATATATATATATATATATATATTTATATATATATATATATATATATATATATATATATATTCTTTTCATATATATTTATATATTTTACATATATACAACGATTCTTTCAGAAGCAATCTACGCAGCTGATGCTATAATGATTATTGAGGGTCATTCAAGAGTTAGAGAAATAGAAGAATAAAAACAGAAAATTCTCAGAAAGACTTACGGGCCAAAAAATAGGAACCGCATTTGGATGAAAAGACGTCAGTGAACTTTTACGAAAGTCAAATACGATAACGGAAGAAATCAGAAAACGACGAGCAAAGTTCTAAGCTAATGTCTACAGGATAAAACAGTCCAGAATACCAGAGAAATTACTCGACATAATTATAAAGAGTAGATGCGGAACAGAGTAGCTAAAAGAGGTCCAGAAAGATCTTCAACAGATCAATGTAAAAAACCTCGAAGATCGCACTGAGTGTCGCTATGAATTCGTCATTCAAGAATTACCTGATGGTTCATTAGCATCAAATCAGTCATTCAAGAATTAGAGAAATAGAAAAATCAAAAAAATTAACTATATGAAAAGACAAATTTTCCATGCTTTGTCTACAGAACAAAACAGTCCAGAATACCGAAGAAAATACTTGATATAATTAGGAATAGTATATGCAGAACAGAGTGGCTAAAAGATGTCCAAAAGGATCAATATAAAAATCCCGAAGATCGCAGTCAGTGTCGCTATGAAATCGTCATTCAAGAATTACCGGATGGTTGATTAGCAACAATTCAGTCATTCAAGAATTAAAGAAATAGTAAAACAAAAACATGAACTATATCAAAAGACAAATTTTCTATGCTATGTCTGCAGAACAAAACAGTCCAGAATACCGAAGAAACTGCAACAGATCAATATAAAAAATCTCGAAATCGCACTGAATGTCGCTATGATTCATTAGCAAAATCGTCATTCAAGAATTAGGGAAATAGAAAAACAAAAAAATGAACTATATCAAAAAACAAATTTTCCATGCTTTGTCTACAGAACAAAACAGTCCAGAATACCGAAGAAACTACTTGATATAATTAGGAATAGTAAATGCAGAACAAAGTGGCTGAAAGATGTCCAAAAGGATCAATATAAAAATCCCGAAGATCGCAGTGAGTGTCGCTATGAAATCGTCATTCAAGAATTACCTGATGGTTGTTTAGCAACAATTCAGTCATTCAAGAATTAGAGAAATAGAAAAACAGAAACATGAACTATATCAAAAGACAAATTTTCTATGCTATCTCTTCAGAACAAAACAGTCCAGAATACCGAAGAAACTACAACAGATCAATATAAAAATCTCGAAGATCGAACTGAATGTCGCTATGAAATCGTCATTCAAGAATTACCTGATGATTCATTAGCATCAAATCAGTCATTCAAGAATTAGGGAAATAGAAAAACAAAAAAATGAACTGTATCAAAAGACAAATTTTCTATGCTATGTCTACAGAACAAAACAGTCCAGAACACCGAAGAAAGAGTTGATATAATTATAAAGGCTAAAAGAGTTCCAAAAGGATCTAGAACAGATAAATATAAAAATCTCGAAGATCGCAGTGAGCAAAAGCCCTGTCGCTGATTACAAATCCTCAAATTTAAATCAAATTGTCTTCATTTTCACATATTTTCAACGTATTCATATTTTTGTTCATATTTAATTGGAATTGGAAATAATATTTTGATAATAATTTCAATTGACCTCTTTGACAATTCTAGCATATATGTATTCGGTAATATATTCTTGGTGAAATATTTTCAAAAAAGCATAGTACAATACCCCAAATTCAACCAAAGGCATTTTATACATCGAACAAATATTTTGGGCTTCTTACAAATGTACCCAATACTTACCAATTTTATCAAATATAATATCAAAGTACTGATAATGGGTATTTACCCGAAACATATATCAAGTGTATTCGCAACTTCCTGTGAAATATTTACAAGTGTTGTAATAAATATTAACTAACTATATCATTCAACTGGAAGGCATATTATTAATTGAAAGAATGAAAGTATGAAATAATTGCATAATTGTCTATAGATATTGCACTACTGCAAATTATTGGCTAGTAGAAATTACGAGTTACTATTAGTTCAAATGTTTTTGAAAACGAAAACTGAAATTCAATTTTTTGAAGTCAATTGAATTTAAAATCATTTGAACACTTCAAATAGGCAATGTGGATTCAACCATTGCTGGGCATGAAACTATTTGAAGTATATAAAGCATTCCAAATTTCACTTTCACTTCAAAGTGTAAATGGAATACTTTAAACTAGTCATTTTCCTGAGTAAATCACTAGTTTAGAGAGATCTTGATGGATAATTTTTGACATCATAACAAAAGTTGTGAAATTAACAATATTAAGGAGAATATAATTGAATCGATGAGATCAGAAACAACACAAGTCATTGTTTTTCAATTTTACAGGAACAAGAAAAAACTGATCAGTTCAAATGTTATCCATAAAAAAATATTATTTTACGTAATTTTCACAAGGTTTTACGTTAACCTAACCTAATAGGCAAAAAAAATTAAATAAAAATATGTTAAAACACATTTTTTACATATATATATGTATTTGACTTATGCTGTTTCTGCACTAAACAGTGGGTAAGTTACGAATAAAATACTTAAAATGTGTTTATAATCTAATCCAACTTTATTCAACTACATAGTTTTATTATTTTTAAAAGTACACATCATTTTATGCAATTTTTGTTTCACTATTCTACTTCTTCATCACTTTCTTCAGTCAATGGCCAGCTATTTACAATATCGTAAAATTGTTGGTGTTCAGGGATTATATACGGGAACATTTTCCTTATATCTTCAACTTTTTTCTGTTCAGTGGAACCTTGTTTTCAGGATAGGCTACACAGTTTGGGAGGTTGATCACATTGTTCAAAGATTTATTTTTACGCACGTCATAAGTATGTGATACCAAACCATCAATGAATTCTTTAGTGATAATGGTACCGTTTGTTTTGTATGTAAAAGACATGCATTCAGATGGAGCCAAGCTTCGTTTCCTTTCTTTAGGAACACTTTTACCATACGACTCGTTAGACAAACAGGTCCGTTTATAAAAAGAAGGCCACCATTTTTTGAACTCCAAAATATCTTCAGTTTTTAGGTTTTCCACTTCAAAATTTGAGCTAGAATTTCCTATAATGCTGGAGTATTCTTGTGGGACATATATTCTATCACATTTTTTTAGCTTTCTTTTGATTACCCCAAAGTTTCTATCATTAGGAAGGTAAGAGTGTCCTCTCACAGGGAAAAAATGTGTTACTTCTTTAAAACGTCCACTGTTTACCAAGGCCAAGGAAAAACGCAAAATAGTATGGTTCTTATTCTGCCCTGGGCAACCATCAGAGAATAGGTAAAGGGTATCTACTGACTCAGGAATTGAAGAGGTTATATATTTATGTAGCATGGAGCACACTTCATTGACACCTTTTTTACTCTCACCCTCATGGTACATGTAAAATTTAGACTTTTGTGTTTTCATGTTGTGAATTCCAAAACAGTTGACCCATAACTGTCTAAGATAAAATATGTCTTGTACAGGCAAATGTGGTAGAGGAAGATTTTGCATGAAGTCAAAACTGATGCCCACAATATTTTCATTTTTTCTGCATAACTCTTGAACCTCTTTTATTTTGGTGTAAAACTTTTTGGCTCTTCGTGAATGAACAATTTTTTCTGCAACTGCGGCTTTTTTGGCTGGTTCTGAAAGGCTTGGACTTTTAATTTTTACGCCAAGCTCTTCACATTTAATACATGTATCAACCTGGGGGCGTCCAAACCGTAAGTTCAAATTTTCTTTAAAATATTTAAGAAAAAACTCATACTTAACAAACAGTGTTGGGTGTTTTTTCATGTAAAGCTCATGCATGGTTTTTACATTTAGCCTACTGTCCAAGTATTTAATTTGTTTTCCTCCATAATGTGTATTTTTTACAGGAAAAGAGAGTATATGATCATGGATTGCCTTACAGATCTCAGGTTTTATAGCATTGGCTTTTTCATTCATTCCCCTTTTATCTTTAGGAAGACTTCCTTGAAATAATAGGTCACACAGTCTACGAACTCGACCTGCAGAAATGCCATGCAATGAAATGTAGGCTTGTTTACACACATTTATTTTGGTGCCTTGTTTCAAAACAAAATACTTAAAACTGCATTGCCTTGATTTAGGGTTATCTTGTCGAGGTCTGTGAGCTTTCTTGTCATGTTTCTCTATCAAGCTTTGTAAGAAAATATCTTGTTCGTCTTTGGAGCTCAAATTATCAAACTGGCTAAGAATATTTACCTGGTCATCTTCATCGAACAAAGAAAAACACTTCAATCTGCACTTGCATCTTTCACCAGTAACCCTTTTCTGAACTAAGTCACCTTTCCAGTTTATATGTTCGACACCTTTTACTTTCGAGGAGCGAATAATGTTCCGTTTATGTGTGTCAGGATTTCGTATTCTCTTCTTTGACACAGGCTCGTCACTCTCACTTCCACTCATTTCGATAGTTATGTAATCCAACAAAACTAATTCACAAAGTAAAACACATGAAGATAAACTACAGAAACATATGTATTTAACAGGCGTGAAATAGGTTACAATATAGTAACCAACGAAGCACTAAACCTGACTGCTGTTGTAGTGTCAGGTTACAGGTTGAGGCGACACTAGCGCTAGGGGTTAGTGGGAGCAGAAACTACACAAGTCTCTGACTTATGCAGTATCTGCGCTCAACCAATGTTTTACTGTGTCAGTTGGCAACGAAGCAGCATGCGACTTGTGCTCTTTTTGCACTCAGTACATGTGTTTACAATCTGAGAACACATTTCTTTAAAAAAAAAATTTTCGTCGAATAATTGACTTATGCTGTTTCTGATCTCATCGATTCAATTAGCGTGGGGGATAAACATAAAGTTATAAATCAAAATTGATAAAAATTATCTCCAATAATTTTTCCATATGGCACTGAACTTTATGAAATTAATAAACTTAGTTTGACTTCACAATGAAATTTTCGAATCGATTGTCTCTCATTCATCGAAACGACATGCAAAATGGATTATATAATCTGTGACAAATTCAAATACGCGTTTTCACTTTAATGCTGATAAAAAATTCGCTATAGCCTTTGGTTATAAAATATTATATAATCACTTTAAATTGATTGACAAAATAGCACCTTACCCAATATTCTTGAAAATTGGAGAGTTGTGCTGAAACTATTTCTTCAGAACTGTGAATGTAGTAATTTTTCATTCCATGCAATTACGAATTAAGATAATTTCATAATATTCCAAATGTGAGAACAGATCGAATTATAATTTGAATGTGTATCAAACCGTGAAGTTTATCAAATGAATCATAATATTACTCCATGAATAGTTTTCTGAATTGATCCTTTACGTGAGCAACCCTCAACATTTAAAGCTATCTTCTTCTCCTCGCCACCGATATTCACATTTAACTTAATACATAATGTAAAACTGAAAAATTTTCTCATTTCTATGAAAAATCGATAATCAATTCAATGATTCAATCTATATATTTATATATAAAACATAAGTGAACATTGTCGGCATATCCCGCAATTTCGAGCTCATCGGCTCTCCTCAGAACGGCGTATCCAATTTCAAGTTGCACGAACCTGGAGGTGGACAAATAAGAAAGAAACAGATTTATATATATATATATATATATATATATATATATATATATATATATAAGAGCTACAAGGTGAGATCCTTTGTATACAAATTCTGTACAAGTCGAGATCCGTTTGGTAAGGTGAGATCCGATTTCGGATCTCACCTTGTTTAACGTGTATATCGTCTTGGGTGTGGATAATTTGGCCCAATTAACCGATTTCCAGATTTTCGGTCGGATCTCGTCTTTCAGCCAAATATCACATTATATACAACTTTAGTTCACCAACCTTCCTATAGGGGGCCGATCTGCCATTGTATAAAAGTTTGATAAATAACGCAAAGTAGAGATCCAAAGGTTTGGCAACATGCACGTCTTGGACTGCTTGTCGTTATCTGTAATATGAAACTATCGCGTTGTACTGTATCTCGGCGTTACGTTTGGATTCGGTGTTTAGGTATGAAAACAAATGGATTTTGATGGTTTATCGAAAGTAATATATGATAATGTAAATATTATCGATTCATGAAGAAGAATATCTACTCGTTAGGGTTTTAGAACTTATTCATTCAGAATACATTTATTTGGACAGAATTAAAGTTCATTTTTATTTGAATTACTTTTGGATTTAAACTTTTTCTACGACTCCGAAAAATATGAATGAGGTGTCATTGGATTCGGAAGAGTATGTACATCATTAATGTCATTAGATCATTTCAGAGAAGAATCAAAAGGAAATAAAAATTCTTCTCGAAACAACTCATTTTACGAAACTGTTGGAACGAAATTCGTTATTTTTCCATTGAGATGAGAATAAGTTAGTAATGGTTAATACTAGTTAATACAAATATATTCAATGAAAAATATTACGTCAACTTTTATAAGATAATAAAAGTCCGGTAAGTAATAAGTGTGATTAATCTACTAATAGAATATAATAATAGTATATACTCTTCCGAATCCATTGTCCCCTCGTCATAGATGAATAAACAAATAATTAATGGTGTAGTGACTCTAAAACGCTTTCGGCTCTTTGGAGCTGGTGGGTTCTATTCCCATCATGATCTTGGGCCGTTTGGAAACGGCGTTAAACTGCAGGTGCAACTTTCGCACAAGCAGAGAGTGCCTCTGAAATAATAACTAACATTCTTCATAATTAAGTGAAATTGTTTTCATTGGTTTTGCATATGTTTCCTCACTATTTTTTCTTACATGAGCATGAGTATTACAAGTGCGAAAATGTTAAATGAAACTTTTATGCTTTTTTTCCTTTTTGGAGCTATTTTCGAAAAGTTTCCGAAAAAACTTCTTGTTGGAAAAATTCTTCCGATCACTTCGTTATGAATGATTTTCTTTGGTTGAAATCCAGATTGAATTTCGGATATTCAACCTGAGTAAATTATTCATGACAAGTGATAAATAACAATTTTCATATATCCTAAATCTCTTTTGAAAACCTTCAATTATAGAGACAAAAAAAGGAAAAATTTCAATTTACTTCATGTTCAAGTAAAAGAAAACTCTTAATCTACTGATGCAGAATCGATAGAAAAACCGCGATAACAATTTTTGACTACGGAATATTGTCCGCTCATCTATTCATAAGATGCCTGAATATTTTCAAGTTTAATTTTTCTATGTTGAAGTAGTTTATATACTTGATATTCAATTATAGCAAGTGTAGAGATAGCCAACCTTGCGCAATCCATAGATCCTATATTCGTCTGTATTTTTAACTCAAAGGGAAAAACTTGGAAGAAAGTCCTGAAGTTTATAGAGGCCCGGAAATATGTCTTTTTAAGTTTCATATGGAACAGTCAAAACTCCATATGTGGTGAACATTGAGAAATATATTGTTGTTTAGATAAGATATTCCTTCATTGTATACATTGATAAGCCATTATGGACTAAATACTTTATATTGGCGAGTATGAGTATTACGTTAAAATATGAAATGCCTAGACGAGCTGTATCGAAATGCAAATTTGCTTATGTTGCAGAACAAGAAGGTCGTATCAATTTCAAATTGAAGTAATTTATGTCTTGACATGTTAGAAGGTTAATATGTTTTCATGAATAAACGTTGAATTGGAATGCCTTTTCGATTATAATAATAATAAATAGATAAATAATACTTAATAGATTCCTTATTCGACAACAAATTATACCGCCATATCGTGGTTTTTACATTTTTATGAGGTGTGTTATAATAAAAAAATATCTCTTCAATATTTTACTTTTATTATATTGATAAGCACATGTGAGTTATCGCAAACATATCCCCCAATACAGCGGTGTGTAGTTATTGAATTGGAGAGAATTAACCCCAAACAAAATAGAAGTCACCAACAGAATACGTGTAAGATAAGTGTATCAGAGAATATGAAATACAAACCAAGCATACAATATAAAATATAAAATGAAACTTTCCAGAAACAGAAGAATCCGGTAAAACAATCGATATTTGTCAACGATACATAATGCAAATATTTCTGAGTAGCATTTATAAACAAGGTGATTCAGTAAAGTATTCAGATCAATACAACCTAAATCTTTAAAAGATTCTCATACAGTGTAATTCGAAATGTGAATATTTTTGTATTCATTTTTCAGAGAATCTTGTTGCTCGTGAAAGTTCTTGATGTTATACATCAGAAATGACATTAGTGCCGAAATTTAAAGCGCTCATTTTAAATATACATGTTCAGAACATATTTAGAATAATTGGCAATTCGAATATTCACGCTGAAATTATTTCATATTCCGCGAAACAATTACATATATAAGGAATTAGGTACTTATATAATTTTCCACAATTTATTTCTATAAGTGCAATAGTTGACATTTACCTCAGAAATCATGCAGAACAACGGGTCGAGTATTTCTTATTTGAACAGACAGAAGACACTCATTTGAAATATAGTTTTTTGTCGAATAGATGACAAAAATTTTAACCATAAGGTGCATAAAATCCTGACAAATAACGATAGCTGAAAGAAATAAATTTCCATTGTCTTTCATTTCCTGTTGTCTCTGATGTGGGAAGAAAAACATTTCGTGAAATGGCTAGCTATTATAGAATGCAAGATTTCCATATTCACGAAAAAATTTGCAGGTATCAGATGAACTGCTGTTTTCTTAAGATGTGTGATCAGACATATATCATTAGATTGGTCAGAATCTAAATGTTTACTCTGCTAAAATGCAACAACATAATACGGTAGGTCAATCGATATTTGTGAATCCATATCAAGTAATGGTGATATTTCAGAATAGTATTTATATATCAAATATCCGTTTAATTATCAGATCTGATAATAGAACTTTCAGCTGACTAAGATTCTCTAACAGTGCGAGTCGAAAGATCAATATTCTTGTATTGATTTTTCAGAGCATATTATTGCCCATGAAATGAAATAGCGTGAATTTCTGGAATTCCCAATGTTATACAGAAGATATCATGTTAGTATCAAACTTTTTGGTCCTTGTTTCGAAAATACATTCATAACATATTTCGAAAAATTTTACATTTTGAATATTCACGCTCAAATGAAAATTGATCTGTCACAAAACACCTACATATAGGTATGAGGAATTATATCATATTCGACAATATAATATGATATAATTATTCATTCATGTTCTCATTGATTTGTCTGTTTATGTGGATCTATATTTTTATTGATCTGTCTGTTTAGGTAGATATATGTTCTTACTGATCAACTGACCAGCTGGATGTATATTTCTATTGATCTGGCAATAAATGACGATAAAATAAGTGCAATAGTTGACCTCAAAAATAATACAGAACAACGTGTGAATTATTTCTTATATTGAAAACGTCTTCAAGACATACAGGTCTCTGTTAACAAATGTGATTTTCTCTAGAAAAGATTATGAAAATTTCACCTATATGGTGCAAAAACTTCTGATAAGTAACAGAGCACGAAAGAAATATAGTTACCAATTTCGAATGTTCTTCATTTCCTGGCGCCCCTGATGTGGCAAGAAACAAACGTTTCGTAAAATGGCTATAGATTAAAGAATGCGTTGTTTTCAATAACTATTAAGTTTCGTGTAGGTACTTGCTGAAATTGTGTAAGCAAATGTCTTTGAATGACGATAAGGTACTATGATAAATAGGTTCATGCATAATTTCACCGCTCAAATTTTGGAATTTCAAATACACTGAAATGATATCTAAATATACTCCCTGAAATTAATTTTTCGCTCAGATCGCTATGATCGATTTCGAACCATTAAAAGATTTTCTTTAGGATTATTGTTTTCAATCGGTACAAGCAGAATGTTATAAATATAAAGACGAACTGTTGCAGCAAGTCCAAACAATTCTATCACACACAAATTAGCACTGTAGAGGAATATGACACACTTCGTATTTTATATTTATTCATTTATAATCATGACTATAATCATAATTTCATATTATTATATATTCGAATATAAACTTAAATTCGAACACTTGAACTTATAATTTACACTTTATTGACTACATATCATGATGCGTTTCGTCGTTACAAACGACAAAAAAATGATTAATCTCTTAGTATCTGAAGGAGTCGTTTGTGACGACGAAACGCGTCATGCTATGTAGTCAATAAAGTAAATCATAAGCTCAAGTGTTTGAATTTAAGTTCATATTCAATTATAATGGATATACATCAGGTAAACGACAATACTATTGAATATTATTATATACAATGTCCACTACATTATTATAGTGAACAATATAATTATAATTATGTAATATTTTTAAATTCATGAAATGGGATCAAATGTCGAGTGATTCCATTCAACAATCTGGAAAATAAATAATTAGAACAATTCTTTATTATCAAAAATTTATTAATGAGCATTATATTATATGTACATATATCATTATGAACTACTTATGTATCAATTACTATTGCTAATATAAGTGAAGGCTTCAATTTGAGCTAAATACCTACCTGTTGTGAAACGAATGAGTTTTTGTTGAGCTTCTTTGCGATAATTTTTTTTTCGCCTTTCAAAATTCAACCCATTTTCAGAATGTTCATTTTCACTTCTATTCCAAACCTCTCGATCGATTAAGTTCATTCAAATGCTTCATCCGCTCACATATTATTGATGCTTGTTTTGTTTCCTTATCTTGATTAACTACCGCTGACTGTTCCGAGGCTATGTTCATGTGTTGCATTCCTCGGAGTTTACTAAACATACGATATCTTTTCAGATTGATCATTTACCAAATCTTGTAATTAAATATTGAACCTCTCAAGAATTTTTCCTTATTCTTCCAACGTAATTCCTATTTCTATATTCATGAGTAGCCTGATAAATTATTGATACCGTTCCATAAATACGTATATAGAATGTGTGTATAAAAGCTACTTTTTTTTAGCATAGAATTAACATTCACGAAGATAATATTAATGTAATTTCCCAAATTATTTCCTTTTATGTATTAATTTCACTACCACTAGTCGTAATTTCTTCAGTTGATAATATTTTGTTTCCAATTTGCATTATGATATATTATATAGTGAGGCAAAATAAATTTCATTCATAAAAAAATGAAAATACTTGATAAGATAAAAATTATAAAACTAATAATACTTTCTTCACATACATTACAAAATGCGTGAATGCACGAATTGTAGCATATGACTTCAAAATATAAAACAAGCATACAATATGAAATATAATATGAAACTTTCCCGAAACAGTAGAATCCGGTTTAACAATCGATACTTGTCAACGATACATAATGCAAATATTTCTGAGTAGCATTTATAAACCAGGTGATTCAGAAAAGTATTCAGATCAATACAACTCAAATCTTTAGTATCAGAGAATATGACTTCAAAATATGAACCAAGCATACAATATGAAATATAATATGAACTTTCCAGAAACAGTAGAATCCGGTTAAAAAATCGATATTTGTGAACGACACATAAGGCAAATACGTCTGAGTAGAATTTATAAACCAGGTGAATCAGTAAAGTATTCAGATCAATACAAATTAAATCTTTGATATCAGAGAATATAATTTCAAAATATGAACCAAGCATACAATATAAAATATAATATGAAACTTTCCCGAAACAGAATAATCCTGTTTAACAATGGACATTTGTCAACGTTACATAATGCAAATATTTCTGAGTAGCATTTATAAGTCAGGGGATTCAGAAAGGTATTCAGATCAATACAACTCAAATCTTTAACATCAGAGAATATAATTTCAAAATATGAACCAAGCATACAATATAAAATATAATATCAAACTTTCCCGAAACAGTATAATCCTGTTTAACAATCGATATTTGTCAACGATACATAATGCAAATATTACTGAGCAGCAAATGATTTAAATGATTATTTAAATATTCATAAAGATAAACCAGGTGATTCAGTAAAGTATTCAGATCAATACAACTTAAATCTTCAACAGATTCTCATACAGTGTGAGTCGAAATGTCAATATTTTTGATTTTCATTTTTCAGACAATGTTGTTGCTCATGGAAGGTCTTGATGTTATACACGAGAAATGATGTTAGAATCGAAATTTAGAGCCTCATTTCGAAAATATATTGAGAACATATTCAGAATAATTGGATAATTCGAATATTCAAGCTGAAATTGATTCATATTACGCGAAACAATTACATATATAAGATAATTCTACAATTTATTTCTATAAGTGCAATAGTTGACATTGACCTCAGAAATAATGCAGAACAACGGGTCAAGTATTTCTTATTTGAACAGAGACAGAAGACACTTATTTGAAATATAGTTTTCTGTCGAATAGATGACAAAAATTTTAACCATAAGGTGCATGCAATCCTGACAAGTATCGACAGCTAAAACAAATATATTTTTTGGTATGCCTGTTTTATATTAATCCTAAATTTCGATTGTCTTTCATTTCCTGTTGTCCCTGATGTGGGAAAAAAACAAACATTTCGTGAAATGTCTAGAGATTATAGAATGCAAGATTTCCATATTCACCTAAAAATTTGTAGGTATAATATGAACTGCTCTTTTCTTAGGATGAAGGCTGAGCAGACATAATATCATTATATTAGTCAGAATCTAAATGTTAACTCTGCTAAAATGAAACAGCATAATACGGTAGGTCGATCGATATTTTTGAATCCATATCAAGTAATGCAAATATTTCGGAATAGTATTTATATATCATGTGATATCAGTTAAATGATCCGATCTGATAATACAACTTTCAGCTGACCAAGAATCTCTTACAGTTGAGTTGAAAGATCAATATTCATTTTTCACAGAATTCTATTGCTCATGAAATGAAATAGCTTAAATTTCTGAAATTCTCAATGTTAAACAGGGGATATGATAATATTATCAAACTTTTTTGTCCTTATTTCAAAAATACAGTCATGACATATTTCGAAAAATTTTACATTATGAATATTCACGCTTAAGTGAAAATTCGATTTATCTGTCAAAACACTTCTACATATTCTATGAGGAATTACAGCATATTCGACAATATAATATGATATGATCATTTATAAACATTTTCATTGATCTCCTGGCGCCCCTGATGTGTCAAGAAACAAACGTTTGGTGAAATGGCTATAGATTAAAGAATGTGTCGATATCAATAACTATTCAGTTTCGTGTACTTGCTCAAATTGTATAAACAAATGTATTTGAATGACGATAAGGTACTATGATAAATAGGTTCATGCATAATTTCACCGCTCAAATTTTGGAATTTCAAATACCCTGAAATAATATCTAGATATTCTCCCTGGAATTAATTTTTCGCTCAGATCGATAGGATCGATTGCGAAACATTGAAATAATCACGCAGTATATTTTTTCTTCTAAGAAAGAAAAACATTTCTTTCGGAGTTATTGTTTTTAATCGGTACACGCCCATAATGTTATTAAATGCCCAGAATGTTAAAGAGAAACTGTTGCTGTCCAAACAATTCTATCATACCCAAATTAGCACTGTAGAGGAATATGAGACGCGAAATCATAATTTCACATTATTAAATATTTGAATATAAACTTAATCTCAAACACTTGAACTTATGGTTTATACTTCATTGACTACATAGCATGATGCGTATCGTCGTTACAAACGACTTCTTCAGATCTGAAAAGCAAACGAAGTGTTATCAGATCTTATAAAGTGCACCAGTCACATGAAGGAAACGTACGTCTCTTAAGAAAAACTGAACCAAACGCTCACTTAATGTTTACTACCAATTCTTGCGGAATATTCTGATCGCGTTGTATCTATATGGATCCTGAAAAAAATTCCTAAAGTATAATAGATGGGTAGGTTATTAATCGCGAACAGAAAATGAAAAAAATTATTTTCTGGTAGTTCTAACCTGAGAAGTTATTCTATATAATATAATACATACTGTTTGTAATATTCATAACTAATAACATTTGTTCATTCATTCAAGTTATCTATATTATAACAGTCATCAGATAACTTCAATTATTATAGCAGAAAATTCATTTTCATCATAATAAATTATTCATTTGCTTTTCATCATTATAAATTATTTATTTGCAGTCAACTATAATTTCGTAAAACTAATGCATTCTCAAGTGAACAGTTGATTTAGACGTGTTGAAATTCAATGTCAAAACTATCAATGAATTTGACACATTTCAAGAATTTCACATTATTATATATAATATCCACTACATTATTCCAGTGGACAATATACTTATAACTATGCAATATTTTGAAATTCCTGAAATGTGTTCAAATCTCGAGTGATTCCATTCAACAGTCTGGAAAATAACTGGAACAATTCTTTTATATCAAAAATTTATTAGTCAGCATTATATATAGGTATATATCCTCATGAATTACTTCTGATCATTTACAATGGCTTATACAGATGAAGGCTTCAATTTGAGTTGAATACCAATTCTGATACAAATGAGAGTGTTTTATTTATTGAACTTCTATGCGATAATTTTTTTTGTTCCTCTTTTAAAATTCAACCCATTTTCAGAAATTAAATTCTCACTTCTATTCCAAACCTATGGATCGATCAAGTTCATTCAAATGCTTCATCTGCTCACATATCGTTTATGTTTGTTTCGTTTCCTTATCTCCCACTTGATTAATTACCGCTGACTGTTCCGAGGCTATGTTTATGTGCTGTATTCCACGAAGTTTACTAAACATACGATATCTTTTCAGAGTGATCACTTAACAAATTTCGTTATTGAATATTGAACTGCTCAAGAATTTTTCCTCGTTCTTCCAACCTAATTCCTGTTTATATATTCATGAGTAGCCTGATAAAATATTGATACCTTCTCATAAATAGGTATATAAAATGTGGTTTCCACTTTCATTTCAGCTGTTATTATAGAATGGTACTATTGAAGCGAATAATTCATTGATGAATTATGTTATCCATTTCAAATGGAAGCTGCAGTGTTTAGAACTTCCTCCGAAATCTGTTAATGAATGAACATTTTCATCTTGTTCAGTTTCTTTAGTAAAAATATCATCATTTCTATGTTAATCTATCTTGTGTATTTTATACTTCTGTATTTATGTAAATCTGAATTATTTTCATTGGAGCAATTGCCCTCATTATTCTGTTTCTAAGCCTTCATCAGGATAGTACATAATCTTCACAATGATCTCGCTCGAAAATTCAATTTCATACCCAAATTTTTTCTTCCTTTATTATTTTTTCCTTCAATTATTCAGTTCAATGCTCAACGTGATATACGAGAAACTTCAATGAATGAATATTCTCAATTTGCATATCCTGCAGAAATATTCGAGGTATTTCTCAGTTTTTTCGACTTATAAACGAAATTCTGCATAAAAAGACAAGTTCCTTGTATTTCATTTTGTATGATATATGCCTATGCCCTCAAGAACAGAACTTGTGAGGAGAACAAGGATCACAACGAACATCTTCTACCGAAAAAAATTCGTGAAATCCACGTTATGCACGATGCACAACGCGAAGTATCAAAAATTAAATGACTAAATCTTTCACTTTTTGATTTTCCATCAGAAATAATCACAGTAATTATAGATCATCTTGTTTTGAGTTGTAAACGAAATTCTGTATAAAGTGGCAACATCGCTGGATTTCGTCTTGTACAGCGTATCTATACAAATAGTATATCGGATCTCGTCTTACTTACATTTATCATGGATCTCTACTTACCTTCATACTTGGTGTATGAAAAAAATTTCAATTTTTCTTACCCCTCGGTTGATATTATTGACCAGTACGCATCTTTAGACTATTTTGTGAAAACAATTCAAAGTCAAAGTGATTTCTACTGGTGGATCTCAGGTTGTCTATCATATGTACGGATCTCACCTTGTACTGAATACATGTATATATATATATATATATATATATATATATATATATATATATATATATATATATATATATATATATATATATATAAGGAAATGAAGTTGTTTGTGCTTATGGCACTGAATACACATTCACATATCTACCTCTACTATAACATTCTCTTAATTAATTTGAATTTTTCGAATGAATGTTCTAGTGTCCATTTTCTTTTATATATATATATATATATATATATATATATATATATATATATATATATATATATATATATATTTCTTGAAATTGAAAAAACCTTTCTATATTGATATTGCTAAAAACTTTCAAAATAATATATATATATATATATATATATATATATATATATATATATATATATATATATAGAGTTTCGATACTCACGAAACCTTGAAATATTTATAATTTACACTGAGAAGTAGTCGACACTAATAATTTTAATCTATTTCGATTAAAATTCTAATGTCGACTACTTCTTTCAATGGAAATTCTCATGGAGCTGTCTCAATGAATATTGTCAACGAAAACATAACCTTTCACCTCCGAGAGTAAATATTAAGTGCGTTCCGAAAAACATCGAACTTGCTGAAAGGAAAGACCATAGAATTGTTTCATCCTGTTATGGGAATCTTCAATGGAAGTGCAGGTTTTTCAAACTCACTCAGACCCTGTCTTCAGAATGAGGCAAACATCCATTCCTGAACTAGACGCGTGAACTTCGTCTATCGAAAAAACGAGATGAACTCTCCCGAGCGCGGCAGGTCGCTCTCTCGCGACAAGATCAGTGCCTTTTCAATGGCTTTGTAGACGCTTAATTCGAATAGTCCTGAACTTTGCCTGTAGATGAGTAAAAATAGTCCCATATTTGGATGAAAGGTCTACAAAGCCTCTAAGTACACACTGATCTTACCATCAGAAAGCGTAGAGAGTTTATCTCCTTTCTCCAATAAAGGGGCTCACGTGATTAGTTCACGAATGGATCCCTGCCCCATTTTGAAGATAGAGGTTAGGTGCGTTTGGAAAACCATCGAAACTTGTTGTTTATTTAATGAGTTTTGAGGGTTTCCATTTATTTTGTAAACATCTCGTGTATAATGAAGGTGTTCAATGACACTTCACAAGATCATAAAATCATAAAACTGTTAAACCTATTTAAAGAGATAATTATAAAACAAAAGGGTGAATGATGTGTTCGGACGTGATTAACACGTTCTTTGTGCCTACCAAGTAAAAAAATTGCCCTTTCAAAAGCATACCGGGTGTCGAATTATTTTGCAGTTAGATATTTGTTTTTTTTTTGCGTATATTTGTCTTCTTAAAATAATCAGTAGTTTACCGTTCCTATTATATATCCACGCCGACAAAAAATTCATTGTGAATCCACACGTGAAATCTGCAAAGCATTTTTCAAATAAGCAGAAATTATCATCGCAACAAACCTTAAGAGATTGCCTCCAACAACAGAAACCAGAAAAAGACGATAAAAAAGAATTTAATGCGGATTTGTGCAAGGCAATGATTAAAAGTAATACTTTTATACTATAAGTAATAATTAAAGTAACACACCATTGAGCAAGTTAAATAATCCCAACCTGAAGGAATTTTTAGGAAAATTACTAAATATTCCTGTCGAGTCGTCCTTACGGAAAGCAAGTGTCTACTCAATTTATGAACAAACATTAACTTGTATCAAAAACAAAGTCAATTCAAACTATTTCTATATTGTAGTAGACGAAACCACCGATTCGTGCGGTAGATATATCGCACATGCGGTAATAGGTGTTTTACGGAAAACAAATCCAAGCAGATCCTATTTTTTGCTTCAAAAAAAGTTGAAGAAGCTAAAAATTTAACAATTGCACGATTTGTCCAAGAATCATTGAACAATTTTTTCTTGACCCAAATTGCTTTCACAGAAAAATTAATTTTATTTCTATCTGATGCAGCACCTAATATGATTACAGCTGGACAAAAGTTAAAAATATTTGATTCGAATCTGCAACATGTAACCTGTCTAGCTCATGGAATTAATAGAGTGACAGGACAGAATGTATAAGAGAGCAGTTTCCTTTGGTCAATGACCTAATGAACAATGTAAAAAATGTATTTTTAAAAGCTCCGACACGTGTTCAATTTTACAAAGAAAAATTTCCAAATCTTGCCTTACCTCCACAACCTGTAATAACTCGTTGGGGTACATGGTTAAATGCAGCTTTATTTTATTCTGACAATTACCACGCCATTAAACATGTGATGGACGATCTGAGTGACCCTTCATCTACATATATTTTAAACTCAAAAAATCTTTTTGAAAATTCATTAATAAAGAATAGTTTAATATTTATAAAAACTAATTATATGTTTGTATCTACAACTATTAAAAATTTAGGAAAATCTTGTATTCCATTTACGGAATCAGTAGCTCTAACTAGCCAGTTTGAGTCAAATTGTAAGAAAGTAGGTGGACAAATTGGGACCATCGTGCTACATAAATTCAATTCTGTGGCTCAAAATAATACAGACTTTCAAATTTTGAAAAATATGTCGAAAATTTTTATGGACGAAAACGATGTAAATATAACAAATTCAAAATTAAACATCATTTGTAAATATAAAAATGCTCCCATTACATCAGTTGATGTTGAACGAAGTTTTTCAATTTTTAAACACATGTTTTCTGATAATAGACAAAGTTTCCTCCTAGAAAACATTGAAAAACACATAATTATCAATAGTTTTAACAATAATTGTAAGACGTGACTCATGTCTGTTTAAATATTGTTATTTTGTTTTATTGTTACCATAATAATTTTAGTAATACCTATGTTTTATTATTAATTCATTATTAATAAAATCTGATACTTAATATAAATTTTCGTTGAATACCTAATTATTAAATAACACTCCCTATCATTGTAAAATAATGAAATATTATTCAGCATTATAATACACATCATTTCTTGCATTTTTTTCTGAAATCTTCGCATTTTTTGTCAATTTGTGATACATTTAAATGCGCACATTTTTGGCTTTTTCGGTTGCATTTTTTCCGAGTTTTATTTATGACTTATAATCAAAATAGTGGATCTCATGTTGTTACTTACCCACCCATGACCTCTCAGCTTGTGTAGTTTGAATATCAGATGTATTCCTACCTAATTCGGGATTCAAGATGGCTGAGTATGCAAGAGATATCCCGAATACAATATTGAACGATGCTGCTAGAGATGTAGCAAGAAGCTGCAATAGATTGAAGATTTTAGAGATTTCAACATATCATCAACAATTATGCTAAATTAGATACACATGAGAATCTACATGGGTAATCATGAGGGTCTTTCTTTCAGTAAATGCATTTTTTATCAGAAGTCAGTGAACTGGATTCGCTCAGTTCAACTGAAAATGGATAAGTTTGAGGGATATCTGATAAGTTATACACTCTTTTTTTTCAAATAAACTATCTATGCATGTAGAGCTGTAAAAGTATGTAATCAGTCACCAGCAGGAATGGTTTTAATGTGTATTTATCGTGAGTTTTTTCAGAAAATTACCTAGGAAAAATGATAACTCAGCAATTCCTATTGTTATTTTTACTCACCTGTCTATATAAAGTTTCTCTAATAATACTCGTTCGTTTCTTTTCCGTTGAAGCAGCAACACTGAAAATGTAAGATCATGTCCAAAATTAGAAATGACTGAAAGAATAAGTATTGTTGAAAAGAGGTGAAATAAATATATATATATATATATATATATATATATATATATATATATATATATATATATATGTAACGCCATCTACTGGACTATGAACTAATGTTATGGTGTAAACTCTAGTGTATAATGATACGGTAGAGACCATATCAGATATTCTGTGATTCTTATATTATTCTGTAAAACGTCTTACAGTATTTGAAGCGTGCCATATTATTTTAACCTCCTATTTTGTTTGTATATTTTGTGGACTACGAGCTCAAAATTAATATTCAATCGACATTTAATTCTCGATTCTTGTTTCAGGTTTGTTATATTTAAGACTTTTGTTAATACTGTATTTATTGAATAAATTCTTGTTCCAGTTTCAAACATTCATCGAGAGTCATTGACTATTATATAAAATACCAAAATAACTAAATTATATATATATATATATATATATATATATATATATATATCCATTCATTAATTAATTTATGCAATTCAAAACTTATGGATCATTGTCCAATGTTCTTCCTTCAATGAGTATGGATAATTCAACATATGTTTAGCAATTAATTGATTCTTGAATTTCTATACAACTACGTTCATCGAAAAAAAAAGTTTCAAAACACTCATTTGGTCGTTTCACTAATTACCTTGAACACGTCCTTATAATAGAAAAATATCAGTTTCACATAACATCACCTTAGTTTTTATGCCAAATTAGATAATTTTTATTTCAATTCGAAAAACTTGCGCTTTAACATTTATCATCTATATATGTTCTTGCCACTCATCATTATTAGCTTATTCAAACACTTGAGTTCGATTTACACTTTCATTGTATATCACGTGACATCTGTCGTCTAATCACCGACTTCTTCAGTAGCTAACCGCATATGATTTCAAAAAGTCATATTCTGTTAACGTCTGAAGAAGTCAGGTTATGCGACGAAACGCACGAATGGCACGTAATGACTAAACCGGCTACAGACGCAAAATAATTCATGTAAACTCGAAATGAGTATATGAAAAAAAATCTTTTTTTTTGTATGTGAAAATAAATTTTTGTTTTTTTTTATCACATTATATTAAAAATACAGGGTTGAAGAAGGTCGCGAGACCTTATAACTTCCCATTTGTAATTGTTTATACAATACCATGAAATGTAATTCACTTTATCTCAATAAACGTCTTTGATTTGATTTGAGGAAACGCCACACGTTGCAACAATGTAGTGTAAATCAAATTCCGTTTGAATTATCTTTTTATTTATTGAAATGGATTTGCAACCAGTAAATGTCAATACTATTAAATATTAGCAGTTGAAGTAATGAAAGAATTTTCTCTTTTTGCGTATGTCTTCTTCAGTAGAAAAATGATTTTAAATCAGTCGAGAGAAGCAGTCGTTCGAATCAATTGGTATTATTCTCAAAATTAATCTTGAAAAAAGTTGTACAAAATTTTTTTTGGTCTACAAACGTCATTTTCCTCATAAAATATCTGAGAAGCAAAGAAGATCCAGATGTAAGTGTTAGAATTTGTACATGATATTCAACAAGAATGCATGCGAAAATCTAAAATGCAAAAATTCACAATAGACAAGGATCTTCTGTTCATTGTTATTATGATATATGTTCACTGTTGATTATGATATAATCAGGTTTTTATTTATCATGTATTGACATTAAATGATTATCTTCGATTAATTCATGTTTTCTCGACAAATCACCATGTAAAAATTTAAAGTTTTATGGAACACATTTTGATACTTTGTAAGATTTGAGATGTCGTTTTCACAAAAAATCCAAAAAAATTATCGACAAGATCAGTCGCTGACCTGAAAAATGTTCTTACACATGTGTAATAGGTAGAAACTACAGTATTTGTATGCCTTTGAACAACTATTTCATGTATCTTTCTGAAGAACCATCCGTATTTTTCAGGTTAAGTGGAAGTACGACAAATGTTGAGAAGATAATAAATATAATACGATCCTGTCTGCGTTCATGTTTACTAAATAGTCTCGTATTTACCTCAGAGTCAGATGGCATATGCATGTGTTGTTTATTTTATACTTAGGTGGAATTATTTTGATCCAAATTTAAATATGTTTTGGCGATGACACTGCCTTTGTTTTCATCGTTCCGAGAATAAAAATGACAGTTTAACTCTCGTATTTCTTGAAGGAGTCTCATTGTTCATCACGTACAATGCAGTAGCCTTATACAAGCAAAAAATTGTTTATGTGGAATATAATGGTAGAAAAGTCATATAATACAAACTCGAATTGCAGGATTTCGAGAAATCCCACAAAGTATTTTGAACTATATGCTCATTATACTCTAAATTATCCAAGTTTGTTTTCGACTATAAATGGAGCAAGAATAAATCTGCTTGACATGTTTGTAGATCTGAAGATGTCTCTTCATTTCTTCTGGATTTATATCTGAATTGAGTGAGTACTTATGAGTACCTGTTAGTACTCGGTTAGTACTGTTCGAAATATAATTTCACTGAAGCATTTATATGCATTTATTTACATATAAAATGCATGAGTATGTATGTTAAATGTACCGGTGTTTATATGACTAATAATGAAATGACAAAATGATAAGGTATATAATCTAAATATGAAAAAATTAAATGATTAACTACTTACTTCAAACTCACGCAGCTGGCGCTGAAACAAGAAAAAATATTAGTTAAAACATTTTAGATAATACATATGGTGATAATTGGAGGAGTTAAGTATGTATGAGTATTTTGACGTCATCCCTCTCGAAAATATTTACGTCAATATGATGACTGGAATGACTTCATCGAGCTGAGATGGAATGAATTCGTGTCCTTCAATTACCATTTAATTCAATATTATTTCAATATCAATAAAATTAATAGAGCTAGCCGATATATAAGTTAACTTTCATTAACTCTTCAGAGATCAGAGGAATCTGATCTCTAGAAGAGAGAACGTTACAATATTTATAAAGTCTCCGCTAGACACCATTGTCATTTTCATTGTTATTGAAGGAATTCATGGTAATTTTCTGAAAGAAATTAAATTGCTTCTTTGTCATGGAAAAGGTCGACATCAGAGGAGAATTATTCATGAGATATCGAGAACTACCGTCAGAAAAATTCCGGTCGTTTATTGCCAAATTGTGAAGAACATACATTAATCAAAAACATTGACGAACCTTCATTGAAAAACTTCCTGCATTTAATATTGTTAACCTTATTAGATGTTTTCAAACTCAATGACTAGACGAATTCAAATCGTTGGTTTTTTTCAGAATTTTTCAGAAGGTATTTTATTTTTTTTCTCTATGATAATACACATAACAGATATAACAGGATATGGAACAAGACACTAGTGTTGTCAGTACTAACTTTACTACCGAGTATTTACGAAATAACAAGAAAAAGAACAGAGTTTATATTATAAATCTATAAAACTATATAACTTTTGATAATCAGGCGTCGATATATAAACTCAATATCGTCGTTTGCACTTGTTTCACTGTCTCTGTCTTCAACAAAAAATACACACAAACATATATACAGAAATGAAAATATGTAGAAATATATACACAAATGTATATGGATATATATATATATATATATATATATATATATATATATATATATATATATATATATATATATATATATATATATATATATATATATATATATATATATATATATATATATATATATATATATATATATATATATATATATGATTTATTGCCTGTTTGAGATATTTATTTTGAAAGTTTTTAGCATTAACAGGCTTTTTTAATATGAAAAAGTTTATTTTTGTCGACGTTTCGTTGTTATATTACAACTTTGTCAAAACTAATGAATTCATTAGTTTTGACAAAGTTGTAATATAACAACGAAACGTCAACAAAAATAAACTTTTATATATTAAAAAAAAGCCTGTTAATGCTAAAAACTTTAAAAAAAAAAAAAAAAAAAAATATATATATATATATATATATATATATATATATATATATATATATATATATATATATATATATATATTACGGTATTTACTTGCAATTAGCTACCGGTTTAGACCACACTGGTCAACTATGAGGACTTGTCGATTCGATGTATGTTATTGAATAATAATGGACTAGTACAAATGAAGTATATATATATGATATAGTCATTCAATTTCCATCATGTCTGACATGTGAATTTGAGAAGACTGTAGTAAAAATAAAGGGAATCATTTTGTAACATATTTGTGATTGGTGTGACTTGTATTTTATGTTTAATTTGTGATTTTTTTTTATCTTGGGACGAGCTATATTTGTACTAGTCCATTATAACATACATCAAATAGTTCAATAACATACATCAAATTGACAATTCCTCATAGTTGACCAGTGTGGTCTACTCCCTCTGAAGCCTGAAAATGCGAATAATACTTCGACGAAACCGGTGGCTAATTAAACCAAAAATTGGAGTTGTGAGAATTGTGTTTCATTTAATCCTCATCATAAAAATGAACTCACACAGGGATAATACCATTTCATATATATATATATATATATATATATATATATATATATATATATATATATATATATATATATATATATATATATATATATATATATATATATATATATATATATATATATATATATATATATATAGCTCAAAGATTCACAGGTAATTCAATACTAGTAAATACTGAGACTCTTAATCGAAATATCGAAATATTTCAAATAAAACTCTCAGGGAGCTGTCTACACAAATGTTGTCAACGAGAACGAACCCATCACTTTCGAGAGTGAATATTAAGAGCGTTTCGAAAAATTCATCGATCTTGTTGAATGATAATAGGATACAATTGTTTCGTCATTATTATGAATCATCAGTCCATATTTAATCTATCAATCAAGAATCGATGACTTTCAAAACGAACATAGGTCCTATACCAAATTAAGAGAAGTTCTAGAGAGTCTCTTAATTTGGTATAGGACCTATGTTCGTTTTGAAAGTCATCGATTCTTGATTGATAGATTAAATATGAACTGATGATTCATAATAATGATGAAACAATTGTATCCTATTATCATTCAACAAGATCGATGAATTTTTCGAAACGCTCTTAATATTCACTCTCGAAAGTGATGGGTTGTGCAGACAGCTCCCTGAGAGTTTTATTTGAAATATTTCGATATTTCGATTAAGAGTCTCAGTATTTACTAGTATTGAATTACCTGTGAATCTTTGAACTAGCTACACTTTTGCCCGCCTGGGCGTGATCTGGAGCGATTAGGCATGGGATCATTCGTACACATTTCAGACAATTTTCTGTTGTGCTCGAATGAAATATCTACAAAGCCTTCCACTCGCACTCTTGTTGTCATGAGTAGGAATCTTGAACGCTAGGGAGTGTTTATACGTCCTTTTACCGATAGAGGGAGCCTACGTGAGTATTTCACTCTCTAGAACTTCTCTTAATTTGGTATAGGACCTATGTTCGTTTTGAAAGTCATCGATTCTTGATTTATAGATTAAATATGGACTGATGATTCATAATAATGATGAAACAATTGTATCCTATTATCATTCAACAAGATCGATGAATTTTTCGAAACGCTCTCAATATTCACTCTCGAAAGTGATGGGTTCGTTCTCGTAGACAACATTTGTGTAGACAGCTCCCCCTGAGAGTTTTATTTGAAATATTTCGATATTTCGATTAAGAGTCTCAGTATTTACTATATATATATATATATATATATATATATATATATATATATATATATATATATATATATATATATATATATATATATATATATATATATATGCACTCAAAAATACATAGTTTGGTTCTGATGGCATTAAGCGAAATATTGAAGAAAATACTACAACATCCATTCGAAGAATTGCAAATCTATCAATATAAAATGTCAAAGTAGAGCTAGCTATGTAAAGGTGTACAATGTTATGTCTCTTCTATTCTTCGAAGAATAAATGTGAAAAAAATATTGAAATCGATGCGGCACTTGACGGAAGCAGAAGACAGCTATTTTGTTCTACCAGGAGCTCGTCAGTTGTACCCCGTTCATCCAAGTGAGGCAAAAACTGCAATCTTCAAATACCAACGCATTATTCCAAGTGGAGAACAACCCACAAAGCATACCATTTATAGTAATCGAGAGAAAACATCTATCAGAATATAAACCACCAAGCACCGAACGTTTATATTTCTATATCCGTAGGTATTGTTGTGGTATGGTGTTTTCTCATGACAGTATTGCCTCAGTAGTAATCTAGCGATTCTTCACATATTACACGTTTACATAGCTAGCACTACTATAACATTCTATTGATTGATTCGGAATTTTTCGAGTGGATGTTTTGGTATTTTCTCATATCTCTCTCTCTCTCTCTCTATATATATATATATATATATATATATATATATATATATATATATATTCAATTTATGATTTTTGCCTTTATTTCTTAGACTTATATACATATATATTTTATCGAATGGAGTTCTTGGGTTATTAAGTCTATTAGTTACTGTTGGTAACTGTATTTTTATTTATATATAGTTTTTAACGTTTCGACAAGCCAATGTTTTCTTCTTCAGAAATTTTTTTTTTCCTTATAACAGCTCTTCTCTGAACATCATAGTGTTACATTCTTTTGAAACTTCATACAATACGATGATAAATATCACAGTCTTGAAATGAACGTTCTAAGTTTTTGAAAAAAAAAATTGATCTATTTTTTTTGAAAAACTTAAAACGTTCATTCTGTGACTGTGATATTTATTATCGTATTGTATGAAATTTTAAAAGAATGTTACACTATGATGTGCAGAGAAGTGCTGTTTTTTAGTCGTTTGACATGAAATTTCAACACTCTCCCTCCTTACTCTTACTCTCCCTCTCTACTCTTATTTTTTTGTTACACCTTCTTTCTTGAGCATTTCATTAATTCAATCAACCTAATTCGAACGAAACCACTTTCACCCAATTATTTTGTTATGTTCGGTATTGACGTGGAGATGTAAATATCCCTAATACTATTTATTTACTAACCTATCAAACAAATTCATTTGTACAAACCGACAAGGTTACACTTAAACTGAATACCTAAAAAATATATAAATAGGTCACACAATTCTCGAATCGAGTACGAATTAAAAAGAGCTTAATAAGATAACAGAGAACAATAAGCAATTCATAAATGAAATCAGACACTTTCCGACATTATTCATTAGGTGAGAAATGGAAAAATTATTCAGTGAAGTAGTATATTGACAGGATTCCAATTATTTCCTGGTCTTATATTTGGGATGAGTTTCACCAATAACAAAATAATTATGAGAAATTTCTCAATTTCACGGCCTTCAGTAATATTTGTCGAACTACGAAATTCATTTTGAAGCTGCTCAAGGGAACGTTTACCAATTACGTAAGTTCTATTGGGGGGTGGGTGAGGTGGACAATCCCTAATGAAACCTGACACAATGGAAGGGGGATATTCATCATATTTATTATTATCATTATTATTTAATATAATTAAAGGCAGGGTTATGAAGACCCATAAGCTCATTAACACTTCTTACAGAATACTGCAATGTGAGGATAATACATTAGATAAACATTTGACAAAAGAAAAAAATAATAATAACAAGAGGAAAAGATAGTGATCAGTACACATTGACAATGAAAATATATGACAAAAACAATTTCTCAAAATGAAAACAAAAATTCATCTACCACCCTCTTGAACACGGTGACTGACTGAGAGTTCACAACTTCAGCAGGTAAATTGTTCCATACACTGCATACACGATTAGGTAAAAAATGCTGCCTCCTAGATGTATGAAATGATTCCTTCTTCAGCTTCAAATTGTGACCACGAAGTCTGTTGCCATCAAGAATGAATAAATGTTTAAAATCTCCAAAATTATATTTGAAGATTCGAAAAGTAATGATTAAGTCACCACGTAGTCGACGAACTTCAAATGTTGGTAATCGAGCTGAAGTAAGCCCTAGCCCTAGAGGGTAATTCGGTCTTTTAAGTTTGAATGATAGTCTAGTAGCCCTACGCTGAATGTTTTCAAGTAGATCTCTGTCCCGCACCAACTCCGGACACCACACAGCACCACAATACTCCATAGTAGGACGTATGAATGTTTTATATAATCGAATTGATGCCTGACAGGGTACTTTCGCAAACGATCTTTTCAAAAGGTAAAGTATACTATTTGCTTCTCTAGTTATGCAAGAAATGTGTTGCGACCAACTCAAATTTTCAGCTATTGTGACTCCGAGATCGTTATAAGAATTAACTTTACTTAATTTTTGTCCGTCTATAGAATAATAAAAACGTGGATTTTCTTTACCCATATGCATAACTACACAGTTGTCTTTATTGTGAGGCAATAACTAATCCACGCACCATTCGAAAATTGAGTTTGAATCATCTTGAATTTGGCACCGTTTGTAACTGGATTTCGAAAAATTTTGTGTCGCCTGCAAAAAAGACGTTCTAACTTTGAACATGTGAATGAATATCAGTGGTGTATAAAACAAATAACGATGGACCCAAAACGGATCCCTGAGGTACTCCACTTGAAACTGACCTTATTTACGTAAGGTTATCGACTATGTTAAAATGCTACTTTGCGTGCTGACTTTCTGCGATTTCAAGTTGTTTCGTATGACATCCCGAATTCAAAGAACAACGCATGAAGCTCCGAATGAAATTAGGTGCTTTTTATACTAGTTACTATCCGTTTTCGGTCGCAATCAAGAAAAAACCAAAAGCCGCATATACCGCGGTAAAACAAACGCCAAAATCTGTGAGACTTGAAGGCTCTGCAGAAGCGCATTCTACGAATATATTAGTAGCCAAATGTACTGAAGAAACTTGTAAACCTTTCAGAAGTAATTTACGAGGTGTACTTGGTAACGGTTTTTTCCTCCTACGTGTTCTGTGATATAAAAGAATGTTTTTTTGCAAACGCAGCCACTAACTGAAAATGAAGAAAAGCAAATATATATATATCCCTGTTTCAGAGATTATCGCTGAACTTGTCAATAGATTTACAACCATATAAAGAAATGCCGTATGATTATTACTGTCCATTAGTTAGAGATCAAATAAATTACAGAATATGCACGATTTATGGAATGTATTTCTCATCAAGAAAGGAGTGACTTCACACATGAAATAACCGGGTCATAGTATAAAAGAACCGAAAAAAGGATAATTGATTCAAAATCAATCTTAAAAAAAAGAATGAAATCATGTGTGTATTTGGAGATTCAAAACTGGATAAACATACTGAATGGGTAGATAGTGATGAAGTAGACGCAATTTATTTCACATGAAGAGCAGCAAGTCGATGGAAAAGTAGATGAATCCAATAGTATCCCAGTTGTCAACTCAATGTCAGACTTTCCTACAAATGCTGATTAGTTAATTTTTCAAAGTTGTATTTTAAATTTTTTTTTGATAAACTACTCATAATAAACTATAATACATACATATATGTTAGGTATTTACTTTTCATACAACGTCATTACGTAGCAACTTACGTAGGGGGATAAGAAATATTGAAAAAACAGCCTTACGTAATTTGCAAACGTTCCCCAATTCAAAGAAATAATTTCAAATGAAAAATTATTGAATTATACTTCGTGAAAATGGAAAGCACATGTTTCTTGGCAAAGGTTTTCACTGAATATAAACTTAAAATCAAACACTTGAATTCATAATTTATACTTTATTGACTACATAGCATGACGCGTTTCGTCGTTACAAACGACTTCTTCAGATGCTTACAGAATAATAACAGGTGTTATTATTCTGTAGAAGAAGTAGTTTGTAACGACGAAACACGTCATGCTATGTAGTCAATAAAGTGTAAATCATAAGTTCAAGTGTTAGAATTGAAGTTTATATTTAATCATAATGGATTTACATCAAGTAAACGCCAACACTATTAAATATTTAAGGGTTTTCACACCTTAGTTCATAGTTCATATTCTCCTTTGCGGACAATATTTCTCACTAAATTATGTTCAAGTGATTCATATGATACAAACTGATAAATTATAACACTTGTCTTGAACGTTGTATCCATGCTCTGAGTGGAATAGAGTTGCAGATGCAATATTGAAAGTCAGTTTTGTAATATCAGAGAGATATTGCAAAAAAAATTCAATACACTTTTTAATTGAGTGAGCATAAAATTAAATTAATAGGTTACTTCAATATAAAACGAGAAACATCTTCCAAAAATTCATTAATTTCTCTGTTACTATCAAAAGAAATATACAATCAACCGTAACTGCAAATACGAAATTCCTTTCATCCCCATATGTTTCAGCACTGCGTCTGAAAATGAACAGAAAGAAGAATACTGTGTACTGTGTCGTTTGATGAACAAATTATCAATCGCAAAACTGGTATCATAAAATTCTTCTAATTTGAATCAGTACCTTGTTTGTCAAAATCGAAATGATCATAAAATGAATAAACAAATCATAAAAAAACTGTTGATAGTTTTTGTGTGTTGATTTTTCTGTGACTCATGAGAAATTGTCAGATTATAGCACACAAACTTCCTTTGTAAACAGTATATAATATAAGGAATTCCTCGTTGGTATGAACACAAAAAAAGATACACATCTGTGATATTGAATCACCAAGAGCAATTTCGTAAATGTAATTCCGTTAATGTTGTGCCTTGTGTATCATATATTTTCCTTCTGAATCTCCGTTTGGGTATGGATCCTTATATATTTATGTGTTATGGATAATATCGACCAGAACTCAATTCCAGTGGTAGTGTAGAACCATCGTTGTACATAGGCCCACTAGTTTAAGAAAACCATAAGACATCAACCCTGGATTGCTATCAGGGTGAACCTACATCTGTACCCAATGTGAACCCCAGGGTAGCACAATCCGTATACACTCGTATATAAAATGTAAAAGGGAGGAAAACTTATTTCTATTACAATGTTGCAACATGTTTTCGAAATTAATTTTTCAGCTGAAATTGTTACTTACGGCTCATCGCTCAAAGAACAGAAACTAGTTTAAAAACACTTTCAATTCTGCAAAGAAGGAGTACAGGTCTGAATTCCATAAAATACTTCTTTATTCAAGTTTTGAAGAACATACAAATGTGAAGTGAAATAAATAACACTTGATTTCACAAAAATTTCACTGAATTATTGCTTGACAATTGTTTCGGGGTGATAACCCAATTTCAACAGCAAAACAGAAAAAGTCAGTCTGAGCCAGTTTTTGAAAATGGGGTAATACCCCGAATCAATCAATCAACTTTATGAAGCCAGTTACTTCTGTCATCGGTTGAATGAAAAAAATCGAAGGTTAAATGCATCATATGTGAATCTACACCATAAAAAATATATCACCTGTAGGTTCGTGTTTTCCAACCTTTTTCATTATACGAACATCCTGCTATGAAAAAATATTCCGCGAACTCCCGATCCTTGGCTTTCATGTATGTTGTTATGTTACAAATAAATTAATTCATCACAAAATAGTAGGTATTTGGTAGGTTACATCGAAGTCAATTGATAACTAATGCAATTTACATGCATACGTAGATACTTATTTACGTACCTTCAAAAACTCAACTGAAAACTAAGTAAAGAAATCTCTTAAATTTGAAAAGCGATTCAATTTTCAATGCAACAAAAACAGATCCACGAGAAACAGATGAGAGAAATTAATTAATCGAAAACAAGTTCTACTTTCGATTCAACATGACTCTAAGGATATTATTTTTTGTGAATATATTTCTATTTATATACAAATGCTTAGATGTACATATTTTTGTTGAAATCTCTCAAACTTTTTCCAGCTTTATCGTTTATTTAATGAAGTAGTTTTCACGGTCTCTTGCGACACCTATAGTACCCTTGCGACCCCCAAGGGGTCGCAACCCACACGTTGAAGAACTTGTGAATACTTTGTTTCATCCTCAATGCCTTCTATGATTTCTATATTGTTTCGAAACAAAAGCAAAATTTCAGTAAGATAACGTCATTCGATTTTTGGCTATCCCTGTATACCATGGTACAACTTTCGTTGTATGGAATAAACCCAGTAATTATAGCATCCCAGGGTTAAAATATATCAATATCAGATTATACGAGTACGCTGACGAAAATACAGAAAGTAACCAAATCTAACATAAACAAATACGAAAACTGTTGATGATTAAAAGGTTCTTCTTAAGCGAAAGTCAAAATATACAGTAATTGAAGTATTTTTTTCACATTCGCAATAATCTCCTTTCATAAACTTATTCAAAAACAGCCATTTCGCCAATAAAGGAAGAATTTGGACGTGAATCGGACCCGTGCAACCCACGGTATGAAATAAAATCTATGAAGTTGCAAATCGGGTGTGTTTCCAATCAGTGAATTTGCATATTTTACATAAGATTTCTGCAATTTTGATGTTACGTTAAAATTATATTCTGTACACCTACGTTTTCAGTTGGATATATGTTGAATTGAAATTATTTCATTAATGCAATGGTGGGATGGAACAAAAAGGAGGCTATTTTGCAAATATGCCAATGAAGTAATCAGAGAACTAGTGCTCAAATAAGTCACATTTGAAACATTCACAAGGAAACATATTCGCTATTTGCCGTTCTCCGTGGCTTAGTGGCGAGGGTTGAAACCCCGGTGAAACCATGGGTGTATGTGTTTGTCTTTGATTTATGTAGTTTAATGGTGATAGTTGTTGGGTAATGTACATTGATTACAAGCCCGTCGGCCGTTCGGAACCGGCATTCAACTGTTTGTCGACTGAATGTAAAAAAATATTCGTTATAAAGAAAGCTTCGTTTATGTATTTCAGTACAATATTGAAGTAATTGAGATAAGGACAAAATAATATAAAAACATTAAATATCAAATTTGAAGATTAAAAACTTCATGAAATATAAATTTTGTATTTTTTCTACTGTCAGTAGATTTGGAGTGGTAATTTCTTTGATCAGGTCTGAGCTATCTAATATCTGGAAGAAAATTAAAAGGGACATTTCATACTTATGAATGACACGGAGGTTTCGCTTATCACTTGATGAGATATTTCATTAAATAATCATCCGATTAAAATAAAAACACAATGAAGCAATATTTAGAATTTTCTCATAATTTGATACAAATACGCATGACGAAGTTTCGAAGTACTACTTCTTTATCAAATGCCGAATTAATACTTCAGTATCAGATCAGAATCACTATTAATTTAGCATTTGCTAAAAAAGTAGTACATACGATTGTACTTCATACGAAACGTCCTCATGCGTATTTGTATTAAAGTATGAGTATGAGAAAATTCTAAATATTGTTTCATTATGGATATTAAATTTCTCCAAGTATCGGCCTCACCAATCATCAATTTAAAAAAAAAACATTTTACTTAACTTTCACTTATTATATTAACAACTCTACATATTTTTCAGGTGGTTAGAAAGTGGAAAAGGTGGAGATGTTATATATATATATATATATATATATATATATATATAACATTGGCCTGTAGAAAAATTGTACAGGCCAATTTGAAACAAGTTTTTGACATTTTCATCAACAGTGGATACCCTGGACACATTCTCAGACGTCTTATTTATAACACAAGAGTTTTCGATAGACCAACAAATGACAAGTCTGCCAAAAATACGTAAAATTAACAAATGAAGATATACCAACAAATAGAGTGGTTTCACTTTTGAAGAAATATACAGATATTGATATAATAAAACATAATACACTGACAAATGAAAATCTATTCTGAAAGTTAAAGGATATCACCTCAACACTATTAAAAAGCAATGTTATCTACAAAATAGACTGTGTGCTCTCACAGACCACCATTTAGAAACGGAACATAACTTCAGATTCGGAGACGTGAAAATTTTGGAAGAAAACCTAAACTGCAGGAATCGTTTTTTTCTGGAAATATATCACACCAGTAAAACTCAAAATGCAATCAATTAAAGAACAAATACAAATCAAATAAAAAGCATTTATTGTAACATTCCGAAAAAGATTAAACACTTGTTCGGTCTCGACGGTTTATTCGTGTTATGTTGTCATATGTGGCAGTCGATGTTTCATTCTTTAGAGTTTGTTTAAGTTAATTATCTCTGTAGGTATTGAAAGGTTATGCAGACAAATTATGTTATTATTTTTACAATATACTTTGTAGCTTCTCCTGCAGAATCCATAAAATAACAAAATAAATGGCGAATTAATGAATAATGAGAATTAAATTTTTCGGGTCTATATATATATATATATATATATATATATATATATATATATATATATATATATATATATATATATATATATATATATATATATATATATATCATTCAACTAAACATCACCAAATGAGTTTCCAAGGATTGATAGGAGATATTACACAATTTTTCACAGTGTGTAATTGATATGAAAATTTTCTCTGATGATGAGCATTTTTTAATTTTCCTGATTACCAACTTTAATAAACTTCTCGACGTTTATCAATTACGACGCTAATTGCTGAACAAATAACGATGAAAAACCTAGTTGACAGATTAATTAATCATGATAAAAATTACTGCATAACTACCATTAAATGACTTCCAATAAACAAGTCATTACAATGAAGGAAAATAATTAATATATACTAATGATAAACTACACGATTACACAATTTACTAGTATCGAATGATTTGTGATTTTTGAAACTAACTATACTTTTGTCTGCCGGGGCGTGATCTGGAGCGATTAGGCATGGGACTATTCTTAAACATTGAGGACAGTTTTCTGTAGTGTTCGAATGAAAAGTCTACAATGCCTTGCACTCGCGCTACTGTTGTCATGAGTAGGAATCTTGAATGCTAGGGAGAGTTCATACGTCTTTTCTCCTCTACAGGGAGCTCACGTTAATATTTCACTGAAAAAAATTCCCCTCAATTTGGTATAGGAACTATGTGCGCTTTGAGTGTCATCGATTCTTGATTGATTCTTGATTGACTGATGATTCATAACAATGATGAAACAATCGTATCCTATTATCATTCAGCATGATCGATGAATTTTTCGACACGCTCTTAATATTCACTCTCGACAGTGATGGGTTTGTTCTCGTTGGCAACATTAGTGTAGACAGCTCCTTGAGAGTTTCATTTCGAATATTTCGATTAAGTCTCTCAGTATTCACTAGTATTGAATGATTTGTGAATCTTGAAACTACTTATATATGAATATATCAAAATATATATATATATATATATATATATATATATATATATATATATATATATTTATATATATATATATATATATATATAAATAATTACCAGTTTTCCTGGTTTGTTACCTGATTTTCTATATGTACCTATATATTTTTTTTTTATTCAAGTAACGAAGATCCGAAGAATGATAATGATAAAGTACGAATCCCCATACCATACTCAAGTAACCTTTCTCTTAAGTTGAACAGTATAGTAAAACCATATAATTTTGAGATAGTACATAATCCACAGAACCAGGTCAACACATTGTTCAGCAAACATAAATCGACAACTCCAAAAGGGAAGAAATCAAACGTCGTCTACAGCATTCCATGCAAAAACTGTGATAAACAATACATCGGACAGACATTCCAAAGACTACAAGACAGACTGAACGCCCACAAATACACTAAAAACGCTTCAACAGCACTAAATAAACATAAAAATGCGAATAAACATGACTTCAAATATGAAGACACGAAGATACTAAAAATAGAACCAAAACAGAAACAAAGAGAAATATACGAGATGATACATATACAAACGAACAAGGACAAAACAGTAAACGACAAACAAGATATAAAAAACTTAAGCCAACTTTACTTGCCACTACTCATAAGACCACAATAAAAGAAGAAAACAATGACAGCGCGAAAAAGACAAGTAGGACGTATCTTCCCAAAGCGTCATTGACACATGATCGTTCGTTCAAAACAAAGAGGAGAGATATTTTCTGATAAGTTAAATTTTAATTGTAGGAAACCATAATTTTACCATTTTGTTTTTGTTAATTTAAATTTATTGTATTGTATTTATTATAGAACCTTCATTTCATTAAATTGCCGAAGAAGGAGGTAAAGAAGTCCCCGAAACGTCTAAATGAAACAACAAAACTTCAGTTATATATACCCACTACCTGAAACATCCAACAACCAAAAACCTATATATATATATATATATATATATATATATATATATATATATATATATATATATATATATATATATATATATATATATATATATATATATATATATATATATATATATATATATATATATATATATATATATATATACATATATATATATATATATATTTGTATAATAACATTGATTTGGAATAAATTTTTATCTATTTCCAAATGAAAACAATCTTTATTGGCTCTTAGCTAACCCTGAAATTGTTGACTTCTTATCTGAAACTTTTTTGAAAGTTTTACTAGTTACGCATCTTGAAACTCTGTAAATATAATTGTTAAATTACTGTTACATTACTACACATTACACTTTAGTTTTGAAGATTGATTTATTACCGACACATGTCGTAAAAAAGAATTCGTTCAATGGGTGCCCTAAAACCAATGAAAAAGTTAGTGGAGTGACACATTGATTACTTTACTAGTACTGAATCCATATGATTTTTAGTAGCACTAACCTTCAAAAGACGCATATCAGCTTGACATATATCGTCATATATTTGTGAGTTAGAGTTTTTGGAGTGAAGCAACTGTTATTACTTCGGAAAAAAAGATAGAAAGGAGTTTTCAGTGTTAAGACAGCATTGCGTCTTGCCGAAAACAATACTGTTGAAGACAAAACTTGGGCTGAGAAACATTTTTGGGTTTTCGTAACAGGAAAATCGACCTTTGAAAAGTGGTTTTCTAAGTTTAAACGGCGCAAAAAGGCACCGAAGACGGTGCCCGCAGTGGACGGCAAAAAAGAGTCTCCAATGGAAACTTCGAAAAAATCCACGAAATAATTTCGCATAACTGTGAAGTTATCTGAAATTATTATTCAATGAAAATTTGTTTTTTCATAATGAAAACGATTGCAAATGGCAAAATTGCATGAATTGGAATTTGAATTGCTTCTGCATCCACCGAATGCTCCAGATCTGATCACCATCGAATTTTGCCTGTTTTCAGACCTATAAAAGAAACTGGCTGACCAGAAATTTTATACCGATGAAGACAAATCGCACTTTAAAAATGGCATCGAAACATTGTATGACCACAATAAGTGTTATATCTTCTTCGAAAGCTATGTTCAATAATATGAATGGTATGGAAAAACAAATTTTTCTATACTAGCCTTCACTTCGCAACCCAACTGCTATTTTATATATATATATATATATATATATATATATATATATATATATATATATATATATATATATATATATATATATATTTATTCATTTATTCATTTATTCATTATATATTCATCAATTCGATGTTATTGTTGTAAGTTTTTCGAGAAGTCACATATAATCAATTGACATTCACTCGTACATGAGATGGAACTTTGGAAGTTACCTGAATAAAAACATACTTAAAAGAGTTTTCATTATCAGAAAGGACAAGGTTGTAGATAGTAAGAATAATACCTGTCACCTATTTTCTGTAAACCCTCTATTGTATGATAAAACATATTGAATGTTTGCCTGACTTATAATGTACTTGTTGCTATCATATATTATTTTTAGCAATGAAATGATTTTTATTTTTGAAAGCAAGTTATTGAAATAAATTTCAATTAACGTTAAGTTGCGAATTGCAACTTTGTGTCAATATATTAGTTTGGACAAAGTTGCAATCCGCAATGAAACGTCAACTGATTCGAAGATTCAATTAAGAAGGCGCGTTATTGCTGAAAATATTAAAAAAACTATAATCATGTATATATATATATATATATATATATATATATATATATATATATATATATATATTATCTCGAAAGTTTTTATCAATTTCAAGAAATATATATATATATATATATATATATATATATATATATATATATATATATATATATATATATATATATATATATATATATATATATATATATATATATATATATATATATATATATATATATATATATATATATATAGTCGACTCTTTTTACATCAAGAGTACAATCTCTTTATATTTCGAACTAAATCAATACATTATTTTTTATGCACTTGGTAATTCGAACGAAAAAAATCATTGCTATATAACAAAACGTTAATTCGAACTCATGGGTGTCCAACACTCGACAATTCAAAGTTTAAGTTCGAAATTGTATCAACGTACACGAGCCTTTGTTTTTGTAATGATTACATTGACTATTTAACACACTTCCGCACGAATTGGTTTATTTAGTTATATTTCAGTTACTGTTGGTCTTCCGTTGGTATACAGATTGAAAGTTTGTGTTAGCTATGAGCCGTAGAAAGTATAAATTTTTGACAATTGCTGAAAAGAAGAAGTTTACCGAAAAAGTAGAGGAAGATGAGAAGAAAGGTGATGTTACAAATGAATTCAAAATGATTCCTCTGAGTACCCTCTCAACCATAAAAATGTACAAGGAGAATTAATGCTGCTGAAACTGCTGAAGTACGGAAAAGAACTACTGAAGGTGAATTTCCTCGTCTGGAAAAGAGCCTGGTCATTTGTCTAAGACAATGTAGAGGGAAAAAAGTGTCAATTGACGGAAATTTATTGAAGCAAAAGAGTTTGAGTCTACTCTATGCATCAAAAACTTAGCTAGCAAAAAGCTTGGATGACCTCAGAACTTTTTAACAGATGGCTTTTAACAGTTACTAGGGACATGAAACAAAGAAAGCGTACTCATACATTATCCAACGTTTAACTCAACTTCTTTCCTCCGAATTCAACTTCTAATTTGCAACCATTGGATCTAGGGATTATCCATAACCTTAGGACAATCTATCTTACCTATCTAACAGCTATCTTACTGATTGACAGGCATGGAGAGCTGTAGCACCCCTAATGGTTCACAACTGCTTCAAAAAATCCGGTTTCTCAAAGAAAGATCAGGAAAATCTTCCAATACTTATGGACTTTGAAAAACTAGCAATAGAACTATTAGCTGACATCAGCAGTGCGAGTTTTTCTGACTTTGTTTCTGACAAGTTGATGAAGATGTGGCTGTCTCAGCTTCACTAACGGATGGCGAAATTTTATCTGCGACAGATACGAATGAAACAAGCAACTATGACGATGAGAACGACACATCAGAAGGTTTGGTTGAGGTGTCAGTTAGGTAATACAAACTGAAAGGTCATGAAAACAAACCGAAGGTAATGAAGAAGCATTTCAGGCACTTTTTCTCTCAAAAAAAGTTATTGAGCAGTCTGAGCAACAGCGATGTGGTTTGAAGGAAACCAGTATAACAAAGTTCTTTCGAAAGATGAATTAATTCACAATATGAATAGTGAATACGTACGTGAGGGTACACGAATGTGCCTCTAAACTTTTTTCATTGTTCTGTAATAGCATTTAAGGAATAACAATTGATAAACACCTAATAATTCGAAGTTTTATTTATTTTCTGTCACACATTTCGAACAATTTGATATTTCGAACACTCAATAATTCGTAATATTTTAAAAGTCCCTCGAGTTTTGAATTAACCAGAGTCGACTGTATATAAATAAAATACGTGTGTGTAAAAAAGAAAGCGAATTGATTCATTATATTTTGAAATATGATGAAATTGCTTCCGTAGAATCATAAAATAGGTTTTATTAAAATTTCGAAATGACAATAATTGAAATTCGTTTCTCATATCAGTAACGGCAATGGTTGTGTAAATGAAATTACTATATCGAACTTAATTTATACACACTTACCTTATATCCTCCATAATTATTCAGGAATATACTTTCATTTGTCTATCTGAAACAATTAAAGACACTTATCAACATTTCACTTGGAAAACGAAATAAATTGAAAAGTATTGTTTCTGAGAACGAACGTCGTTCGCGAAAACTGCGTTTACACTGTTGATCAGCTGTGAGCATACATTAATAATTTACTGCTCGAACAGCTGAAATTAAACTATGTTCTATGTAAGGAACAGTAACAAACAGACGATTGTCGTTTCAGAGGTCGCTAGATCGTATTTCAAGCTGTTACACACTCCATTGTCAATGATTAAATATCGGATTTACGTATGGATGTATGTTTCAGAGAAATCGCTCCGTTTGATAATATAATGTGAAAATGAACCCGCTCATTGTGATTGTCGAGATAATATACTGCTATCATATCATCTTAAAAAATATGGGAGAAATAATATTTAAAAATACTTTTGGCAACGTCTTCAATCCCATTGGCATTGAAAAATAAAAAATTACACACATGTATGATTATATATATATATATATATATATATATATATATATATATATATATATATATATATATATATATATATATATATATATATATATATATATATATATATATATATATATATATATATATATTCCAAAATAAATTTTTTGCATGGCTGAGGATTGTTTTTTTTTCGCACAATAGTCATTCAAAACACCTTTATTTCACACAATATGCAGTCCTTCATCAGGATGCTACGCTGGAATAGGAAACTATTGAAAACAGAAAATGTGTCACAAAATTCACAAAAAAATCTGCATGGAGATACCATTCTCTGACGACTATTCGATACAATTTACACAAAGACTTGTCAGCTGTAAGTTGTTACATGTTCTTCTTTTCGAGCCTCTCCTGTTTGCAATAATTTCTCAATTTTCAATTTCTCATTTACTAGCATTCGGATGAAGGTCTGCATATTGCCCGAAAAATCAGAAATTGGCATAATACAATTTCAAGGTGTAAGAACTTGGAGACTGAAGAAAACGAAAGGAGACTCCTGCAAATGAAGTAATCACTTTTAGGCTGATTGAACTGTCCGGTTTGAGAGATTTGATCAATTGGCTAAACTTTTCGGCTTCTATTTTTCCCTCACGAATCTCCTACCGGAAATTTGAATATTATAATTAATTTCAAATTAACTAAATGTTTCGCATATTTTGAAGAGGCCTTAGTGTTTATATAAATATATATATATATATATATATATATATATATATATATATATATATATATATATATATATATATATATATATATATATATATATATATCGCTAGTAGCGACTGCACCCACGTTGGGCGGCTGAAGTTAAACCCGCCTGGCAAGCGTGGCGTTTTATTGCCAGATACCCCTTACGGATAATGCAAGCCAAAGAATACCCCAGGTGGGTACAGCTGTTGGAACAAGTTCAGAACTAGACACTGATAATTCAGTGTGCCTCATGGATTCTGATGATAGCAAAAACTTGATTTCCAGTCCGCGTACGAAAAAGGAACAACTCACCCAACTCCACATCTTCAAGTAAAACTGTTGAACGCTTTCAAGCAAAGCAAAAGTTCTAGAAATGGAGAACGAAATCAGTAACATCAAATGGGATATTGTTGGTCTCTCTGAGGTGAGAAGAAAGGGCGAGGATCTGATCGAGTTGATGAGTGGCCACATGTTCTACTACCGAGGAACTGATACTTGAAGAACCAGTGGTACAGATTGCATTTTGAATCGACGAATGAAACATATTTTCACCAGCTAAGAGAGCACCTCAGATAGAATCTCCAAAATCGAGATGACCATATCACTGCGATACAAGCTCATGATTCTTCAGGCCTATGCCCCAACGGGTTCCTACACTGACAATCAGGTCGAGATGTTTTACGAAGAGGTGCAACAACTATATGAAATTAGCGGCGCATACTTCGAAATGAGAGAAAGAGAGAAAATGAGAGCGCAGAAAAATGAGAGCTTCACTGAAAACTAGAAGCCAAAGGAACGAATATACATCACTGAGTGCACATGTAAAGAGACTAGTCAGAGGGGATGTGCCGAAATACAACAAAAGAACAGTGAGTCAAGCTATAGAAGAAGCAAGAAGCTATAAGAAATCTATCCAGAAGAACATGATTCGGAAATTCAGAGACAGAATTACGAAGAAATCCGAAATTGTAAAAGTCACCACCGAGTTCTACAAGCAATGCTATAGCAATATCCGTAATCACGTTGGGATAATATCGGATGAAGAGCCACCGGAAGTTCTGGCATCAGAAACGAGAACTGCAATTGAATCTTTGAAAGCCGGCACCTCTTCGGGTGAGGACGATCACAGTGGACGTTATCAAGTCAGGGGTCCCAGTACTTCACAGCATTCTATCGCGGCTCTTCCGTGACTGTTTGAAAAACAGAAACATTCCCACCTCGTGGAACAACGCGTCCATGATTTTGCTCTATAAGAAAGGGGATGCGGAGGACCTGAAGAACTACAAAACGATAACTTTACTCCCCACAGTCTATAAGATCTTAATGAAGATGATTACTAACCGCTTATCGGGACAACTGGTTTCATATCAGCCAGGCTTAGAAGAGACAGGCTTGAGGAAGTCATACAGTATGATCACGTTTTCACCATCCGCGAAGTGATAGCAAGATGCTACGGATATGCAATTTCTTTATATATGGCATTTATGCCATAAATAGAGGAATCAAGACAAATGGCCGCTACCTTAGCCACTTGAGGTTCGCTGACGATATAGTCCTGTTCTCCTGCGATGTCAGCGATCTTCAAGAGCGCATCATTGAACTGAACATCGCGAGCAGGGAAAAAGGTCTGAAAATAAACACTGCAAAAATTGAGATGATGCAAAACCCTTTTTGCGCCAGACATAAAATGGAGGTGAACGGATCCTCATCCGGATACGGAGATACTACACCCGAGATCATGCAAAGAACCAGAACAGCTTGGGGTACAGTTGGCCGACTGAAACACACCTCTAAATCAGATATGCCATGATCCTTGAAGAGCAAAGTCCCGGCGGGCAAAAGCACAGCTACTTTCAAGATTCACAAATCATTCATACTACTAAATACTGAGACTCTCAATCGAAATATCGCAAATAAAACTTTCAGGGAGCTGTCTACACAAATGTTGTCAAGGAGAACGAAACCATCACTTTCAAGAGTGAATATTAAGAGCGTTTGGAAAAATTCATCGATCTTGTTGAATTAATAGGATACCATTGTTTCATCATTATTATGAATCATCAGTCCATATTTAATCTATCAATCAAGAATCGATGACTTTCAAAACGCTCATAGGTCCTATACCAAATTGAGGGGAATTTTTCTCAGTAAAAAATTCGTATAGATTTTTCTATAAAATTCGTGAAAACACGTATAAACTCTTTTTAGCGTTCAAGATTACTACTAATGACAACAGTAGTGCGAGTTATTTATTTAATTCACTCAATATTATTCTTTCTCGAAAGTGATGGGTTCGTTCTCGTTGACAGCATTGGTGTAGACAGCTCTCTGAGAGATTTATATGAAATATTTCGATATTTCGATTGAGAGTCTCAATATTTACATTATATATATATATATATATATATATATATATATATATATATATATATATATATATATATATATATATATATATATATGAAATGGTATTATCCCTGTGTGAGTTCATTTTTATAATGAGGGTTAAATGAAGCACAATTCTCACAACTCCAATATATATATATTGGACTCAAAACTCAATATATATATATATATATATATATATATATATATATATATATATATATATATATATATATATATTATTTTGAAAGTTTTTAGCAATAACAGGCTTTTTTTGATATGAAAAACTTAATTTTTGTTGACGTTTCGTTGTTATATTACAACTTTGTCAAAACTAATTTTTAATTTCATTAGTTTTGACAAAGTTGTAATATAACAACGAAACGTCAACAAAAATAAAGTTTTTCATATCAAAAAAAGCCTGTTATTGCTAAAAACTTTCAAAATAAAATGTCTTAAACAGGCAATAAATCAATTTCAAGATATATATATATATATATATATATATATATATATATATATATATATATATATATATATATATATATATATATATATATATTATTATTATTTCGATTGTTCCCCATGAGGAGAGCGACTGAACTTGAATTCGCAATCATTAGGAATTTTGCTTCATCTTTTTTGCCTCCCAAAAACGCTTCATCCTCTCTGAATGCTCTTTCTTCCGTTCATCTGTCCACTTTACTCCAGGTTGACGATTTACTTTTTGTTTGAACTTTATATGTGCGATTTTATAGCGGATTTCAGTGCGATCTTCGAGATTTTTTATATTGATCTGTTGTAGATCCTCTTGGACCTCTTTTAGCCACTCTGTTCCGTATTTACTATTCATAATTATATTGAGTAGTTTCTTCGGTATTCTGGACTGTTTCATTCTGTAGACATGTGCATAGAACTTTGCTCGTCGTTTTCTGATTTCTTCCGTTATCGTATTCGTCTTTTGATACAGTTCATTTTGAGGTCTTTTCATCCAAATACCGTTTCTATTGATTGGCCCGTAAATCTTTCTGAGAATTTTTCGTTCTTGTTTTTCTATTTCTCTAATTCTTGAATGGCCGCCAATAACCATTGTTTCAGCTGCGTAGATTGCTTCTGGAAGAATCGTTGTGTTATAATGCCTCAATTTGGCGCCTCTCGAAATGCACTTTTTGTTATAGTGAGCCCATGTTAGTTTGTAGGCCCTTTGGAGCTTGGTTATTCTCTGTTCATTAGCGATTCGGTTTAAACCTGAGGACTGTATAACTTCCCCGAGGTATTTAAAATGGCCTACTTGCAGAATTTCACCATGTTTTGTCATAAGAGAAGATTTATCTTTTGGTTTTCTTTTCATGTATTTGGTTTTATCATAAGAAATTTGTAACCTTGTTTTCTGCGCAATTTCATGTAGTTTTTCCACGGCGCGAATGGCTTCAGTTCTGTTGTCTGTGATGATAGCAATATCGTCTGCAAAGGCGAGACATTTGACATTTATTCTATTTTCTTTTTTGATACCCACTTGTATGCCCTTCACGTGAAGTTTCCATTCCCTTATGATCTTTTCTGAAACAATATTGAAAAGAATTGGCGAAAGTCCGTCCCCCTGCCGCACACCGGTTTTGATTTCAAAGGGATCTGATATTTCGCCCATAAATTTTACCTTGGAAGTTGTACCTGTAAGTGTCTGTTTTATAATTGTTCGGGTCTTTCGATCGATTCCAAATTCTTTCATGATTTCGAAAAGGGTTTCGCGGTCTACCGAATCATATGCTTTCTTGAAGTCAATGAATGTGATCACTGTATTTCTACATTTCCTCATCTGTAATATCGTCTTCAAAGTCCAGATCTGTTCATCACATGATCGGCCTTTTCTGAATCCAGCTTGGTATTCCCCAATTAGTGGATCCGCTTGGTGTTCTACTTTGTTTAGGAGTGCTTTAGAAAGTATTTTGTACGCAACCGGGAGTAAGGAAATTCCCCTGTAATTATTGATATCCATTTTGTCCCCTTTTTTGTGCAATGGATGTATCAACGCGCATTTCTTGTCCTCTGGTATCTGTTCCGTTCTCCAGATTTCTGATATTAAATGAAGAAGTTTTTGGGTCAAAGTAGTATCGTTCAGTTTCCAGAGTTCCGCAATAATCCCATCTTCTCCTGCTGCTTTGTTGTTTTTGAGTTGCTTGATAATTGCCGTAATCTCTTCCATATCAGGGGCTTGCGAGTCTGGATGCATAGACCCCGAAAAGTCGAACATAAGTTTTTCTTGGGGTGGACTGCAGTTGAGAAGGGTGCTGAAATATTCGGCTAACATTTTGCAGTTATTTGTTATTTTTTGTGTTAGTTTCCAACGCGCCATCGGATTTTCTGAAGCAAAGAGTGGGCGCTTGGTATCCTCGCAAGTTTTCCCTGAAGGTTTTGTAAAAATCTCTAGTATTATTATTGGTGAAATCCTTTTGTATTTCGTGACACCTATTATTATCGTATCTCCGTTTTTCTCTTCTAATTACTTTGGAGGCCTGTTTTTGAGTTGTAAGGAAATTCTCCCAGTTTTCCTCATTTTTATGGCCGTTAAATTTTTTCCATGCAGTTATTCTCTTGTCGACTGCTTGGTCGCAGATTAAGTTCCACCAGCGGTGTTTCCTGGTGCGAGGAGGTTGTCCTACTGTGATGGCTTTCTGAATATTCTTTGTAAGGATTTCCCAATTCGTCGATTCTTCCTGATTGATTTGTGCAATGATTGTATCCTTGTGAAGTTTCAGATTTCAGATATATATATATATATATATATATATATATATATATATATATATATATATATATATATATATATATATATATATATATAATATATATATATATATATATATATATATATATATATATATATATATATATATATATATATATATATATATATATATATATATATATATATATATATATATATATATATATATATATATATATATTTATGTGTATGTGCGTGCGTATTGAATTCAAATTTGAAGAAATATGAAAGAACGCTATATTATTTTACATGATACAGTACGATCAATAAATTCACGTATCTGCCATGTTCCTGAATTCGGTTATTCTTGTTGTTCACCTCCTTATATTTTCTGAGGTCCTAATACAACGCAGGACCGAAATTTTGCCTCTGAACTGAACACAACAATGACTTACTATGATCGATGAAGTCTCTTCCCTTTTTATCCTACGGTCTCTGCAATATATATAATGAAGTATTTGGGCTTATGGCACTGAATGAAATATTTAAGAAAATGAACACTAGAACATTCATTCGAAAAATTTAAAAACATTATTTGTACCGAATCATATCGGTCCGATATGATTCTAAGAACCAGTGTGTTTTGTCTATTGGATGAATTAATTTAGATTTTATATCAGTTACATTAGTAAATTCAGTTTTCAGTGCCATTGATTTGATATAGATGTTATTATACAAAATGTAAGTAGGTAGCATATTTCGATATTAAAAAAATATAAATTTTCACTTAACATTTATATTATAATTTTTTCGAAAAAGAAGAAAATCTGGTAGTACTTATTGCAATAAAATGCTTACTTGCAAAGAATCAAGCACAAGCACTCTACATAATCATTTGAAAACAGTGCACGACAAAATAACCGAGAAAAAATCATTTAATGCCGGCCTGAGTTCACAAACAAGTACACAGCTCTGTATTTTCAACTTTGTGAAAAGGACTAGTTCAGAAGAAATTGCATCAAAGCTTGCTGGATTGGATGGACTATCTATTAATTGCATAACAGATTGCTCGTTCATACGAGAGTCATTGCAACAACGAAATTATTGCTTACCACAAAATACTTCTAGAACTATAAATCTTATTTATAAGTTTTATGAAACTATGAAGAATGAAACTATAAATGAATTAAGTTGTATGAAGAATGAAGGACAAAAAAACTATAGATGAATGGATTAGTAAAGGAAATCGAAGATATTTAAATATTAGTGTACATCAACTTGAAAAAGATTTCAATTTAGGATTAGCTCCGATATCACGTGCTTGCGATGTTAAAACAATGTTAAAATTGGTTTCTGAGAAATTAAAAATTTTCAAACTCGATTTATCAACCGATACCGTTGCATCAACAAATGATGGTACTGCTGTTATGAAAAAATTTGGCCTCATATCAGCACCGATTAATCAACTGTGTTTTCACATGCCATACACTTAGCAGTTACTGATATATTATATAATAAAAATAAAAGTCCATTGAAAATATATTTAAATCCTACAAGTGAGGACTCTGAAAATGACGAATCTGATAATGACTTTGAAGAATTAGATTCTCTTGACATAAACAATTATAAATCACATGTTCTTGAATTATTGGATGATTATAAAAATATTTTTTGTAAAGTGAGGAAATTTGCAAATATTTTAGAAAATCAAAAAAAGAATTCTTCAGAATCATGTGAAACGGAAATACGAGAAAGAATATAATCTTATTCTTGATTGTAAAACAAGATGGAATAATTTGACGGCCATGTTAGAAAGATTTGTAAACCTGAAAGAATGTGTTGTTTTAACTCTGAATAACCTTAATGCTTCTCACATGTGGAATGAATATGAAGAAGAATATTACAAAGTTATAGAACTCCTTAAAGTTTCAGGTCCTATAAAATTAGCAGCCGAAACTTTAGGTTTACAAGACGCAAATTTATTAACTGATTAATTAATTTATCAAGTGAAGTTATATTTGAATTTTTGCTGGGTGAACTACAAAATTTTAAATTCGAAATTAGTCAGAAATTTTTACACGCCATAAAAGCACGGATTGAAGAAAGAAGAGAAACAGTATTAGCTACACCTATCCTTTATTTACGAAATTCTCAAACTGTTTCAACGAAATCCTCTAATAAATTCCTTCTATTAGCAACGAAAAGTGACATTATTGATTCATCCGAAAAAATATTATTGAGATTATATAAAGATTACCCTACAGGGAAACAATGTGATATTCAAAAACGTGATCAAAGCGATGTTCAAGAGCCAGACAATTTTTTACTGAAAAATGCTATGAAAGTGGCAGTTAATAAATATTTAAAGGAACCGGAAGATGTGACTTCCTCTACTAAAACTCTAAGAAAAGAGTTTTTGGCACTGGAAGCCACAAATAAAAAGACGAAAATTTAGAATTACTATATCAGGCTTCAAGAACGATTAAGCATAGTTTGGTTGCAAGAGAGAGGGTATTTTATATTTCGGGGAATTTTGTGAATAAACTAAGGTCACGGCTAGAGAGCAAATCGATAGAAGTCCTCTGTTTTCTGAAATCACATTTGATGAAACAGAAAAAAAATAAATGAACATTTAAATTTGTATTAAAATTGGCAGGAAGAGAAAATACACAGTCCTTTGCTTAATTGTCTCTAAAACTGAAATTGGTTCTAATAAGTATGTATGCATAAACTTTATTTACTCTTGTCTTTCGGCTTTGATTATAATTTACATAATATAATACATAGTTATATATTTTCTAATTGTTTTAAAAAAGTGTCCATCTGTATCTAATAAATTTTTTTTTAAGGAGATAATATGGTTATTATAAAAATATGAAAATATATTGTTTTTTTTATACGAACCCTTTGCTGAATAACTCGTTTCATTATTGTAAAAATATTTACATCCTTATATGTGAAAATTATGCATAAACAACAAATCATTGTTTTTAAAGTTATTTAATCTTGGTCAACTATTCTTTCTTTGTTCTAATAAATTGCATGAAAAATTTTTACTATCAATTAAATTGAACAGTGAATAATTTCAGTCCAAAACTGCTTTTAATCATTCTAAATTTTCTGTTGAAATTTTTTGTTGGAATTACAGAATGTTCCAGCAAACAAATTTTCCATAATAATTCGAAACCGGTTAAAACCGGTTTTCTCGAAAAATTACTATTCGAAAACAGGTTTTGTGAAATGTCGGTTTTTGTATAAACGCTAATAAATACATACATGAATGTTGCATTTCCACATAACTATTTCCTAAGTGAAAAATAAAAATAACCCATCAGTTCATAGAATTTATGATGAAAATATAGTTTTCAAAATCCAGTTCATCTTCGAATTTCTAACATTATGAAAGATCTCATAAATTTGAACGGATTATAGTACCTGAAAACTCATGTCCGAATTCTAACCGCGTTCAATATCGCGAAAGCGGGTCTATACGAAGGCGTACCATGAAAACAATCAGTGCTCTCTCTGTATAATATTTGATGAATATATCTTTGAATATTAGATAGTGTATAACACTTACCACTCAATTAGGTTTTTTTTCAACGATATAGCCAGTAGGTACTACACAAATGAGTAAACGCAATTTATTTATGTAGAATCGAAGGCTGAGATTTTTCGGTAAGCTACTACTACTGACTTGGCATGTGAAAAAATTATGTACGTACATAGATCGAAATCTGAGTAATCAACCTGGATAACAACAACTGCAACAATATTATCTAATTAGATAAGTCAACTTAATAAATGATAACGTAAAATTATTATACCGATATTGCTTACGCAGCCTTAGCCAACTAACTATTATCTGAAACAAAGGATATTGTAAACTTAAGGTCGAAAACGTTCATCATATTAGATATATATATATATATATATATATATATATATATATATATATATATATATATATATATATATATATATATATATATATATATATATATATATATATATATATATATATATATATATATATATATATATATATATATATATAGACTCCTGAGAGTTTTATTCGAAATATTTCGATTAAGAGTCTCAGTATTCATTAGTATGAATGATTCGTGAATGTTGAAACTAGGTTATACTGTTGCCACCGGGGCGTATTCTGGAGCGATTAGGCATGGGACCTTTTTTACACATTGCGGACAGTTTTCTGTAGTGTTCGAATGAAATGTCTACAAAGTCTTACGCACTCGCAGTAATGTTGTCATGAGTGGGATTCTAGAACGCTAGGGAGAGTTTATACGTCTATTCTCCGAAAGAGGGAGCCACGTGAAATTTTACTGAGAACTGTTCCCCTCATTCTGGTATAGGACCAATGGGCGTTTTGAAAGTCATCGATTCTTGATTGATAGATTAAATATGGCCTGATGATTCATAATAATGATGAAACAATTGTATCGTATTATCATTCAACAAGATCGATGAATTTTTCGAAACGCACTTAATGTTTTCACTCTCGAAAGTGATGGCTTCGTTCTCGTTGGCAACATTTTAGCTCCCTGAGAGTTTTATTTGAAATATTTCGATATTTCGATTAAGAGTCCCAGTATTTACTATATATATATATATATATATATATATATATATATATATATATATATATATATATATATATATATATATATATATATATATATATATATATATATTATTTTGAATGTTTTTAGCAATTCAACAAGATCGATGAATTTTTCGAAACGCACTTAATATTCACTCTCGAAAGTGATGGCTTCGTTCTCGTTGGCAACATTTTAGCTCCTTGAGAGTTTTATTTGAAATATTTCGATATTTCGATTAAGAGTCCCAGTATTTACTATATACATGTATATATATATATATATATATATATATATATATATATATATATATATATATATATATATATATATATATATATATATATATATATATATATATATATATATATATATATATATATTTATTTTGATGAGATTGAATTCTCGCTTAACTCTTGGTGAAACATAATTGAATATTAAAATAAATTAAACTCTTGGCTTAATGTTTCACGATTTATTTACAATATGTATAGTCAACATGTTTCGAGCGTTAGCTCATTTTCAAGACTAAACTACTATAAGAAATGTACAACAAATTTAATCTACAAAATAGATGTGAGTAGGGAGGATAGTTGAAAATCTACTTGTTCATTTACAATTTCTTCTTTTCTGTTCCAAGAACTGCTAATTTCAATTGCCTTCAGAAGGTCTAAACGTTTACCTTTAACACCTGTGTGTAGGCATTTAGTTTTATTAAAATCTATGAAATCGTGAAAAAATAAATCGTGAAACATTAAGCCAAGAGTTTAATTCATTTTAATATATTTTATTTTGAATGTTTTTAGCAATAACAGGCTTCTTTTGATATGAAAAAGTTTATTTTTGTTAACGTTTCATTGTTATATTACAACTTTGTCAAAACTAATATAATAAACTTTTTCACATCAAAAGAAGCCTGTTACTGCTAAAAACATTCAAAATAAAATATCTTAAACAGGCAATAAATCAATTTCAAGATATATATATATATATATATATATATATATATATATATATATATATATATATATATATATATATATATATATATATATATAAGGAAATGAAATTTTTTGTGCTTATGGCACTGAATGAAATATTCAAGAAAATGAACACTAGAACATTCTTTTGAAAAATTGAAATTAATCAAGAGAATGTTATAGCAGAGCTAGATATGTGAACGTGTACGATGTGATGTCTCCATTATCCTTCAAGGGATAAATGTTAGAGAAATATTGAAATCGATGCCACACCTGATGGAAGTGCGAGACATATATGTTTCGTTCTGCAAGGAACTCGTCAGTCGCACCACGTCCATCGAAAAATAACATATAACATTCCCTTGATTAATTTCAATTTTTCAAATGAATGTTCTAGTGTTCATTTTCTTAAATATATATATATATATATATATATATATATATATATATATATATATATATATATATATATATATATATATATATATATATATATATATATATATATATATATATATATATATATATATATATATATATATATATATATATATATATATATATATATATATATATAATTTCGAGATTCACGAATCTTTAATGCTTAGTCAATAATGAGACTCTCAATCGAAATATTTCAATTAAGATAGTTTCGTGAATCTCGAAATTAACTACCTGTTTGCACGCCTGGGTGTGAACTGGCATGATTACGCTTGGGATTATTGTTATACATTACAGACAAAACCCTAGTTTTTTTGAATGAAATATCTAAAAATCCTGTACGTATTGTCACTTATGTTGTCAGGTGGAGAAATCTAGAATGCTAAAGAGTTCTTTACTCTATACATCTTGTCTTCGAGAGAGGGAACTCATGCATTAAGTTCACGAACTTATGTTCTCCTCATTCGGATATAGGACCCTGAGGTGTTTGGAGAGTAATCTATCTTGATTGATTGAATATGACTGATGATTCCTGATAAGGATGAAACAATAGTATTATATTATTATTCAACAAGGTCGTTAATTTGTCGAAGCGCACTCAATATAACTCTCGAAAGTGGTAGGTTCGTTCTCTTTTGCAACATTTGTGTAGACAACGTCCTGAGAGTTATATTTGAAATATTTCGATTAATAGTCTCATTATTGATGTATGTAATTTTTTGTTTGAATTAAGGATACCTACTGATATAAAAAGTTTAAAAAAGTGGAAGAGTTTCTTTAGAACTCTCCGAAAACAGACCATTTGCAACACACAAGACAGACGGTTTCGTTCTACAGAGAGCTCATCAGTTTTGTCATGTTCAGCACCCATCGAGCCAACGGATCGAATTGTAAACCAATTTGAGTAGGTGGTTTCAAACTTTTTTTCAGATCATGTGCTTTGAATAATATTCGCTGATCTCAAGACTCAATCTGAACACTCCTTTTCTAGACCTATATTCCTGAATTTTACATGTTTGGTGAAAATAGGGATGACGACGATTACGTTTCTAAGTACCGATGTCTTAGAAAGGAAGGAGCCTGCCTACGTGGCTTGGTCAGGATAACACCCGACTATGGTGCGGTAAGATTCGGGTTCGAGTCCCGGTGAAGGCATAGGCGTATGTGTTTGTTCATGATTTATGTGGTATAATGATGATGATAATTATTGGGTAATGTACATCGACGTAAAGCTTATTGGCAGTTCGCAACCGGCGTTAAACTGTAGGTCCATTGAATTTCAAAAGAACAGATCAGTAATAAGAAGAAGACAATGAAGAGTGAATTAAGTTTCAAAAAATATTTCCGAACAAATTAAATTGAAATTGTGAAATTTAGGTCGAACGAATACTTAATAATGGCCGAAAATTGGAGGTTAATTTTGCCTTCGCTGCAGGTTAGTAGTATATAATAATTCTGGAAGATTCAGAGTTTTTACGTACATCTGTGGGTGTAGAAATTCCACCGAGTTCAAATCAAGTGGTTGTTTCAAATACAATGTGTTGAAGGTACAGTAGAATTTTCATTATTTAAATATAGAGAATTTATGTTCTTTTATTGTGGTTTAGAAGTTCCGTCCAGTTTGGCCTACTATGCTGTTCGAATTAATTGGGGATTAACTAGGGTGAGTTGTGAGCCTACCGGTGCGACAGTTGGTGGTTTCAATTTTGATACGTGCTGTATTGTCTTGTCCGAAGATGGATATCACTCCGAGGAAGCGTTCCAAAATTATCGCGCTTAATGAACCGACATCAATGACTGTAAGAGATATGGCTGAAGCTGTTGGTGAGGGAATGTCCAGCGTTTCGAGAATTTTATAAACACTTGAAGAAAGTGGCTCATCGTCTCCAAAGAAAAAAGGGAACTGTGGCCGCAAACGAGAAACTAGTCTAAGAACAAACAAATTGTTGATAAGAAATAGCAAAATCAATCCGAGAAAGACAGCACTGAAGATCTTCGAAAGGATTTAATGGTTTCTGGTGTGGAGGTGAGCACACCAAATGTGCGAAAATGACTTGTGGAGGTTGGCCGTAAGCTAAGAAGACCAAGAAGAAACAACTGCTTACCCAGAAAATGATAAAGTGATGGGGAACTTTGCCGCCTGATCACATCCAGCAAACAATAGAACATCCTTCAAAACAAATGTTTTGGTGTTTTTTCACAACCAATGGCACTGGACGATTAGCTCCTATAACAGGGATGATAAATTCAGTGAAATATATAAAAATATTGCGCACCAAGGATTGTCCCATTCATGGAAACTTTTGCAGTATCATTTCAGCACGATCTGTGGCTCCCTGCCACAATTCCAAAGAAGTGCAGGCCTTTATGCGTGAGAATGAAATAAAAGTACTCGATTGGCAGGAAAATTCACCTGATCTCAATCCTATTGAGAATTTATGGAATATTTCAAAGAAACGACTAGCAAAAATGTATTGCACTACAAAAGATAAAATGATTATACGTGCAATTCAGGTGTGGTTTCATGTTGACGAATTGAAAAAAATCTACGCTACGCTAGTGGAATAGATGCCTAGAAGAGTTCAAGAAGCTATTTCTTCGAAAATGGGACATACTTCATATAAATATGAAGAATTTACGCTATTTTTTATGTATTTACTTCATTAAAAGGTAAAATTTTAGTAAAACATTGCTTTTCATCCTTTGTCAGCACAATTAATTTGACAAAAGTACTCCACGTTTTCCATTTTTTGGTTTCAATAATATTCAGAATATTCCTTCGAATTGGGGTAAATTTTCATTGAAAACGTAACGTTGAAATCTGAATAGAAAGTTACCACACCGTGATTGTAAAAGAAACAGTTTCTCAAATTCTAGTGTACTTCTAGTTTATATTAGATGGATTTCATTAATATTCGCTGATAGTTGACCATCTGACTAAACAAAAATTCAATTTTGAATAACGGAAATACTTTCATTCCGATAAATATTTCGACTAAATATTGAATCATTCGTCATAGTGTAATGTTATTTCTTTCACAAGGAAAAGAGACCGAATTGACCATGATTATAGCAACGGTAGTCAGGTTCTTTCTCGTTCTGATAAGGTGGGAGATTTTGGTGTAGTCTTCGATCAGAAGCTCTCCTTCGTTCCACACATCACCCAACTTATTTCATCTGCCTCGAAAATATATGGATTCGTTATACGCAATGGCAAGTTTTTAAATAATTTAAGAATGATTAAAAAATTGATAGTTTTTCAAACATTCATAGGACTATTTAATACCCTAGTCCATAGCAAGTTGGAGTATGGCAGCATGATCTGGAATCCTATTTACACTTTCCATCAACGCCATCTTGAGGCAATTCAGAAAAGGTCCTTGAAATTCTTAGTTTGGAGAGAGGATACAATTTATCCACAGAGAAGGGTCAATCATAACGAATTATTGAGTCGATTTAGTTGGATCTCATTGCAGAGCAGGAGACAAACTCAAATTTTTGTACAAATTACTGTACAATAGTATTGATTGTCCTCTTTTCTTGTCCGCTTTCAAATTTCGTGTTCCTGAGCAAAATTCTCGTAATACAGAATTATTCCACCTAGAGACTTCGAGGACCAACTCCCTAATACAATCCCCCATTGGGTTTATGGAGTCTACATTCAATAGAGTTGCCAATAATTGTGACATTCACTTTGACTCCATTGAATTTATTATTAGGAGTTATGTCAAGAGAGAAAATTGACTAAAATGATTACATTTAGATTGAGTTCTGTAATATTTCATTGAATGCTATAATGTAGTTATTAGTAACCATTTTTTTAGATTAGATTGAGCTCTTTGTTATATCTTTTTCATTTTGATTATTTAGTAAGTGTTCAATATTATGTTATTATTTTCTGTAATTGGATTTATACCTGTTGAAAATGAATAACTTATTATTATTACGTATTATTATGCAAAGTCCCATTTCTGGACAATTGTTAACTATTGTCACATCATCAACAATATCACATAATCGTCATTTTTTAAATCTGAAAAAATTTTCGATTATATTACATATCAAAGTGACATACAAAGTTATTCCTAACACCGGTCATTAACCTCGTAGAAGCATTATTATTATTATCGGTAATATCAATTAAAAGTTTGCAAAACATATGGTGAAACATTGTTGATTGTATCGCATTAACACATGACTAAATTCCATACCATTTCTTCGATACTGTTTGTAAACTCGATTTATGTTTCGGGTTATTAAACATTATCCGAAGTGCAACACTATTGTATTGTTGGAGAGTTTAATGAAATGCAGTAGTATTTAGTGAATTAATTCGATTTGAGGTTCTGAATTATATAATAGGATACTGATGTTATTAGATTCACAAATATACTGAAATTTATGATAATGAATTGTGATTTGAGTACTGTTATTTAACATAAGACGTTTAAAACAGAAATAAGGAGATGTGTGAATCAGTAATCAACATTCAATAAATAAAAAACCAATTTTATATTTAAAGAAATCTCAATTTCATATTTGTACATTTTTTGGGCCAAATATTAGGTTGGAACATTAACCTACTCAAATTTAATATTGAAAATAACATATTCAATCAGAATAAATACAAGAAGATGAAAAAATCTACTTACACCTAGCTTCTACTAATTTTTTATAGCAAAAATTCAATGAATTTGAAGTGATTTTTGAAACCAACTATACTAAAATATCACAAAATCATAATGAACACAGGTTTCAGCTGCTGACTCAAAATCTCGGCAGTTTAAAAATAATGAAAGGTTAACCCAAAATATTTGACAGGATGCTTATGCTCCTAATTGATAATAAATTCATATATTTAAAAAAAAATCAAGAAAAGCAATTTACTATAGAGAAGCATTTTCAATATCTGCCCGATGTTAAAAAGATTTCAATGAAATAATTTCGAAAATGTAGTTGTCTTGTCACTTTCAATATAATTCCATGTAATTTCTAGCAGTAGTTTCCTTACTTCTTTTCCACAAAAGAATTCGTTATCAGTTTCGAATAGCTTGAAAAACTAGATAATCAAAATTTTCGTTTTCTATGAATTAAAATACAAATTTCTCCTTTCCATTTCGGTTTTCCTACTTTTTGATGTAAAAATTATAATATGGAGCATATATTGATAAAACTAATTAACAGTTAATAGATTTTTATTTTGTTCGTTGGAATTTTCAGACACTGTGTCAAGAACTATTTTCTTAACAATATCCGAAGGAGGTTTTCTGTAAGAATAACGTGAACCTCTTCTGGGATCAGCTGGCCCCTTTTTTCTCAATAGATATAATGTATTATATTTGAAATAATCTTCTATTTCGCTCAATTCACTTTTGTAAGTTTCAGGTAGAAATAGTCCTGTGTAGACGAGCCCTGCCAAAGATACTGCAGCAAAAAACCTAAAAAAGATTTGTGTTTATATATACTATGAATGATTTTAACTAGTTATGATACGGTGAGAAAAAAAGAACAAAAACGACTTCTTCAGAATTCCAGTATACTGCTAGCATCTGAAGAAGCCGTTTGTAAAAGCCAACACTATTAAATATTTTCAAAAAATAAATAAACAATATATTGCAGATATAGCAGTAGTATAAATAATGAAACGCATTGATACATTCTGAGGGATGATTCATTTAGAATCTCAAAATTCGAAATCGACGTTTTCGAAAAGTCATTGATATATGCTTATACAGCATATATGCTGCTTTTTTTTTTCAAACATACTAGTAGCATATATGCTGCTAGTATGTTTCTTAGTTATATATTATTAAATGCGCGCAGGAGTAGATTGAATCATTTGTTTGCTGGCAGTAAAAGCAAACTGATTTTTTGAGATATTCACGAAATACTAATACAAAAATAGTCTGATATGTATATAAAGGTTTAACATCGATCAGAGAGAAGACATTCGAAAAATATATTCAACATTGGAAATGGTGGATGCGCTAAAAGGTTCTTTGACGAAATGTGTACCTCACACCACAAATTATATATAAATGATGTAACTACGGAATATCTATTTAACCAACACGATATTCATCTAAGTTCAATATTCTTCAAAATAACAATAGCTTAATTCAGAATATTTTCTGGTTGGCATGGTTTCACAGAAATTATAATGAAAACAATAATAACGATAATAAGTTATTTATTCTAAACAGGTATAACACCCAATTACAGAAAATAAAAACATGATGTTGACTAATAACTAAATAAGTGAAATGAAAGAATTATAAAAATGAGCTCAATCTAATTTTAAAAAAACTGAAAAAGTGACTAATAAATAAATAAAAAAATTTAATGAAATATTAGGAAGAACTCAAGAATTCAATCTGAATCAATTCGTTTCAGTCAATTTCCTTTGTCACCTAACTCCTAATAATTACTACTATGGATTGAATGTGAATGGTACAATTATTAGCAACTCTATTGAATGTAGACTGCATAAACCAAACGGGGGATTGTATTAGGGAGTTGGTCCTTGAGTCTGTAGGTGAAATAATTCTGTAGTACTAGGGTTTTGTCTAGGAGCACGAAATTTCAAAACTGACAAGACAGGAGGACAATCAATACTATTGTGCAGTATTTTGAGTGATGAAGTTTCTCTTCCGGTCTGCAATGAGATTAAACTAAATCGACTCAATAATTAAGCTTGATTTCTGTGGAAAGGCTTATTCCTCCCTCCAAATCAAAAAAATCAAGAACTTTCTCTGAATGATCTCAAGATGGCGTTGATGTCAAGTGTAAAAAAGATTTAGACCATGCTGCCACATTCCAACTTGCTTCGGATTAGGGCATTAAATAATCGTATGAATGTTGGGGAATTATTGAAATATTTTCCATTGCATAAAACGAATCTATAATTTTCTAGATAGATGATATAAGCTGGATGATGAAAAAGTTTCTGATAGAATACTATACCAAGATCTCTCACCTCATCAGAACGAGAAAAAACCTGACCACCGACGATAAAATCACACTCAATGCGACCTTTTTTCCTCGAGAAAGAGATAACATTACACTTTGACACATTCAAACAGAAATAATTATCCCCACGCCAACTGGCAACATGGTCCAGCACGAGCTGAAGTTGAGCAAGTTGTCCCGTGATCTAATTTCATGGTTCTAAATCATGAAATTTCATCTGATGATTTCATTTCTGAATTCATCTGATTTCATCAAATGTGGAGAGTCAATATTATCCATGAGATCATTCACGAAAAGAATAAATAAAAGTGGCCCAAGATTAGATCCTTGAGGTATCACATAGGTAGGTATGAACTCAGGCGACAGTAGTCCATACCTACCAGTATGACGTCGGTCAACCAGGTAAGAATGACAAAGTTGGGTGAGCCTATCAGAGAATCCAAATATGTTGCATAGTGTAGCATAATATACTACAATTTCAAAAGTTTGTGAAATTTTGATAAGATGGATATGAGCCTGTAGTTGTTCACAACAGAAAGATCCCCTTTTTTCAAGACAAAGTACTATCTTGGCCCATTTCCATATTTTAGGAAAAGTAGGTTTGCTCATTATGAGATTAAATATATGTTTCAATGGACGTGAACCAGACGTGAGTTTATTAGAGAGTTCAATGGCGGCAATAATGATTTGATTTCAAGTTATTGAACTGACACATATCGCGTCATGACCATCAGAATGGTTCACATTACATGAACAGTTGTTCAAAGCTGTATCATATACCGAACTGAAATATTCAGAAAAAGCTTAAGCTATGGATTTAGGTTTATGATAAATTCGCTTGGCATCTCTAATCTCATCAGGAATTCTAGAGTGAAGTCTTTTCTCGATAATGAAAGACCAGAAAGAAGAAGTGTCTTGCACGATATTATTTCCTGACGTTTGAATAAAATTTATTTACACCGAGTTAATATCATGTTTAAATCTTTCTCTCAAACTTTTGTACTTTGCCAGATACAAAGTCAGCGAATCGTCCTTGCTTGGACAAAATCTGCGATTTTTGTCCAGTGTCCAGTCTTCGAAGTTTCCTTCCTAAGCCAATTGCAACCGTTTTCATCATTACAAAAACGATTGGGTTCCGTCAATTGGAAATTTGGCGACCTCCGATTACACTTTCATTTTGTAGAAGTTGGCGTTTAACAATACCTTCTATTAGCAACACTCACCACTGTACTCCAGCAACGCCACCACATAATCGTTTCAAGCCATCATAATTTTGTATCGAGAAGAACATTATCAAATAAGCGGCAGAATATAAACAGCTGTGGGCGATTGCTCGGATTTCTAACGGAAACAACTCGGCAGTCATCGTCCATGGAATGGTAAGTAATCCAATCATGGAAGATACAACGTACAGTAGTGTAGCGAGCACCGGTACCCATTTCAAAGTTGTAGTACCTGCAACGAAAATAGGTATATTGAATATCGTGATTATGGTGTTAATTGAAAATGTTTATTTCACCCTTTGGTCGTCTAGAAAACCTATTTAGTTTCGAAATACTGAGCCAAGGAAAATTTCAATGCAAATGAATAACCAAATCACTTTACATCCAAATCACAATAACCTACTTAGATTCATTTAATCATCTAAGTCTTCTATTTTCTCAACACGCGCCATCAAACTTAAGACAGAGACCTACAAAAATATACGAATCATCCGGAATGTTTACTCATATCAATTGGCAGACTCTGGTTTCACCATCTAACCTATAGGAATGACGACGGGAATTATCCATATTTTATTGCATTAACATGTGAAAAAAAAAGAATACACAGTATTTTGATGGAAATATAATCTACTTATTCAGCTTTCTTGTTCCGGAAAACTTATTTTATATTCAATGATATTCAATTGTGTTCATTTAAGCGTTAGTAGTTATCTTGTGAAAGCTATAAAATGAAAACGATGACGCAATGTAAAACCATCGAGAATTTGAATTCAAGTCAGTGCCTATCTGTTTTTTCTCATGCGGATATGATTGACTTCATGCCGAAATGAATGCTTTGAAAAGAGGTTTTTTGTGTGAAATTTGAAACATATTAGAGGACTGGTCTTAAAAGTCCCTATCTATTCACTTTCATTTATTTTCCACTCTATGATTCGAGTTGGCTCAATTCAGTAATGAAGAAACTATATTTTCGAGATCTCGATTTAAATCAGTAATGATTGTACAGATGTCCAACTCAATTGAGACGCCAAGTTATACGATCTCTCATCACTCATATTCCAACAATTACCAGAAATTAATTGTCTGTTATATTTTGAAGGATACATTTTCATTTTAGTAAATCAATATTACTTACCATCTTTTATCCAAACGGTGAACAATCCTGATATTAGCATTGTTATTGCCATTCCGAGGGAACTCCATAACAGAAGTGGTCTTCGACGGAATGTTTTGAGCATATAAGTGTTAACACCTGACATACCCGCTCGCACTAACCCAATGAATATGGAGCACAGATAAGGGTTTATATTTGTCCCCATTTCCTAAAAAAAAGATTTTTTCATAAATCTGGTACAACTTCTTTAGTATTTTTTTTATACATCATATTTTCAAATCACATTCACATTATATGAGTAGGTATCCTCATAATTAGAAAAACTGCAATGTGTTAGCCTCTGATGATTGTATAAGTCTCAAAATGTCTTATATTTCGCTAAAGCGGTTGTTTTCATTTCGTTTTCGAAGTTCTCTCTTAATAACTCAATTATGACAGTGTAGATTGTTCTGCTTTATAGTCAATTTTTTCATACCAAGTCAGTAAAAAACATAACATAGACAGCTTCGCATATGTGGTGAAACTAGTTGTTATTCATCGTATTTTTCATTCACATTTTGTCTATATTAAGTGTTGAAAGGATTTTTTCGAAGAAATATAAAGGCGCGGTGGACTATAACAAATTTGTGTTTGTCGTATGAAAACACTTTCGAACTCTTGGTTAGAAATAATTACCACGTTTTGAAATTTAATTGAAAACTTGAATCAACGAATTCATCAAACTGTTTGGAATTATACCCTACTTGTTAACATTTCTGCACCAAGTATTGTGCAAAAAGCGAATTTAAATTTGAAACTCATTTTAAAAAATTCAGTTTCAATTTATAGAAAAACTCAGTTTGGTGATTTTCGCTACAATTGTGTTAACATATGAAAATTGTTTCGCCAAGATATTGCCTTGCTCATATGCGCTAAGTACAAAGAAAGATTAACAAATTTAAACCCACTTTTTTAATGTTTGAAATTAACTAAGTGTATCATATACATTTGCGAAGGACAATGTGTCGGTAATTGATTGTTATGTTGAAACATATTGAACGAATTATAATGTAAATCACAAAGCTAAGCCAGTTTCTATAAATCAAAATATGGTGTTGTAGTTTCGTTGAGTACCACCCAATCAATTAATGCCAAATAAACTTTCAATATTGATAAAGGGTTGGGCACGGAACCTCCTACATTTCAATGTATAGCTGTTTGCGATGGATAGGATCAATCTTATTGAGAGATCAGAGTGGTGCAGTTTTCAGCTGTTATCGTGTCGTGGTCAAAAACGCATTCCTTATTGAGACTGACCGCAGCTAGTTGTCGTACTTTGATTGAATAAACTTTTGTCTCACAGTGTTTTCCAAATTATGGACAACATACCAGACAATATCTGCGAACTCGTACAAGAAATTGTGGGATTCAAAAACATAACTAGAGTAGGAGCATGGATTGAACCCATCGCGTCCAGTACGGAAAAACGCTTCTGTTCCTCAGGTTTCACCTCAAGAACGGCGAGGCTCATTTAGCATATTGATTTCAATTTGAACTCCTACAAGATCGTCCTTCTTCAACGATTTGTGATCGACCCCCAAGATTTTAATCAAGATAAAGCTCTTTTCTACATCAGGGCGTTCAAATGAACATAATTGCTGGTAATAGGTGGCTGAAACCCTTTCGAGAATTTCACAAAAATTCTTTGGTGGGACTGTCATTATTGGGCTTATTACTTTTTCGAGGAACAGAAGGAATCCGGTGACTATGAACTCTGACCAGCAGCCTACTATGCTTGAGAAAAAGGGGAGCTTAACACAAAATGTCTTGTTGTTCTAGGAAGATGGTTTCACAATAAAAACATCCTGTCGTCTCCTCCCTATTCTCTAGGAAATGTTACCAGGGCAGTTATTCTCTGGTCAATCAGTGGCCTCCACATTCTCCTGATTTGAAACGCTGCGTTCGTTTTGTTATAAGGTCAATTCAAGGCCGTGGTGTTCTAACATCATCCAAAAGTCCTGCTATATTTTAAGATTGCCATTAAGGAGCAATTGAGGAAAAGCTCGTGCAGAAACCTTCGGCCTCAAGCAGGAAAGTAATGGTGAATATCATAAAAAGGTTCGATGTGTATGTTCTTGCTATGGTCATCATTTGGAAGACAACAATTTCAAAATTTAGAATGAGAAAACAACTTAGTTCATTTCTATTGGTGAGTAATTTTCTTTCACCATGTTGGTCACTTTGATCACTAGTTTTCTAAAACTTCGGTACACATAACATTACCATTTTTGAAAATTCAGGGGGAACAGTTGAATTTGTTCGAGTTGAAAAAAAAAACTATCTATTCATCTACGTAGATAATAATGTAAGGTAGTCAATATTGTTCCTCACCTCGAAAAATTGTATGGAGTAAAATAAAGTGATGTAGACACCAGAAAACTGCTGGAAAATGAACAAGCCGAACAATATCAGGAATGGCTTGTAACCGGTGGGCTTCAAGAAGCCCTGTAGAACCTCACTGATGCCGCCTCTGTTCATGCCAGAGGCTATCTTTTGTTCATTGATTTCTCTTAAATTTTCAAACTGAATCTCTGCCGGAGTTTTCCTCTGAAATAATGAAAATGGATTGAAGTAAAACATTCGACATCACTAGGCATCAAAACATTTTGAAAGTGTATTTTCCAATTAGTTATATCAACATTATGATCGAATTAATTTCCTATAATATTTCAACAAAATTTGGTTAATTTCCGCCGGACCTGCTCAAAAATGCACAACTGAATAATTATTAAAACATTTCGCTCTGGGAATATTTATATCTTTATTTTCTCAGCCACTCAATATTACTTTGAAAAAAAAAACTATTTGAATCAGTACAAATAATATAGTAGGTAGTTTAAAATACATGTTACAATTATTTTCAAATTTATTCATGATGCTCTGCTTTTATTACCTTTATTATCTAATTCTAATCGGAGATAATTTTTCCCTCAAACATTCATTTGCTCAAAAAAAAAACTTCCATTTCGAACAATTTGTTTAGTTTAACTTAATAAACACCGTCTCAATTTTATTCTTCGGAATGTTTTTTTTATCTAGTGACGAAAAATATATTACTTCACTTACACCTTCCCTATTTGAGTTAGGTTTACTTTTCGTGAACCACTCAAGAGATTTTAATGCTCTTGAATTCTTTTCCTTAGCAATGAGCCACATTGGACTTTCAGGTATTAACATCAGCAAAATGAATGAAATTGCTGAGTAGAACACGCAGAGCCACGCAGTTAGTCGCCAGCTTAAAAACCATCCTTCAATATATGCCATGACCATACCTGAAACAAGCTTTACTTCAACACCATATCAACTTTCAGTTGGTTTCAATTTGAGTTGACATTGGGATAACAGTTTATTAATTGACCTAAGCATTGGTGAAAAATAATCAGAATCAAAATTTTTCATTTATTGTATGAAGATGCGAATAGAGATCTTTGACGAAATTAGTATTATTATTCATGATTGTAAGTGTTACAATTACGTAGTAAGTGTAATCAATTACTACGAAGTTGTAATTGATGCTATAAGATTTTCAGTGATTTTTCTGCCTTTTCGCTACAAGGAAATACACATGCGCAAGAGAATGTCGCTATTCCTTTTCGCACTATTCACTCTCTCACATACGCTCTTCATGAAATGAGTATATCACTTGAACATATCCCCTCTTTCATCTGATACCCGATGTAAACAAAATTGTTTACATCGAGTATCAGATATCGATATACTCGATGTAATGAAATTGTTCGATTATTACGTTCCTCAATTAAAGTTATTGGCATCTGGAGGAAGATTGAAAGGGAAGACATATTTCTTTTCGAAATACTATCAGAGTTCCTACTCAGTCAAAATATGAGAGACTAATTTCCTGATAAAAATCTTGAACCCCAATATTATACTCACCTACTGAAGATATAGCAGGCCCAAATGAAATCAAAGAACCTCTAAGGTCTGATCTTGCTATTTCAGTTATATAAACGATGGCTGGTGCTGTCCCAAAAACTGAAAAAGAAAAGAAATAATAAAAAATTGACACTAGATAGTAATAATTCGCAGAAATATGTTGATGCACTATTGGAGTTTAAGGCGTCGCATAGTACATACTCATATAGTCAGTTATATATTATCAACCAAGATTTTCATATATATATATATATATATATATATATATATATATATATATATATATATATATATATATATATATATATATATATATATATATTCAAATATATATCAAACGATTCAACACATAATAGAGGAATGCCCCCAACGATCATACCAGGGCAGTCCCGAGGATTTCCTGTTTTTGCAACGCCAGAATCGATTGAATACATAAATAATCTTGATGTTTGTTTGTAAACTAAATAAACTGTAAATATATATATATATATATATATATATATATATATATATATATATATATTTATTTATCGTATGGCGTTTCGACACATTCAAGCACTTATGCAGCAACACAACAAGTATACATATATCAAGTATTAAATGTAACAAACTTAGGTAGTTTACAAACAAACATCAAGATTATTTATGTATTCAATCGCTTCTGGCGTTGCAAAAACAGGAAATCCTCGGGACTGCCCTGGTATGATCGTTGGGGGCATTCCTCTATTATGTGTTGAATCGTTTGGACCTCTCCGCAGTCGCATGAGGGGGAAGGGAGTTTTCCCCATTTGTTTAAAAAGTATGAAAAATATATATATTTTCCTGGTATGATCGTTGATGGGCATTCCTCTATTATGTGTTGAATCGTTTGGATAGTCGCATGAGGGGGAAGGGAGTTTTCCCCATTTGTTTAAAAAGTATGAAAAATATATATATTTTCCTTAAATATATATATATATATATATATATATATATATATATATATATATATATATATATATATAAATTTGTTTTTGCTCATGGCACTGAATGAAATATTTAAGAAAATGAACACTAGAACATTCATTTGAAAAATTCAAATCAACCAAGAGAATGTTTTAGTAGAGCTAGATATGTGAACGTGTACGATGTGATGTCTCCATTATTATTCAAGGAATGGATGTTAGAGAAACATTCAAATCGATGCTAAACCTGATGGAAGTGCGAGACATATATGTTCCGTTCTGCAAGGAACTCGTCAGTCGCACCACGTCCATCGAAGTGAGGTAACGATTTCAATCTCCAAGCATCTTCTTGTGACTCCAAGTGGAAGACCGTAGAGTAATGAATACTCCATAATTCTATCTATAGGAATCAGTAGAAAACACCTCTCAGATTACAGACACACCAAGCATCGAAATTCCACATATATTCTGTCAGTATTTCATAATACTGTACAAGGGACATACTGTTCAGTAATGAAGAGAAATGCCTGCTCTTCAGTAATTAATAATTCAAGTCAGGGACGCAGCAACTTTGATACGTGCCCTTGTACTGGACAATGTCCCTTCGCCTCGAATATTTCTTTGACTTAGTAGGTAATAACTGTTAACTATACAAATCGGGTATAAGAAGAAGTGAGACTTTGGGGAAATAGTTGAATAACAATTTCTCATTTCATTCTAGATAATCAATCATAAATTACAAAAACATCACATCTTCAAGATATTTTGTCTCTTTCATATAACCAACTCGTGATCTCGTTTACTTCGTGGCTTTGGGGGCTCTGAAGTTTGAAGGTTCAAATCCGTTGTTTTTCTTTGCTGTTCCTTCGAACTCAGGACCTTTAGCCTGCTTAATGTATAATCGTATTTCATCGTAACTCAGTGCTTGAGGAAAATTATCTTTAGGGAAACTTCTTGTTATATATATAAAAATATAATCATAAAGAGTATAAATAGTATGAAGAGAATATAATTTTTTCCTTCCTTCTACTGATTGAACTTCGTCACGCACCGCGCTGTCAGTAATACCAGTTGCAATGTTGCCATAAACACTACTGATAGATATACAACAGAAATAATTATTATATATGTAGAAAGATTAACTTCCAATATCGTTTCTTTGAATACCGAGCAACGCATTTTGTCATCCCATTTTGTCGACCTTAAAAAGTACCTCTTAAGTTGACAAAATTAGTGAAATCCGCACAGCTGTGTACGTTCTTTTGTAGCTTTATTATCCTATCCCGTAATAAACTCGACTTTTGGCATCATGCAAACCAAACATTCTAAGAAATTGGGATTGCACGTGTAGACTATTGTTGATCATCACTAATAAGTAGGAGTCATGAACTTAATACGTTATCATATTCTTACTCGTGGTTACTCACAAACTTTCAAACTGTGAATATGGCTATTAAAAGAAAAGCACTGCGTATTGACGAAAAGGTTTTACTGATACGCGCAAAACGGTCGTGAAGATTAGTGATATTGTTAAGCGCTTTGGATTTAGTGGCTCTACCGTTTTCACAATGTCGAAAAATGAAGAAAGAATCCTCCAAGTAGAGAAGGAAAGGGAATCTTCCAAAAAATTGAAGAAGCCTAAATACAAAGATTTGGGTTAAGCATGGTTTCACGGACACCGCCAGAATAATATGAATATCTCGCGACCAATCGTGAAAGCTAAGGCGGAGAATTTCGGTGAAGAATTTGGTTTAAAATCTTTCAAAGCATCAGAAGGATGGCTCGGAAAATACGAACAAAAATAATATCAACTGTGGTAAAATAAATGGAGAAGCGCGAAAACTTCTGTTAATATGAATAGAATATCTTTATTGTAGAGAAAACAAATTTCTTACAAATGGTAGGAGTTTGACGAATCATTCTTCCACTCCTCCACAAATGCAATGAACATACATCAGATAATAATACAAAAATATTAGATAAATATAAAAAAATTAAACCAAGATGAAACTAATGATTGAAGTCTAATAAGTGTAGACTTCGTAAACTTAGTGATTAATTATCCATAAGACTGAAAAAAAAACTTCGTATAATGCACAAAATAATAAAAATTAACACATAAAAGGATGTGGCGAGCATGTTCATATTAATGACTTTGCCTTGAAGTGCTGCGAATACTCGCTGACAGAATGAAAGCAAAATCTCAGAAGATATTTCTTGATGTTTATTTTGAATTTATTGAGAGAAAGCTCTCTGAAGTGGGAAGGTAAGACATTGTATAAATTATAATCTATCGATTTTTTTTCGACTTATTTAGACGATATTTATTTGTTCGTCTTTATTATTTGCGCCTCTTGTATTATAATTTTGTAGATCAGACTGTTTTATCAGTGTATCTGCATCCTTATGTATTTCTAGAAGAACGTTATATATCCACAATGTAGGCAAAGGCATAATTCCATATTTTATAAATAATGGTCTGCATGAATACAAGTAACCAACGCCTGCCATTATTCGAATTGCCTTTTTCTGTAACCTGAAAACTACTAAGGCGTTGGAACAATTTCCCCACAGAACAACGCCATAACTCAAAAATGAGTGAAGCTAGCAATCAATTTTTATCAAAAGCATGGGAAGATGTGACACCAAAAACTATATAGCACCCTTTTCGATATGCTGGACTTTTTACCAATACCTGTAATGAGTTGCTTACAGAACCTGCTTCTGTCAGCGAAGATGACTTTCATTAACAGAGTAGATGCAACAATTTAACAGGGCAGGAAATTTCACAGACAAAGAAATCTCGGATTCAGTGAGAGAAAACGAGGATCAGGAACAAAAAGATGAAATAGATGAAACAGATGAGCTGAAGAATCCGCCAAGCAGTAATGAAGCTCTAGAAGCGGCTAAATTATTGGGAAAGTACTTCCTTTATCACCAAGATGCTTCGATATCGCAAGATGTGAATAGAATGGGTAAAAAAATAAAACAAAATTACCGGTACAGCAAAAGATATCAGACAAAAATAACAGAATAAACGCAAAAGCGTTCAAATAAGATTATTTTGTGTACATAACTGACAAACTTTTTCTTTTAATATTCTTTCTTTTCTTTCGATTTGGATTTTTCTCCTCTCCATTTAACGACAACTCTCTATAACACCTTAAAGTCCCTCCAGTGTCACGGTGTGCGTAATAATATATCAAATCCTTTTGTCACGATGTGCGTGATGGAACTCCTCCGAAACGGCTAGGCCGATTTTCGTGAATCGTAGCGTGCATATCGGCTAGAGTGGAGACAACATCTATTTTTCATCCCCCTAAATGTTAAGGGTGGTCTACCCCTAAATTTTTAGATTTTATTGGCAAAAATTTTTGTTTTCATTTTTTTGTGATACAGCATACAAAAATACATACAACCCTAAATTTTCACTCCTCTACGATCAACTCCTATTTTTAATTATTAATTGAAAACTCAAGTTTTTTTTGCGAAAATTATTTTTTTATTTTGTCATGACAGAATAAAAAATCTGATATTTCTTCAAATTTTTCCTTCCTCTAAGATGAACCCCCATTTTTTATTTGTTAAGTATAAACTTCAATTTATTTGGCAAAATTTTTATTTTCAATTTGTTATGAATTAAAATAAAAATCTGATATTACTCTCAATTTTTCATCCTTCCACGATCAATTTTTAATTTGGTAATTATTAATTTTTTTGGTGAGAATGTTTTTTAATTTGTCATGACTTAGAATGCAAAATTTCATATTACTCTCAATTTTCACTCTTATACGATGAACCTCTATTTTTCCATGCCGTTTTTCATTTTTTTTCTTTCTATCCACAGATCCACAACAAGGTTGCAAGATGGCAATCAAATATTATAATTGTAGTACGATAAATTCTTATTCAGAGTTTATGATTACAAAATCCCTTAATGATTCTATTTTCAATTCAATTTGATCTCCCGCCCTCACCGATGGACTACTGATCAACTATCAATCGATCAGTTATCCCCGCCAGGTGTCTCCACTCATCCAGCAAATATCACGGAGTAGGGATGAGGACGAAGCCAGTCTCAAAATATTAATAATAATAAATAAAAATAAAAATCTTGGGGTTGACCACCCTTAACATTTAGGAGGAAGAATAGATGTTGTCCGATTTGCAGACACGTGTGAAAATCATGCACTTTGTTGGTATTGGCTAAAGACAGACTAACCAAGAATATTGTACGCCCCATTGCGCTGAGAGATTGATCTTCATTTTTTTTCAACTTCATAATTGATTGTAAAAATATGAATTAAAAAAATATAATTATTTTTGATGTTTGGATAACTCAAGAATTGTAATTTGAAATATATTCGTTACTAATAAAGATTAATTTATTAACCTAAATAAAGCATACTTTCCTTGTTTACAACGCTTTCGATTATAATTACATCCCCGCACACTGATAAATAGTTATTTTTATTGAACTAGAAAAAAGTTTCCTAGAAATAATGTACATGGCAAGACAACGTTTGCCAGCATATAAAGCTAGCATATATATATATATATATATATATATATATATATATATATATATATATATATATATATATATATATATATATATATATATATATATATATATATATATATATAATTTGTTACATGGATTAAATGGTTTAATATTTTGTCATGTAATATGGGAAAAGGTAGGTTAGTTTTTAAGTATAAAACCACGTGAACAAATATTAACTAATTACAAACAGATAGTTGTATATAACTATTTTATAAGCCGTCAAATTTTAATAAAATTTTTGCTATTTGCGTGTATTGTCTAATACAGAAAGTTTGTAACAATTCATAATCACATAGAAGCTAAATCATATTCATGAATATTGAATTCAGAGAAACATTCTGAAATGAAAGGAATGAAGAAAATGTGGACATTTAAATCATTGGAATAACGAAAAATTGATGAAAAATTCGGTCAGTCGTGGACTGGTTGTCAGAAATGAAACTTTCTGAATATTAAAAATTTGTACACACTTGCAATTGAAATATGATTCAACTCTAAACAAAAATTTTATTTATAAACAAACTGGTTCATACATATATCTCTCTATCGGTAAGCTGCATATATACAAGGCTTATCTATCTACTCCCCTTACTGCATTTTATATATTTTGACATAATAGAAAAATTTCACCTGAAATATATTTCCATAAATATATAGCTGGTAAAGTGGAAGTTCATTCAGTCGCATTGATAGCGAAAAAGTCCGTGAGATTATGGAGAAGTGAAGTGGATTATGGAAGTCGAATAGAAAACTGATCATTGTAATACCTTGAAATCTCAGGTAGCAAGCTGACGTGAAATGACGTATTATTAGAGTAAATTTTCGGTCAGTTTTGGTCAGTGACGTTACTTGACCGCTGAATGACGTCTTTTTAACGTCAGATCACCGACGTTCATAGGATCACAGCAGATGACGTCAGCGTAAAGTACTATTTTCGTCAATTTATGACCATAAATTTTTTAAGAAACGACAAATATTCTTTTCACTTAGATAATGGTAGTTTTCACACATTTGAACAATAATATTCACGGATGCGTCAATTGTTAACACGAAAATTGTAGTATAGTTAAGGTTATAAGTTGTCAATTGTTCTGTGGACTGATATTTATGTTCTGTGTCTGCGTTGTTTTGCATTCAACGTATTAAGATGGACGAGTTGTGTTTGTGTTATAATATGTTTTGAAATATCTGTTAGGAATTCGGGTTTACATCGAAATGGTCTGGAGCTCGAAATGTGGCATCGATCTTCCAAGATATTGTATATTAGTATATGAATACTAGTATATGAATAAAATAAACTAGATGTCAACGAAATACCACTTCGAAAAGTGCGAAATCTTTATGCATAAGAGTCAAATTCAAATCTTGAATAAAGTCTCCTTCTAAGGAAAAAAGGTAAGTTAATTAGATACATGTAATGCAAAAATAGGTATATGTTGCCTTAAGATTTTTTTCAAAGATGCAAATCATTAACAATATTTTTTTAAGATGTGCTTTAATTTTCACAGGCATAGTTTCACGTTCTTCGAGAGTGAATAATATAGAACATACAATAAGAACAGTAGGCACTTCAACAGGCAATCAAGAGTGAATAATTAATATACAAAAACAGGTAAAACTTCTCACATCATAATGTGAATGTTATTTGTGTTTCGTGACATTAAAAAGATATTTCAGCTTTTTAAAAGAGAGTGATTCTAATACTGACACAAATTAGAGAACAAAAGGACATATCTGTGTATTCTAACTGATCTTACTAGCTATTATTTAATTATCTATCTATTATTGTTTCTAATGAAGCTTAGTAAAAATTGGGTTCATTTTTCGAGTAATAAAATATCAAAAGATTTTTGAGTAAACTATTTCAACTATATTATAATATTCCAGATAGTATTCATCTGACTTCACCAGGAACTTCTGTGCACGATATAAAATAAAAAGTGCCATCAAAGTTTGCCCCAAACAAGCCCCAGAACGACTGAGAAAAAAGGAATCAAGCAAGTTGATTGAAAGTAATCTCTAAAATACAATTTTTTAAAACAATATTTAAAGATAAAAATTGTTTTATTTGAATTATGGAATTCCTACAATATAGGCTCCGAAGAACGTCTTTACGACGTCTATTTTTTCTACTTAGTGACGCATTTTTAACGTAGATTAATGACGTCTTTTCAACAGCTCAATATGATGTCTCGAGGCTGTGACATTTCGATGTCACTGCATGGTCAGTGAGACGTCTCTGTCGACGTCTTTTCCGACATGTTTTAACCAATATATGACGTCATATTACCGTCAGTCTGTCACCTGGGATGTGACAGTATTTTTGCAAAAGGTCCAATGAAGAGATTAATTAGATTTTGATAACGAAAATAAATCAGAATATTGTTATAGTTAGCAATAAGGAGGAGTGTTAACGAAAAATGCAGTCCAGTTGTTACAGGTGGCTTTAACCTCTAAATTGCTCCGATGTTTTCCATGTGATTCCCTCATACATTGTTTTGTATGAGCTTCAACCTGTAAATTGCTCCGATGTTTTCCATGTGATTCCCTCATACATTGTTTTTTATTGGCTTCAACCTCTAAATTTCTCCGATGTTTTTCATGTTCTTCTCCCATGCATTTTTTTTCATGTTGTCTAAAGCTTAATTTACTATAATATCCCATGCAACGAGGGCAAGCTACATTTAAGTCGCTCAGCCTTTGGTGCTCCTTTTTTGTTTCTTTGCATACAATATCCGGTTGATCTGTTCTTTTAATTGATGTATTATATAAGTAATCCCCTTTCTTGCGAAGATTGTCGAGCAGAAGTTTCCTTCGGCCAGAATTGCTCGGTAAAGTGTTGATTTCTCTCACATCTTCTTCTTTCTTGTGTATAGTTATATAATGCCTGTATATCTTATTTAACAGCTTTTGACAATAAAAACAAGAATGTTTTTTGTGGGTAACTGTAGCACTCGTTTTACCTAGAAATAAAATAGAATTATTTTATGTTAGAAAATTTGTTTGCGGTACATGTAATTTTTATGACGTTATTGATTACACAAATGAGTGCAAATGCAGAAAAAACAACTCATTTTCATGAGTTGAAGTTGAGACTTTGATTCATTATTACTCGATCATCACCAAAGCAGCAGCAATTATATTCATAATGAAGATGTTTCGTGTAATATGATTTACATGAAAGATCTTTTACATATACGTAAAAGTATTATTATTCACACATGTAAAAAATAGATTTAAATGTTCATCTTTTGTAGTAGTACCTGGTAGCAAAGACAGGGAGTTTTGAACAGATAAAGCTGAAGCCTGAATTGACTGATCATTATGCACTCCCTGGGTTTCATCTTGAATGGTCATAATATTTTGAACTGCTAAAATTTGATACTGTTTAGAGTCTGAAAATAGAAAAGTGTAGTGATTTATTGTCTGAATTAAGGTCTTTCAACTGCTCTTATTTTTTTCGCATCACTCACCTGGTACCAAAGGTACAGAATCCTGCGTTGATAAAATTTGAGTATGACTTGACTGACCTTGATTAGGAACGACTGGAGATTCATCCTGATTTATCACAATATCTCGTACTACTGAAATTTCATGCTGATTTGAATATGAAAACAGAAATTTGAATATTGAGTTTTTACGGTTATAATAATAGAAGATTAGTACACTTTATACTTATATTCACTCAATGCGGGTAAATACTCGACGTGTTTCGTTAAAATTGTAGCACATTCAAAACATACCCAATAATATAATGCGTGATTTTTTAAGAGTTAAGTTTTTCAGGTTGGCGGTACTGGTTGGTAAGGGCTTCCAAACGTCATCTGTCAAAGTGATTTTCAGTATGCTCTGCCATTTCATCGAGGAAAGGCTTACAAACGAGCAACGATTGCAAATTGTTGAAATTTACTATCAAAATTCGTGCTCTTGAAAAATATGTATCGTTTGTTACGATCATATTATGGTCGTCATAATCGACCTGGTAAATCAACAATTCGTGCTGTTTTCAACAAATTTCTTATCAAGTTTAATTTGTTGGACATCAAACCATTGTCTTGCACGCATACAGTGCGTACTGAAGAGAATATTTCAGCCGTAGCGTACAGTGTTGATTAGGATCGTGAAATGTCAATTCGTCGCCGTTCTCAGCAAATGGGAATGGGTTTAACTCAACCATATGAAAATTTTACGTGTTGATTTGGGTTTTAAAGCCTATAAGATTCAACTTCTGCAATAACTGAAGCCGAATAACCTACCACAACCTCTAGTTTTTGGTGAATGGGCCTTAGAACAGCTTAATGAAAATCCGCTCTTTTATCGAAAAATTGTCTTCGGCAATGAGGCTCATTTCTGGCTTAACGGATATGTAAATAAACAAAACTGTTCCATCTGGAGTGATGAATAGCCAATGCCATACAATAATTACTCGATGCATCCCGAAAAAACGACAGTTTGGTGTGGTTTATGGGCGGGTGGCATCATCGGTCCATTTTTCTTCAAAGACGACCGTGGAAGAAACGTTACCGTCAATGACGAACGATATCGAGCCATGATACGCAACTTTTTTTTGCCCCAGTTGGCCGAGTTGAACTTGGTTGACATGTGGTTTAATCAAGACGGTGCCACCTGCTTCACAGCTCGTGAAACAATGGACATGTTTGAAGGATGAATTTGATGAGCAGCTTATCTCCCGAAATGGCCCTGTGAATTGGCCGCCAAGATCATGCGATTTGACGCCTCTGGATTATTTCTTGTGGGGTTCTGTGAAGTTGTTTGTGTATGTGGACAAGCCGAACACGATTGAAGCCTTACAGGATAACATAGCACTCGTAATTCGTGGGATAATGGCCCAAATACTCGAAAAAGTGACGAAAAATTGGACCTTCCGAATGGACCTTTGATACGGAGCCGCGGACAACATTTACATGAAGTTATCTTTAAAATGTAAATAGCAAAGACCAAGTTATCAATTTCAGTAAAAATTTTGAATATATGATGCAAATTGAGTGTTATATTGGATTTCAAAAACTACGCTCAAAAAAATCACCCTTTATCTTCCGGAAGTACTATAGTCTGACCTAAACGCGCCAAGAACTCATAGTGAATATATGTAGAAATTGCACTTTCGTCTATAATTTTTTAAATTGTAATGTTACTTCCATCAAGTATAATATTCATTAAATATTAAATTTTCCTTAATAATCAAGTGAAATAAAATAAAAAAATAAAATATCTGGATGAGGATTTTTAGTTTCATACGTGTTAGAAATTGCTTTGATTCTGTTAACTTACCTGTTACCAAAGGTAGGTCTTCCAGTGATAAAGCTTCAGTCTTAATTGACTGGATTTCATGTTCAACAATTTTAATATCATCTGAAATAGTTTGAATATTCTCTAGTAGTGTAATTTCATCCTGAAAAGAATCTAAAATTCGAAAAAAATAAGTATTTTTCCTTATAAATTTTCAATTCAAATAAATTATTCCAATATAATTGAATTAATGAAGAACTTTGATATAAATTTTCATAACAACTGGCCTCCATTCAGAAAAAGGCATCTCTAAGTTTCTTGACCATTTCAAGTGTTAATCTTGAAATCACAAAATTTCATGAAATCAAATAATATTCACATCTTTCCTAAAGATACATATATATGTTCTGTTTGAGTAAACACGATACTGAAATTCACATAAGTAAAATTAGTCAGAGTTTATTCATTATTATCTGATCAGTATTATTTTAGGGGCGAACTTGTTGACAATAATTGTTTATGCTCCAATTTTTCGGGATTATAAAGGGTGTTTTTTTTAGAGGTATAGAATTTTAATTTCAAAAAAACAACGATGGATCATTCGATTGACAAAATTTTTTTTATTCAAAAGATAATCTTGTGGCATTACATTTTGAATATGATTTTTGGCATATGACTGCCACGTCTGGCTCGGATGTAGTCCAATCTGGACGTCCAATTTGCGATGACTTTTTCCAACATTTGAGGCCGTATATCGGCAATAACACAGCGAATACTGTCTTCCAAATGGTCGAGCGTTTGTGGCTTATTCGCATAGACCAATGACTTTACATAGCCCCACAGAAAGTAATCTAGCGGTGTTAAATCACAAGATCTTGGAGGCCAATTCACAGGTCCAAAACGTGAAATTAGGTGGTCACCAAACGTGTCTTTCCATAAATCGATTGTGGCACGAGCTGTGTGACATGTTGCGCAGTCTTGTTGAAACCACAGCCCCTGGACATCATGGTTGTTCAATTCAGGAATGAAAAAGTTAGTAATCAAGGCTCTATACCGATCACCATTGACTGTAACGTTCTGGCTATCATCGTTTTTGAAGAAGTACGGACCAATGATTCCACCAGCCCATAGAGCGCACGCACCAAACAGTTAGGTTTTCTGGATGTAACGGTGTTTTGACATACACTTGAGGATTATCTTCACTCCAATAGCGGTAGTTTTGTTTGTTGACGTAGCCATTCAAACAGAAGTGCGCTTCATTGCTAAACAAAAATTTTCAACGTAGTGCGCGATACGTATTCCGCACAGAACCATTATTTTCGAAATAAAATTGCAATATTTGCAAGCGTTTTTCAGGCGTGAGTCTATTCATGACGAATTCCCAAACCAAACTGAGAATAAATCACTTCTCAGCTGTTAAATCGGTCGCCATCTTCAACAGTAATGCCATCTTAAAATTTTATACCTCTAAGAAAACACCCGTTATAACTTGATATTTACACCACCTAAGATAATATGTTTCATATCTTCAATCAGGATTCTTCGAAAAAAATTTTCATAGTTAAAGTCAATAAAATTAGATAAACATAGAAAACACTTGTTACAGATATTTGACAATCAGTGTAGCATTCAGCATCGAAATATTTCACATTGAATTATTTGGAATACACATGGTCAATTTGTTATAGAACTCAACTTTGAGAATTTATACAAAATGGCTACGAAATTATTTGAAGCAACATACTGACAATCTAATGCATATGAGGCACTATTCATTTCTAAGAAATTTACTTCTGAATAGTGACTATACATGGATTATTCTGTCATTTCTATGGTCCTAAGAAATTATCAACTATGAATAATTAATCAAAAAGTATATACAATCCTCATCTGAGTTCCTATAATCTTGACAATGGTCAAGAAAACATTGAAATTTGGAAGAGATTTTTCTAAAAGGAAATAAAATTCAAAAAATTGAAATATAAAAAAAAAAATTCCTTTGTTTTACTTCGGAGTAAGTATTTTGGATTATTTTCACTGAACTGAATCATCCGATTCAGTTTTTTGTGCTGATTCCAAAAATGCGTTTCCTAATTCGAGGAGCATTCGTTATAAGAAGTTATGATGTTAAAACAAAATGTTTGATGTTATGTTATTAGTAAGTTTTCATGTTCAACGCATTCAAAGTACTTCATGTGTGTTCACAATACAATTTTAACTAAAAAGCCGAAAATTTGGTAAAACCAAAAAATTTTATTTTCCAATAAAGAATTTGTTGATTTTTTCCTTCCCGTTAATTGTTTGTCGGAATAAAAGATTAGATGTCGATTTCAAAAGTCACTTTCGTCTTCGATTCGGCTAATTTCAGATAAGACATGAAAATATTCTGGAAGCTTTTCATGGAATTTAGTGGTAAGATACCTAACGCGAAGATAAGATGACCAAGTGCACATTTAAGTTTAAAATACTGATACTGTGCTCTCACATATTATAAATCATTATTTTTAGTGTAAAATAATGATTTAGAGGAATTTTTTCACTATAATAATGAACATCATAATCTTATTAGACAGTCTTTTTTTCCTACCACATAGATGGAATCTGACAGTTGTGTTTGGGATCAATAGTTATAATAATAATATTAATATTTATTTAGCAATAGCTATTTCTCATATATACATATAGTTTCAAAATATATTATTTACAATTATATGTTCAAAAAGAACCCTAAGGTCACTAACTGTTTTTATGGAGCTAGGCAATTAATTAAATGCATTCAATCCTTCATAAAATATATTATTATTAGATTTAGAAAGCTTACAAGCTTGCATGTAGAAATTGTCAGCATTTCTTGTATTATAACAATGCACATCATTCGACACATGTTATATTTTTTATTACTCTATATGGAAACAATTTGTTTTGAATTTTAAATATATATGTAGAAATTGTACTTTCATTTATAATTTTTTAAATTGTAATAGTAACTTCCATCAAGTAAATATTCATAAAATATTGAAATTTCCATAATAGTTAATCATGTGAAATGAAATCATTAATGAATGAAAATTTGTAGTTTCATACGTGTTAGAAATTGCTTTGATTCTGTTAACGTACCTGTTACCAAAGGTAGGCAGCCTTCCAGTGATAAAGCTTCAGGCTTAATTGACTGGATTTCATTTTCAACAACTTTAATATCATCTGGAATAGTTTGAATATTCTCTACTAGTGTAATTTCATCCTGGAGTGAATCTGAAATTCGAAAAAAATAAGTATTTTTCTCCATAAATTTTTAATTCAATTAAGTTATGTCAATGTAATTAAATCAATGATGAACTTTGATATAAATTTTCAAAATAATTGGCCTCCATTCAGAAAAACGCATCTCTAAGATTCTTGACAATTTTAAGTGTTAATTCTTCACAAAATTTCATGAAATCATATAATATTCACATATTTCCTAAGGATATATATTGTTGTGATTGAGTAAACACGATAATGAAATTCAAATTAGTAAAATAAGTAAAAGTTTATTCACTATTATCTGATCAGTATTATTTTAGGGGCGTACTTGTTGACAATAATTCCTTACCCTCCCATTTTTCGGACTCTGCATCAATTTGTTTTAAATTTTAAATATATATGTAGCAAATGTATATATATATATATATATATATATATATATATATATATATATATATATATATATATATATATATATATATATATATATATATATAAAAAGTGTTGTCTGTTTAACTGACATTAGTCCTAAACAATTCAGCATGCTTTGGATTGGAGTGTATTTATTACATTTCAAAATTGTTTGCTTAGCTCTATTCTGTAACTTCTGTAGCTGTTGAGTTTTTTCCTTACTCAATCCCAAAAACAATATTCAATGCTGTGGAACAATATTCAATGTGTGGCATTATTATTGACTTAAAGAGCAAAAGCTTCACATATGTCGTCAGATGTACTCCAATTCTTTTGAGGAAGTTGATTTTTTGGAGATTTTAGAGGATATGAAGTCGACATGATCAATGAAACTCAATTTCTTATCTAAATATTTAACAAGTTTTACCCTTTCAATGTTCTGGTTTTCAATTTTAATACTTATATTTTCATTACTATTCACCATAAAAATTTTACTTGTACCAAAAACTATAAATTTAGACTTTTGTTACAATCAGCGATAAACTCTTATCACTTAGTCATTCTCTTATTGCTGCAAAATCTCTATTGATCCATTCTGTCATAGTCTGGATATTTTTACCACTAATATAAATCACTGTGTCATCTGCGAACAATCTCGCATAGAGCATTTTTTCACATGAAGAAAAATATCATTAATGTATAAGGAGAATAGCATTGGACCTAAGACCGTACCCTGAAGTACGCCAACATCAACTCCAATGCTGTCCGAATGAACAACATTTATGATGAAACTAATTGCGAATGTCTCGATATTTTTCAATTCAGCAACACTCACTTTGAAATTTTATATTTATAGTGATGAGTAGAAAATATATAGATATTCGAATAGAACTTTCTGATTGAAAAAATGTTTCTTTGTTCTTTCCTAATTTAATCATATTTCATGAAAAATGAATTCGTTACATCAGCAAAACATGCATTATATCATTTCAAATCGGCCAATTCAACAGTTCAAATGTTTCAAACATTTCCTGCAAGATGATGATTTTACTTCTTCTTGAAAAAGTTTTTTCATTTGAGTAATTACATTCTTGTGCAACTTTGTTGTGAGCAAAATCTTAATTTTCTTAATGATATTGAAATAATTTGTGCTTTATGATATTGTTAGTGTCTATCATTGAATTTAAATTTTATTATTGAATTTTTACACATTTTTGAATGAATGACTATAGTGATTGTCATTCATTTTGAATGAATGACGATAGTGATTGTCACATTCAGTTCACAGCTTAATCTCACAGAATTGATTTTATAAAGATTACAACAAATTTTCCATCGAAATATCCATTTTTATTAACCATGCGTAGAGTTGAATAAATTTATTTTCAAAATTAATTATTAATTATTTACATTATACTATCAATTAGTTAAATATATTTCTCACCTTTTTCTTCACTGCATCGAAAAAATTTGTCACCAACAATCACTTTAGGAAGATCCAGCTGTAAATTTCTGAGAATTTGATCCAATACATTATGCGAATGATTTTTAGCAATAATTTCGGATGGATAAATACAGCCATCCAGATATTTCGCGCATACTTTCGACCCTCTTCTAAACACCTTTGGGACAACTTGGTATATTCCATCTTCAATGTATTTCACAAGAAAGAAAACCATTTTTGATCTATAGAGAGAACAACTGTAGTTTTTAAACAACTAAGTTTAAAAGAAAATATTTACAACTTTCGAATGAAAACACTAGTTTTGAAGAATTGAAAAATTTTACAACTTACATTGTTATGCGACACTTGCTTTGAATGAGTTAAAAGCGGAACACAGAAACTTTTCGCTAATCTAGAATCAGCTATTTCGACTGAGGTGGAATATGAAGTATCTTTACTCGTGTACAACGGAGAACTGAGATTATAGTTTGCAATACAGAACTTTTGACAGTTTATATTATTTTACTACATCTTCACATCTGTAAGTTTTGTTCGATCTTTCGGGGGCAAACTTCCCCATGTTTTATGATAGGTAATTTATGCAATATAGAAGTTACCATGGGTCTTATTTCTAAGTCAGCAATATAAATCGAGGACCATCGGATATATAATCCTATTTTGAGATGTAATTCTGAAAAAACTCAACAGATGTTTACCTGTTTAGATGAGATGATACCGATGTTATTTCCGTAATATACCTATACCTGTTATCACTGTAAAACCCAACGTTCCACGAACAAATGAAATGTTAGTTTTACCCTATATGTTATACTCAATTTAGCTATTGGAAGCAAAATAAGAGACGTTTGTTGAATAATAATAGTTCTGTGATCATCACTGCATACACTTCATTTCTAGTTTTTTTCTCGAAGAAGACATAAAAAAGTGTCGAAATATCGAGAATTGTAATGTAATGGATGAGTTTTTGAACACTTCACCAGACTGATTATTCACGTTAGCTAAGTTCTATATAAGTATCGCACAGTCGAGAACTTACCATTTTATATAATAAGTTCTTTATTGTCAACAGGTATAACACCTAATTACAGAAAATGTCAATAATATTTAATACATAACTAAATAATTAAAATGAAAAAGATTCATCAAAGTTTATCATATATATATATATATATATATATATATATATATATATATATATATATATATATATATATATATATATATATATATATATATATATATATATATATATATATAAATATAATTGTTGTGGGTTATAGGCAAAAATAAGAGGCCACTATGAATAGGTTTTATCCAATTTGTCTGCCTGGTCTATATTTCGACTGTGATTACAGTCTTCATCAGTACTCTGAAAAAGATGTTTATACAATTCCACTGATAAAAATTGTGATTTACAACTTACGGCTAACTAGGTATAAAAGGTATGGCCAAAAACCATCAAACAGGAATGTCTCTTTTTAAAAATTAAGCTGAATTAAATGATGGATGTAAAAAATATTCTTATGTACTAACTAACTCAAAACAATGATAGGTGAATATTAGAAAAGAAATGACAGGAGCACAGAGAAGACACTGACACTGAAAACCGAAACACAGAGGCGAGAGAGTAAAATCACCGTAGTGACAAATGTCATATTGCAAACGTAACACATAAAAGTCTATTAAAGTTATGAGATGTCTCCGAAGTTGCGAAGGTTACCTGAAATGATTGGAGAGTAAATAACTGTAAATGCAACTAAGTCTGGAAACGTCCGTCTTCTTATTAATACTATTGGAATTATTATTAATATGGACCATTTCCAAAAAAATCCTTTTCTGGTAACTAAGATATTTTTGCCTATAACCCACAACAATTATATTTAAATTACCAGGCAATACTCCTTTTCATTAATGTTATATATATATATATATATATATATATATATATATATATATATATATATATATATATATATATATATATATAGGACTACAAGTCCTATGTAAAAAAATTAAACGATGAAGTTGTAGGAAATAAAGACGCCTACAACTTTTGTGATCACACTTTTTTCCATAACCTCAAAATTTATATGAACAATTCAAATAATCAAGTTTTTGATTATTTATTTTCATCTTATGCAAAAAAGGTTTTTTTCCACGAAATGTGGTGAAAACTTTTCTTTCTATGTCCTGAAGACACTGTAATTTTTTTGATTTGAAAAAATTTTTTTTCACCTTATTTTGACTTAATATCGAAAAAACACTCAAGAAAATTCGCACGTCAAAAAATCCGCTTTTTGAAAAAATGCGGGGAGTTTTTTGTTCGTTGAAGTCTCTTCTTTCTAATGATGTAAAAAAATATATACAGTACTATGGTAAATGTTCCCAAAAAATGCAAAGAAAAGAAAAAAACTCGAATCCGAATTTTTTTTTGAATCACTATGTAGAATTTTGAGCTACGAGTATTTAGTGAAATTCACACTTCAATTACTTGAAAAACGTAAGATTCTATGATACATTGATAAATAAAAAATTACAAATCCATAAATCATAACGATTGCAAGAAATATGGGATTTAAAGGGGGATTTCAATTAAAAAATGTGATTTCCACAATATTTTTCAGTCAAAAAGTTGATTCATTAAATTCTATTTACATTTATGTCATAGAAAATCTCATAATATATGAACAGAAATGTAAATCGCACTATTGAATTTAGGTACTTTATACTGATTATTATTATTCATATTAATATTTTAAAATGCATTACTGTTCATACTAAATTAAATTAAAATCTTGGCTTAATGTTTTACGATTATATTTAACAACATGACAATGATTATTTTAACAACATCTTCTGCTTGTTTACAGGAAAATCTTTGTGACTGTAAACTTTTCATTAGAGTCTTTATTATTTTGTCCTTGTTCTTCTCGTTAAATAAAAATTTTTCTTCTCAGAAATGGTATTTTTGGTACCTCTCTATGGGTACCTTTTGATGGGCTAAAATTATCACTAAGTAACACAGGTATATAAGTTATCTCAAAATAGCAATACATAGGCACATAATTTAAAGAATATTCCACAACTTTCTCAAAATATTGTAGATGTCTTATTGAATATTAACTTATTTGGTTGTTAATTATAGTAATATATTTAAATTTTTTTGTTTTTTGTTCATCAATGTAACATAGAATCTTACGTTTGTCAAGTAATTGAAGTGTAAATTCTACTGAATAGGTCAAAATTGTACATGGTGATTTAAAATAAATTTCGGATTCGAGTTTTTTTCATTTCTTTGCATTTTCTGAGAACAATTTACCATAGTAATGTATATATTTTTTTACATTATCAGAAAGAAAAGATTTCAACGAACAAAAAACTCCCCGACTTTTTTCAAAAAGCTGATATTTTCACGTGAGAATTTTCGATTGAAAATTAGGGTGTTTTTTTTCGATATTAAGTCGAAATAAGGTGAAGAAATAAATATTTCAAATCGAAAATATTAAAGTGTCTTTAGGACAAAGAAAGGTTAGTTGTCGCCACATTTCGTGAAAAAAATTTTTTTTTTGCATAATATAAAAATAAAAAACCAAAAACTTGATTATTTGAATTCTTCACATAAATTTTGGGGTTATAGGAAAAAAGTGTGATTACAAGAGTTGTAGGTCTCTTTATTACCTACAACTTTGACGTTCAATTCATTTCAGAGGATTTGTAGTTTTGCCGGAAATCGAGGTACACCACTTTTCACCCTTAAAACTCACCCCCTTCCACTTCCCGGCCTCAGATCCCCCGTAATTTATTTTTTCTTTCATTTTTGTTATATTCTCATCCTTTTTCAACGCGTTCTATCCTAATATTGTTTTTTATCACTTTTTACCATTTTCAAAACTATCGACCCTTGTCTATTGAAAAAAGTTAGTTTGAACGAACAACGTGAGTTGTTACGTTGAGGTTGCTTGCCAATATATCATCAGTGTGCGTATATCAGCAGAAGTATCCAGTTGTGAGATTACCCGAAGTTATTTCATTCTCAATATTTCCACTTAGGTTTGAAGCTTTTTAATATATCCTTCACGAAAAACAATTCATTGGACATAGATGCGCTGCAGAAAGAAAATAATTGTGAGTTCCCTTAATTCTGTATATTGAATACATACGAAACTTACATTCCACAAAACTGTTTTGATCGGATCATTTTGAATTTATTTGTGGTGATTTACGGTGAGCATGTTATTTTATGGTGATGATGTTTTATGTCATAGATTATATTTCATACGAATGCAATTTTCAAACCGAATAGTTAAAATGTTGCATATCAGTTTGTAATTTCTGGATGTAATTTGATTTTCGGATTGAGATGTATTCAAAAATAAAGCCGCAATTGCAACAATTATAATATATGATTTGTATGGAATTTTTAAATGTGCATTCACACATTTTATATAATATATGTTAATGAGAAAAAAGGTTCGGTTTTTAATACATTCAACTCCACTATAATTAAGAAAGATTTTTCACTGCGACTTCAATTTCAGTAACACGGCCATCTTCTAGCAATTTGGGTTGACAACTTTCTCGAACTGCAATTATCGTAAAAAAAAAACTAAATGAGATTAATATTTTGTTCTGAATGTAAGAGAAGGATTGAAATATTTATGGATAGATTAACTTCAGACTCTGAAAAAACATCTAAGAAATTTAAAACTTACTGTACTACTATGAAATAACATAATAACTCGGTAAAAGGACAAATTACAAAAAAAAACATTTCGCGTAAGAAATACAATAGCGGTGATATGATTTACCTGAATTTAGAGTACAGATACGGAAATCCGTCCTTTACTCAACTTCACTGCTGCGGCTCACTTTTTTCAGCCTAAACGAGATCCATTCAAATTTTTTATGGCGAAAAAAGGGTTGGTGTTAGCAGTTTTTCTGCCCCGATCGGAATGGTTTCAAATTCAAAATCATTCAAGAAATTTAAATGATTTACAGTCCGTTTGCCCCCTCTAAGGTTGCCGGCTCAGAAAGGCACAGAGCTTGGTCCTTCCTAGCGCCGACTCTCCTGAAAATGAATCTCAGGCACGATTTTTGAACACTTTCAAAGGGCTGCTTATCGAACGAACGGATAACTGCTGCATAGGCAACATCGCGAAAATAGACATGACGGAAAATCTAAATATCATTGCATGTTATTTTGAATTGAATATAAACTTAAATTCAAACACTTGAACTTATGATTTACACTTTATTGACTACATATCATGACGCGTTTCGTCGTTACGAACGACTTCTTCAGATGCTTACAGAATAATAATATTATTATACTATGATATAAATGTAGTCAATAAAGTGTAAATCATAACTTCAAACGATTGAATTTAAGTTTATATTCAATTATAATGGATTTACATCAAGTAAACGCCAACACTATTAAATAAAAAAAAAATGTTATTTTGTAATTGTTACTAAGAATATGTCGGTGTCAATAGGGCAATTTTAGGCCAGGGCTAAACAAAGCACTGATTTTAGATAGAAGGAATGGTTTTTATACTGTAAATTTATTTTATATTATTGTGAAATATTATTTTATATTATTGTAAAATGAATTATTCAATAAAGACTTCATTTTCAAAAAAAAAATTTCATCCAGGTGGAGAAACAATACTTCTTCTTTGAAATAACTCACCTGAAGCAATTCCTGTGAATACCCTACCCGCTATCAGAGTGTAGAAATCCGAAGAGATAGCTATTAGCGCCCAACCAATAACAGCCGGCACGCAGGCAATTTTCACGGTATTTAGTCTTCCCACGGTATCCATCAAGATTCCACTTACAGGTGCTCCTACTGGCATTGCAAGTGTCAAGGCACTGGCTGTAAATTGAAGTGTAATCAAAAAATATTTTCCAATAATTAAAAACCAAGAAGCAATTTGAAAATTATTCAAGAATATGCAAAACTCAACACCTTTCTGTCCTATATATTTGTATTCTTTTCAAAATTGATAATATTAGTTTTTTGGAGAAATATTAAATATCCTACGTTGCTTCTGGCTGAACACTTGGCGAAATTTTTCGAATCAATTGAAAAATTAACTGACTGCATACTGAGTTGGCTCCACTAGAAAGTTTCTTCACTCTTCACAATTATTGTAATATCCTATTGTTTGGGGACATCTACTCTTCAATCTATATACAAGTGATCTAGATATTCAACTCTATTTACATAGCCTTTTATGCAGACCACATATGTATATCAGATTCTGGCAAATATTTCAATGAAACTATCAAAGTGATCAAGAGAAAATGAAAATGTTAAAAAACTGGCTGAGCTTTCAAAATTTGAATTGAATGGATAAACGAAATTAATGAATTTTGGTAGTAGTCATAACAGTTAAAAACATAAGGGAAGCACTTGGAAATTGAATTAGACAATACTATTCAGAGGGTGTGTGAAATGTTTATTTGTATAGGTATATCGAATGAAATATACAGGAAATATTTATTTGTATATGTTCAGAGATGTGGAGTCTAATTCCTCACAAGAAAATGTCCCCCTGACAAGACCTCAATCTGCCTACTCCTTGTCAGAGGTTGATCAGTTGTCGAGTGATGGACAACCAATTTAAGGCCCAATTCTCCCAATTCCTGGAAATCGGTATGAAAGGGGTTCGGTGCTGACAAGGCCTCAATCTGCCTACTCCTTGTCAGGTGAATGAGTTGACTACTGATGTAGACTGATTTTATTAAGAAAGTATTAACGTATTCATACATAAAATAAAAAGTGCTTACTCGCTAAAATGAAGTTCATCACACTCATGCGAGTATGGTGAACCCATGATATTCTCAATAGTTGCGTTAACCTACTTACTTATTGCCTAATGCATTATTAAAATATTTTCCTATTCTAATTATATAAATCTGTTCAAAATCTTCAAGATTCTGAACATGCTGGGAGCATGTTCTAGCAACAAGGGATTCATCTCGACGTCTGTACTAACTTCTCCCATCTAACTCGGTTCAATTATTAATTGTGTATAGAAAAATTATTTGTTCTAAATCTCAAAGATTTTGAACATGCTGGGGGCCCCGACGATCTAACATCAAGGGCTTCATTTCGATGGATGTACTAAATTTTTCCATCTGACCCGGTTTACAATCAGGCTCTCTTGATCGGTGAACTTCACCTTGGATTCGTTTCAATGTTGAAGTACCTGGAATGTAGATCCTTTCTTGTGTGATTGCCTCTTGATAGACGCTGATGGTTCTCTTGGTTGCTAGTCTGTAGTTTAGTTGAAGGACCTGCACTGTGGATCCTTCCGTGTATGACTGCCCTTTGATAGACGCTGATGGTACTATTGGTTGCTAGTCTTGTATTTTCACGTTGAAGGACCTGTATTGTGGATCCTTCCCTGTTTGACTACCCCTCGATAGACGCTGATGGCCCTCTTCGTTGCTAGTCTTGTGCTTTAGTTGAAGGACCTGGACTGAGGATCTCTTCGTGTGTGACTGCCCCTCTTGGTTGCTAGTCTTGTAGTTTAGTTGAAGGAGCTGGACTGTTGATCTCTTCATGTGTGACTGCCCCTCGATAGACGCTGATGGCCCTCTCGTTTGCTAGTCTTGTAGTGGCTCAACTGTAGCTCGAAGAACCATGTTTAGAGATGTGGAGTGCTATTTCTCCACAAGGAAATTTCCCCATGACAAGGCCTCAATCTGCCTACTCCTTGTCAGGGGGTTGATTAGTTGCCCAGTGATGGACAACCAATTTAAGGCCCAATTCTCCCGATTCCTGGAAATCGGTATGAAAGGGTTTCGGTGCTGACAAGGCCTCAATCTGCCTACTCCTTGTCAGGTGAATGAGTTGACTACTGATGTAGAACTGATTTTATTGAGAAAGTATTAACGTATTTATACAAAAACTCACTCGCTAAAATGAAGTGCATCACACTCATGCGAGTATGGTGAACCCATGATATTCGCAATAGTTGCGTTAACCTACTTACTTATTGCCTAATGCATTATTAAAATATTTTCTTATTTTAATCATAAAAATCTGTTCAAAATCTTCTGAACATGAATGTTGTAGAACCTGCGTATATTGAATGAATAACAATTACTAATATATATATCTAGTCATCGCAAAATGTACCTATTTATTTTTAAAAACGCCTGAAGCATTTTCTTTCATTCAGTATATAGCTCTTTGTATGAATAAGAACGAATAAGAAGAAACGCTGATAAAGATTAAAGATAACTTTCATGCCTTTCGGCTTACACACACCCTGACAGGAACGCTCACTCATCCCAGTCGTCATATATCAGAGAGATTGAGTTTTGTCCCCTTGATTGATTTGGGACCCTTTCCAAATTATCAGGTCCGTAGCGGCGGTCCCCACGTAAGTAAAATTCACGACGACGGTTTTCGTGACGTTGATTTCCGTTATGCCCCAGAAATTTCCTGACAGTCTTTGCTGTGGTGAGCAGCACCATTTCTATAATTCTTCATAGATGTATTTGCCAAAACCTAGTTGTCTGATGTTCAACAGGAGATTTTCTAAGATTTTGCCAGTTTGCCTTAAGATGATTAAGTCTAGACGTTGTTCATGTTCCAATGCCTCTGCATTTGCACTTCAAGTTCTCGATATTTAGATATTTTACTGGCATTCTTCTCAACTAGGTTTTTACATTTGAAATGGTCACCTCAATAAAAGGTCAGGCCTATTGTCGGGCAATGTTCGATCAGTTGAAATAATGCAGTCCCAGTAGAGTCCGAACTCATTATTCTCAAAAATGCACCTAATGTAGTTGTATATATAAATGTTGTTGTATATATACAAATATACTATTATTATAATTATTAAATAAGGTTTGCTAACCCATTGTTGATAGTGCTACTTCTTCCATTTCGATAAAGGTTTAAATAAAATGTATTCCTCAGCAGATAGCCAGGAATTAGTATTGGGCTTCCAGATAGCCAGGATAGTGTAAGTTAGTGCGATTATTTGCAAAAGTTAAAGTGAGTATATATAAGTTTTAGAATTATATGCATTAGTGATCTAAAAATTAACAGAATGTATTTTAATCCTTATCCAAAAAACAATATTTTTGACGACTAATCATTACATGTGAAAATGCTAATATAGAGCAGAAATTCATTTGATTTACCTGCCCATGCTCTCTGCGTTTCTGTAGTTTGAATCTCAGATGTATTTTTGGCTAACTCTGGATTCAAAATGGCGGAATAAGCTAGCGATATTCCAAAGACAATGTTGAAAGATGCTGCAAGGATTGTGGCTATGAGCTGAAAGAGAGAGTTTTGTTAAATCATCGAAATGACATTAAATTATGAATTTGTTGGTTTATATAATATGAATATAATTCAGTTATAAGAAAAGTGACCAGTCATCCCGCTTTGAGAGTTATAAAAATGCTTCACTATTTTAAAAACTAGACAAATGCGCAAATATTTCGAAGACATTTCTCGCAGATCTCAGATCAGAACAGCGGTGATATATATACAAAATTTTTCAGCGAGGTCAATGAATGTCGACTCGGCATTGACTGACTCGGAAAGGGTGCTGAGTTCTGTTGGACACTGGTGTACAGACACTGGACTGCTGATAAATAAAAGACTGAGTATATATTTTTTAGTACTGAAAGGTCGAAAATTTTAATACCTAAGGAATATGTGGTGACAATAATGTTATTTCTGTGAAAGACCCAGTAAAATGTCTTGGCGTCGTGGTGAATATGCATCTATAATGAAGACACCATGTAGATTATCTTAGGTGGAAGCTTAACAAAAGTTTAATATAGGGTATTTATACTCTGTTCGCGCTCAGAGAACAAGTACATTTCGATATCCTGAAGATGTTGTACTACGCAAACTTTCAGTCCATATATGTCATATGGAATTATCTTTTGGGAGGATCTCAATATACAGAAAATATTTTCATAACACAAAAATGGGCTTTGAGAATAATTGCCAAGCTTCGGTACAGGAAATCATGTAGACGACTGTTCAGAAGGTATTCTGTTCTCACAGTGTATGGATTGTATGTTTATCGGTTGCTTATGTTCCTTAATTCTCAGTCTCATTACTTTGAATAACTGAAAATCGAGAACACAACCGGATAATGTGCAAATATTTATATTCTATACATTGCTTTACAATGAAAGAGAAGGGAACCCAATACATGGCAATTTGGCTTTACAATTCTCTTCCTCGGCATATTCAGCTAATAGTTGGCTGAAGACACTTTAGGAGAAGTGTTAACTAATTTGTGATGGATTGTGATCCATACTCAATTAATGAATTTCTGATTTTTTGAAAACCGAATTCTACTATTGCAATGTAGAATTGATTTTTGAGTTGAATTAACATTATTATGATTATTATTATTATTAATTTTATTATTATTATTATTATTATTATTATTATTATTATTATTATTATTATTATTATTATTATTATTATTATTATTATTATTATTATTATTATTATTATTATTATTATTATTATTATTATTATTATTATTATTATTATTATTATTATTATTATTATTATTATTATTATTATTATTATTATTATTATTATTGATCGTGCACAAGCAGCGACCTCTCATGAAGCTGTGTCGAAATTTAAAAGGCGAAATGATTATAATTATGAAATAACCTGTCATTGAAAGAGAATAAAATTTCCCTTCACCATATCGTCCATAAAGTGCTTGTAAATCACAACATAGGGAAGCTGCTCTTGACCAGCACAATGTAAAATTGCGGCGGTCGAGTTTTATGAAAGCGTTTGAATGGGGAAATTGAACACAAGTACCTTTTTGTGTACTTCTGTTCAGAGGTATAGAAACTGCTGGATTTACTGACCACGCAAGGATCTATGACCAGTAACTAAGATAGAAGTATTCGATGAGTTTTCACTCATTTCCAACTTTGAAGCATCTCCAAGATCTCTTTTATCGAATTATTCTAAAATTTTCGTACTCAAAACTTTTATTTATTAAACGTTTTCACAATTTTTGAGTTCGTTTTGTGTCTACCTGAAAGTAACGCAATTGTCGAAGGAAAAAATTTGGGCAAGTGATAAAACACAGTTGAATGAAGCAGTAATGGAAGCCATTTTCAATATGAAGAAAAATATGGATGAGTTCATGTATTGAGTTCCACACTTATCTAAAAGCAAAATCCGATATTTTGAAACAAATTTGAGCAACCAATAAATACAGAAATAGGACCTATTCGTGTCTACTTAACTATTTTGTGCTTAGTGCTTTTATGATTTCGTGCTTTTTTATCTTCTATAATATCTTCTGAAACATTGAAAACTTTTTGCTGCTGTGGTAAAAAAATGAATGGTCACTTTAGTTATAAGAAATCGTATATACTCGCTTCGAAAACGAAATTCGTATGAACCGCCTTAATAAAAGAATATGCTGAATTCAGAGGCATATTCATTGAATTATATTCGACTGAAAACTTAGAATTAGAATTGGAATTCAATTAAAAATATTCAATATAATAATATAATTGCTTTGTATTCGTTAAATCATGGAAACCGGGACTTAAATGAACGATGATAAGAACCAATCAAGAGGCCAAGAAGCATTTTCAATGCTTTAAAAAAAACACACAAAAAATTCATCAATAAGTAAAACAAAACAACGAAAAAGAAGAGGAGGAAAACTTCTCTCTATTGAAATTTGCTAAATATTGATACCTGTATAATTAATCAGAATTCAAAAACATTTAGAAGTGAATTCAAATTATTGAGATGTAATTGAAAATCTCGCCACGACCTCAAGTTCATTCTGAAAATTAAAACAAATATCAGTTAACAGTTAGTGAATCTGTTAATAGACAAAGAAACAAATTTTCGATTTATTTGAAATTATTTCGAAAAATTAGTAATTTTCATTAGTAAGATGCCAAAGTTGAATGAAGCCGAATGAAGAACCGAAAAGTAATTTTGAGCAACCAATTCGAAAAGCTTCAAATTTGAATAAGCTAGATTTACTCAGAAAAAACAAACTATTGATTTGATGAAATTTGACCACTGACTGGAGAGTAAAAGCAAGTTGAGGAATGAAATATATTTAGAATTGAATATCCAAAACGAAATAGAATAATGAAATGTTCCTGGTTAAAAATGGCTAGAGTGATGATTGCACTCGAAAAGTGTAACCAGATTCCATGTTTAGGGTTGAAAATTGTTCTTCGAATTTCAGATAGACTCAGATTTTCAGTTCATAATCGCCAAATTTATCAATTCATTATTTCTATTCATAGAATTTCATCTAGTTAAATGAATTTGTTTCATTCCGAATTATCCGATTCAACTGAAACAACCGATTTTTCCATATATTATAACTGAATATTCCACATAAAATGATGTTCAATCATTATTATCTTAGCTGCTTCGAAGTCAGGAAGAGTGAAGTATCAACATAATGATCAAAAAAAATCTCAGAATGAAAAAGATGGGTACTCACTTGTCTATATAAAGTTTGCCTAGTTCCTTTTTCAGTTTCCTTTTCTGTACTGTCAAGAATGCTAGAAATAAAATAAATCAGATTTCGAAACATTTATAATAATTCTGATGAAATACTTATTATTCACTGAATGCAAATATTTATTTTTCAATATATCTTCATCATTTTTACCGGGTGTCCCAATACGAATGGTTCTCGGCCATATCTTTAGAACCGTTTATAACGTTTATAATTAACATTTCCCGTGGTTCGGAAACGATGTTTCAGTAGACAAAAACTTTGGGGATATTTTATTGCAAACAACATAGCAGTACCAGTAGGATTTCTCATAAAGGTTGTTTTTTTAGAGGTATAGAAATTTTAAATTATAATAAAACAACGATGAATCATTCGATTGACAAGAATTTTTTTTTATTCGAAAGATAATCTTGTAGCATTACATTTTGAATATAATTTCTGGCATATGAACGCCACGGCTGGCCCGGATGTAGTCCAATTTGGACGTCCAATTTTCGATGACTTTTTCCAACATTTGTGGCCGTATATCGGCAATAACACGGCGAATATTGTCTTCCAAATGGTCAAGCGTTTGTGGCTTATCCGCATAGACCAGTGACTTTACATAGCCCCACAGAAAGTAGTCTAGCGGTGTTAAATCACAAGATCTTGGAGGCCAATTCACAGGTCCAAAACGTGAAATTAGGCGGTCACCAAACGTGTCTTTCAATAAATCGATTGTGGCACGAGCTGTGTGACATGTTGCGCCGCCTTGTTGAAACTACAGCTCCTGGACATCATGGTTATTCAATTCAGGAATGAAAAAATTAGTATTCATGGCTATATACCGATCACCATTGACTGTAACATTCTGGCCATCATCGTTTTTGAAGAAGTACGGACCAATGATTCCACCAGCACATAAAGCGCACCAAACAGTCAGTTTTTCTGGATGTAACGCTGTTTTGACATACACTTGAGGATTATTTTCACTCAAAATGCGGCAGTTTTGTTTGTTGACGTAGCCATTCAACCAGAAGTGCGTTTCATCGCTTCATCGCTTCATCGCGATACGTATTCTGCACAAACCATTATTTTCGAAATAAAATTGCACTATTTGCAAGCGTTCTTCAGGCGTGAGTCTATTCATGATGAATTGCCAAACCAAATTGAGAATAAATCTTTTCTCAGCTGTTAAATCGCTTGCCATCTTCCAAAGAAATGCCGATTTAAAATTCTTTACCTCTAAAAAAACACCCTATACATTCAAAGCAAATGCCTTTCATATCAAATGCTTCTTCGTTTGTGAAAATCATATTAGATTCAACTTTCAAGTGAATTTTATATAGAACTTAATACACTCGAATCGCAATGACACGGAAATGAACGAATTACTATGGTTATTAATGTGATTCAAAATATAACTTTTCGGTTGTTTTTTACGACTCCTAACGCAGTTTCCCACTTAGTACAATCTCGTAATATTGAAATAATAATTGGAGCCATTAGAAGAAGGAAATATTTAGAGGAGTCAAAAAATATATGAATCCGTTCAGTAAAACCTAAGTAGCTCGCAAAGGAAAAATGCTTGAAATATACTTATTTCTAGATATATATATATATATATATATATATATATATATATATATATATATATATATATATATATATATATATATATATATGTATATATATAAATATATATATATATATATATATCTATATATATATATATATATATATATATATATATATATATATATATATATATATATATATCGGAAGAGAAAAAAATATTGACATGCGTTTTTCGATATTATGTTGCTTATTTGAGCCCAATTTTAACACCTAACTACGGTGCGGTAGCATTCAGGGTCGAGCCCCAGTGAAGGCATCGGCGTATGTATATGATTTAAGTAGTTTAATGATGATGATAATTGTTGGGTAATATACATTGATTACAAGACCATTGGCTTTTCGGAACCGGCGTTAAAAATTGTAGGTTCCCTGAATTAAAAAAAATATATTAATATTTAATTAGAGATGCATGTTTCCATTGAATATTTTCCAAGGATAATTCGATAAAAAAATAAATAGCGCTCTCTAGCGTATAGGTTACTGATTACGTTGTTTCTAAATTGAAACTCCTGCATTGATGGAAAAGAGCTCCTTTCAAAAAGAAAAAGTTCGCATGTACCGGTTGAGCAGAATCTGAGTTACAGGCGTGTTTTCATGTTTGGCGTCCAACTTTCTCCTTCCTCTCTTTTGAAAAGATACCAAGAAAAGACGCAGAATATTCCCTTGGGGAATACGAGAATCGTAGTTTAAATGCATCCTTATAAGACAAAATTTGTAAAAAATTCATTTTTGGTATTAAATTGCATCCTCTAGCGTTGGACTCTGTAAATAAACTCTGGAAATAATTTCCAAGTTTTTCTGCAGGTTTCTTTTGTTATAATTTTTTTCCCTAAGTTGTACTATAAATAGTTCCCGAGACATGGCGGAGAGCCATTCTTATTGGGATACCTGGTACATATATAGAAGTAATCTGTTCCTAGATTAATCCAATCGTCAATAACGAAGATGCGTGATCAATAAAAAAGCTAATATGTCTCAGAAATATTTGTAGCAATCGATATCTATTTTGCACTTAAATCGAAAGAGTTGAAAATCTGTACTCACTTCAAACTCACACAGCTGGCACTGAAACAGAGAAGTTTATGTTAGTATATCCACGTTCGTAAGAAAACAATCACAATAACATTTCGTAATAAAATGCAAATGAGAATTTGAATTTATTATTGATTAAATAAGTCTAGGTAGGTTATTGCAGAAATAAGCGTTGCAATAATTCGAAAAATAATGCAACATCAAGTGTTTTTCAGTGCAATGTCATTTGATATATGTATATTACGGTAAAAGTAGATATTGCGGCAAATGAACACATTTTCTGGTGAATGTGCACATTTGCCCTTTCGTTTGGATAATGTGCATTCAAGTAACATTTACAATTTCAAAGTAGCGAAATGTACATTGAATTCACAATGACCATGACGTTTTGTAAATGTGAGCATACAAAATACGAAATCGCAAGTGCTAGTAATGTGGTGCGCATGCGCACTTATAGTGTGAACTACCGACATAATTTTGGATAATGTTTATTACGCAACCAAATTGAAGATAAAGATGGAAGTTTTGATTTAAATTCTGTTTTAAACGAGAAGAAAATTTCAATTGATAATGCTCGAAAGAAAGCGAGGGAAAATTTTGAAAATCAAGCGAATCTAAGCTTTCGAAAGAAACATTTCCTGCTGCTGTGATTATTGACAATGTTAGAGTTTCCATTCCAGACGTTGATCGTGGTAAAACGGATCCAAAAAATTGGATTTGCGTTGTTCTGTCTCGAGAGGACGATAAAAATTTGTATAAATTAGAACTAAACAGGGAGTTTTAAAACAAACTTATTCTAGGCATGAATCGCCATTTGTGAAAAAACCTTATATCATACGAAGATGTTTCCCAAGATGTTGAGAAATCGGTGAGAAAAATTATAGGAGTGCAGTCCCTTACTGGTGCACAAGGTTTTAAAAGATGCATCTGTAAAGGAACATGTTCCTCCAAAAAATGCAGTTGTAAAAATGCTGGAATATTATGTAATTCCAAGTGCCACAATAGCAATTCTTGCACAACTGAATAACTCTATTTTCATTATAAAATTTCTATATCTTCCTTTATAGATTTATAAAATTTAACTGTTACAATAAAGAAAAGTATGTAATTATTATTTGTTTGATTCCATAGTATTGGTCCTGAAAAACTAAGACGAAAATTGTATTTACGAATATTGGGATCATAACCTATAACATATTATAAAATATGCGAAGAAAGTATGTTTTCCTTGTCATCTACATTTTTAAATCGAAATAGTTTTTGGTATTAAAGCCATTTCTATTATGTTTATTTAAATAAATTTTTTGATACTGCAACATTTTTAATTTACCTATTTGTATTCCAACTTTACTCAAAACATGAAGGTAAGAGTATACATTTACCAAAACGTGAAGGCAAGAGTGCACATTTGCCGGGAAATGTACATATACATTATATTCAGTTCACATATACCTAACTTTTTGGGAAATGTACTTATTTTATGGTAAAAGTGTTCCCAAGAGTGAACATTTACCGTAACATATATATATATATATATATATATATATATATATATATATATATATATATATATATATATATTTATATATAAACATATATATATATATATATATATATATATATATATATAAACATATATATATATATATATATATATATATATATATATATATATATATATGTATATATATAAACATATATATACATATATATATATATATATATATATATATATATATATATATATATATATATATATATATATATATATATATATATATATATATATATATATATATATATATATATATATATATATATATATATATATATAACATATATATATATATATATATATATATATATATATATATATATATATATATATATATATATATATATATATATATATATATATATATATATATATATATATATATATATATATATATATATATATATATATATATATATATATATATATATATATATATATATATATATATATATATATATATATATATATATATATATATATATATATATATATATATATATATATATATATATATATATATATATATATATATATATATATATATATATATATATATATATATATATATGTTTTTTTAAGTTTTTAGCAATAACAGGCGTATTTTAATGTAAAAAACTTTATTTTCATTGTATATCACAACTTTGTCAAAACTAATGAATAATTGAATTTTATGAATTACTATAGATATCAAAATGTCAAACTTATTTTTCGAAAAATAAGTTTGATATTTCGTAATTGAAAAATACTTAAATATTTATTGCTTCAATTCATCAAACTAAAAAACAAGTTACTCATTTTCACTTATTCCATAAATTCCAATGAAGAAGTATTTACTAGACTTGCCTACCAACAAAGGACTGACAGAAGATATAAAATTAAAACTAACTTCTATATATATATATATATATATATATATATATATATATATATATATATATATATATATATATATATATCAACCTTGAAATATAAATGAACAGTCCCACATACCTTATATCTTCCATTGTTTTGCGAATGATGTAGGTATCCTGTCCGGCTTCCTGAAATAATTAAAAACACTAGAAACATTTTAAAGTCATATCATATCGTATATTCACTTAGAATCGACAATCGACTGATATAACGAAATAATGCGAAAATTTCGTTAACGCGGCGACAGCTGAACGGGAACTATGATAGAAAAACAACAAACACGTTTTACCGCTGAGGAAGCTATATATCTGTCGCATATCGCATGTCCACGCTCCTTCCTCATTCAATAGATATAGTATAGGATCCCGATATAGAACGACCTTCACCGAGATGTTTATTTGATGAAACATATTTTATATTCAATTTAATTTGCCAATAATTATATTCCATATGGGTTGCCTAATAAATTTCAGTCCAGGATATGATTAATTAATAATTAAAAAAAGATTTTTTTTTTAATATTTCACCGGTTTGACTATTAGACAAATTCCACTCCAATCGAAAGTATGAAGCCCATAGAATATGCTAACGTTAGGTTGGCTATTCTTTTCCAGTCATAACTCTCTGGTTGCCAGGTGTAAACAGGTAAATCGATAGTAGCATTTTACACCGGTCTGATAATTTAATCAAATTTACATGAAAATAAAGATTATTTAATTATGAACACGGTAAAATAGGGTTGCCTGCGAAAAATCAGTCCTGAATTACGGTTGTCGAATTTTAAAAAGTGAAATATTGCCGCGAGTGAATGTGTACGACTGAGAGGTCCCAAGCAACCGTTCCGTGCGTTAGAAGAGGACAGAGCATAACAGCTGTTTTTGCGTCATTAACAGATGCTGCTGATATTTTCATTGAAGATAAAATGAAAATTGTTCAAGAATTTACAGCTTGTATGTATGGGATTAAGAATTGCACTAATGTGAATGATGCAAGATATCGCATTTTTATGAAAAATTACTCTGCTAAAGAAGACAGTGAGCAGTTTATAAAAAAAATCAAAGGCTTCGACTCTAACTCCATACCTCCGTGCTGGATATCATTAACACAAAAAGTTTTACGAACTATTTACGTAAATTCGATGTGGCTGAATGCAACAGATCCAATATGTATCAAACTTGAACCTGAGATGAAATCGTGTAGGCTTTCACGGCCGGTGTCCATTGTGAAACATGGTGAAATGATTTTCCGGGCTGATTGGCCGTGGTCAACTGGAACTCCTCCTCTTCCAGACGTTTCGTCCCTAACTGCGAGAGACATCTTCAGTGGCGGCGAGTGCTTCGACGTAGTGGCGTACTGGGCGACGACTCTGGAGCTACTGATGACCTGTTGACTAGAGTGCCGATATTTATAGGTCTTCGTGGCTCGGCAATATGTCCGCTTCGCTCTGATTGGTCCACCCCAACGCGTTCGTTGTCTGCTGTTGGACCAATTAGCTTCCGTTTCAGTGCAGGGTGCCAAATGTTCCTTATTCTCATGGTTTCTTCTTTCCGATTGAAATTGTTGCGATGCTTGTGTACATTACACAGCTTGTGTACAGCGAAGCGGACATATTGCCGAGCCACGAAGACCTATAAATATCGGAACTCTAGTCAACAGGTCATCAGTAGCTCCAGAGTCGTCGCCCAGTACGCCACTACGTCGAAGCACTCGCCGCCACTGAAGATGTCTCTCGCAGTTAGGGACGAAACGTCTGGAAGAGGAGGAGTTCCAGTTGACCACGGCCAATCAGCCCGGAAAATCATTTCACCATGTTTCACAATTGAACCTGAGAGTTGCGGTTGGTACTTAGATGAATATTTAAAACCACGAGGATTCATTGGGGATCATACACCTTTAAGAATAGATGATATCATCGAAAGAACCGAAACAGAGAGTGATGACGAAGAAGGTGCAGATTTCGAAGATCTCAGCTTTATTTCTGATGACTCAGAAGCTGAATAATTAAAAAAAAATTATTTATTTATAATTTTTCTAATTAAAAAATTTTTTCTTAATTAGTATTACATATTTATTGCTATAACCTTCTTATTTACTTTTACTATATATGTATATATACTTTAATATCACATTAAATATATACACATAAATAATTAATTAATTAAAAATATATTCTTCTATTTTAATAATACATTATTCTAAAATAATACACAGCATATACAAGTCTATCGCTATCCTTTTCAGTTGCACTGACAAATAGCATGCGCGCTCTTTTTCTTTAAATGGGCGGACCTTAAGCAGCTGTTATGCTCTGTCCTCTTCTAACGCACGGAACGGTTGCTCAGGACCTCTCAGTCGTACACATTCACTCGCGGCAATATTTCACTTTTTAAAATTCGACAACCGTAATTCAGGACTGATTTTTCGCAGGCAACCCTATTTTACCGTGTTCATAATTAAATAATCTTTATTTTCATGTAAATTTGATTAAATTATCAGACCGGTGTAAAATGCTACTATCGATTTACCTGTTTACACCTGGCAACCAGAGAGTTATGACTGGAAAAGAATAGCCAACCTAACGTTAGCATATTCTATGGGCTTCATACTTTCGATTGGAGTGGAATTTGTCTAATAGTCAAACCGGTGAAATATTAAAAAAAAAATCTTTTTTTAATTATTAATTAATCATATCCTGGACTGAAATTTATTAGGCAACCCATATGGAATATAATTATTGGCAAATTAAATTGAATATAAAATATGTTTCATCAAATAAACATCTCGGTGAAGGTCGTTCTATATCGGGATCTTAGACTAATACTAGAATATTAATTTTCTGAATTCTGGTCTGCAAATTCTAGGGTTTCTGCCGAATATTAGCCTTCGAAACTTTTCATTAGCATAATATAGAGAGAGATATATATAGTAGGTATATATATATATATATATATATATATATATATATATATATATATATATATATATATATATATATATAGGGTGTCCCTTATATGGCAGAAAAATTTTTTTTCAGAATTTCGAAACACATACCCTCTACTTTTTTTATAAATGCTAGAATATACTCAAATATGAAATTTCATATTTGTTGCATGATTGCAACCCGTGCCGACCGAGCTCTAAAGTATAATAAAAAATGGTGTTTTGGCCTGACATTTTGGTTTGATCCAAAACTAATCAAAATGCAACAAATAAAGTTAATACGAGTAAGACTAAAATAAGATCAACATAAACTTTTATTAGGATACAAATTATAATAATAATTAATTAGGGTAACTTCTCTTTGGTGTAGTTTTTTTGCAGTCTGGATACATATTTCTATGTTCCTGAACACACCGCAAAAAAAACTGTTTTTGCTTTTCTTCAGCCGTGATAAAACCATTAAAATCTTGCATTAATTTAACAGCTCTTTCAGCAGTGTCATTTATGACCTTCAAACGACTTATTCGTCTTCTAGCTTCCAAAAAAATAGGATTGTCACCCTAAGAAGATACATCCTCTCGAAGAAAACTGTGGTCGATTTGCACTCGAGATAGAAATTGTTTGCTACTTTGTGACACAAAATCATCTAGCGTCATATCTAAAAGGAAGAAAAAACAGTTTCAAAAAGCAAAAACTAATCCACGAAACTTACTAAAGAAATTTTGCGTAATTTCTTCCTTCGATGGGATATAGCGTTTGACGGAATCTGAACTCTCTTCTGTGTTTAAATTATTAATTATTTTTGTCTTTGTTTTGAAATCAACTCTTTCATCAAAGAGTGATAACATGACTAGTTCTTCACACAAATACCATAAATGATGAACAAACTTGCTCATGAATGCCTTGGAACTTGTTGCGTCTACTTTTTCATATTCTTCTAGAGCTTTCAAAAAGCATAAGTCTTGGTAAGGTGCTATAATTGCCAATGTGTATTCCAGCCAAGGTTTAGTATACAAGATGACGATGAATATGCAAACATCTTGTAGAGCATTTTTGTCTTTTGCAGTAATTTTAAGTTGCGATTGAAGCAAACATATTTTTATAGAATAGATCGCTCTCGCCATTCATCGCGCTTGATGCAAAGCTCCAGGGGGCCTGAGTTTCAGTTTATTATCTGTTTCTCCTCCTAAGAACACAACGCATAGTTCCACCAATTCACGGTAATCGTCTCCAACAAAATGTTTTTCTTGTTCAGTCTCATAAAATGTTAACATAGATGTAATTTTTGTCTCAGCAATATTTGCTTCAACGAAATTCAGAGGTGGCCCAATATTATCGGTGGTAATATGTTTCCGATTATCTCTTAACTTTTTGAAAATTGGAATATCTGGACTACCTGTAATTTACTTTACCTTGGTTTCAAAAACAGCTTTAAGGACCAACTCATAAATATGATGACGACAAGCCAAAAGCAGTAAGTCCCTTCCTGAAGTCTGCTCCAAAAAAGCACAAGCTTAATTGAAACGGCCAGTATTTGAAGCTGTTGTATCGCAGCACATTATCGGTACTTTTTCATCGAGATTCCAGTCAAAGAGTGATTTGAAATGGCTTTAGCTGGATGTTTTCCAGAAGAACTCTCTAATTTTGGCACTGCAAGAAGCTGTTCTCTATCATCAAATGAAGCAATAATTGGCCTTTCCCGTAGGAATTCTGGCTTCTTCCCAAAATATATGCACTTTCTTATAACAAGATTCGCACTTTCACTGTCAGCTTGACTTCACGTATATTGTAAAATATAACGGTCGAACTTGTCGAGTAGATGGTAATTTTGCACCATTTATCTGGTGGCTTGGCAGTCCGATAATGTAAATATTTTGTTTATCACATCGTAATTCCACAGACATCTTCACACAATAAACAACAACGCACTTATAATGTGAGAAATCACGTATGAAATGACAATTGAAACTCGCAGTAACAGGTCGCAGCGTTGCACCGCGCAACTTATATGGACATGTTAAAAACTCAAGTCGGCACGGGTTATCGTTGATGAATCGGGCTAATATTTATTTCTGTACTATATTAGGTCAATACGAAACTTTTTAGAAGGTATGCGTTAAAATATATTGACATTGAATTTTAAGGGACACCCTAATATATATATATATATATATATATATATATATATATATATATATATATATATATATATATATATATATATATATAAAATGAAACCCGTTTTCCGTTGTCACGACATAACATGATAACGGCTTGACCGATTTGGCTGATTTTTTTTTGTAGTTTTCTAATACTCTGTACAAGGTTCTTACGAAAAAAATATAAAGAATATAAGAAATCACACGGAAATCAAATGAAAATTTAAAATTCATTAATTCAAATTTCAAACCAGTAATAATTGGCGAAACTGTATAAGAAATACTGTATGAAAAATATATGACATCCACGACGAAACAATTACAAATTATTGTGAAATGAAGTGTAGGAATGAAGAATTTTCAAATAGATATGAAATAGGGGATGAGTACCACAAACTCATAAAAATCTTTGTTTAAATAAAACTTAAAAGTTGAGTTCATTTCTAAAATTTTGTTGGAATTGAGAGAATCAATTTTCGTTTCTCACCTTTAAGAATGAATTGACCGACTTCAAGTAAGTCATTGCCCGATTATGTTGATACATAGTTAGTCAATTCATATTTTAAACAGGAAAGAATTATTTCATTTTCAATTTTTGAAAGAAAATTGAAAATGAAATAATGAAAATAGAATAGGATTTAGCATTATAAGAATATATTCATTAGCGAACTCGACGATATTTTGTACTGAGCTTCGAACCTTTTCGATATTCTTTCATTTCGAGAATATTGGAAACTTTGAAAATAGATCTGCTGTGGAACAAAGAGCTGAGAAAGATGAGAAAGGCGATGTTATTAATAGCAAACTCGTTTCTTGGAGTTTTCATTCTCCTAATTTTCACTTTTAACGGACTTCCATTGCCTATAAATTTAGGTTTAAAACTGAACAAAGCTATGATTACATGAAAAATGACAAATAAATCGGTGGGAACTGAGAAACCTGAAGAAAACTTAATATTTAGGATCGTGAGATATGAAAAAGAAATATAATATGAAGATTAGAAAATAAAAATGAAAATCAGATGAAATGAAATAAAATATAATTGAAATAAGTATTGAAATGAAAATAAAATATTACCGCTCATGAATAAACGGAGGGTTGAAACATAAATCGAAACCACACGTCGTTTTGCTATTAAAGTATCTCTAACTGTTATCAAGTGCAAACAGCTTTCACTGGAGAACTTTCACTTTTCGTAAGCTTTGTTTCAAAATTTTAACTCAAATTTATAGGTATTGGAAGACCAAAAAATTGGTGAAGAATCTATCTTGCCCATCACCTACAAACAAGCATTGACAGAACTGGTACGTCAGAATGAAGAAAAAAACTGCATCTGATCTAGGATCAGGAAATTGATTCATATTTTCTCGATATTAATCCTAGTATGACACGTGAGGATCCGAGCAAGATAATTTCTGTTATCAAACGATTATATTAAGATAATATTTCGTTCAATACATCAAAATTTTCTAATTGAGTGCTTATGTAAAATGTACCAGTTGAATCTCTAGAGTAAATAAAAAATTTCCAACTACTGAAACATAAATATCAACTCAAGGTTTCCAAATTTATTTCCTTTTGACTAAATACGTCTACTATTTCAGTCAAACCTGTAACTTCACAGGAATAATCCTCTGTCAGTTATGACTACCATCGCTTCTTTGTTGTTTCAATAGGTAGTGCTGTTGAAACAGCGTTTCATTACGGATGAAGTCAATTGCATGCGATTCATTTTACAGACTTAACCTATGCTTGCAACATCAGTAGAAGAACAATGCGACAGAAAACGGAACTTGCCAAATTTAATTGTCCTATTGATATATAGGTATCCCTTATAGCAGGGGTCGGCAACCTGTTTGTCCTTAAGGGCGCAATACTAAATTTGAAAATCACTGAGAGCGCATATTTTACAGATAATCAACAGGTATAAGTAGGCATTAAAAAAAACAGATTTTTTATAACTTCATTTTGGTGGTGTCATACGTAATGATACATATAATTAAGTGTGAATCTTGGGTGTCCATATTTTCAACAATGTTTATAAATTATCTTAATGTGAGTCATTAAGCTTTGTTCGGTATTTTGATTTCAAATATTTCATATTTGAGAACATAGACTAGCAATTGTATGTTGTTGCATATAATATGAATAATTTTTAAGCGCACATTTCCTTAAAATAGGATACTTATTTTCATCGACTAAGTTCCAAAGCATTTATCATTACTATGCGCTTTTTAAATAATATCATTTTGCAAGTTTATTATTTTTAATATTAGGTCTTCGATATTATGAAGCTCAAAATACACTGAAACTATTTCAAGGACATCATTTTCAGTAACATTGAATGGAATTACGAAAATTCTTTGAACAAGTTCTAATGCTGCGAAATCTTCAAATCTAGATGAAATCTCTTCTATTAGCTCATCTTTAATTTCGAAATATGATGTAGCAGTAAAACTCTCAAGAGTATGTATATTTTATGTTTGGAAAATGTGATGATGATTTTATCAATAGATGGGATTTCAACAACACTAACTTGCATTTGAATGCATTTACGGCACTAATCATATCAGCGATATGCTGATTTTTTCCTTGTATTTTAAAATTTGATTATTCAGTATAGTGTAACGTTTTTCGATCATATTTATTTATTTATTTTAGATTAAGTGAAAAGATTTCAGAAAGGTATCAATTCTGTGGATAATAATTTCCAAATATTGTCCTCTACAATAAGCAGCAAATGTAGGTAAAGTAATGAACAAATCTAGTGTGTTCATCGACATGAAGGTATTGTATACTGAAACAATATTGTGATGGATCATATATATAATATTTTTGAAATATTGAAAGAGTGTTTAGTTGATTATGTGTTTGTATGTATTATATTTGTATTCAAATATTTGTATTCAAATTAGAGAAGCCATTCAACCCGAAGTGAATTGTCTTATTATAAGTATAATTAATAATTAAAATTGAAGACGTTACATTGAATGAATTACGTTCAATGTGGAATATATTCGGAAGCATTTTGAAATAGTTATAGATAACTTGCATAAGCAAATAATATTATAATGATAATTTTATATTTCGAAAAAAAAACTTCAATGATACTCACCACCACTTCTTCACTTCTGTTTTCACTTTCACATAGGATTAATTTTACAGGATGTTTTGTTGTTTCACAACTAAGAGAATGCGTTCGTAAGTATGAGTTTATCGTCACGTTCTCAATTGATCGGGATCTTTTAATCACTTGCGATAACTATATTATGTAACTCATTCAATATCTCAACTTTAGAAATGATTACATACTTATTATTTATACAGATAATTTTTGCGTCAGTGCGAAATACTCGTATCTGTTTAAATAGTTAATGGATTGGAAGAATACTGACTTCTGAATGAATATGTTAATTAAACTCAGAATATATTGGACAGAAGTAAGATGTGTATTAAATGAAGATGTGTAACATTAAAAAGAAAATATATATCCAAATATTCTCATATAGATTTTAATTGAATATTTGGCCGGTCTGTGTGACTTAGTCGGTAGAACACCCGACTATGGTACGGAAGGATTCAGGTTCGAGCCCTGGTGAAGGCATGGATGTATATATTTGTCTATGATTTAAATAGTTTAATAATGATATATGTTGGGTAATGTACATTGATTACAACAAACCCATTGGAAGTTCGGAGCCGGCGTAAATAAAATATTTTCATTTTGAATACGGATTTATTAGTATTATAATAGAATAAAATAATATTATTCATGTTTGCTCAATACCACTCTCAAATAAGAATGAAACAATCTATGAATCATCATGAATAAATTTGTGTACCTAATAAATTGAAAATTATTAGGTACACAAATAAATTGAAAATTCCTAGAAGATCGGTTTATCCATAGTGAGATCTATTAATATGACATCTTGACCTCCTAAAATGTGGAGTTCGTTTTTTCTGTGTTCAAGAAATGCAGTATTTTTTCTGTATTTACTATGCTGTTCAAATTAATTGAGACAGAGGATAAAACACAATGTTTTCGTAAAATCTTACCTTTTAATGAAGTAAATACATACAAAATAGCGTAAATTCTCCATATTGCTATGAAGTATGTCTTCCTTTCGCAGAAATAACTTCTTGAACTCGTCTTGGCATCGATTCCGCTAGGGTAGCGCAGATTTTCTTCAATTCGTCATCATAAAACCACATCTGAATTGCACTTTAATAATTTTTTCTTCTGTAGTGCAATCCATTTTTGCCAGTCGTTTCTTTGAAATATTTCCTAAATTCTCAATGGGATTGAGATCAGGTGAGTTCACCGGCCAATCGAGTACTTTTATTTAATTCTCACGCATAACGACTTGCACTTGTTTGGAATTGTAGCAGGGAGCCAGGTCATGCTGAAATGCTCCATCAAACGTTACCATGAATGGCACAATCCTGGTGCGCAATATTTCCATATATTCCACTGAATTCATCATCCCTGTTATAGGAGCTAATCGTCCAGTGGCATTGGTTGTACAAACCCCCAAAACATTTGTTTGGAAGGATCTATTGTTTCTCATCAACAATTTGTCTGTTCTTGGAGTAGTTTTGCGTTTTTTATTGGCCATAGTTTCCTTTTTTTTTGAACGATGATCCACTTTCTTCAAATTTTTTTAAATTCTCGAAACACTGGACTTTCCCACACCAACAGCTTCAGCTATATGTGCGCCTTTTGTTAGATATCAGAAGTTAGAACTAAGGTATTCGCCTATAGCTATTTTCTAATGCTTTTTGTCAGTCAATATGGGTTATATTAAAATTTTCAACTATCTTATGTTGATGGAAACTAATTCTTACTTACATTTGGGCATTATCCACTCACATAATTTATTTCCAATTTCGTAATATTTCGACTTTTCAACTGTTTCGGCAATTTATTCAAATTTCGAGCCAGAGTTATTTCAACTTCTTTATGTTTCAGGAGGTTAATAGGTTTCAAGTTTTCTAGGCAGATTTTTTTCCAGAATCAAGGCTTGGTATTTTGGGTTGTGAAATTTTCAAAATATAATGCAACTTTGATACTTTCTATGTTGAATGATTATATTGTTTCTGTCATTTGACATAAGTAGTTTCATTCAGTGGAAATTATTTTTCAATGATATTCACAAATCACCCAAGTTAACCAGAAATTAATGTTTTCATATAAAGTCCATTATTTGCTGAAAATATTAATTTTCAATTGAAATACATACACAAAAGGCGAGAAAAATCTCGACAAGAAAATAAATATATTCATATACCTATTTTTTTTGAGAGAACTCTGGGAATGCGGACTTCTGAGAAAGATAAACTTCGAAAGAGAAGAATGTTCAGTTCAATTGACAAAAAATATTTGAAGACATGAACATGAAAACCAAAAAATTTTTCAAAACACAAACATTTAGATCGTGTTTTTCACAGTTACGTTTTATTCAATATAAAATATGAATCGAACAATGAAAAAAAGATGAAATAATAAAGCTCTCGAAGAAGGTAAACTCAAACAAATACACAAAATGAACATAAATCATGAATGCATTTATGTGATTTCTGTTACTGTAGATTGAAAATAATTCAAAAACGTTTTCAAAAATTCATAAACATTTCATGTAATTATGTGATTATTCAACTTTCAAACAAATTCGATGAAACTTTTCTATTATCATCAATAAGAAAGTTCGCTGATTTTTCTCTTATCATTAAATCAATAAATTTATCTCACTTAAACTATTATCTGATGTGTTTTAATTGACACATTAAAATTAATCTCGCTGATAATTTCATGATCATATTATTCGATTAAACTCGTATAGGAATTTTTGAATGAAATTCTGCACTTTGTTCATCATGGCTTCTCTTAATATATAAACTTTAAATTTAGATGATGAATTATTGAAATTTAAAGAAAATACTCTTTTCTAAATTTATTCAATTCCGTTTGTCAATTTTGAAGCCTTTGTGATTTTGAAAATTATCTCACAATTGTTTAATAAATATCTGTAAACATATGAATCAGTGTTTTAGCTGCCAATCCAGTTGTTACTTTTTAATATAATATTAATTCCAAAATATTACTTTTGAATATAAACTTAAATTCAAACACATGAACTTATGATTTACACTTTATTGACTACATAGCATGATGCGTTTCGTTATTACAAACGACTTCTTCAGATGCTAACAGAATAATGATAAAGATATTATATCCAAAAAAGATGAATAAATGCAAAAATTTTTGGAACAAAAATTTTGAAAAAGTTAAATTTTCTAAAAAAAACTATTTGTTCACCTGGCAGGTAGAAAGTCCCACCAACATGATCTGTCTTTTTGGGAATCTTATCTTTTAGGTATAAATAATACTCCATTAAAATCTCAAGCTGCCTCAAATATATTTTCTATATTTTTTGCAAAATATTTTTGCACTCACCTGGCAATGCTAAACCCTCGATTGAATCGTCTGGCATATTGTTTTTTATATTAAGTAAGTACTACACTGCAACATTGCGTTTTGCCTCAAATATATTTTTGGTAAAAAAAAATTATATTTTTAATAATTCAGGCGTTGATATAGCCCCGCTACTCAACAGTCAGGTCTGCAATTCCGTACTGGGGTATAATAGGAGAGATATGTGACAAGTTTTCAGCTTGCCTCGAATACCTACCCAAAAATTGGTGCCAGCTATTGGACTATTATAGTCATGGTCAACTGACATTCCTATACGAATGACAATGAGGAGCGACCTCCTTCGAAATTTAAGCATATCATTAACAGCTGACAACTGCTCGCACGAAACCAATGGAATCAGAGCAGAGGTTCACCTTTTACACATGCCACGAAAATGAAATTAACACCTGTCATATGTCAGAGAATGGTCTAACAATCCCGCCATTAGTTGAGCTGGTATATATACTAATGCAAATAGGACACTTCCCAAAACTTTCGCAGTTTGAAGTTAAATAATTTGAGCTTTTGGTATAAATTCTATATTTTTCAATTGTGTACAATGTAACACAAGTGTTACATTGATTACATGATAATTTATTGAAATCTCAACATCAAACTATAAAAACAAAGTGTTCAGTTTGTTCACAAAATTTCAGTGAAATGAAATCAATGTTGTGTTGTTTAAGACGTTCGTAGTTTGAAGTTGAATATTTTACGATTTCAGTTCTAATCCTCTATTCATCAATTTTCTATAGTGTTATTTAGGTGCTACTGTTGGTAGTTTGTGGATAACATAACATCAAATTATAAAAACAAAGTGTTTTGCGTACCGATTAAATCGAATCGAATTTGTGTTGTGTTTTGAGTAAGGAATACTTACTTATAAATAATTTTTTTGAGAAATATAGTGTAGAGGATAGATATTCGGTAGGTGTTTCAGTAAGTTTCAAGCTTGGAATAGGTGAGTTTCTAATGAGAATATTTATTTTCTTAAAATGACGAAAACTTGTTGCATTCCTGGTTGTAAATCAAATTATTACAGCACCCTGCGGGTAGGTGGGCAACTTAGTATCGACTTTCAGTTTCCCTAAACACTAATTTTTAAAGAGTAAATGGATGAAATGTTACCACGAGATAATTGGGCTCCAACAAAATATTCAGTTGTTTGTGCCTTGCATTTAAGAATGTCTTATTTCACATGTGAGACACATTTGAGAAAATTATTAATGACATTTCTTTCAAACGGGCCTTTTTGAATAATATACACCAGAAAGCAATTTTGTGTAATCTCACTATTTTAAGCGTGTCATTGGATGAGTCCTTGAAGATTTTTATTGTTGCTGTTTATGAGGTGAAGACAATGAAAATATTCTGAACATGCTGTGTTCCATTTTTTCGAATATCTTATTTAATGACTACACAAAAAAAAATGAAGCCGGACACGAGAAAACTATATCAAAAAATGAACGAAGAAAGCTCAAAACTTTCATAAAGTAGTTTGTTGGCTGCGCTAATCAGAAATATAATATTTATCTATACTTGGATAAATATTATATTGGTGGGTAATTCAATCTGAGTAATTCCTACAGCGTTTCTTTCAAGGTTCCGATTCTCTCAAATAATTCAATAAATTTGGTAAGACAACTTTTCATGTAAATAAATCTCACTGACTAATCTTTTTGTCAGTGGGGCTTTATCGAAAACATCGTTGTTTTCTTGCAATAATAAATGTTTTATATTTTGCCGTTACAGAAATATGTGCTCATAATACCCAATATAATATTCTATAGATTATAAATAATAATAATATTTCTTTTTGTTTCGCATTTTACAAAAAGAGTTGAAATAATGTTCGAAAGCTTCGGAACATCCGTCTAGGATAGTATACCACTAAACACAATTTGGCAACACTGAGGAACTACACTCTTCATGGCCTGTATTGAAGATGGCCGTGGTACGGGTTTATGTTTGTCCCCGTTTCCTACAACATAAGTAAAGCTTAGATAATTATAATTATAACATAAAAAGGATAATGTTTGAAAATCAAAAAGGAAAAATCACATATGTCAAAATTTCTCGTATCATACTATCTTCATTTAGATTCATATATCATTGGAAAAAAGGAAAACATAGTAGGACAGTTGATCACTTGAAGCCAATATCGAGTCGATAATCGATATATAACATTTCTTCAATTGAAACCAGTGAAATGGAGTGCAAAGTGTTGTCCATTAAGATGCCATCGCATTTCAGCCTGATATCAATTATTTCTATTGACAAAAAGCCTGTGATGAGTGTTTGCTTTGTCGATTTGTAGAAGAAATGTGTGAGTTTGATACTCTATCCCACTTTGAGTAACGTAAAATAGCCTTGGTATTATCTGTATATTCAGATGAATTATTTTCTACGTGCTGGAAAAAATAACTGGATGACTTCTCTGTATGAATGTACAGATTTCAAGAGAAAGTTTCAAGAAAAGTTCAAGAAAACAATAACGATTCTAATTCTGTAGCACTTTGAGAGCCTCCATTTGAGATTTGAGTCTCAAAATTTCCATTCATTCTATCGAGGTTGATTTGAATGTAGACTAATATCAAAGTGAATACTATTGTTTTCATGCTGAATAAGTTTTATGCGACGGCTAAAACTTATCCAAATTTTGCCAACCAAATTATTTCAATGAAACCTCTGAAATATCAATCCCTTCCAATATGAGTATTCAGATATTCTATCGACTTTCTCTTATCTTTAAAAAATATAAATCCACATTTATATCAATATAATGTTCAAATGGTGATATACCAAATAATGGTGAAATGTTCAGAAAACATGTAGGCCTGATGAACTCTTCATCATATAAAAGCTTCAGAAATTAATATAAAAGGTTACGTTAGATGAAAAATGATAGACACCCCTTCATATGTGAAACTTAAAACACCTGAATATCTTACAAGAGATATAATCAACATCAGTGCAAGTGGTCGATATTTAAAATACAAATGAACAGTTGGGAAATTCATGAAAAACAAGACCAAATGTCAAAATGACTTCTTTGCGGTGATTTCCTAGTTATTAGAAAATCGAAGGATAATTATTCTAAGAATTATATTTAATGCAGGCAGAAAAGTTCTTGAAGATCAATGTAATAACATGTAGCTTTCCAATGGGTTAAATTATCTGGGTAGTTCAAAATAAAAGTTTAATAGCCGGAATTTCATTGAATCAGTTTTGGGTGTACACGGTGAAACCTCTGATATCAAAACTTTCATTTGTATAAGAATCAGTACACGGTGAAACCTCTGATATCAAAACTTTCATACTTAACACTTCCAAAGGCTCATTAAAAGGCAAAAGGGCTAAATGTTACCTGATAAATTGTAACAATAATACATTAATATTATTTTCATTATTACATACCAGTGAAGGCTGAAGAGATAACCTATAACAGCTTAATGACAGAATAATCCCATTTATATACAAATAATTATTTAGATGAACAATATTACTGTTAAACCTCACCTAACCTAAAACTAAGAAAAAAAACCATTTCAATTAGAAATAATCTAACTCATAAAAGCTTTCATCTGCGCGTAATTAAATATTCTTCTTCCTTTAAGTTTTTAAACCTTCCTCTGCGCGTTAATTTTCTTTTCTCAATTTCAGGCCATAAGCTCGGAGACGGGATTCGCGGTTGACTAGAAACATAAATTGAATTTCAAGATACGTAGGGTTAGAATCAAGTCTCCAAGTGGTTGGCGAATGGAAAAACTCTGTTGACCAGTCAGTTTTGGTTTTATTCGAATATCTCGGACGTGTAACTCCAAAAGACCATAGTAGCATTTTATAGAGCAAAATAATTCACATTTTCACTAGCATTTCTCTGAACACTGCAGAGAAAGCTATTTTGAAGCAACCTCCACCTTGCTATGGTTTTATACTGACATGTTTTCTCTATTTGTAAGCTTGGACTTCTCATCCTCTGACAATTAGAAATTATATGTCACAGTGGAGTGCAGCACTTTCCCGAATAAGCAGTTCTTCGAAGGTCTATTTCCATTTTTACTGAAATTTGGTGCAAAAGTAATGCCATAGTTTGAATTGTCGACCATTTTCACCGATGGCGCAAAATTTCAGTGTGCTTTGACATTTATACCGTAGATTAAAGTTTTCAGCTGACAACAAGAGATCAGCGATACACATCTCAAGATCGTGGACTTGTTATTAGTGCTCAATTGCAAATTTCAACACTGTCGGTGTCACGCATTTCAACGAAAACAGCGTTGCTATTGTCGACCACGTCAGGGAAAATCCACAAGCATCAACTAAATCACAACGAAATGAAAGCTTTCCCCTGTTGACCAAAGTGAAAAAGTGATGGGTCCCTTTAAACTGTAACGAAATGTGATGAAACTTTCTGCCAAACTGTTATGTAAACTGTTGAACTTTAGTCAACAAATCTTGGAATTATTGGAAAAAATAAGAGCTCAGTAGATCAGGGGCTGATCCCTTCGAAAATGGTAAAGAGTAAAAAAAACAATAGTGAAATTGTTTTATCTTATATTATATTTTGTCATATATCTGTCATCTCTCCCATTGAAAAAGGAAGAGAATATGAGAGAAAAAATTTAAAGGAGAAATAATTCATCTGAGATCGGAAAGTGAAAGAAGGTAAGAGATACGAAAGAGTAAAGAATACGAAACGATTTATCTCGTTTCCCAAAACTGAGTATATACAAGTCGAATAGATGAAAGTTGAAAAGAAAAATTGGTAATGAAGAATCTTCAATTTTGTATGAGCCCTTTTTCACATTAACTGAAAAATTATGAGGAAAATTCAGATTTTATTTTCATCTTCTACAGAAAAAAATTTTTCCTATACATGACAAAAAAATCCCAACTTCCCAACTACACTGTAATTTCTTTGATTGAAAACTTTTCACCTTATTTCGATTCAATATCGAAAAAACACTCTAGTATTCAATTGAAAATTCAATTCAAAATATCTGCTTTTTTGGAAAAGTTGGTAGACTTTTCGTTCATTGAAATCTCTACTTTCTGATGGAACGAAAAAATATACATTACTATGATAAATTTGCTCAGAAATTGCAAAAAACTTATCACTATTACACGAGTATTACTATTATCACTGTTACGAGCACTACTGCACGAGTATTTTCATTAAAAATGTTGCCTCCTCTGTCACGGCCTACTTCAAACAGGGCATGAAATGAGTATCTGGCAACCGTGTCGAGAGTGGTCTATGGAATAACACAGCCCCACCGTTAGTTGTGCTGGTATACTAATGCAAATAGGACGCTTCCCAAAACTTTCGCAGTTTGAAGTTGAATAACTTGAGCTTTTAGTATAAATTCTATATTTTTCTATTATAAATAATGTAATACATGTGTTGTTGTTGAAAATTTGTTTAATTGTGTCATTTAAGACTTCGTAGTTTGAAGTTGAATATTTGAAGTTTGAATATTTTACGGTTTCAGTATCAATCGTTTATTCATCAATTTTGTAAAGTGTAATAAAGGTGCTAGTGATGATAGTTTGTTGATAACATAACATCAAATTATAAAAACGAAGTGTTTTGGGTTTCATCGAATCGAAATCAAATTTGTGTTGTGTTTTGAGTACGGATTACTTAGAAATAATTTTTTTGTGAAATATAGTGTAGAGGGTAGGTGTTCCGTAGGTGATTCAGTAAGTTTTCAGCTTGGAATAGGTAAGTTTCTAATAAGTATATTCTCTTAAAATGACGAAAACTTGTTGCATTCCTGGTTGTAAATCAAATTATAACAGCACCATGAGGGCAGATGGGCAACTAGTATCGACCATTAGTTTGCCAAAAAATTAATTTGTAAAGAGTAAATGGATGAAATCTATACCACGAGATAATTGGACCTTAACAAAATATTCAGTTGCATTGAAGTTGCCTTACATTTTCCTGAAACTAGTATCATCAGGAAAGATAAATTTGTTTCATCTGATGTGATTGTAAGCATACTTGAAAAGAACAAGATTGGTCTCTCACGCGGTTCTTTCTATTTTTCCAAATTTACCGCATTATTTGGCAAAAAATGTGCCCTTATCTAGGAAAAGCCAGAGGAAAGGCGGAGAAATTATTTAGCTCGCAATGATTATTTTTCGAAAAATAATAATCTTATTGTCACTTTTCCAGATTCAATTCTTCATTACTCCAGTAAAATAAATATTCAACATATTATGATTGTTGGAATGTTATTGAAATGGGTTCAGTTAGCAACAAACTCATTTTTACCTTCGTAATTTAAATGAAGAAATTATTACCATAAGTAACCAAACCACAATGAATGAAGACATGTTAATAACAATATTTTTGAATGGAAAAAAGTTGTATTCACTGACTCAAGTTTTATTTCACATTCAAGTTGACTTCAAATTGATAGGTGGTCTCAAATAGAAAATTTGTTGATAAGATACAAAGATATCCCAGACACTGTGGACCAATCTTTCATATATTTAATCGATAAAAGTTTATGTTATTTGAATGAGCCATCGATTGAAATTAGTTGTGATATTCTTGAAGATTTTTCTGAAAACAGGGCTAGGTACTTGTTTAAATAACCTACGAATTTAAATTCAAATAAAATTATTACTTTAAAAGGAGAAACGTATATTACGTTTCGTTGTACCAATGAATCTAGTCAATAAAAAGGAATTTCCTCAATCTATACTTGTTGAATATTGAGACCCACGACTTTTGGAATAGAAGTCCGACAAGTTTTCACGAAATTTCCAATTTTTGTGTTTTGGATACTTTCAAGTCAAAGATAGTATCTTATGTATTGAAATGGCCTTCAACAGTCAGTGCTTATTGTAACTTATAAGTTACATAATGTATACATTATAAAACATAACGTTTTATATATATATATATATATATATATATATATATATATATATATATATATATGAGGGTTAAAGAATATACTACAATAAAAATGAACTCACACAGGGATAATACCATTTCATATATTTATCACATATATATATATATATATATATATATATATATATATATACATGTATTCAGTACAAGGTGAGATCCGTACATATGATAGACAACCTGAGATCCACTAGTAGAAATCACTTTAGTTTTGAATTCTTTTCACAAAATAGTCTAAAGATGCGTACTGGTCAATAATATGAACCGAGGGGTAAGATAAATTAAAATTTTTTTCATACACCAAGTATGAAGGTAAGTAGAGATCCATGATAAATGTAAGGAAGACGAGATCCGATATACTATTTGTATAGATACGCTGTACAAGACGAAATCCAGCGATGTTGCCACTTTATACAGAATTTCGTTCACAACTTAAACCAAGATGATATATAATTACTGTGATTATTTCTGATGGAAAATCGAAAAGTGAATGATTTAGTCATTTCAGTTTTTGATACTTCGCGTTGCGCATCGTGCACAATGTGGATTTCACAAATTTTTTCGGTAGAAGATGTGCGTTGTGATACTTGTTTTTCTCACAAGTTCTGTTCTTGATGGCATATATCATACAAAATGAAATACATCGAACTTGTCACATTATGCAGAATTTCGTTTATAAATCGAAAAAAACTGAGAAATATCTCGAATATTTCTGCAGGATATGCAAATTGAGAATATTCATTCATTGAAGTTTCTCATATATCGCATTGAGCATTGTGCTATTTTTCGTTATGTATCGTTGAAAAAAAATTTTGTTGGACTTTTGAAGGTAACTTACTTCTTTCGATAACATATTGATTTGTTTGGATTCATGGCTTTTGTAGGACTTTCAATATTTTATTGATGAAAGAAAAATGATACAATTCGTGCATTCATGCATTTTGTAATGTTTGTGAAAAAAGTATCATTAGTGTTTAATTTTTTTATATGAATGAAGTTTATTTGGCCATATTATATGGATTACATTATTTCTTAAAATAAATAACTTCAAATAAACTGATTAACTCACTGAAGTTCAAAATTTGTACGTAAGAGTAACTTCAAAATACAAAAGGTATCATAATGCAAATTTGAAAAAAATTAATAAAAACTGAGGAAATATAACAAAATACGACAAGTGGTAGTGGTATAAGTTCATACAAGAAATTAATGTTGGAAATTACAATAATGTTGGAAATTACATTTATCTTCTTGAATGTGAATTCTACGTTGAAATAAATGTAGCTTAGCTCAAAATTTATTAAAAAATTATAGATAACAATGTGAGGCATATCAGCCTCAAATTTGGTACTATTAACGTTATCCGGAAATGTCAAATTCTATCCTGTAGCTTAAGAATTTGTTATAACTGGGGCTCTTATAGGCGCAGAATACTGTAAAATGAGAAACACTCTGTGGAATACCCTACTTCTTACTCATAGAATTGCTTTGATTTTTCAATTGAAGCCATACCTACTTCTTGTATAATTCTTTTTCAAATATTATCTGAAATTTCATAATCAACTTGACGAATCGAAAGAAAAAATAATAAAGGAAGAAAACATTTGAATATGAAATAAATTTTTGAGCGAGATCATTGTGAAGATTATGTACTATCCTGATGAAGGTTTAGAAACAGAATAATGAGGGGAATTGCTCCAATGAAAATAATTCAGATTTACATAAATACAGAAGTATAGAAATACACAAGATAGATTAACATAGAAATGATGATATTACTGAAGAAACTGAACAAGATGAAAATATTCATTCACTAACAAATTTCGGAGGAAGTTACTTTACACTGAAGCTTTCATTTGAAGTGGATAATATAATTCATCAATCTGTATGAATTATTTGCTTTAATAGTACCATTCTATAATGACAACTGAAATGAAAGTGGAAACCACATTTTATATATCTATTTATGAGAAGGTATCAATATTTCATCAGGCTACTCATGAATAGGTATATACCTAAACAGGAATTGGGTTGGAAGAACGAGGAAAAATTCTTGACCAGTTCAATATTCAATTACGAGATTTGGTAAGTGATCAATCTGAAAATATATCGTATGTTTAGTTAACTCGGAGGAATACAACATATAAACATAGCCTCGGTACAGTCAGCGGTAAATAATCAAGTTGGAGATAAGGAAACGAAACAAACGTCAACAATATGTGAGCAGATTAAGCATTTGAATGAACTTAATCGATCCAGAGGTTTGGAATAGAAGTGAGAATGAAATTTCTGAAAATGGGTTGAATTTTAAAAAAAGAACAAAAAAAATTATCGCATAGAAGTTCAACAAAAACACTGTCATTTGTTTCAAAATAGGTATTCGGCTCAAATTGAAGCCTTCATCTGTATAAGCCATTGTAATTGATCAGAAATAATTCATAATGATATATACCTATATATAATGCTAATTAATAAATGTTTGATATCAAAGAATTGTTCCAATTATTTTCCAGATTGTTGAATGGAATCACTCGAGATTTGAACACATTTCAGGAATTTCAAAATATTGCATAATTATAAGTATATTGTCCACTGGAATAATGTATTGGACATTATAGGTATATAATAATGTGAAATTCTTGAAGTGTGTCTAATTCATTGATAGCTTTGACTTGGAAATTCAACACGTTACTCTCTTCTCAATCAACTGTTCACTTGAGAATGCGTTAGTTTTACGAAATTATAGTTGCCTGTAAATAAATAATTTATAATGATTAAAAGCAAATGAATAATTTATTATGATGAAAATGAAGTTATTTTTTGCTATAATAATTGAAATGATCTGATGACTGTTATAATGAATGAACAAATATTATTTGTTATGAATATTACAAACAGTATATATTATATTATATAGAATAACTTCTTAGGTTAGAACAACCAGAAAATAATTTTTTTCATTTTTCGTTTGTAATTAATAACCTACTCACCTATTATACTTTTTTCAGGATCCATATAGATACAACGCGATCAAAATATTTCGCAAGAATTGGTACCTAATACATATAAAGTAAGCGTTTAGTTTAGATTTTCTTAGGAGACGTACGTTTTCTTCATGTGACTGGTGCATTTTATAAGATCTGATAACACTTCGCTTGCTTTTCAGATCTGAAGAAGTCGTTTGTAACGACGAAACGCATAATGCTATGTATTCAATAAAGTTAATAACTGATGAAGCCGATACTTGATGTAAATCGATAAACATAATAAAACCATTGTTAAACTGATTTACACATATATTAAAAATAATACTGCATGACGTACGTTTCGATGAGATTCACCTTTTTCAAATGCTACGTGCAAACTAATGACAATTTCTCGAATATAAACAATATATAAATTTAAATTATGAATACAGAGAAAACAGGTTGATAACAGGTAGAAGATCAATTCATACTGAACTACTATATAGTAAACTAACTAATTTTGAAAAGATTGAGAAGGGGGCTTGAGGTATGATCGATTTGGCTGTTCAAAAGGTTGCCAGAATATTTGTATTTATTAATTTGAAGTGATTCTAACAAATTAAGCTTCATTCCCTTGTTTGCGGTATTCAAAATTTCAAAATCGGAATTGAATATATGATTTTCATTAATCAAATGATTTGCATAATGAGAATCTCACTTCTGATTATCAAAGCTACGTTTATGTTACGAAATTCTTATTTGAAAACTTCTAAACGTTCTACCAATATAAAACTTATCACAACTACCACAGTTAATTTTATATACACCTGATTTTTCATTTTTGTAGACCTTAGATTTGTTATTTCAAATAACAAATTTATTTGAAATAACAAATCTATTTGAAATAACAAATCTAAGGTCAACAAAAATAAAAAATCAGGTGTTTATAAAATTAACTGTGGTAGTTGTGATAAGTTTTATATTGGTAGAACGTTTAGAAGTTTTCAAATAAGAATTTCGTAACATAAACGTAGCTTTGATAATCAGAAGTCAGATTCTCATTATGCAAATCATTTGATTAATGAAAATCATATATTCAATTCCGATTTTGAAATTTTGAATACCGCAAACAAGGGAATGAAGCTTAATTTGTTAGAATAACTTCAAATTAATAAATACAAATATTCTGGCAACCTTTTGAACAGCCAAATCGATCATACCTCAAGCCCCCTTCTCAATCTTTTCAAAATTAGTTAGTTTACTATATAGTAGTTCAGTATGAATTGATCCTCTACCTGTTATCAACCTGTTTTCTCTGTATTCATAATTTAAATTTATATATTGTTTATATTCGAGAAATTGTCATTAGTTTGCACGTAGCATTTGAAAAAGGTGAATCTCATCGAAACGTACGTCATGCAGTATTATTTTTAATATATGTGTAAATCAGTTTAACAATTGTTTTATTATAGTCAATAAAATATAAATCATAAGTTTATAATATAATATTTAATGATATGAAATTATGATTAGAGTCATGATTATAGTTGAATAAATATAAAATACGAAGTGTCTCATATTCCTCTACAGTGCTAATTTGTGTATGATAGAATTGTTTGTACAGCGACAGTTTCTCTGTATATTAATAACATTCTGTTTGTGTACCGATTAAAAACAATAACTCCTAAAAAATGTTTTTCTTTCTCAGAAGAAAAAATATACTGCGTGATTATTTCAATGGTACGAAATCGATACTATCGATCTGAGTGAAGAATTAATTCCAGGGAGAATATCTAGATAACATTTCAAGGTATTTGAAATTCTACAATTTGAGCGTTGAAATTATGCATGAACCTATTCATCATAGTACCTTATCGTCATTTAAAGACATTTGTTCATGCAATTTCAGCAAGTACACGAAACTGAAAAGTTATTGAAAACAACGCATTCTTTAATCTATAGCCATTTCACGAAACGATTGTTTCTTGACACATCAGGGGCGCCAAGAGATCAATGAAAATATTAATACAAAATTATATCATATTATATTGTCGAATATGATATAATTCCTCTTATATGTAGGAGTTTTGTGGCAGATGAATCGAATTTAAAATGTAATTGAAATTTTAAATGTAAAATTAATCGAAATTTGTTATGAATGTATTTTTGAAATAAGGACACAAAAGTTTGATACTATTATCATATCCCCTGTATAACTTTGAGAATTTCAGGAATTTAAGCTACTTAATTTCATGAGCAATAAAATTCTGTGAAAAATTAATATTAATCTTTCAACTCGAACTGTGAGAGAATCTTGGTCAGCTGAAAGTTGTATTATGAGATCTGATCATTTGACTGATATCACATGATATATAAATACTATTCCGAAATATTTGCATTACTTGATATGGATTCACAAATATCGATTGACCTACCGTATTATGCTGTTTCATTTTAGTAGAGTAAACATTTAGATTCTGACTAATCTAATGATATTATGTCTGCTCAGCCTTCATCTTAACAAAAGAGCAGTTCATATTATACCTGCAAATTTTTCCGTAAATATGGAAAACTTGCATTCTATAATCTCTAGACATTCCACAAAATGTTTCTTTCTTCCCACAGCAGGAACAAAAGGAAATGAAAAACAATCGAAATTTAGGTATAATATAAAAACAGGCATAACAAAAAATATATTTCTTTTTGCTATCGATACTTGTCAGGATTTTATGCACCTTATGGTTAAAATTTTTGTCATCGATTCGACAGAAAACTTTATTTCAAATAAATGTCTTCTGTCTCTGTTCAAATAAGTTCCGTTTTTCTGCATTATTCCTGAGGTCAATGTCAACTATTGCACTTATAGAAATAAATTGTGGAAAACTATATACCTAATTCCCTATATATGTAATTGTTTCGCGAAATATGAATCAGACTGTCATTTCAGCGTAAATATTCGAATTACCCAATTATTCTAAATATGTTCTGAATATATTTTTGAAATGAGTTGGCTCTAAATTTCGATTCTAACATCATTTCTCGTGAATAACATGAAGACCTTCCATGAGCAACAACATTCTCTGAAAAATGAAAATCAAAAATCGACATTTCGACTTACACTGTATGAGAATCTATTAAAGATTTGAATTGTATCGATCTGAATACTTTACTGAATCACCTGGTTTATGTTTATAAACATTTAAATAATCATTTAAATCATTTGCTGCTCAGAAATATTTGCATTATGTATCGTTGACAAATATCGATTTTTAAACAGGATTATACTGTTTCGGGAAAGTTTCATATTATATTTTATATTGTATGCTTAATTTATATTTTGAAATCATATTCTCTGTTACTAAAGATTAGAGTTGTATTGATCTGAATACTTTTCTGAATCACATGGCTTATAAATGCTACTCAGAAATATTTGCATTATGTATCGCTGACAAATATCCATTGTTAAACCGGATTCTACTGTTTCGGGAGAGTTTCATATTATATTTTATATTGTATGCTTGATTCATATTTTGAAGTCATATTCTCTGATACTAAAGATTTGAGTTGTATTGATCTGAATACTTTTTTGAATCACCTGGTTTATAAATGCTACTCAGAAATATTTGCATTATGTATTGTTGACAAATATCGACTGTTAAACCGGATTCTACTGTTTCTGGAAAGTTTCATATTATATTTTGTATTGTATGCTTGGTTCATATTTTGAAGTCATATTTTCTGATACACTTATCTTATACGTTATATCTTATATCTTCTGTTGGTGGCTTCTATTTTGTTTTGGGTTAATTCTCTCATATATCACAGTGCTATTTTCCGGTATGTATCGTTGAAAAAAAAATTTGTCGACTTTTGAAGGTAACTTAGTTCTTTCGATAGCATATTGATATGTTTGGATACATGGCTTTTGTATTACTTTCAAAATTTTATTGACGAAAGGAAAATGCTACAATTCGTGCATTTATGCATTTTATAATGTATGTGAAAAAGTATTATTAGTTTTATAATTTTTATCTTATCAAGTATTATCATTTTTTATATGAATGAAATTTATTTGGCCATACTATATAATATATCATAATGCAAATTTGAAACAATATGATATAAACTGAAAAAATATAACAAAATACGACTAGTGGTAGTGAAATTAATTCATAAAAGAAATTAATGTTGGAAATTACATTTATATAATCTTCGTGAATCTTAATTCTATGCTGAAAAAAAAGTAGCTTTTATACACACATTTTATATGCGTTTTTATGGGAAGGTATCAATAATTTATCAGGCTACTCATGAATATAGAAATAGGAATTACGTTAAAAGAATAAGGAAAAATTCTTGAGAGGTTCAATATTTAATTACGAGATTTGGTAAATGATCAATCTGAAAAGATATCGTATGTTTAGTAAACTTCGAAGAATACAAAATACACATAAACATAGCCTCGGAACAGTCAGCGGTAATTAATCCAGTTGGAGATAAGGAAACGAAAAAATATCAATAATATGTGAGCGGATGAAGCAATTGAATGAACTTAATCGATCGAGAGGTTTGGAATAGAAGTGAAAATGAACATTCTGAAAATGGGTTGAATTAAAAGACGAACAAAAAAATTATCGCATAGAAGTTCAACAAAGACACTCTCATTTGTTTCACAACAGGTAGGTAGGTATTCGGCTCAAATTGAATCCTCCATCTATATTAGCAATAGTAATTGATACATAAGTAATTCATAATGATATATGTACATATAATATAATGCTCATTAATAAATTTTTGATATTAAAGAATTGTTGCAATTATTTATTTTCCATATTGTTGAATGGAATCACTCGAGATTTGAGCACATTTCATGAATTTAAAAATATTACATAATTATAATTATATTGTTCACTACAATAATGTAGTGGACATTATATATAATAATATTTGATAGTCTTAGCGTTTACTTGATGTTAATCCATTATAATTGAATATAAGCTTAAATTCAAACACTTGAACTTATGATTTACTTTATTGACTACATAGCATGACGCGTTTCGTCGTCACAAACGACTTCTTCAGATACTAACAGAATAATCATTTTTTTGTCGTTTGTAACGACGAAACGCATCATGCTATGTAGTCAATAAAGTGTAAATTATAAGTTCAAGTGTTCGAATTCAAGTTTATATTCAAATATATAATAATATTAAATAATGATTATAGTCATGATTATAAATGAATAAATATAGAATACGAAGTGTCTCATATTCCTCTACAGTGGTAATTTGTGTATGATAGAATTGTTTGGACTTGCTGCGACAGTTTCTCTTTATATTAATAACATTCTGCGCGTGTACCGATAAAAAACAATAATTCCTAAAGATATGTTTTTCAAAACCATTGAAATTACTTCAATGGTTCGAAATCGATCCTAGCGATCTGGGCGAAAAATTAATTCCAGGGAGAATATCTAGATATCATTTCAGTGTGTTTGAAATTCCACAACTTGAGCGGTAGGTAAAATTAAGCATGAACCTTTTTATATTAGTACCTTATCGTCATTCGAAGACATTTGTTTACACAATTTCAGCAAGTACACGAAACTGAATAGTTATTGAAAACAACGCATTCTTTAATCTATAGCCATTTCACGAAACGATTGTTTCTTGCCACATCAGGTGCGCCAGGAAATGAAAAACATTCGAAATTGGTAACTATATTTCTTTCGTGCTTTGTTACTTATCAGAAGTTTTTGCACCATATAGGTGAAATTTTTATCATCCTTTCTACAGAAAACCACATTTCAAACATTTGTTAACAGAGACCTGTATGTCTTGAAGACGTTTTCAATATAAGAAATAATTCACACGTTGTTCTGTATTATTTTTGAGGTCAACTATTGCACTTATTTTATCGTCATTTATTGCCAGATCAATAGAAATATAGATCCAGCTGGTCAGTAGATCAATGAGAACATATATCGACCTAAACAGACAGATCAATAAAAATATAGATCCACCTAAACAGACAGATCAATGAGAATATGAATAAATAATTATATCATATTATATTGTCGAATATGATATAATTCCTCATATATGTTGGTGTTTAGTGACAGATCAATTTTCATTTGAGCGTAAATATTCAAAATGTGAAATTTTTCGAAATATGTTATGAATGTATTTTTGAAATAAGGACAAAAAAGTGTGATACTAACATCATACCCTCTGTATAACATTGAAAATTTCAGAAATTTATGTTACTTAATTTCATGAGCAATAAAATTCTCTGATAAATGAATACAAGAATATTTTTCGACTCGCACTGTAAGAGAATCTTAGTCAGCTGAAAGTTGTATTATCAGATGTGATAATTGAACTGATATCACCTGATATGTAAATACTATTCCGAAATATCGGCATTATTTGATATGGATTCACAAATATCGATTGACCTACCGTATTATGCTGTTTCATTTTAGTAGAGTAAACATTTAGATTCTGACTAATCTTATGATATTATGTCTGCTCAGCCTTCATCCCAAGAAAAGAGCAGTTCATATTATACCTACAATTTTTTTCGTGAATATGGAAATGTTGCATTCTATAATCTCTAGCCATTTCGCGAAATATTTGTTTCTTCCCACATCAGGGACAAGAGGAAATGAAAGACAATCGCAATTTAGGTATAATATAAAACAGGTATATACCTACCAAAAAATATATTTCTTTCAGCTATCGTTATTCGTCAGGATTTTATGCACCTTATGGTTAAAATTTTTGTCATCTATTCGACAGAAAACCTAATTTCAAATGAGTGTCTTCTGTCTGTTCAAAAAAGAAATACTTGACCCGTTGTTCTGCATTATTTCTGAGGTCAATGTCAACTATTGCACTTATAGAAATAAATTGTGGAAAATTATATAACTAATTCCTTATATATGTAATTGTTTCGCGAAATATCAATCACTTTCAGCGTGAATATTCGAATTGCTCAAATATGTTCTGAACAGGTATATATATATATTTCAAATGAGCGCTCTAAATTTCGGTACTAATGTCATTTCCCGTGTATAATCAAGAACTTCCATGAGCAACAAGATTCTCTGAAAAATGAATACAAAAATATTCACATTTCGACTTACACTGTATGATAATCTATTAAAGATTTAAGTTGTATTGATCTGAATACTTTACTGAATCACCTTGTTTATGAATGCTACTCAGAAATATTTGCATTATGTATCGTTGACAAATATCGATTGTTTTACCGGATTCTACTGTTTCGGGAAAATCTCATATTATATTTTATATTGTATGCTTGGTTTATATTTTAAAGTCATATTCTCTGATATAATTATATTATACGTATTCTGTTGGTGGCTTCTATTTTGTTTGGGGTTCATTATCTTTAATTCAATAACTACTCACTGCAATATTGGGGGATACGTTTGCGATCACTCACATATGCTTGTCAATAGAGTAAAAGTAAAATATTAAAGAGATTTGATTTTACTATAACACACCTCATAAAAATGTAAAAACCACGATATGGCGATATAATTTGTTGTCGAATAAGGAATCTTTGTTATAATCGAAAAGGCATTCCAATTCAACGTTTATTCATGAAAACCTATTAACCTTCCAACATGTCAAGACATAAATTTCTTCAATTTGAAATTGATTAGATCTTCTTGTTCTGCAACATAAGCAGAACACTACATTTTTAACATTTCGATACAGCTCGACTAGGCATTTCATATTTTAACGTAATATTCATACTCGCCAATTTGAAGAATTTAGTCTATAATGGCATTCCATATGAAACTTAAGAAGACATATTTTCAGGCCTCTATAAACTTTTGGACTTCCTTCCAATTTTTTCCCTTTGAGTTAAAGATACAGACGAATATAGGATCTATGGATTGCATTAGGTTGGCTATTTCTACACCTGCTATAATTGAACATCAAGTAGTTAAACTATTTCAACATAGAAAAATTAAACTTGAAAATATTCAGGCATCTTATGAATAGATGAGCGGACATTATTCCGTAGTCAAAAATTTTTATCGCGATTTTTCTATCAATTCTGCATCAGTAGATTAACAGTTTTCTCCTACTTGAACAAGAAGGAAATTGAAATTTTTCCCTTTTCTGTGCCTATGACTGAACGTTTTCAAATGAGATTTAGGATATGTGAAAATTGTTATTTATCACTTGTCATGAATAATTTACTGAGGTTGAATATCAGAAATGCAATCTAGATTTCAACCCAAGTGAATCATTTACCTATAACGAAGTGATCGGAAGAATTTTTCCAACGAGAATTGTTTCGTAAACCTTTAAAAATAGCTCCAAAAAGGAAAAAAAGCTTAGAAGTTTCATTTAACATTTTCGCACATGTAATACTCATGCTCATGTAAGAAAAAATAGTTAGGAAACTTATGCAAAACCAATGAAAACAATTTCACTTCATTTTGAAGAATGTTAGTTATTCTTTCAGAGGCACTCTGTGCTTGTGCGAAAGTTGCACCTGAAGTTTAACGTCGTTTCCAAACGGCCCAAGATCATGATGGGAATAGAACCCACCAGCACCAAAGAGCCGAGAGCGTTTTAGGGTCACTACACCATTAATTATTTATTCATTCATATATGACGAGGGGACAATGGATTCGGAATAGTATATACTATTATTAGACTCTATTAGTAGATTATTTACACATATTACTTACCGGATTTTTATTAACTTATAGAAGTTGACGAAATATTTTTTATTGAATATATTTGTATTAACTCAGTATAAACGAGGCTCGTGCGAGCCATAGTACCTGTTTTGGGATTTATTTTCATCTCAATGGAAAAATAACGAATTTCGTGAAAAACAGTTTCAAACAGTTTCGTGAAAAATTTTTATTTCCTTTTGATTCTTTTCTAAAATAATCTAATGACAGTAATAATGTACATACTCTTCCGAATCCAATGACTCCTCGTTCATATTTTTCGGAGTAGTAGAAAAAGTTTAAATCCAAAAGTAATTCAAATAAAAATGAACTTTAATTCTGTCCAAACAAATGTATTCTAAATGAATAAGTTCTGAAACTCTAACGAGTAGATATTCTTCTTCGTGAATCGATAATATTTACATTAATATATTACTTTCGATAAACCATCAAAATCCATTTGTTTTCATACCTAAACACCGAATCCAAACGTAACGGCGAGATACAGTGCAACGCGATAGTTTCATATTACAGATAACGACAAGCAGTCCAAGACGTCCATGTTGCCAAACTCTTGGATCTCTACTTTACGTTATTCAACAAACTTTTATACAGTGGCAGATCGGCCCCCTATAGGAAGGTTAGTGAACTAAAGTTGTATATAATGTGATATTTGGCTGAAAGACGAGATCCGACCGAAAATCTGGAAATCGGTTAATTGGGCCAAATTATCCACACCCAAGACGATATACACGTTAAACAAGGTGAGATCCGAAATCGGATCTCACCTTACCAAACGGATCTCGACTTGTACAGAATTTGTATACAAAGGATCTCACCTTGTAGCTCTTATATATATATATATATATATATATATATATATATATATATATATACATTTCGTGTTGTTCATCTTGCACAACGTGGATTTCACAAATTTTTTCGGTAAAAGATGTGCGTTGTGATACTCGTTTTTCTCACAAGTTCCTTTCTTGATGGCATATATCATAGAAAATTAAATACAGCGAACTTGTCACTTCATGCAGAATTTCGTTTATAAATCGAAAAAATTGAAAAATATTTCGAATATTTCTGCAGGATATGCAAATTGAGAATATTCATTCATTGAAGTTTCTCATATATCACGTTGAGCATTGTGCTATTTTTCGTTATATGTCGTTGAAAGAAAAATTTTGTTCGACTTTTGAAGGTAACTTAGTTCTTTCGATAACATATTGATTTGTTTGGATACATGGCTTTTGTATGACTTTCAAGATTTTATTGATGAAAAGAAAATGCTACAATTCGTGCATTCACATGCATTTTGTAATGTGTGTGAAAAAAGTATTATTAGTGTTTCATTTTTTTTTATGAATGAAGTTTATTTGGCTATATTATATGGATTACATTATTTCTTACAATGAATAACTTCAAATAAACTGATTAACTCACTGAAGTTCAAAACTTGTACGTGAGAGTAACTTCACAATACAAAAGGTATCATAATGCAAATTTGAGAAAAATTAATAAAAACTGAGGAAACATAACAAAATATAACAAGTGGTAGGTGGTATTAGTTCATACAAAAAATTAATGTTGAAAATTACATTAATATAATCTTCTTGAATGTGAATTCTACGCTAAAATAAATGTAGCTTAGCTCAAAATTTTTCAAGAAAATACAGATAACAATGTGAGGCATGTAAGCCTCAAATTTGTTACTATTAACGTTATCCGGAAATGTCCAATTCTATCCTGTAGCTGAGAATTTGTTTTAAACGGGGCTCTTATAGGCTAATTTACAGAGTAGAGTACTCTACAGAATACTTTAAATTGAGAAACACTCTGTGGAATACCCTACTTCTTACTCATAGAATTGCTTTGAGTTTTCAGTAGAAGGCATACCTCTTGTATAATTTTTTTCAAATATTATCTGAAATTTCATAATCAGCTTGACGATTTAAACGAAAAAATAATAAAGGAAGAAAAATTTGGGTATTAAATAAAATTTTCGAGTGAGATCATTGTGAAGAATATGTACTATCCTGATGAAGGTTTAGAAACAGAATAATGAGGGCAATGGCTCCAATGAAAATAATTCAGATTTACATAAATACAAAAGTATAGAAATACACAAGATAGATTAACATAGAAATGATGATATTTTTACTGAAGAAACTGAACAAGATGAAAATGTTCATTCACTAACAAATTTCGGAGGAAGTTTCTTTACACTGAAGCTTTCATTCGAAGTGGATAATATAATTCATCAATATGTATGAATTATTCGCTTCAATAGTACCATTCTATTATAACAGCTGAAATAAAAGTGAAAACCACATTTTATATACCTATTTATGAGAAAGGTATCAATATTTTATCAGGCTACTCATGAATATATAAACAGGAATTAGGTTGAAAGAACGAGGAAAAATTCTTGACCAGTTCAATATTCAATTACGAGATTTGGTAAATGATCAATCTGAAAAGATATCGTATGTTTAGTTAACTTGGAGGAATAGAACATATAAACATAAAGTCGGCGTAAAAACATAAAACCGTACAGTCATCGGTAAATAATCAAGTTGGAGATAAGGAAACGAAACAAAAATCAACAATATGTGAGCAGATGAAGCATTTGAATGAACTTAATCCATCCAGACGTTTGAAATACAAGTGAGAATGAAATTTCTGAAAATGGGTTGAATTTTAAAAGAGGAACAAAAAAAATTATCGCATAGTAGTTCAACAAAAACACTCTCATTAGTTTCAGAATAGGTATTCGAATCAAATTGTGTATCAAGCCTTCATGTGTATAGGCCATTTTAATTGATCAGAAGTAATTCATAATGATATATACCTATATATAATGCTAATTAATAAATTTTTGATATTAAAGAATTGTTCCATTTCCATTTATTTCCAGATTTATTTTCCAGATTGTTGAATGGAATCACTCGAGATTTGAACACATTTCAGGAATTTAAAAAATTGCATAATTATAAGTATATTGTCCACTGGAATAATGTAGTGGACATTATATATAATAATGTGAAATTCTTGAAATGTGTCTAATAAATTCATAGTTTTGACATGGAATTTCAACACGTATCTCTCTTCTTAATCAACTGTTCACTTGAGAATGCATTCGTTTTACTAAATTATAGTTGACTGCAAATAAATAATCTATAATGATGAAAAGCAAATGAATGATTTATTATGATGAAAATGAAGTTCTTTTCTGCTATAATAATTGAAATGATCTGATGACTGTTATAATATAGATAATTTGAATGAATGAACAAATGTTATTTGTTATGAATATTATATATAATATAATATATACAAACAGTATATATTATATTATATAGAATAACTTCTCAGGTTAGAACAACCAGAAAATAATTTTTCTCATTTTTTGTTCGTGATTAATAACCTACCCACCTATTATACTTTAGGAATTTTTTTCAGGATCCATATAGATACAACGCGATCAAAATATTTCGCAAGAATTGGTAATAAATATTAAGTGAGCGTTTAGTTCAGTTTTTCTAAGGAGACGTACGTTTCCTTCATGTGACTAGTGCACTTTATAAGATCTGATAACACTTCGTTTGCTTTTCAGATCTGAAGAAGTCGTTTGTAAAGACGAAACGCATCATGCTATGTAGTCAATAAAGTATAAATCATAAGTTCAAGTGTTTGAATTTAAGTTCATATTCAAATATTTAATAATGTGAAATTATGATTAGAGTCATGATTATAGTTGAATAAATATAAAATACGAAGTGTCTCATATTCCTCTACAGTGCTAATTTGTGTATGATAGAATTGTTTGGACAGCGACAGTTTCTCTTTATATTAATAACATTCTGCGCGTGTACCGCAGAATGTTATTTCTTTCTTAGAAAAAATAAACTGCGTGATTATTTCAATGGTTCGAAATCGATCCTATCGATCTGAGCGAAAAATTAATTCCAGGGAGAATATCTAGATATCATTTCAGGGTATTTGAAATCCTACAATTTGAGCGTTGAAATTATGCATGAACCTATTCATCATGGTACCTTATCGTCATTTGAAGACATTTGTTTATACAATTTTAGCAAATACACGAAACTGAATAGTTATTGAAAACAACGCATTCTTCAATCTATAGCCATTTCAGGAAACGTTTGTTTCTTAACACATCAGGGGCGCCATGAGATCAATGAAAATATTAATAAATGATTATATTATATTATATTATCGAATATGATATTATTCCTCATATATGTAGGTGTTTTGTGACAGATGAATCGAATTTCATTTGAGCGTGAATATTAAGAATGTAAAATTTTTCGAAATATGTTATGAATGTATTTTTGAAATAAGGACACAAATGTTTTATACTATTAGCATATACCCTGTATAACATTGAGTATTTCAGAAATTTTAGATATTTCATTTCATGAGCAATAAAAATCTGTTAAAAATGAATATTGATCTTTCAACTCGAACTGTAAGAGAATCTTGGTCAGCTGAAAGTTGTATTATCAGATCGGATCATTTAACTGATATCACATGATATATAAATACTATTCCGAAATATTTGCATTACTTGATATGGATTCACATATATTGATTGACCTACCGTATTATGCTGTTTCATTTTAGTAGAGTAAACATTTAGATTCTGACTAATAAAATGATATTTTGTCTGCTCAGCCTTCATCATTAGAAAAGAGCAGTTTATATTATACCTACAAATTTTTTCGTAAATATGGAAATCTTGCATTCTATAATCTCTAGACATTTCACGAAATGTTTGTTCCCACATCAGGGACAATAGGAAATGAAAGACAATCGAAATTTAAGTATAATATAAAACAGGCTTAACAAAAAATATATTTCTTTTAGCTATCGATACTTGTGAGGATTTCATGCACCTTATGGTTAAAATTTTTGTCATTATTCTACAGAAAACTATATTTCAAATAAGTGTTTTCTGTCTTTGTTCAAATAAGAAATACTTGACCCGTTGTTCTACATTATTTCTGAATTCAATGTCAACTATTGCACTTATAGAAATAAATTGTGGAAAATTATATACCTACCTAATTCCTTATATATGTAATTGTTTCGCGAAATATGAATCAATTTCAGCGTGAATATTCGAATTACACAATTATTCTAAATATGTTCTGAATATATTTCCGAAATGGGGGTTCTAAATTTCGATTTAACATCATTTCTCGTGTATAACATCAAGACCTTCCATGAGCAACAACATTGTCTGAAAAATGAAAATCAAAAATATTGACATTTCGACTTACACTGTATGAGAATCTATTGAAGATTTAAGTTGTATTGATCTGAATAATTTACTGAATCACCTGGTTTATGTTTATAAACATTTAAATAATCATTTAAATCATTTGCTGCTCAGAAATATTTGCATTATGTATCGTTGACAAATATCGATTGTTAAACAGGATTATACTGTTTCGGGAAAGTTTCATATTATATATTATATTGAATGCTTGGTTCATATTTTGAAATTATATTCTCTGATATTGAAGATTTGAGTTGTATTGATCTGAATACTCTTCTGAATCACTTGGCTTATAAATGCTACTCAGAAATATTTGCATTATGTATCGTTGATAAATGTCGATTGTTAAACAGGATTATACTGTTTCGGGAAAGTTTCATATTATATTTTATATTGTATGCTTGGTACATATTTTGAAATTAAATTCTCTGATATTAAAGATTTGAGTTGTATTGATCTGAATACTTTTCTGAATCACCTGGCTTATAAATGCTACTCAGAAATATTTGCATTATGTATCGTTGACAAATATCCATTGTTGAACCGGATTCTACTGTTTCGGGAAATTTTAATATTATATTTTATATTGTACGCTTGGTTTATATTTTGAAGTCATATTCTCTGATACTAAAGATTTAAGTTGTATTGATCTGAATACTTCACTGAATCACCTGGTTCATAAATGTTACCCAGAAATATTTGCATTATGTATCGTTGACAAGTATCGATTGTTAAACCGGATTTCACAGTTTCGGGAAAGTTTCATATTATATTTTATATTGTATGCTTGGTTCATATTTTGAAGTCATATGCTACAATTCGTGCATTCATGCATTTTGTAATGTATGTGAAGAAAGTATTATTAGTTTTATAATTTTTATCTTATCAAGTATTATCATTTTTTTTATGAATGAAATTCATTTGGCCATACTATATAATATATCATAATGCAAATTTGAAACAAATTAATATAAACTGAAGAAATTACTACTAGTGGTAGTGAAATAAATTCATAAAAGGAAATAATGTTGGAAATAACATTGATATAATCTTCATGAATGTTAATTCTATGCTAAAAAAAGTAGCTTTCATACACACATTTTATATACGTATTTATGGGAAGGTATCAATAATTTAACAGGCTACTCATGAATATAGAAATAGAAATTACGCTGGAAGAATAAGGAAAAATTCTTGAGAGGTTCAATATTTAATTACGAGATTTGGTAAAAGATCAACCTGAAAAGATATCGTATGTTTAGTAAACTCCGAGGAATACAACACATGAACATAGCCTCGGAACAGTCAGCGGTCGTTAATCAACATAAGGAAACGAAACAAACATCAATAATATGTGAGCGGATGAAGCATTTGAATGAACTTAATCGATCGAGAGGTTTGGAATAGAAGTGAAAATGAACATTCTGAAAATGCGTTGAATTTTAAAAGACGAACAAAAAAAAAATTATCGCATAGAAGCTCAACAAAAACTCATTTGTTTCACAACAGGTAGGTATTCGGCTCAAATTGAAGCCTTCATCTATATTAGCAATAGTAATTGATACATAAGTAATTCATAATGATATATGTACATATAATATATTGCTCATTAATAAATTTTTGATATTAAAGAATTGTTCCAATTATTTATTTTCCAGATTGTTGAATGGAATCACTCAAGATTTGAACACATTTCATGAATTTAAAAAAATAACATAATCATAATTATAATTATATTGTTCACTACAATAATGTAGTGGACATTATATATAATAATATTTAATAGTATTGTCTTTGCCTGATGTAAATCCATCATAATTGAATATAAACTCAAATTCTAACACTTGAGCTTATGATTTACTTTATTGACTACATAGCATGACAAGTTTCGTCGTCACAAACGACTTATTCAGATACTAATAGAATAATCATTATTTTGTCCTTTGTAATGACGAAACGCATCATGCTATGTAGTCAATAAAGTGTAAATTTAAAGTTCACGTGTTCGAAATTAAGTTTATATTCAAATATATAATAATGTGAAATTATGATGATGGTCATGATTATAAATGAATAGATATAAAATACGAAGTGTGTCATACTCTACAGTTCTAATTTGTGTGTGATAGAATTGTTTGGGCTTGCTGCGACAGTTTGTCTTTATATTTATAACATTCTGCTTGTACCGATTAAAAATAATAATCCTAAAGAAAATCTTTTAATGGTTCGAAATCGATCTTAGCGATCTGAGCGGAAAATTAATTCCAGGGAGATATCATTTCAGTGTATTTGAAATTCCAAAATTTGAGCGGTGAAATTATGCATGAACCTATTTATCATAGTACCTTATCGTCATTCAAAGACAAAAAGTTTACACAATTTCAGCAAGTACACGAAACTTAATAGTTATTGAAAACAACGCATTCTTTAATCTATAGCCATTTTACGAAACGTTTGTTTCTTGCCACGTCAGGGGCGCCAGGAAATGAAAAACATTTGAAATTGGTAACTATATTTCTTTCGTGCTTTGTTACTTATCAGAAGTTTTTGCACCATATAGGTGAAATTTTTATCATCCTTTCTACAGAAAACCACATTTCAAACATTTGCTAACAGAGACCTGTATGTCTTGAAGACGTTTTCAATATAAGAAATAATTCACACGTTGTTCTGTATTATTTTTGAGGTCAACTATTGCACTTATTTTATCGTCATTTATTGCCAGATCAATAGAAATATACATCCAGCTGGTCAGTAGATCAATAAAAACATATATCCACCTAAACAGACAGATCAATAAAAATGTAGATCCACCTAAACAGACAAATCAATGAAAATATGAATGAATAATTATATCATATTATATTGTCGAATATGATATAATTCCTCATATATGTAGGTGTTTTGTGACAGATCAATTTTCATTTGCGTGAATATTCGAAATGTAAAATTTTTCGAAATATGTTATGAAAGTATTTTTGAAATAAGGACAAAAAAGTTTGATACTAACATCATATCCTCTCTATAACATTGAGAATTACAGAAATTCACGCTATTTCATTTCATGAGTAATAATATGCTCTGAAAAATGAATACAAGAATATTGATCTTTCGACTCGCACTGTGAGAGAATCTTAGTCAGCTGAAAGTTGTATTATCAGATCTGATAATTAAACTGATATCTGATATGTAAATACTTTTCTGAAATATTAGCATTACTTGATATGGATTCACAAATATCGATTGACCTACGTATTATGGTGTTGCATTTTAGTAGAGTAAACATTTAGATTCTGACTAATCTAATGATGTCTGCTCACACTTGATCTTAAGAAAAAAGCAGTTCATCAGATACCTGCAAATTTTTTCGTGAATATGGAAATCTTGCATTCTATAATATCTTTGCCATTTCACGAAATGTTTTTCTTCCCACATCAGACACAACAGGAACTACTACAACTTGTCATCTATTCGACAAAAAACTATATTTCAAATGGGTGTCTTCTGTCTGTTCAAATAAGAAATACTTGACCCGTTGTTCTGCATTATTTCTGAGGTCAATGTCAACTATTGCACTCATTGAAATAAATTGTGTAAAATTATATAAGTACCTAATTCCTTATGTATGTAATTGTTTCGCGAAATATGAATCAGTTTCAGCGTGAATATTCGAATTGCCCAATTATTCTAAATATGTTCTGAATATGTATATTTGAAATGAGCGCTCTAAATTTCGGCATTAATGTCATTTCTCGCGTATAACATCAAGAACTTCCACGAGCAACAAGATTCTCTGAAAAATGAATACAAAAATATTCACATTTCGACTTACATTGTATGATAAACTATTAAAGATTTAAGTTGTATTGATCTGAATACTTTACTGAATCGCCTTGTTTATAAATGCTACTCGTTTCTATTTTGTTCGGGGTTCATTTCCTCCAATTCAATAACTACACACTGCAGTATTGGGGGATACGTTTGCGATCACTCACATGTGCTTATCATTATCAATATAGTAAAAGTAAAATATTGAAAAGATTTTTTCTACTATAACACACCTCATAAATATGTAAAAACCGGGATATGGCGGTATAATCTGTTGTCGAATGAGGAATATATGTTATATTCGGATAGGCATTCCAATTCAACGTTTATTCATGAAAATATATTAACCTTCTAACATGTCAAGACATAAATTACTTCAATTTGAAATTGATTAGATCTTCTTGTTCTGCAACATAAGCAGAACGCTACATTTTTAGCATTTCGATGCAGCTTGTCTAGGCATTTCATATTTCAACGTAATACTCATACCCGCCAATTTAAAGTATTTAGTCTATAATGGCTTATCAATGTATAAAATAAAGGAATATCTTATCCAAACAGCAATATATTTCTCAATGTTCACCACATAGGGAGTTTGGACTGTTGCATATGAAACTTAAGACATATTTCCGGGCCTCTATAAACTTTATGACTTTCGAACAATTTTTTCCCTTTGAGTTAAAAATACAGATGAATATAGGATCTATGGATTGCGCAAGGTTGGCTATCTCTGCACCTGCTATAATTGAATATCAAGTAGTTAAACTACTTCAACTTAGAAAAATTAAACTTGAAAATATTCAGGCATCTTATGAAAAGATGAGCGGACAATATTCCGAAGTCAAAAATTTTTATCGCGATTTTTCTATCAATTCTGCATCAGTAGATTAACAGTTTTCTCCTACTTGAACATGAAGGAAATTGAAATTTTCCCTTTTCTGTATCTATGATTGAAGGTTTTCAAAAGAGATTTAGGATATGTGAAAATGGTTATTTATCACTTGTCATGAATAATTTACTCAGGTTGAATATCAAAAATTAAATCTAGAATTCAACCCAAGAAAATCATTCATAACGAAGTGATCGGAAGAATTTTTCCAACAAGAGTTTTTTCGGAAACCTTTCAAAAATAGCTCCAAAAAGGAAAAAAAGCGTAGATGTTTCATTTAACATTTTTGCACTAGTAATACTCATGCTCATGTAAGAAAAATAGTTAGGAAACTTATGCAAAACCAATGAAAACAATTTCACTTAATTTTGAAGAATGTTAGTTATTATTATAAACAGAGGCACTCTGTGCTTGAGCGAAAGTTGCACCTGCAGTTTAACGCCGTTTCCAAACGGCCCAAGATCATGATGGGAATAGAACCCACCAGCACCAAAGAGCCGAAAGCGTTTTAGAGTCACTACACCATTAATTATTTGTTCATTCATCTATGTCGAGGGGACCATGGATTCGGAAGAGTATATAATATTATTTTATTCTATCAGTAGATTATTTACACTAATTACTTACCGGATTTTTATTATCTTATAGAAGTTGACGTAATATTTTTTATTGAATATATTTGTATTAACTAGTTGTATTAACTATCACTAACTTATTCTCATCTCAATAGAAAAATAATGAATTTCGTTCCAACAGTTTCGTGAAATGAGTTGTTTCGAGATAAATTTTTATTTCCTTTTGATTCTTTTCTAAAATAATCTAATGACAGTAATAATATACATACTCCTCCGAATCCAATGACCCCTCGTTCATATTTTACGGAGTCATAGAAAAAAATTAAATCCAAAAGTAATTCAAATAAAAATGAACTTCAATTCTGTCCAAACAAATGTATTCTAAATGAATAAGTTCTGAAACTCTAACGAGTAGATATTGCTCTTCATGAATCGATAATGTTTACATTATAATACATTACTTTCGATAAACCATCAAAATCCATTTGTTTTCATACCTAAACACCGAATTCAAACGTAACGCCGAGATATAGTACAACGCGATAGTGTCATATTACAGATAACGACAAGAAGTCCAAGACGTGCATGTTGCCAAACCTTTGGATCTCTACTTTGCGTTATTTATCAAACTTTTATACAATGGCAGATCGGCCCCCTATAGGAAGGTTGGTGAACTAAAGTTGTATATAATGTGATATTTGGCTGAAAGACGAGATCCGACCGAAAATCTGGAAATCGGCTAATTCGGCCAAATTATCCACACCCACGACGATATACACGTTAAACAAGGTGAGATCCGAAATCGGATCTCACCTTACCAAACGGATCTCGACTTGTACAGAATTTGTATACAAAGGATCTCACCTTGTAGCGCTTATATATATATATATATATATATATATATATATATATATATTTGCTCAAACATGTGAAGTTTCAGCAAAAATCAAATCGTCAACCTGGAATAAAGTGGACAGATGAGCGGAAGAAAGAGCATTCAGAGAGAATGAAGCGTTTTTGGGAGGCAAAAAAGATGAAGCCAAATTCCTAATGATTGCGAATTCAAGTTCAGTCGATCTCCTCATGGGGAACAATCGAAATAATAATATATATATATATATATATATATATATATATATATATATATATATATATATATATATATATATATATATATATATATATATATATATATATATATATATATATATATATATATATATATATATATATAAATTTATTTTGAAAGTTTTTAGCATTAACAGGCTTTTTTAATATGAAAATATATATATATATATAAATATATATATATATATATATATATATATATATATATATATATATATATATATATATATATATATATATATATATATAGTAAGTTTATTCATGTTATAAACGTATGATGAACAACTGTAAAACTGTAAAAAGAATACAGATATAAAATAAAATGTTGAACATCAAAATGTCTCACACACGTCAAGAACTCAAAATATAAAATATATCAAGCAATGTAGCTATAGAATAATGTTCTCAGGAACAGGAAAAACCCCGCATATAACAGATGTTCATAAAAAACAAAGAAACACTAATACAAACAAATACAAAGCGCAAGAAAAACAAAATATAATATCAGATGGAGTTAAGTCAATTTCAAAGTAGTCATCTATAGAATAGATGACTTTGTCTATCAAAAACTTCTTAACGATCTTCTTAAAGCTTAATAGTGTCATCTCACGAACTCTCACAGGCAGTCTATTGAAGAACTTCCAGCTCATAAAGTTAGCACCATTTCGGGATTTGGACAGCCTAAAAGAAGACGATCTAACATCACTACTTCACCTCGTGTTATAGGAGTGAAAATCGCTATGTGGAGTGACACTATGAACATTTGATCTGTCATAGATCAAATATGTATATATATATATATATATATATATATATATATATATATATATGTATATATATATACATATACATAACATAATGTATGTCCAGCCTGTTAACCTTATTGAATGTAATTGAATTTATTGGGAAAATTGAATTGTACCATAAGACAATGATTTCTATTTCATTTTGTAAGTTTTCTTGAAAACAAACTCAGATTGTTTTGCAACCAAACTTACTGAAGAGGTTATTGACAAATAAATGGATGAAACACGAACAAATTTGTATGAAATTTTATTTTTCTCGCGAAAATCAAACATTAATCGTTAAACTCATATTGAAGAGGAGATGCATATACTAGAGAAGATGCAGAGATGTATGTCGTCATTTTTATATTTTTTTCTTTCTGACTCCTTTGTTTTTGTCAAGTTTTTCACGAATTTTCCAATTTTTGTAATAAGGATACTTCCAAGTATCCGATAGTATCTTATGGATTAAAATACCTTCAAAAGTCAGAGGTTATTGTAACTTATAAGCATGTCCAGCATGTTAACCTCATTGAAAATAATTGAATTTATTCGGAAAATTGAATTGTACCATAAAACAATGATTAATATTTCATTTTGTAAGTTTCATTAGAAAAATCACTCAGATTGTTTTACAATCAAATTTACTGAAGCTTATTGACAGGTGAATGGATGAAAACAAAATAAAATATGAAATTTTATTTTCCCGCAAAAATCAAACATTAATCGTAATTCTCATATTTAAATATTTGTCCAACATGAAACTGTCATCACATTGTTCTTTACAAGTTTCCAGTAGAGAAGATCAGAGAAGTTACCGATAATTTCTGCGCTTGTTTACACTTTCTCCGGCATTAATCTTCTTAATCTTCTTCTTCTCTATTGTTTAAATTCTCGGTTAGCAATTCTGTGAAGGATAAATGGTCCCGTAATGGCGAAGCAATGACTAGACCTCCGAACTTATCCATGCGGAAACATAACGTGACTTCATTTGCAGGAGTTTCTACGCTCATAAAAAAAATAGATGTAATCCGAATAATACCAAATAGATATATATGTACGATTTCTCCTATTCCCAAGATGTTCTGTTGAATGCTACTAGTACCAAGTCAAATAATACAAATTGCCGCTTACCTATAGTAAAGCTGTCAAAAATAGTACCAATGTCAATGTGATAGTACCTAAGACAACCAGCACCACGTTGAAACATCGAAAGTAGATCCATTTCATTCATACTGGCTCATCCTTGATCTATTTTTCATATAAAGAAATTATTTGAATCCATTTCGTTGATTAAACACCTATATCTATAAATTTACCGAAATTTTTTCAATTTGTACTGGTACTAATACAATAATCAAAACTATTTGTTTAAGACAAATTTCGATAGTTTTAGCACGTTTTTTTGTTTTATTCGAGAATTAAAATGATAGTTGTCAAAGTATGGCCTAGAAAATATAGAGGAATCAGCAATACCAATTACTCAAACAAAAATTGCAACAGTAATTGTAGCAATAAATTTTGAAAATGACGAATTCTAGCATATCAACAAGTGACATTTACCCTGACAGATCGAAAAAGATTTGAATAATTTTCATGGATATCCAAAATATTCGTCTCCTCACACGTATTTTATAATTGAATATAAACTTAAATTCAAACACTTGTACTTATGACTTACATTTTATTGACTACATAGCATGACGTTATTTGGGGAACACTTCTTTCTTCAGACATGTTGTTAAAAACCACATATTTTGCTTGTTGATAGCACTTTTAAGTAACAGCTTAAAGTACCATCGTGCCAAAAAGCTGTTATCAGCTTCTTTTAAATATTTAATAGTGTTGGCGTTTACTTGATGTAAATTATAATTGAATATAAACTTAAATTCAAACACTTGAACTTATGATTTACACTTTATTGACTACATAGCATGACGTAAATCATAAATTCAAGTGTTAGAATTTAAGTTTATATTCAATTATAATGGGTTTACATCAAGTAAACGCCAACACTGTTGAATACATATTTTATATTCCGGGAGTATTATGAACTTATTTTCCTGTGAAATGTTGTCCACACATAATACACATTGAAAGCATATTATTGTGAGAGCTGGATAAACTGTTGCTATTGTATTACAATAAGCATTGATTCAAATACTGTTTACTGTAGGTAATATTCTAAGAGCCAGAGGAAAGCCCAAAATTGTCTTGGTACTTGGTACTCAAAAATTGGACTTGGTTTATCGTAGTCGCGGTAGGTTTGGTACTGCGCAAGTATAAAAGGTGTGATATTTCGATGAAAAAAGACATATTTTAGGAAAGTTGCCGTTTTGATATGTTGAAATATATTATTATACGTACTCAAAAACGAAATGGCAGAGCATTCCCGCGGTTATTTCCTTGTGGCAGACCATTTGAAAATTGAGAAAAAAACCTTTTTTTGACATATTTTAGGAAACTTCAAATTTTTATATGTTACTCTTGATAGTATCAGAAGCATATATCTCTCAGGGCAGACCGATCTGCCGTTTACTTTGCCCGGCAGAGCAAAAGTTATTCTCTTGGAGCTTGGTTATTGGAGTTTGGTTATTCTCTGTTCATTAGCGATTCGGTTTAAACCTTAGGACTGTATAAATTCTCCGAGGTATTTAAAATGACTGATTTGTAGAATTTCACCATATCTTGTAATAAGATATGATTTATGTTCTGGTTTTCTTTCCATGTATTTGGTTGTATCATAAGAAATTTGTAACCAAATTTGTAAGTTTTCTGCGCAAGGGATTCTGCGATTTAAGGGATTACTATCTCTACCAATTCATCGAACTTCTGCATGTACTCGGTCTTTCTCGCACAACTCGCTTTGTTTATAACCGGGTACCTTCTTATCTGATGGACCTTAGTCTCTTGAAATTCAGAAAAAATTCAAGGCGTTATTATTTAAAAATTAAACCTGAATGATTGATTATAATTTGGCTTGTATATTCTATCTGAAGTACCTATTCTATCTCAAATATCTCGTACGGAATATGTGAAATATAGAAATATTTTAGAGTCAAAATTTTGAGCTTAATATGATATCAGTTTACTGCCTTAAGCTTTTTTTGCAAGTGATTATTTCAATTGTATCAAATAATTTGTAAAATATTGATTTTTTTATGGATATTGTATAATGCAAAAAATAAATTATTATTATTATATAATCAACAGAACAAACCTCAAAAAAAAACTCATTGCCTTTTTTGTTTGTAATGTTTTTTTACTAATGCTATTTTCAAGGTGCTACTTAATATGCAATAATTTCCCGAGAATTTTGATGAAATTTTCCATCGAACGTATATCTTGGTATTATAAGCGGTTCTACATGGGTAGAAAACTAGTCTTGACGAATCGTTTGGTTTAGTTGTCTTCCACGATATTGAAGGAGTTATTCCTGTATATAAGATATATTATAAAGCATTTAGATATTAACTTTGTTCGCGATAAGGATTCTGAACCTATTCAGAACTATACGGCATATTATTCGATGAGAACAACCGTGATTTGAAAATTCCCTAAACTAGTTCTAAAATCGTTCGCGGGTCGAAATAATTCCGAACCAGTTCATAACCGAGCCTGCGTATTAAATCAATCGCGAATCAGTTATGAATCGGTTCAGAATCCTTACCGCACAAAGCTAATATGTCTCTTGTAATAAAGGTAGTTATATGAGATATAATATAAATGCATAGTAGCAAACTGCCGAATTAGAAGTAATAAAAATATTTCACTGTCATTGAGAAAAACGGCCAGATAACTAATACTACGCTGTAGTCTGAGATAGAAAGAACAGATTAGTGGAGTACTTACTAGATAAAATAGAAGGTAATTATCCAGAATAATCATTTTAAAGATGTTACGATTTGTCTGTTACGGTTTTCCCCCAACCCGAGATATGATTCGAATTGGCATACAAGTTCGCTGAAAAACTAGGCAGAGAAAAACATTTTGATCAGTAGACTAGAAAGGCTGGGCCGCATTGGTTAAAATCATTCTTAGAACGTAATAAAGAGCTCAGTATTCGTCAGGCAGAAGGATTATCAGTTGCGAGAGCACAGGGGCTAAATCGAAATGAACTTAACAAGATGTTTGATTTGCTTCTTGAAGTAATGACAAAGCATGATTTATTAGATAAACCGGATAGAATTTTTAATGTTGACGAGACAGGTATTCAGCTAAATAACTCAACTGGAAAAGTTATTGCTACAAGAGGCGCAAGAGTAGTTCATTCAATTACTTCTAACGAAAAAGGTGAAACTCTATCGGTAATAGCTTGCTGTAATGCTGTAGGGAACTTTCTACCTCCGGCTGTTATCATTAAAGGAGTTAACAAGAAACCAGAATTTCAAGATGGTCTTCCACCAGGAGCAGAAGTTTATATGAACAGAAAAACGGCTTACGTCAATTCTGAATTATTCTATAAATGGCTAAAAGAACATTTCATACCTAAAAAACCAAATGCAAAGGTAGTTTTACTTCTGGATGGCCATTCTTCGCATAGCAACGCAATAGATATGCTTCAAACTGCTGATGAAAATGATATTATTCTATTTTGTCTACCTAGCCACACCACTCAAGCTTTGCAGCCACTAGATCGCAGTTTCTTCAAGCCATTTAAATCATTTTTCACGGCAGAAACTAGGAATTAGGTAATTTCAAACAAGGACAGAAAAATAAGTAGATTAATTGCAGGAAAACTCATTGGCAATGCTTGGATACGAGCAGCCACAAGTAGCAATGCGATTTCAGGATTTAGAGCATGTGGCATTCACCCTTTCAATCCATATGCAGTTCCAGAAAACTTCTATTCTGTATCTGACATATCACTGAATGCCGAAAAATGTAAGGAAGACCATGTACTTCAAAATGAAATTTCAGAACAGGAAGAAAATACAACAATTAAGGAAATTTCGGTTGTCGATGAAGCATGTGTTCAGAAACCAGGTCCATCCAATGTCCAAACCCTGGAAGTCCCTCTGAATTCATATCCTGAGTTCATTTGTGAGGGCGATATGAATGAACCAAATAGAAGACTTTCCAATTCGAGCCCATCAATGCTATCAGATAACATCAACATAGATGATTTGAAGAAAGAAACTCCAAGCAAATACCTTCAAGAATGTTCGCCAGTGCCAATTATTCCAATTCCATTTTACAAGAGAGGAAAGCAATCAGCTGCAATACTGAACTGGGCTGAAAATATCGAAGCGAAAAAAGCTAAATTTAAAGGGAAAGCTACTACAGGAATAGCTTGCAAAAATAAACATCGATCACCTGAAATTAATAAACATAAACGGACTGAAATTAGAGCTCAAAGGAAAATTCCAGCCAAAAAATTGAAAAAGAGAAAAATAGACAAATTTGAAGAATCAAGTGAAGAAATATCGCCGTCAAATTCGTCAGATGAATCTGATACAGAGGTAGCCAAAGATTCTGAATGTAAAGAATGTTTTGAGCTATACAAAAAAACACAATCCACTTCAGATTGGATACAATGTATCATGTGCAAAAAATGGCTGCATGAAGACTGTTCCATGTATTGTGATTTTTGTAATAAATGCGGAAGAATAAAACGAATGAAATTAAATAGAAAAACAGATAAAATTAAACTATAGAATGATGTGAAGGTGCAGAGTTTTTTAATTGCTTAGTATAAGAATACGAATTCCATTATCATTTGTTCTAATAAAACTTGTTATTTGAAAATATGCTTCGATTTATACTCAAGGGCAACTATCCTCATAACGAAAATTGCATTGGGGCATCTAACCCACATATGGGGCATCTATACCCGGAACTTGTATCGTAAACTATTTTGCTTTTCATAAATAAATAAATTAGCTACATGAAATTTTTTTCTACTATACAGTAAATAAAAGATCAGAGTACTCATAAACAAAGAAAAAATTTCAAATATATTCGTTTTTCTAGGAAAAAAAACCTAATGTCAAAATATGGGGCAACTATCCCACTTTTACCCTAGTATATGGTTATATATCAATCTCTTGTGCTTTCACATCATCACAGAAATTATTCAATGTTTTGAATAATTGAATGGTAATTCAACTACAATTCCATTATTCATTTTATGTTTTTCACGTTTTTTATGTTTAGCATTCAGTTTATTCATTCATAAATTAATTATGTCATTACAGCTCAACAATCAATTTGAGCTCTAAACGAATCAACTGTATGAGTTCTCATAATTTGAAAGATGATGTATTTATAAGTAGCAATTTTCTAACTAGAAGTTTGTATGAAAGATTGTTTTAAAAATAATCCTGTAATAATGACTCTATTCTTTCACTCTATTTATGAAATATATCTAGCAGTTTATTATATTTAGTAGGTTTATAAACACCCACCTCATCGAACATGAGACGCTACTGTGTTCCTAGCATTATAAATTATCGATATAAAGTATCTGCCTTACACGAATAGTACTGTGCAAGAAAAACCTCTCGACTTTGAAATATTTCATGAGGAACCCGTCAGTAAGTACAGTAGATTAGAAGAGGAAGTACAATTCATTGTTGCGGTATTGTATGGTATGAGGTAGTGCGAGTGAAATAGAGAAAGAGAGAGGAGATGTTCCGTATGCTTTGAAAACAACGTGCTCGGAAACAGCTGATCGGATCGAAGCAGGCTATGTTGTCGATTCCAAAGCCGCCTCCCCTCTTTGCTTCACTTGTTTTCTAACCCGAGCAACGTGTATGTGGTTCCAAATGTGTAGTGAGTGCTTTAGACAGGAATTCCGCATTTATCATAACCTGAAAGAGACTCCTAACAGTGAGTTGACTAATTACACTTAAGTTATTGTTCGTCTACTAGAGATGAATGGTTCATTAATGAAGCGTGCTTATAAATCAATAAATGAGTAGTAAATGGGTGATGCAACATTACCATTTATTAGGGAAACCGTCTGGTGCATCAGGTTTTGAACGGATAGTTGTGACGACTACTGGTCTGGACGACTTCATTGAAAGACGTTAATCAAAGACGGTCATTGACATCTCATTGAAATTGTTTGTTATTAAACTTCCCTTTTATCTTATAATGAAGTCGAGTTGATATGTATATAGGTACCTCCAGAACTACAGGTTCAGAATTAAATGATTTTCAATTTATCGATTAGGGGTTTTTGGACAACAAAAATATTCATAAACATACAAATATATATATATATATATATATATATATATATATATATATATATATATATATATATATATATATTAAAAATTGATTTATTGCCTGTTTAAGATATTTTATTTTGAATGTTTTTAGCAATAACAGACTTCTTTTAATATGAAAAACTTTATTTTTGTTGACGTTTTATTGTATATCACAACTTTGTCAAAACTAATGAATAATTGAATTTCTGAATTACTATAGATATGAAAATGTCAAACTTATTTTTTAGAAAAATCAAATTAGTTTTTTTGTATTTTCACTTATTGATTTTCATTATCAGAGGAATTTCTGGCTCAGCATTCGCTTCGGAAGTTTTAGTCTTTTTCTCCATGAGGAAACCTCTGAAAAAGTAAGCCAGGTGATTCTAATAAGTGTGATTTATATATACAAATATATATAATTAATAATGTGAATTATATATATGTATATATAAATCACTTATTAGAATCACCTGGCTTACCATGAGTTTTTCAGAGGTTTCCTCATGGTGAAGAAGACTAAAACTTCCGAAGCGAATGCTGAGCCAGAAATATTCTTCTGATAATGAAAATCAATAAGTGAAAATACAAAAAAACTAATTTGATTTTTCTAAAAAATAAGTTTGACATTTTGATATCTATAGTAATTCATAAATTCAATTATTCATTAGTTTTGACAGTTGTGATATTCAAACGTCAACAAAATAAAGTTTTTCATATTAAAAGAAGCCTGTTATTGCTGAAAAATTTAAAAAAATAATATATATATATATATATATATATATATATATATATATATATATATATATATATATATATATATATATATATATATACATAATTTTTCGTGTTAAAAACCACGTGCGGTCATGAATAATGTATAAATATTTTTATAGTGAAAATTGATAATTTAATATGAGAAATAATAATAATATATATTCAAAAGTAGGTAAGCTGTTGCCCTGGTTTCAGTTTTCAGAAACCCAGAAAAAAAAAAAATATATATATATATATATATATATATATATATATATATATATATATATATATATATATATATATATATATATATATGTATATACATATACATATAAGTTTCGAGATATTTTGAGATATTTATACTGAGATTTGTTTGTATATACTGAGATAACTAGATTGTTTGGATTAATGTGACTGATGGTTCTCATGATAGGATAAAACATCGCTGTATGGTATTTTCAACAAGTTCGATGTGCCTCGAAACGCACTAAATATTCACTCTCAAATGTGATAGCTTGTGTTTTCGTTGACAAAATGCTCATAGAGAGCTCCCGTAGAGTTTTATTCGAAATATGTACATGAAATGTGTCAATTAATTATAGAAAACATCGTTTTCGTGGTCATATTATTGTTGGAGGTATGAGTATACATCAATTAACTGTGTACCTATGTAACATATTCTTACTAATAACATATTTAATGAGAATGTTACGTCATTGAAGAATTAACGTATTATGTATTCTCAGTATATTTTGAAGAATTTTAAATTATTTAGTGTTTTGATTCCATATAGTTATCTGATTCTTAGTATTATTGACGTAATGAAACGTAAGAAATCACCTTGGTGAAAGACATGATAATGTAATGGTAGGTAGTAATGGAATATTGACGTTATCACATGAATAAATGACGTTTCATTATGTTGTATTATGAGGAATATCCGGTAACTATCTAATCGAATTGATGCAAACGAATTCCTACCATCAATACAACTTATATTTCCGGTGGTTGAGTTAGAAATCGTAGGCAGTAGACGATTTCCACTTCGTTGATTGAGCGAAAACGATACACAGTATCAACGGGCCTATAGATTTGAATATGAGATCAATTTTCGAAACCCGTCAATTTTTAAAATCACAGGATATATCATGTTCATTGTTGGTCATCTCTCGTCTTCTTAAATGAATATGCCATCAAAAATAAATGAGTGAAAAAAATTAAGAAACTTTGCATTACTATAGTTATAATTCTTGAACTACTGGTTCAAATTGAATGAAATTTAAAATATACCGTTTTCATACAATGTCAGTTGATTTCTGAAAATCCAATATTATATTTTTATCTACAATGCAGTTATAGGGATAGAACTGCTCCGACGAAAGGATGGTAGGACGCGTCGCTTTTTTAATAGATCTGGAGCCACAGTGGTGAGCCCAGATTTACCATTACACAACAATATTTAATGACAATCAAACATTTAATTTATATTCATTCGGTTCATAACTGCTGAACTATATTTAGGATTATTCAATGTTTATTTATTATATTTATTTTTTATTTTTTGTATTTTGTTGATAACTAATATTAGTTTATTTCATGAAATATATTAACATGCAAGTATAAGATTTTAACGGGATATAACAAGTTAGAACAATTTGAAATCTCATACTTTGAGTAAATACCAGTTGTGAATGAAATTCAACCTATTTGTCAGTGAATCAGTTTTATTATTTGTATGTTCTGTTTTAATATTTATATTTAATTTAGCAATGATATATTGTATCTAGTGAAAACAATACTGATCGCCTCGTAGGTCTAATATTTACTTTTCCCATTCCCATTCCCCATAGATTAATTCTTTTTCGAAAACTCTAGGAATTTTTTTTTCAATCTCAAATCTATTGTTAGGAGACTTATTTTCATAACATATGTTAGAAAACTTATGTTTCCTAACGTATGTGTTTTTCAACAGTAGCAGACGCATAACTGAAGTTGAAATTCAAGTTCAATTAGTTGGTGGATGTTGAAATAAAACTCAGAACATTTTTTGCAACATAATTTCTGAAAAGATGAGGGTAGTTATACGTATATGAAATAAGTCATGTCCAGTTTATACTTCACAAAATAAGTAAACTGAGTAAATTCTGGTAAGCTATTGTATCCATGGAGGAGGGTATTTCAATTATTTTAAATGAATTTCAACAGGTGTTCTGATATGGTAGCAGATTATTCTACACGGAAACTACCTTATCTACTTACCGCTTTTCAAAAACTCGCTAATTAATTTACTAATTTCAATTGATATTCTTTCTAATGAAGTTTCTCACTTGAGAAGTCATTTGTGTTATTCCTTTAATTAATAACACCAATCAATAATTTTTTCTCATTTTCTGAATGGCATCCTTTTAAATTACACCTAAACGATTCTTCAATTTCAGATTTCAAGTACCTACCTGGGTCTAACTTTGAATAATAACTCTCCCATCTATCACGTAGAGCGAATTTTACCTGGCTATTTCAAATTGAGGAATTCTTTATAGTAATGAATATGTATAGGAAGGCTTCTATAGTAATCCTTAGTAATTGCCGGGTATACTAAAAGTCAACTCAGTTCTTTTATTTACCTGCTTTAAAGAATTTGGTTCGATTGAACTAAAGGAAGTAAGTTATCTAAAGGGTAGTTAAAAGGACTGTAAAAGTTTTGAAATATTTTGGGAAAATCATTACATAAATCAAAGTCGTTGTCAGCTGGAATATTCTTACATAGCAATCTCAGACAAAGATATTCATTTATTCGACTAACTGATTGACCGTCTTTTAAAATAAACATCAAATGCCAGCAGGACTACCGCATACTATAAATAGGTAATTAAATATAATTCATATATATATATATATATATATATATATATATATATATATATATATATATATATATATATATATATATATATATATATATATATATATATATATATATATATATATATATATATATATATATTTATATATTTTGAAAGTTTTTAGCATTAACAGGCTTTTTAATATGAAAAAGTTTATTTTTGTTGACGTTTCGTTGTTATATTACAACTTTGACAAAACTAATGCATAATTGAATTTATGTTATAATTTATTATTAATTCATAAATTCAATTATTCATTAGTTTTGACAAAGTTGTAATATAACAACGAAACGTCAACAAAAATAAACTTTTTCATATTAAAAAGCCTGTTAATGCTAAAAACTTTCAAAATAAATATCTCAAACAAGCAATAAATCAATTTCAAAAAAAAAAGATATATATTTATATATATATGTATATATATATATATATATATATATATATATATATATATATATATATATATATATATATATATATATATATATCAATTTATGATTTCTTCCTTTATTTCTTAGACTTATATTTATCTCAGACTTATGTGATATTTATTATCATATTGTATGTAATTTTAATAGAATTTAACACTATGATGTGCAGAAAAGAGCTGTTATAAGGAAAAAAAAGAAAAAAACATTTTCTGAAGAAGACAACATTGGTTTGTCGAAACGTTAAAAACTATATGTAAATAAAATATAGAGTTACCAACAGTTACTAATAGACTTAATAACCCAAGAACTCCATTCATAAAATATATATATATATATATATATATATATATATATATATATATATATATATATATATATATATATATTGATGCGGAAGAAAATTAAAATGAAATTGAAGATTATCGGCATATCCCGCAGATTGGTAGCAGCCGTTGACACGTGTTTCGAGCTTATTGGCTCTCCTCAGAACGGCGTAGACGAGTTCTAGTTGTAGGAACCTGGAGGTGAAAAACACAAGAAGAAAAACTAAGAAAAACAGACAACCCTTGAAGGAAGTCGCAACATTTTTGGCTACGCGTTTGTTCTTTCCGGATTGGGAAATTTAGAAACTGCTTTGCTCGTGAGGTGACTATTTATCCTTCAAAGGATGCTCTAAGCCGAGACGTTGAAAAATATGTAAATAATATTTGATGCGGAAGAAAATTAAAATGAAATTGAAGATTATCGGCATATCCCGCAGATTGGTAGCAGCCGTTGACACGTGTTTCGAGCTTATTGGCTCTCCTCAGAACGGCGTAGCCAAGTTCTAGTTGTAGGAACCTGGAGGTGAAAAACACAAGAAGAAAAACTAAGAAAAACAGACAACCTTTGAAGGAAGTCGCAACATTTTAGGCTACGCGTTTGTTCTTTCCGGATTGGGAAATTTAGAAACTGCTTTGCTCGTGAGGTGACTATTTATCCTTCAAAGGATGCTCTAAGCCGAGACGTTGAAAAATATGTAAATAATATTTGATGCGGAAGAAAATTAAAATGAAATTGAAGATTATCGGCATATCCCGCAGATTGGTAGCAGCCGTTGACACGTGTTTCGAGCTTATTGGCTCTCCTCAGAACGGCGTAGCCAAGTTCTAGTTGTAGGAACCTGGAGGTGAAAAACACAAGAAGAAAAACTAAGAAAAACAGACAACCCTTGAAGGAAGTCGCAACATTTTTGGCTACGCGTTTGTTCTTTCCGGATTGGGAAATTTGGAAACTGCTTTGCTCGTGAGGTGACTATTTATCCTTCAAAGGATGCTCTAAGCCGAGACGTTGAAAAATATATAAATAATATTTGATGCGGAAGAAAATTAAAATGAAATTGAAGATTATCGGCATATCCCGCAGATTGGTAGCAGCCGTTGACACGTGTTTCGAGCTTATTGGCTCTCCTCAGAACGGCGTAGCCAAGTTCTAGTTGTAGGAACCTGGAGGTGAAAAACACAAGAAGAAAAACTAAGAAAAACAGACAACCCTTGAAGGAAGTCGCAACATTTTAGACTACGCGTTTGTTCTTTCCGGATTGGGAAATTTGGAAACTGCTTTGCCCGTGAGGTGACTATTTATCCTTCAAAGGATGCTCTAAGCCGAGACGTTGAAAATTATGTAAATAATATTTGATGCGGAAGAAAATTAAAATGAAATTGAAGATTATCGGCATATCCCGCAGATTGGTAGCAGCCGTTGACACGTGTTTTGAGCTAATTGGCTCTCCTCAGAATTTCATTTCAATTTTCTTCCGCATCAATTATTACTTACATATTTTTCAACGTCTCGGCTTAGAGCATCTTTGAAGGATAAATAGTCACCTCACGGGCAAAGCAGTTTTCAAATTTCCCAATCCGGAAAGAACAAACGCGTAGCCTAAAATGTTGCGACTTCCTTCAGGGGTTGTCTGTTTTTCTTAGTTTTTCTTCTTGTGTTTTTCACCTCCAGGTTCCTACAACTAGAACTTGGCTACGCCGTTCTGAGGAGAGCCAATAAGCTCGAAACACGTGTCAACGGCTGCTACCAATCTGCGGGATATGCCGATAATCTTCAATTTCATTATATATATATATATATATATATATATATATATATATATATATATATATATATATATATATATATATATATATATATATATATATATATATATATATATATATATATATATATATATATATATATATATATATATAACGACTGTAGATGTGTATTTTCAGTATATTGCAGTCTAGGACAGGAAAATCTAACCTCTTATTTTTCTTGAACTATATTCTAACTATAATCTTGTGAATGGTTTTATTGCTTGTTGGATTTGTTTAGTTTTCATAATACTTTCAGCTATAACAGGCTTTTTGAATGGAAAAATGTTTATTTTAGTTGATGTTTCGTTGCAAATCGCAACTTTGCTGAATATATTGAAATTGATGAATTGCTAGGGATATCAAACGTCAAACTGAGGCTGTTTTGCCTCTTCAATATTGAGAATAATGTTCCTGGATCAGCATTCGCTTTGGACCTTTTTAATTGTTTTGATAAAGTGCAATTCCCTAACGAAACGACAACTAAAAAGAATATTTCACAAATGAAAAAAGCCTGTTATTGCGAAACATATTATTGGACCTTATATAATATCCTGACCTAATTGGTTTTCATTCTAATTATTAATTAGGATGTTAATTAACTTAATTTCTTGCTTATTTGTATGCTCCTAAACACAACCTTCTTTTTATGAATTATAGGATATATTTATATGATCCCACTAGAGATCACAGAGTGTCAAGTGTAAAACTCTCTATCAATTGTCACCACAAGTGAAAACACATGAAACGTCAATCGGAGCTCAGGAATTGTAGCAGGGCTTATCGAATTTTCTTCGAGAGTTGATAACTAACTATAGCTGCAACTGAGCCTAGCACTATCTGTTTTTTATTGATGCTATTGCCATTAACATTAATATGGCACATTTCCAAAAATATTCTCTTCTGGTAGTTACAAGCTATATCCAGGATTTTAAAATTTTCGAGTCAAACTGATGTTCCATCTTTGCCGCATGGAGGGACAAAGCACATCTGTCTGGGTGGAATCTTACATCACTCTTATGGAGAGTAATTTTTCGCTTGATGTTCAGCGAAGTTCGACCTATGTACACTCCTCCACATTCTAAGCACGGTATACCATATACACAGTCCGAAATAGAAGATGAAGGGACCTCGTCTTTCAGTTTTGTGAAAGCACTTTTACTAGGAATGATATTATATTTGGCCAATTTTAAATGTTTTATTTCAGATAGGATGTGAGATAGTTTACTAGTGAGTGAGTGTAAATATGGTAAGGACATATATTTGGTTGAAGGAGTCTGTGAATCGATTTGAGATGGTACCTCTATATCGAAGGTGATTGTAGAGGATGGAACCGATGACTAGTGACAGTACTCCAGTTGTTAACAGTTGAGATGAAAACACACCTGACTCTGGTTCTGCTCAACCAATTCATGCGAACATTTTCTTTTTGAAAAGAGCTTTTTTCCATCAATGTAGGAGATTCAATTGGAAACAATCAATACTTATTCCATAATTGCTTCAGCATTATGTGACAGAACTCCAGTTTTAACAGTTGTTATTGGATATCCATTGTTGAGAAGGATTTAATAAGATTCACGAATCCTTCATAGTTTCTTACCATTCTTACGCTACTACAGACAAAGTTCTGAGGTTTCTGAATGGAACGTCTGCAAAGCATCTACATACGCAATGATCATCTCACGAAAAAGCCATATCCATCTCCAACAGAGTTCATCTCATTTCTTAGGCAGACGGAGCTCATGTGAATAGTTCACGAATGGATGTTCGCCTCATTTTGAAGATAAGGCTTTGGTGCTAAGGCTAAGGTTTGGAATACCATCGAAACTGTATTCTTTGGATGCTTGCTACTGAAACACTTGTATGGTATTTCTATTCAATAAGTTCGATGTTTTTCGAAACGCACTAAATATTAACTCTGTAAAATGATAGGTTGCGTTTTCGTTGACGGCTGTAGCTCTCTGAGAGTTTCATTGGAAATATTACGAACGAAAACCTCAGTATTGATTCACTATGAATAAATCAATAGAAATCCATGAATGTAATTTATTTCCTAAGTTTTGAAAATGTTTGAAGTGGTAGCGAAACGACCAAATAAATATATCATTTTAAATTTGATAGCTTGTTGTTGCTAAGAATAAAGATGAATTACAAAAAATCATTAATCACATAATATTAGAATAAAATGTAGCATTTCAATGAAACATTAAAAATAGTTGACAACATGACTGTTGTATAGTACGCCACTGGTTGCTCCAAATTATATCCGAATAAAATATCTCATCGATCTGGCGAACTAGTCGTAACTTTTGCACATCATCGCATCGAATTCGCCATGAGAGAATGCGACAGGAATAAACAAAACTTAAAATACCGGTTCTTTCTTCTCTTTCGAATTGATAATAGAGCGAAAATACTTTGACAGAGGTAGGGATAGTTGGAGTACAACAGCTGATCGGGGATTGCCGCACCATCATGGCTTCCTCTTAGTATAGTAGACTGAACAGAGTTCACTGTCCATTTGTTTTCGTGTCGGGCGACTGTGATCCAAATGTTTTGTGGGAGTTTTTTCAATATCTCCTCAGCATTTCATCAGAACTTTATTTGAAGGTGAGTTTAACTCGAATTTCAAGTTTAATTTTTGTAAGATCATGAAATACATTGAAAAGCTAATTTGAAATTTGAATTCAAACGATTGATTTGAAAATTATTACTGCTATATTAAAATTCAGCTTGAATTAAGAAGAATAATATGATGAAGAATAAGAACGACGATGTTTTCAAATGTAAACATAGATTTAAACTATTTCTAATGAAAAGCAATTTTTCGTTATATCGAACCATATCGTTGTGAATAAACTTCAAAATACGAATTTCTAGAATAATCTTGACTTTTAAAGTAGGAAAGCATAAAATGAATTGTTAGTTCATTATATTCAATGAATATATATCTATATTTATGATATTGAAATGGTTGTTTTACTATGTTCATTTACTTATTACTCTAGTAGATTCTTTTCACAATTTCAATTCAATATGAATGACCTACCACGAATAATATAAAGAAGTGAAGGGTTCGCTTTTGTTCAACGGAAATTGAATTTATATTTTCAATGAAACTTTCATTCGAGTAGCCTTCCTTTATGAGGTCTCTATCGATTTTTTTATAATATATATTCTGGTAGAATATTAGAATGGTATCTTTCCCAATGAATGCAGAAAATTTCTCATATTTTCACGAAGAGATTAATTAGAAAGCTATTATCTATGAATGGACTGTAAGCATTTTGCTTCCTTGAAATCGCTCAAATAAGTTGATTTTTTTCGTTAGAAATCATTGCATTTGAAGTTTATCAAATTGAACTTTTACGCTTCATTATTTCCTTGTGTTGAAAACCAAGGACGTATTCAGTTTTAAATGATCAGTAAGAAAATTTCAGGAAATTGGTGATTGTAATCTCCAATTGAGCATATAATAATTATGATTTTATTACACCGCAAAATTACTTTTTTTATTTCATTGGTTCAAGTGTTTTTCAGAAACGTATGAAGAATTTGAAAAACATTTCATTATTAGTTTAATTAGGTGTTTATTTTGTTCTCTGATAGAAGCTTATAAGGAACAAACATACAGACGACAAAATTCTCCGGCTTACATCTCTTGTGTTCTCATATTCGTTGTATTGAACAGAAATAATGATGATTTATAAAAAATTCATCTTCAATAAATATAAACTTCAATTTTTGAGTTCAGTTTAGATGAAGTCAACTATGTCGTCTTATTTCCACAAAATTCTTTTACAATCTTTTACACATATTTCACGATATAATAACCTATTATTGAGAGTTACAACTCGTCAAGTAGTAGTAAAGAATTTTTGTATAGTTTCGCCAAATGTCAAAAAGTAAAATATACGACATATTTCAAAAAGGTTCATTAGGCGTTATGGGTGTTATCGTTTGTACGCTTTAGTCAATTCCGCTTACTCAGTAAGCGGAAGAAATATTACAGTAAGCCTTACTGTAATATTTCTTTCATTTTGTGACTTTCTATTATCGAATTAGAGTAACCCAGACTTTGTAGCTTTTGCGAATTTTTTTTTTAATACTGGCATTTATGTCTAGAATTCCTAGATGACATTGTATTTTTGTATTGTCTTCACAGTATAAAATCTTCCAACATAAAACACAATAGCTGAACGTGATAACATTTGATTACTCATCTTGTTTTATTCCACTGATTGTAGTGTATATCTCACCAGGAATTATGTGAGTAAATCATCTATTATGCCTAATGAAAATAGGTAGGTATATCAACCTACCTAGTGTTGATATTGTTGTTTCGAAGAAATTCGAATTTAACTAATTTGTTCGGTGCCAATCTTCAATGTGTAATGTATTACTAAACCTCAGCTATATGTAATTTCTTCCGTTTTCTGTTAATGAAAACATTTGCATCAATATCATTTAAATGTTACTTCTGTCTAATCAAGTCAAAATGATGTTCTGAAATATTGATTAGTGTTGGCGTTTACTTGATGTAAATCCATTATAATTGAATATAAGCTAAAATTCAAACACTTGAACTTTTGATTTACACTTTTATTGACAACATAGTATGACGCGTATCATCGTTACAAACGATCTGAAGAAGTAGTTTGTCACGACGAAACGCGTCACTTAGATTGTGATTTCTCAAAGCACATCAGAAAAATAAATTAATTTTGTATCAATTCTGAGCGTAACAATGACCTAGGGGGGAGAAAAATTTAAATCTTTAAAGGAAGCTTGATTTAGAACAGGAATAATTTAGAGGATATTCATCTGTTTGCCTGTCCTATATAGGATTTAAAGTCCAATAGCTGGTAGCAAAAAGGCTGGCATATCGAGTAACCAGATGAAGTATTTTTTAAATGATAATACCCACTGTAACTATTGAAAAAATAATTTAGTGCCAGGGCACATATGGTGTAAAAAAGTGCTATGTTTTTTTACGGTAAATTTTTCACACAGGAAGTGTACCAATGGAGTAACCACTTGAAACTGATTTTAAAATTTAGTGTCGATTGAGTAATGATAATTATGAACAAGTGGTTAAATCTGGTGCGAACCCCATAGCCCGACACTTTTTTTGGTTGAATATAAATTTAAATTCAAACACTTGAACTTATGATTTACACTTTATTGAATACATAGCATGACGAGTGTTGTCGTTACAAACGACTTTTCCAGATGCTTACATAATAATAGAGTAGAAGTCGTTTGTAACGACGAAACGCGTCATGCTATGTAGTGAATAAAGTGTAAATCATAAGTTCAAGTGTTTGAATTTAAGTTTATATGCAATTATAATGGATTTACATCAAGTAAACGCCGACACTATGGAATAAAAAAAAAACTTTTTTTTGGTATTTTTTGTCGCGTTACTGTACCTATCGAGTAACTTCTTCTAACTATTATCAAATTGAAGTGTGAATTTCTCATTAAGAAAATACATAAATGCCACTTCTATTCTAGTGCCAAATGCCTGGCACGATACTTTATGTTTCTTCAAGACTTATATTATTACCATTCATATAGCACTGCTACAAAAAAAATATTACGGCGCTTTACTGATCACATACCACCAACTCGAATTAATGTATGTAGATTTAATTGATGAAAATTGATACTCTTACTTTTTATACCATTTTGGCCCTTCAGTTCCTCAAACGTTCTATAAAGTATCAAAATTAATATTATCAAAAATTTTTAATACAACTACGTCTTAAATTCAGATGATTTTTTATCAGTATTTTATTCCTTCCATTAAAGTTATAGAAAAGCAAATGAAATTGATACGTCTTATTCGACATGAGCACGTGCATAGAAAAAGCCTAATGATTTTCATAAATCTTTAAATATTGATTTTGAAGAAGCCTTAATGGATTTTTTTAACTGAATATTGGTCTAACTATTTTGTGCCATCCAACTATTGTGCGGCAATAAAAAAGTTTAAGTAACAAACAAATATCAATATTTTTTCTATCAATTCATATCCTTAATTGTGAGTAATATCGAACAAGATTTTGCATGCAATCGTGAAGTATTACGACACTCGCATTTTCATATCATTCGAGTAAATTGGGGAATGACAGATAAGTAATGATCACATCATCTGACACTGACATTCTTGTGATAAAATTTGTAAATGGTAATGAGTTAGCATCATTAGAAATATGTTTAAGTTATCGAGAAATCTAATGTTCCCTGAGAGATTTATTCGAAATACTTCGATATTTTGATTGAAAGCCAGTTAATAACGATGATACAATTGTATTTTCATACAACAAGTTCGTTGATTTTTAGAAACGCACTCAATGTTCACTCGCGAAAGTATTAGGTCACGTTCTCGTTGACAATATTTATGAAGACAGCTCCCAGTAGACGACTGAAGCGATTATCGCCGTAGAAAAACAACATGAAATTCCTCAGAAAACCGCGTTACAAATTTCTCATGATAAAACCAAATTCATGGAAAGACAACCAAAAAATAAATCTGCTTTAAGCACAAAATATGGTGAAATTCTACATTCAGCCATTTTAAACCTCGGAGAAATCAATTCAAATCAAAATCAACTACGTGAAGTTGATATGAAATCTGAAAAAAATGTCCCGACTAATTGTTGAAAGTGTCCCGGTCAATCTTAACGAATTTTTCATGGATTTGTGTCAATAATTTGGTTCCTTGGTAAAAAAATTAACTAAACCGAAGAAAAACTTGTAAATCGAAATTTAAAATTGTTTATCGGAATTGCAACATTAGACGAATTTAATAACAAAATTCCTTTTCTAAAGAAACAACTATCTTTTGAAAAATGACCCTTAGTTTTTAACATTATGTTAAAAACTATAAAATTAAAAATTAACATGCTTGACTTGAGTTTCACTGGATGTATACTCTACATATGTTTCAGTAATAACTAAATATTTGTATACTCTTGATTGGGTTAACCACCCGAAGCATATGTAGATTTTTTATATATTCAGTGAAACTTAGTCAAGTATGTTTGTTAATTTTGAATTTTATACTATCTTTTGAATTGACAGATGCCTTGATAAATTGATATTATTATGACAATGTTATTGATCAAAGTGATTTGAAGGTTGAAAAGGTTAGTTCAAAATACGACAATAGTAGGTTTGTTAAAAAAATTAATAAGCAAATAAAAATTGGAAGAAAAAATGTTAAAATAATACAATAAAAAACTTCAAGAAAAATTTTGTCTATTAATTTCGTATCGTTATGATTCATTGTCAGGTGGCGGTGTTCTCATACACCGCTTAGTTCCTAGTACCTAGTTATTTTATTTTGACTTCTGCCTAATTATTTTTAATAATGAAATATACAAAATAAAATGTAAAATTTTCATTCTCAATTCAAGTTCAATTATTAGAATATTACTCCGCTTAAGACGCGCTAATTTTAAGTAATGTTTGCTTTAATCATAACTCGTCAACTTACATTAAAATTTGATGACAAATTAGTATACGCTGTAATATTTAGATAAGTGTTTGTGGAAATGACGAACTAATCATTTCTAGTTAAGGAATTTCCTTTGAGGGCCTTACAACGGTGATAATATAATAAATGTCTGTGTTTCATTAGGTTTCATCAGATAAAACAATTATCCATTGTGTTATTTAGCGGAAACCGAAACATAAGTGAATGTTTTTGTCAGGAATAATTAGTAATTTTTCCGTTGTTGAAAATAACTCATGATTTCTTTTTGTATATTGATCGATTTCAATTTATTCAAACTCATAATTATATTCGACGTTTTCCAATAATCGTTTGTTACTTCTAATTAATTTTTATATTTGTTCATAGTTTAATAATTTTCGTGATTTATTTACGACCTCATTCTAGTGAATTATTCGTATAGAACATTAAGAACATTCGCCCTTAATTTAGTAAATTTTATTTGACCACTTCTGTTATAATAAATATTTAAGTGACTTCTTCACGCCTTTCCATATGAAATAAAAGGATTTCACAAGTTTGGTCCCCCATTTTGACCTCATTAATGTACCCTTGTGTACTCCTGAATTATAGTGTAGCAGATATGTTTAATGCAAAAATTTCATTTTTCAATTGGCTTAAAGGTTCGAAAAGTTCAAATAAGGCGATCAGTAACAGATAAAATAAATAGGATTAGTTTTGCCAATTGTGGATGGTAAATATATGAAAATTCAACAGAAAATGTTGACATCTAAAAATAGAAATCTTAATTCAAAGATATAAATTACCAGATATGTTCCCACTTTCATAATCTGGTAATTATGACTATGATTTAATCACCATATATAAATCCTCCAAATCATGATTAATGATTCCGTCAAATGAAATTATCGTTAATACTGTATTGTTGAATTAATGAAGTTTTTATTGTTCATAATTCTCTACCTGGAGTAGTTTCACTTGGCTATTTTCCAATTACTTGCAGTTTAATCCCAATTAAAATTAATCTTCGATACAATATGGTGATGAAATAGTACTGAATAAAAGACATTTCCTTTTGTTTAGTGAGTACCGTAATATAATTGAAAATTGTAGGTAATACCTGGTTCCTTTCACTCTGTGAAATAAGTTTTTGTCGTAAATATTTTTTCGAAGTTGTAGGCGTGTAGATAAATGGTTTTTATGTTTCACTGGATTTATTTATTTTTTTAATTCAGTGGACCTACAGTTTAACGCCGGTTCCGAACGGCCATTGGGTTTGTTATCAATGTACATTCCCAGCATATATTTCTCTTAAACTTCTCAACTCATAGACAAACAGAAACACCCATGCCTTCCGCGGGGCTCGAACCCGTGTTCTACCGCACCATAGTCGGGAGTTCTTGAGACCGGCTCTGGATTTATTTAATTGTGTTTTGTTGGCATGATTTTTTTTCTTCGAATAAACAATAACCATATTCTAACTTCAATTTTGAGATATCAAGCTCTTGATATCGCTGCCTTTTTTTGAGCTGAAATGTTTGAAAAAGTAGGTATACCTATAATGAGTTATTTGAATTTGTGGATTATTATTTTGTGAGAAGTATTATATAAGATTATATTCAATAATAATATTCAATATTATTATTCGATAATATTGAATTAGTAGTAAATAACGTTCCTTTGTGAATTTCACTTCAATGGAATTCATTAATTCTAATTTTTGTCTTCTTTTCAAGAAATGTAATATTTCTAGTCTATTAATGTTTATGAAATGCTTATTTTTGATACAATAGCCTGAAATTTCGAAGACCTTTTGAGGAATATTAATCATTTTGTTATGAATGGCGCCTATTGCTTTCATTTTCAAGTAGAAGAGATAGAGATATAGATAGCAATCGATAGATAACATACGGCTTTTGCTGTAGTTAATTTTGATGAACCTAAAATTACTGTACCTAATATGATAGTTGAAGTTTGATGAATCAGTGCTGATTTCGAATTACTTCATTTGTTAATCGAGCACACTTGAAACATTTTTTTTTCAGAATTTTCACTTTTTGTACATTTGCGTTTTGATAATCTCATTATTGATTTCGATATATTCGTTGATTGAAATTTTATGCATCATTGTATGGTGACATCACCAATACTATTTTGTGCCAAATATTTGTACTATTTAAGACAGATAACGAGTTACCTACATAATTACTTGACATCTGTCAGTGTAGAATAGAAATTTCGTGTTAGTGAAATTTGTTGTCAATCAATGGTAATTTATGTATTGAGTACTGATAAGATATACATAAATAAAAATGAAATAATGAGTTTAAATCCCTAGAAAATATTTCAGTTGTTTGTACTTTTGTCTATTACTTTTAAATGTCATTCGTTCCACTAAGGTTTTTTCAGTTGTAATTATATTTTCACTTTCATTAACTTTCAATTGATTGATACTTAGGTATCAATTAATTTGTAAAAGTTTATATTATGACTCGAAAATTGAAAATATGTTTCATTTGCATCATATAAATAAACAGAATTGAATTCAGTTCCTTGGTAGATAAGTCCAAGATATTTCGGAGGATACGTCAATGATAATTTATTGACGTATAATCAACTATATCTTATATTTCTGTAGAAAAATCTTATAGAAGTATTTTCCACGAAAATATTTTCATAGATAGGTATTATGTTAAATAATGAAAATAAATAATGAGTAGTAATAATACTAGTAAGAAATTGAAATATGTGATATTTCCGACGAAAATAAAAATCGTAAATATCTGTTTATTTCTGAATGAATGTTTCCTTGTAAAATCATACATTTAATATCTTTATTGAAATTGAGATAACAATTATTGAGTAAATATTGAACTAACAGTATTCTATCTTATCGACAAGTTGGGACCCATTACATATGATTCATGTCGTATTGCCCTTGACACAATGAAATAATGAAAAAAATTATTTCGCAAAACAAACGCCGTTTTATTCCATCACTCCATTTGTCCACAAGGATCCCTGAATTGATTGTATATACGATATTGATTGTTATATACGGTTTCACATTGATTTAGTGCATTACTTGGTTATAGACTAGCGTGTTTAGTATTACTCAATTGCATCTTGCGTTGGAGGTTTTTGCAATAAGGTTAATAAATTTCATTCGTTGTGGTTTTTCTGTATGGGCGTTGAAGTTGATTTGTTGGAAAACGGGAGAAGAGAACACGATTTCTCAAGAGAGGTTATTTCTTATTGCAGTGAGTATTTGAGTAATTTATACTTTACTCATAGAATCCAGACATAAAGAGACTTTCATTGCGATTTTAATAATTCATATTTTGTTGGCTATATCATGATTAAATAAAAATAAATTTAGTGGAAGAAAAAGTAAGTTTAACATTAATTTAAAATAAATTTATATCTATAAAATTTAAAAATTCAACAATTTCTTAATATAACTATGTATGATATTTCAATCGATTAGTTCGGCAATTATTCTTTGGAAGATGTGAATATTCATCAATCGAAACACACTTCTATGTAATTCGGATTTCTACTTCTTGATTTGAAAAATATGGTGTTATATTCTCGCATTTCATAATGTAAACAAAAATTTAGGTAAAAGACGTTTTTTGTAGTCCCGCATAGAATATCTCATCGTTATTCTTGAGTTGTATTGATTTTTTATCGGGTTAATCGTTAATTATTCATAACATAATATAATACATAGATACTGAATGAAATTTACATGTAATTCTTAGAATAAAGGGCACCATTGATACTGAATTTCAAGCTTTTTTGTCACTGCAAAGTGACAAAAGCAAGAAAACTTCCATTATCTCATTTGATTGAAAATTGTTCATACATAATGATACTTTTTTTTGTATGGAATTTTAGTTTGTTTTATATTTTTAGTTTAGTATAACTACTAAGCAAATTTTATTTTTAATTTTTTCCGCTGCTCCAACTACGAGGGGTCGTTAGCAGAAATCATGTATACACATACAAAAAAATTTACAATTCGTTATACAATTGATAGATTTCAAGAAATCTGTGCGGTATGTTGGTACTAATATTTTTTCTACGAAATGTGTGTGAAATATGTTCTAATTTATTTTCTCGTTCTTTCACGTAATTTTGGCAATCTGTTATGACCTAGTTTGCATTGTGGTTATTGATTTATAATCGTGAGTTAAACTGGTGTTTTTGAATCCAAATATATTATTATATCATTTTGAAATATTTCATTGTTGCAACAACATTACGATTATTCCTTTGTTTTTTACGTATACCTATGGTTTTTCAACAAAAATGTCATTATAGAAAAATTAATCATAATTTTTCCATTCTTTATGGCTATGAAAAACAAATAAATGTTTCATGTCCCATAAAGATTTCAGTTATTCTCAATCATTAAATATTCAACTTCTTATTTGATCAATTCGAAGAAAGACTGTCCTCGATTTAAAAAAGTCTTGGAAATTGTTTCAAGGTTTGACCTAATTAGCAGGAGTATCTCAAAGAGACTATAAACAATACGCATTATATTTCAATTTACTGAACAATATCTGATGATTTCACCTTATCTTAAATAATATGAAACTGTTCAACTGCTAAACTGCTCATAGGCCGAAACTTTTGTACTGAATAATTCGAAGATGCGTAACTGATATTGAGTCAGCAAAAGTCACTGCATTCGAAGTATTTCAAGAGATTACTACCCCCATGGAGTTTGCCGAAATCAACACTGTGAATACATGACCTCAGAAAGTATTTTATAAAAATATTTGAGTCTAGCAACAAGCTAGTGTAAGTTAATTTATTAAAATTATCACCAGAAGATGATCAAAAACCTTTTTTTTTATAACGAACTCACTTCCTTCCTCTTTCCTGAAAGAGTCAAGATTCTCGTTCATTAATTCAGAATAAGCTAGAATACAATGTTTGGGGGTTTTGCAGTATTTGTAATAAACAATGACCCGTTTTGAAATTCTGAGTCATTTAATTTCTGAGTTTAATTATTATCTTCCTCAAATTTCTCAACATCTTCCTCAAACTTATAACAATATATTGGCAAATGATGCAATTAAGTATTAAGTAAATGATGCGATTAAGTAAATATGCGGAAACAATTGAAATTGTAACTACAATTTTAAAAATAGATATGTCTGAATATTGTAATATTTTTTACTGCCTTTCAGTGTTTGTTTATTGATTGATGTATTATGAATAGATCAGTCGTGATAACTCAAAAGTGAAACTTGGGTCTTCATTAATATTGATGAGAGAATACGTGTAGGAAATATTTGATGAAACTTTACTGTTTTGAGAGATCCGTATTGAAAAGTGCTTGCTGGATAAAACGTTTTTGCAAAAAAATGCATAATCCACATAAACGTTTTTCCAAAACAATTCATAATGAACATTTGATGTAAATGTGAAACATATAGTAGGTATGTATTTCGTAACACTTTATCAGAGTTACATAGTAAAGTTAATTAATTTTATTTTCGGTTATTGATTATGATTTAGTAGACATTTCATCGATTAACCCTTTTAGGACGAAATTAAATATTGAGCAAAACTTTTCATTTTAAGAATTCACTAATTTAATCATATTCCAGTGCTTCAATGACATTTCATTAGTAGACACAGAAAATAAATGATTATTTGATGTGAAAAAGCATCAAACAAGTTTGTTTGACATTCAAGCAGAGACCTACCACGCATTACTAATGTTGTACCCTTTTGTACTACAGAACGCAAATCCTCGTGAGGTACCATACGTAGCTACGCATGTGCAGAATGCATTGGACGTATTTAATTGGGCAGATGTTGTCTTGTAGCTTGTAGAGGTCTTGTAGAGGTCTAGTGGCGACCTCTACTCTGAAATCTTCCATAGAGCGAAAGGATTTACAATGGTTACGTCGATGAAATGCCAAAAAACTCTCAGCCACCAACTGTTGCTTTTTCGATCTATTCCATACAAAAATTTCAACATGTCGGATCTATCAGCATAACCTATACTTTCGTCGTAATCACTCGCTAAAAGAAGACCCGATCCATATAAACTGGGAAATTGGTTGGGCAAAGAAGAATCTTTTATTGGATCTGGAAATGACTCTCCTATAGATCCGAACTATCATTTTTATTTGAAGGGGATTTTCATTTCAGCGTCGTAAAAGTTCAATAAAAAATAAATACCTTCTTTGTCCATCCATTTCATCAAAGTAATCATTGTCAGTATTCGAATCTAAGGGAACTCATTCACCTTCTTTTCGAAGAGTATCGCATACTTAAATTATTGGCTTTTTGAAGTAAATATTAAAACGAGAGAAGTGAAATAATTGTCAAAATAAATTTTCTTATACTCCGCTGCATTATTTTCTGCAGGATCTTTATACGCGTTCGTAGATGATTCTGTCGGCTATCCACTTTGTGGCTTTTGGCTATTTATGTCTGCTAGTATTCCCTATGCAAATATGAAATGTTGAAATTTAACCAGATTTACTAGCGCGTGCCCAAATTTCAATTTGGGTTGGCGATAATTGGCTACTCAGTTAATTTTTTCGGATTTAGTTTCAAAAAATATGATTGTTCAAGGATGCGGTATTCCACATTGCGTGGTACTGTTTGGTGCAATACTGTGTAATTCCCTGTAACAATCCCAACTATAATTGACAGAGCCTTGAAGATGACTTTTAACTAGTGGATAAGGCTGATTGGCTGTTTATATTCGTCCTCATATGAACTGTCATTTACTCATTAACGAAATAGCGTCCCATATAATTCGAATATCATGTTATCGATGCATGAAGGAATCCTTAACAATTTAGTACAATTATACGAACCTATCATCACGTTGCGTTAATTGAAATAATTGAGTACAGAATGTCAGAAGTAAATAACATATTCCAAGTTGGTTTCTCGAGGTTTATATGAGAAAATTTGAATTTAAACAGTTTATTTTTCCCCTTTATGAAGATATAATCATCTTGAATAATAAAAATAATGATATTTATTTCAAAGAATGCTCTAGATAACAAACATGATGCAGCAAATGAAACAACGTCAGTAAAAACGAACAAAATTAGCATTTTAACGCATATTCCACGATGGAACTCGGTGTATAAATGTTTTGTTGTTTTGTCTGTAAAAAATAAAAGTTTTTGTTTTTTCTGAATTGATAACCAAACGATTTCTCAAAAACCATCCCCGAACACAGTCAAAAGTAGCTTCCGATGATCGGAGCAATTTCGGATATCTCGAATCAGCAACCAATATTTTGGCGTCGTCCTCGTAATTGGTAAGATGACCTCTAACTTCACTTATTTTACAAACTTCTGCTATATCATTTATAAAAATTATAAAGAGAACTGATCCCAAAATACTCCCTTGTGGAATGCCAAATTTAGTCTGTTTCATTTCAGACTTCGATGTTATTCCTTCTTCACAAAATTTCACTCTTTGTGGCCTATTGCTTAGATATGCTCCGCATCATCTCAATGCATTGGCCCTTACTCCGTATTTTCCAAGTTTCCGCAATGTAAGCTGATGCGACAGACTATCGAATGCTTTAGAGAGGTCCAAAAACATTCCAAGAAGAATTTCATTTGTTTTCAAAACATTCCATTATTTTGCTGGTGAATAGATTAATTGCGATTATGACAGACCTGCCCCTGAATACCGATGAAAGGGGCAATTGAACCAAAAAATGATGAATATAGGAATTTAAAATGAAAAGAAATATGTATAAAGTCTAAATTTATAGGTACTTACTTGTACCAATAGGTAATTTATTGGTACAAGTAATATTCTTCAAAAGAGAAATTGTGTTTCAATGATCATGTTGACTTCATATCGTCTCATATCTTCAGGAAAATCAACTTTCCCAAAAGAATTGGAAAAAATCTAACGACATATCTGTCAATATCAAGTTATTGCTCTTTAAGTCAATAATAATGCCACACTTCGAATATTGTTCCACTCTGTTATTGGGATTGAGTAAAGAAAAAACAAAATAGTTACAAAAGTTACAGAATTACAGAGCTATGCGAACAATTTTGAAATATAATAGGTATACTCCAATCCAAAGCATGCTTAATTGTTTAGAACTAATTCCAGTCAAACAGAGAATACTTTCTGCTAAATATATATTTATATTCAAAGTTAAACACAAGTTGTTCCCATATAGAGAAAAATGTAATATGTGTCATTGATGTGCACAGTTATAATTCAAGAAGTGCTGACTCTTTCTACATGCAAGTTTGTAAGCTTTCCAAACACTGGAATAGTATATTTTATGAAGGATTCAACGCATTTAATAAATTACCTAGATCCATAAAAACAATTAGTGACCATAAAGTATTGAAGCGTAAATTAGCTAAGTTCGTTATAAACATTGCTAAATAAATATTATTATTGTTAGTCTAATTTTGTTCCTTTACGCTTGCTGCAGCATTGATGAATGAAAAGTAGGTTCAGTCATATCTTCTGGTAAATCGGACTAGCGTATATACCAGATACTGTGGAATTACTGAACATTTTGGAATCACCAATCCGATTCCTGCTGGAACTAGAAAGTTATAGTAGGTCGTATATTGCGTATACCAATCAATCGTAGAATAACGATATCAATAAATATATCGTTATGAATTTTAAACAAAAAACTGAAAAGAAATTGATTTTGTTAATTCAGAAATGCGAAATTAAATTTTTGAAAACTTATGAATAGGAAAATTTTGTTTCATTCTACAAAAAATTTCTAACAGTGAATTATCAAATTTTCAAAAGAAGTTATTCAAATAATTGGTAATATTTGTGATCACATTCCTGTCTATTTTACTCAGAATTTACCGGGTCTTCAAAATTGAAGGGATTAGATATTCAGATATCTTAATGGATATCAGTATGTTCATTTGATTCAGTACTTTTGAACTATTATACTAACTTTATAATAATTTGAATCAAACCCTTGGCTTAATGTTTTTTAACATCACTCAACTTGTTGGTTTTGATTGGTTAGTATTGATAATGAGTTGACCGCTGAAACATGTCGACTAAACATTCTAATTATTCAATATATTCAATATAGTTTAAAATTTTCATTTTATCATGTTTCACCAGGAGATAAGCGACATTTCAATCGTAGTTATTAACTTCATTTATTTTTTTGAATGCTCACACAGAAATATGTTCTCCAGAGCATGATGTTCTGGAAAATTCTCCTGATATTTTTTCATGCTCCTGATCATATTCAAGCGAAAGATTTGAACAATTCAAAGCAGAAAGTTCTTCCCTTATACTCATTTCTGTAATACTAGCTTTTTCTTAATTTTCATAGTTCATTATGAGAATATCAGGCACAAAAGTGATCTAATTCGACGTAAAAACTAGTGCACGTTGGGACCATCACATGTATATCTGTAGAAGTTCCACGATATCTAATCTTTTTGACCTCTCTATAGCATCGTATTGGTCTGTCAAAGATAAACCGCTTAATGAGCGAAACAAATAGCGAAACACACTATTAAATTCACATCAAGTGGCTGAGTTTAAACAGATCAATTAAGGGAATTTTTAATTTACAGGGAACACCACGCGAATCTGAACCATGTACCCAAAGAGCATCAGTATTATATTCTAAGTCAAAGATTACGGTTAGTGTAGTTATTCAAGATGGATCCCATTGGGTGAGTACCAAATTTTACGTTCTATCTTTTAATTTATACACACATTGAATATATTTTTTTGATTTCCATAGTAAACACAATGAAAATTATGTTTTTCTGGGAAGTACGATATCTACGAAAATAATTTTCTTAACATCTTTTTTCGTGTTTATGAAATGATTTTTGTTATCAGTGTTCAATTTACAATTCTCATTCATCCATTGGCTTCTCAAATTTTCATAGTACTTACTGCCATTTCATATATTTTCAAAACTCAAAATTTGAATCCAGAAAACCGTCAGCGGATTTGTTCTGACATTGATAATTATTGAAGCAGATGTTTCTTAGCATTAAATCGGAGTAGTGGTCTTCTATACACACTCCATAAATTTAGGAAAAATAAACATTTCTTCTATGAATGTCGAACCTCATCTAATTATTGAGACATAAAAATTTTCAGCTTATGTTAACAATATATGAGTACATGTCACTTCAGTGATTTTATTATTACTCAAATTATGACATAATGGAATCGATTGAAAATTTGTACCTTTCAATAAGTTTCACGGACTTTTTATCTAATATTTGAAATTATTCGACTTGTTTTTCTTCCGAATTCATTTATATATTTTTTTTCTAAAACTTTATTATAACGATTCACTACATTCTACATTCCAGAGTTCTTATATCATAGTACATGATAAAGGAAGTTAGAATACATCACATTCAATGTCTTAAATAACTAGGTGTCGCAATGTTTAAAGCCAATACGTAGTAGAATTCACACATGATACTCGTAGTAGAGAATTTAGTTATTGCGATATTCATTATGTTCCTCAATAATCATTACGCACTTCATTAGATATATTAAAAAGTAAAAATAAATCTAATTTTATTGAAACTGATCCTAATCGATACTTTGAAATTGATCAGCACTTTTGTCAGATTGAATTACGTAGATACCGATACGCAGTTAGCAGTCTGTTTCTGCCTGTTCAATAATGACTAAACTGAAAGATTCAAAAGACTACTCCATCAATACTCCTAAGATTTTTCAGGCATCAGTCTTCTGTATTATATTTTAATATTTTAATGATTCTTGACCTTATTTTGAATTTTTTCGTTCCTGAAATATTTCATGAAAAAGTCAATTCATCAAATAAACAAAAGCAGTAGAGCTGAAAAGTCTTCAGTATTGAACATATCTATAGTTTTATTATTTATCAATTTCTTATGTTATTGAATCATTTAATGATATTTCACTTTTTTATTTCAGAACCAGTTGCTTCAGCCTTAAGTAAGTATCAATAGCTTCCTTTCAATATTAGCCAGTAGAACAAACGAAAATAAAAAAAGTTTTCTGATTTTCATAATATTCTCAAGTTACTGTGAATTTTCACTGTATTGCATAATCACGATTAGCTAAGATTCTCTGAAAAAATATTAAAAAAAGATAATTTTCAATTCATATATTAAGAAGAGAGAAATGAATGGAAAATTGAAAAATGAAATTGAAGTGAATTACGAATTTGAGAAATTATGTATTGTTATTATGATGAGAATGAGTAGCATTGAAGGGAAAAATTTAAATTTAAAAATAAAATTGATTTAAATTTGATATTTTGCTACGAACTTATTATCGTGAGTTCTATTAAACCCTAAATCGTTGGATTTAATAAACCTGAGACATATGTCGAGTGGAAGAGACAGATTTGTATAATTAAGCCAAATGTTTAAAAAATTATTTTTTCAGACTGAAGTAAAGGTTAATAGATTTTCATACGTGGTGCCACATTTTAAGGAAGTTTTCTCAACAACTTAATCATTAAAAAATCACGGTCACTGTATTCGCTTAATGATACAACTCGTAGTCCACAATCAAACCATTATTGTTTCAATTTTTCATCGCACTGAATGACCTCGATTTTTTTCTAAAAGATCACATTTGAGTTCAATGTCTCAGATTCTACTTTTTTTTCAAAGTTTATAACAGTGCGAAATGGCATTTGGGAGTGTTTGAAAACCGGTCGATACGAACGTAGGATTCGAAGAATTCGATGACCCTAAAAACTAGATTTTCTAATTATTTCGCGAAGCATTCGGTTATCTAGGCTACGTTTGCTATTATTATATGCTACTTTTGTCGTTGACTATAAATACAAATTGAGAAATTTGTGATGGGTCTGTATTCTTTATATTTCAAAATATTCATTATGAAAATAAAGGTACTATTTTACTACTACATTACTATTATCCCTATATTTCTACTAAAGTATCACTAGACGATTCAGCTTATCGTAATGATAATGACAAGATGGTCTACAGACCAAGTTGATTCATGACTTGATCTACAATTTTCTTCCATATTTTTCGGTTTTCGCTTTTTGTTTCCAATTGGAACATTTGGTTTTTTCATGTGATTTTTCATTTCCTTGTTGAACCTCTGTTTTAGCCTGCCTTGTTTCTTCACTTTCTTCGTCTTATATTACACACCAATACCATTTCAGGAACTCTTGTCAACCTTCATCCGCATGACATGTCTAATCCATCTTACACGTTGTGCTTCAACTATATATCCTATACCTGGTTCTTTGTAAATATCATAATTCCCTTTGTTTCTTCTTTTTTTCCATATTTCTTTCTCTATTTTTCCTCAATATTTTTTCGAGAATTTTTTTCAAAACATTTGTCTCCACGTCTAGCTTTTCGTCGTCTTCTTTCTTTAAAGTTCACACTTTACTTCGAAAGGTTATTATGGATGTCATAAGCGATTTATCCACACTTTACTTCTGAAACTTTTTATGGATCTGTTTAGCGATTTACTCGTATACGGACGTTTGTGTATGTAAGTGAGGTTCAGCGTTTAAATAAATAAATGTCCTAAGATGACTAACCCAAAAAATATTTTTGAAAAAATTTTAAAAATATATATATATCTTCAGTTTTCTTTATACTCCTCGGTCTTTTGGAACTGAGTTTAAAGCAGCTGGACACCTGTTGCCTCTTGATGTTCTGACTTTGATCTCCTCACTAACATCAGACTTTCTTCTGATTATTGTTCCAAGATACTTAACCTGTCTATTTCCTGAAAATTATTGAGTCCCAGAACCCTACTAGGTACATATTGTAAATAGCAGTACTAATATTTCCGGTATTTTCACTATTTTTGTTGACTATAATAATTATTTCATATTGGGAAGCGTACGAACATTTAATAAAAAAAAGATTGAATGAAAAATAGAAAAATTATATTTATGATCTTATGAATAGATGGCCAATACGTTGAATAAACAGGAAAGTGATGGCTACTTTAGTCTATATTCATTAATGCTTAGTAGGAAACGTTACTTAGAAAGCTTAACAGGAAACGTTAGAACTACCTAGACACGCTTAAATTTAACTTGACAGCTAGAATTAACAGTGGGAATCATTCATATCTAGTAGGTCGTACAGTAAATTATGGCTCTTATCTCCTTGGTCTCTAACAAACTGAATTTCTGACGGTGCATTCCTGTGTATTATTTAAAATTTGTTAAAGAAGCTACAAATTTTTTACAATGGCGCATTGCGTGCTGGATTTCTATTCTTACTTATCATAGATTTTCCATATTCAGATAGTTCTTTAGATTTGAGTACTTCTCTTCTAGATGCTATCTATAAGCACCAGAAAGTAACATAAAAGATTTGAAGTTAGGATATTTCTATCTAAAACAAATTCAAAACTAAAATGCACTAAACGACGAATTAAGAACGAAATTTGAGATATCAAGACACTGAGAATTTGAAGATCAATTGTACTTTACGATGTTCTCTTTGCTCTCTATTGACTTTATAGGAGTTGAGTAATTATCAAATTGGAACTTATAAATAGATATGCTTGATATATTTTCAGCATTTCAAGGAAAACGAATGGGCTGATATAGGTTGAAAACTATAACATTTTTTGCATCGAGGTTATAGGGGTTTTATCTCTCAAAATTGTTGTTGGTAACATTGTTGCGAACATTATGCAATTGTATCGTAGAATTCAAAAGAATTAGGTAAATTCCACAAAATTTATACATCGAGAGCATCTTCATCGTTCACAACATTTGACAACATTTTCTATTAATTATATTAAATGTATATCTAGGAAAATTTCAAATGGTCCATCAATTGATATGGAATAAAAATTCGGATTCGTTCATAAAGTTGAAAAAGAATTCATGAAGTCGTCTCAGATATTAAGAATTAAAATGTTTCCATGCAAATAATAAAATAACATTTCGTGCTAATATCAAAGGAACATATCTTTTTATTCTGTGTTCTTCTGTATGAAATTTGAGTTTCGAATTTTCAGCGTACTTACTTCAAAATAGCGGACACTATAGAATTTTTTAGAACTCCTTCAGCTTTCAGACAATAAACTTTAAATATGAGTCGAGAAGACCTTCTTTCGATTACAATCTCGAATGAGATATCAAATAATATTTTATTATTGATGACAGTTTTTGGTGATATTTCAAAATATAGGTATCTATGGAATAATATTTCAGTGAAAATCATTTCGCAATATAATTTTGTCATTACGTTAGGTTAGAAAATCACCACTTATCGAATATTGAATAGTATTGGCGTCTACTTGGTGTAAATCCATCATAATAACTATAAGATATTTTACATAATATTTTAATTTGATTTACACTTTTATTGTCATAACGGGACGCGTTTCGTCAGGTTACCGACTTCTGCAGAGCTAACAGCGAATCATATTAAAGTGTTTGAATTGTCCTTAAGTTATCCACGTATCGAATCAAGCGTTTTATGAGGTTTAAAGTTTTCCATTCAAATTATTTACTGTGACAAAGTTACAATCAATTTCGCATACCCAGCAGCATTCCCCATTAACGCAATTTTATACAAAAGAACATTCGTAGTAGAAAATAGCCTGTTGATATTCTAATTTAAGTAAAAATAATTTCTCAAAATCTATAATATATAAATGAATCACTAAATGTGTTAATAAACGCATAACTCAATAACGCCCAATTTCACCAATTCTTTCTTTAAAGTGTTCTTTGAAGTCCAAGGATGGTTTTTACGGCGAGAAAAATTCGAATAATTGCCGGGAAAACCCTAAAAACAGCCCTTTTCTTTTCCCCATACAAACGTTTTCTAACTAAAATGTAGAGTCAATTTGAACTTTATGCTATTCGATAAAGTTATCATTAAATTACAGGAATTCATTATTGTTGTCTAAGCAACGTAGGTGTCTTTCTAAAGTCAAAGACTCAATTTGCACTTTATTACCGCTGTACAAAGTTCAAATTCAATCATATATCAAAACAGTGTGTGTGTGTGTGTGTGTGTGTGTGTGTGTGTGTGTGATTGGAATGTCGAGTTCCGAAACTCAACTAAAGTGATAATATCGCGAACTTGACCAAACTGAATAGTTACAAAATGTAAGAGCTATAGATAATTAGTAGGTACTGATTTTAAATTTGGTAGGCTCCGCAATATTATTTCTTTTGTTTTAGTTTCGGCACGCGACAAAAATGCATCATTTTTTATGTCATTTCATCAGTAAAATACACACCGCGTTACCACAAGTGTTTTATTATTTTTCATTATTAATTTAATATCCCTATCTGTGCAAAATTATTTAAATACATACTTATATTATGTAAATGGGATGAACACCGAATGAAATAAAAAATATAGGAAAATGAAAACTTTACACACATACAACATTGGTATGGCTTAAAGGACTTGATTTTAAGCCATATCAAATTAAAAAGAAGTAGAAAATTGAAACAACAACAACCTGTCGATTTGCCGCTGTGCACGTGTTGTGTACCGTCCTATCATCAAAGTGGCTGTTCTGTTCAGGAGAATTTTTTGGTCGACTATAAAATAGGTAGGAACAAAAACTGCCACATTCCAAATCTTCTCGACCGAACGAAGTCTGTCGTGTCCGCTAGTTATTAATACAAATATGTATAGGTAGTTTTAGCACATTAACATGTTTAGTGTACTTTTCGTTCTTACGTTAAGTTACCTTGAAAAAACATCATCTTTGTAGAATTTCCATTATCTCTCATTGAGATAAAATTTTTATCATTTATCAACATTTTTATTCGTAATAATTTGAAGACCGACGAAGTCTTGGAGAAAGTATCATTCATTCTAAATCAATTTCAAATCTTCAAAAGACCATTATAATTTTTCTTCGATTTCAACTCATAAAATTTGAATCTCCAACTTGGTTTCATTCAACTAAGATTATTCATTTACTAGACATATGTCTAGAAAAGTTTGTGAAACTATTAATAATTGAAGAACCCAAAACATGTCGACTTGAAAAATTTTCAGGGGAATATTTGTCTCTTCCATGTTCGCCTACTGAAAATTTTCAAGTGAGAAATCCCAAAACGAACGTATTCTTCACAAGCTTTATTTTCATCTTGACTTTTTATGTTAACTGTTATTTTTATTGTGTTCTTCTTGTAGACTGATTCTATGAAAACTTCCTTTCGCAGACGCCATAAACTCATTCTGAAAATCGTTCATTACTCTATCAGTCGAAATGACAAACAATGTGATTTTAAAAATAGGAGGTCAATAGCAATTCGGATTCTCATTAATAATCAATAAGCTCCAGCATTATTACCGATTGAGTGACGTTTATAGGGCTATTATGGAAACTTCAATTAAACGCAATTGTTCTAATTCGAGTCTGATTTGTTCTGTATGTGGGTTCGTCGGAAATTGACATTTTGGTTATCTTCTATTAAGTTTGACGAGATATCGATGTTGGGTCGACTTTCAGTACAGAGAATACATATGAGAAACAATTCACTAATCACTATGTTAGTTTTATTGGCTCCAGATGTGGGTTGTTTAGTACATAGACCAAAATAGATCGATTTTTATGAATCATTTTTTTTTGTATTTGATAGTGTTGGCGTTTACTTGATGTAAATCCATTATAATTGAATATAAACTCAAATTCAAACACTTGAATTTATGATTTTACATTGACTACATAGAATGACGCGTTTCGTCGTTACAAACGACTTCTTCAGATGCTTACAGAATAATCTATTTATTCTGTAAGCATCTATAATTGAATATAAACTTAAATTCAAACACTTGAATTTATGATTTATACTTTACTGACTACATAGCATGACGCGTTTCGTCGTCACAAACGACTTCTTCAGATGCTTACAGAATAATATATTTATTCTGTAAGCATCTGAAGAAGTCATTTGTAACGACGAAACGCGTCATGCTATGTAGCCAATAAAGTGTAAATCATAAATTCAAGTGTTTGAATTTAAGTTTATATTCAATTTTATGAATCAGTAACAGAATAAATATGGGCTAACTTATCGGAAACCTATAAGCTATACTTTTGATCGCCGGGGCGTGACGTGGAGCGATTAGGTATCGGACTATTCGTACACATTGCGGACAATTTTCAGTAGTGTTCAAAATGAAATATCTACAAAGCCTTTCACTCGCGTTACTGTTGTCATGAGTAGGAATCTTGACCGCTAATTAGAGTTTATACGTCTTTTCTCCGATAGAGGGAGCTCACGTGAATATTTCACTGAGAAAAGTTCCCCTCAATTTGGTATAGGACCTATGTTCTTTTTGAAAGTCATCGATTCTTGATTGCTAGATTAAATATGGACTGATGATTTATAATAATGTGAAACAATTGTATCCTATTATTATTCAACAAGATCGATGAATTTTTCGAAACGCTCTTAATATTTACTCTCGAATGTGATGGGTTCGTTCTCGTTGACAACGTTTGTGTAGACAGCTTCCTGAGCGTTTTATTTGAAATATTTCGATTAAGAGTCTCGATTATTCTGTTTTATTTATTCTTCTTTATTGTCGATATTCTGAAAGTTATTGATTTATTTCAATAATGTCAACAGATTTCTTTCTCAACACTTGGTGGAACTCAATTAATTGTACCCTATGATTTTAAACACTCATATCAATACCAAAAAAATTGTTTTGTACACTCGGCATATATTTCGGCCTAGTGTCCTATTATCAAGGTAGAAACTAATTTGAAAAAAGAGAAAAATTCAACTATTTACATTTTGGATAATGAAATTGTTTCTGGTTGAAATCAGAGCATAAAATTCTATTGTCAGGTTTTTTTTCTTCACACTTGTACTCTCATTACGGGTAAACTATTCCACCTGCATATGATTTCACGGGATTTATGGCAAATTCTTAAATCCGTAATGTCCTTGAAACTGTTTATATCCTCCTTTATTGTAAAATTGTTCACTTCAATATGTTTCATACACTATTTCACTACTTCAGCAATGCACGAGAAAAGGACTTAATAGAATATTGAAATCAAAGATATTCAGAATTTCGACGGAATAACGGTTTTAGGGTAACAGTCTAATATGCTTAATGTCCATATGAAGAAGAATGAGTTCACCCACCACGAAATTATGGACGTAGCTACAGAAACATAGAACTTAAGACTTCGCTTTCAGCTATATAATTTAAACTAAAGAACAGGAATAGTTAAATTGTTGTATTTTCAATTTAGTTGTATTATATTCTTAATGATGGGTTAGTTGCCCGAAATATATGTCGATATTCAAACAGTTTTAGTGTAATTTAGCTAAATGTTTTCAATTATACAATTCATTCAGGTGAGAATTTTTGGATGAATTTTCTGTATTTTTAGGTGAAAACTTGCACTGAGAAAGTTTATATATAAAATATATTATTAAATATCCATTTCTGATTCAAATGTTATAAACACTGCTGTACAGTTATCTCTGTATTGAAAAACAGTTTTTGAATTTTGAAGTTTTAGTACTAAATAAGAAATAATCTATAACGATTATCTAAATTAAATAATGAATATTCTAAAAAAGCCTTATTCAGATTTATGCTTTGCCTTGTTTCAATAAGCCACTCCATAAAGATCTCTCAGTTCAATTAGACTCTAATTATTAGAGGCTCAGTAACCTTGTTCCTGAGCCATTCGACATCGGCATTAACCTGTAGATCCAACTCTCGCAGAAGCAGAGTGCTTCTGAAAGAAATAATGAATAGCTTCAATAAAAATGACATGAAAAGAAAAAAAATTAATTCAGCAACTACATTTTGTAATTCCATTATGATTATGTTCTATGAATTTCCCAACATAGATAGAATAGATGATCCAATCTGCTTTTTATTTACCTACTATAAATAGCAGTATATTTCGGGCGATTGTTTTCCTTACGAATGTTCTAATAATATACATCATATTTTACTGCTTGATGGAATATTTATCTACCCCTCGGAGAAAATATTGGACGGAAGTGAGTTATGTTGTTGGCATTTCTCTCAATTGGCTCCAGTTAGCGATATAATTGCCCATTAGACAATCTAATAGGGATGAAATAACATCTAGAAACCTATACTAGCAGTTGTAACACTTTTATATCCAAAACCCATTAATATACATTTAGATTAGAAATGAAACTACCTCAAAGTATTTTGTTAATGGATATTCGATTTTTAATCTTTACAATCACATTCATCAATTTAGATCAATTTATACAATGTTTTAGGAAGACCATCATTCAATATATTTTATACATTTGTGGAGCTAAAACGAAAATATATATGTTTACATCACCTCAGTGGACAGAATACCCTTCGAAACAAAAAAAAAAAACGATTCATTCATTTTTCTTGTAGTTAATTTGATTTTAAGAAAAACTTGTTATAAAAAAACATCAAACTATACTAATATCTCTTTTCGTAGACAAAATTCCTAGTCAAAATTAATTTTTTTCCTTATTCATATTAGGGCAAGTTATTTGTCCGATGATCACAAATGTTAAATGGGTTGTTTCCATTTATCACACTCATATTGCAATTATTATTATTTAATTTATAATATGTTTAATTATATTATTTCTGCAATTTAAAGCTTTTTTTTCTCAGATTAATTCTCACACCACAACTTTTTAATTAAATCAAGTTAAACTCTTGGCTAAATGTTTCACGATTAATTCACGATTTCACGATAATCGTGGAACATTAAGCCAACAGTTTAATTTAATTTAATAATTATTCATTAGTTTTGACAAAGTTGTGATATACTACGAAACGTCAACGAAAATAAACTTTTTAACATTAAAATAAGCCTGATTATGAAAACATTGACAATACTAATATATATATATATATATATATATATATATATATATATATATATATATATATATATATATATATATATATATATATATATATATATATATATATATATATATATATATATATATATATATATATATATATATATATATATATATATATATATATATATATATAATATTCAAACGATTTCTTCAGATGCTAACAGAATATTAACAACAAATTTGAATAAACAGGTATAAATATCAAGGAAATTTCATCCATTTTTATCCTTTTTCATCCTTTCAATAGAATCCAAAATTTCCTTGTTATTTATACCAGTTTTTTTTAATTCGTTGTTAGCATTCTGTTAGCATCTGAAGAAGTCGTTTGTAACCACGAAACGCATCATGCTATGTTTTCAGTAAAGTGTAAATCGAAAGTTCAAGTGTTTGAATTTCAGTTTCTATTCAAAGGAATTCCTTATATTAATATAAGGACGGCGATATAACGGGTGTTTTATTTAGAGGTATAGAACTTTAAGTTGGCAATACTGTTGAAGATGGCGACCGATTCAACAGCTGAGAAGTGATTTATTCTCAGCAATTCATCATGAATAGACTCAGGCCTGAACAACACTTGCAAATAGTGCAATTTCATTTCGAAAAAAATGGTTCTGTGCGGAATACGTATCGCGCACTACGTCCATTTTATTGTCGACAAAATCGTCCATCCGAGCAGTTGATTCGATTAACCATGGAACGTTGTCGCACCACGTTACTCTTATCGATAACTCGCATCCCCAGAGACGCCGTACAGAAGAAGCTATTACTACTGTAGAGCGCAGCATTGAGGAAGACCCGAATGAGTCCATCCGCCATCGAGCACAGGAATTGCATCTGTGTCCATCCACTTTACGAAAGATTTTGCGGAAGGATCTTGGTTTGCGTGCTTAAAAAATCGAACCCGTGCAAGAATTGAAGCCAAACGATCATCAAGCAAGGCGTAGATTCGTCGAATGGGTCCAAAACAAGATTGCCGTTGTTCCCGATTTTCATAAGCGAATTTTGATTAGCGATGAAGCGCACTTCTGGTTGAATGGCTACGTCAACCAACAAAACTGCCGCATTTGGAGTGAAGATAATCCTCAAGTGTATGTCAAAACACCGTTACATCCAGAAAAACTGACTGTTTGGTGCGCTTTATGGGCTAGTGTAATCATTGGTCCGTACTTCAATTAAAATAATGGCCAGAACGTTACAGTCAATGGTGATCGGTATAGAGCCATGATTACTAACTTTTTCATTCCTGAATTGAACAACCATGATGTACAGGAGCTGTGGTTTCAACAAGACGGCGCAACATGTCATACAGCTCGTGCCACAATCGATTCGAAGATCTTGTAATTTAACACCGCTAGACTACTTTCTGTGGGGCTATGTAAAGTCATTGGTCTATGCGAATAAGCCACAAACGCTTGACCATTTGGAAGACAATATTCGCCATGTTATTGCCGATATACGGCCACAAATGTTGGAAAAAGTCATCGAAAATTGGACATCCAGATTGGACTACATCCGAGCCAGCCGTGGCGGTCATATGCCAGAAATCATATTTAGAATGTAATGCCACAAGATTATCGTTCGAATAAAAAAATTCTTGTCCATCGAATGATCCATCGTTGTTTTATAGCAATTTAAAGTTCTACACCTCTAAAAAAAACCCATTAGTTCTTATAAGAGAGACTTAAAAGCAATTGAATTCGGATATAAAAATACATCACTCAGGATAATAAAATTACATTCCTAACGCTTTGAAAGTGATAAAGACACCAGTTACTTAATTAAAAACAGCTAAGCATTTATAAATTGAAATAATCTGATTAACTATCTTATTTTGATGTATGATAATGTTAAAATAAGTGATTTCAATTTGTTATGGAGCAATCTATAACATTAGTATACAAATGTAAGTACTCATTACTCATTCGAGACAGCAAGCTCCTTAAAAGGATGGATTGCAAGTGATTACCTTGGGGTTACAGTGGAGTTGAAACCTTCGTTTAGTTCCTTATTTCTTCTTGTATTGCACAATTTCCGCTAAGAATCCTTTTGATGTTCGCGAGGTTTAATTGAAAACGTTGGTTCAATACCTCGATTGAATTTGCGAAAGATATTTGAATTTTAAGAAATCAGTGGCGGATGCACAGGTGGGGTCGGATCGCACATTGGATCCGGAAACCTCTCCCTTGAAAGTTATCGAATTGAATTCCTTTTATTGAGTATTGCTCAAAATTTGAATACAATAATATGAAATCCAAATATAAAAAACCACTAAGAAAATTAAACATTTCTGTTACATTGCCTCATCTATATTATGGTTGTATTTAATTTACTGCAAAAAAATTCAAAACTAATGGCCAAACTCTGGAGAACATATACTTCGTTCCTCATTTTCTGCGGTGTTTTCTGAAATTCTTGAAGAACTTCGTCTTCAGCCAGTTCGATTTGAGAATCTGTACTCAATGAAGCAAGTTTTTGAATCATGTTTTAAAGGTTATAAACAAACGCAGTCAGAAATTAGTATTCGGAAATACTTAATTTTTATATGCCCCGTTAAATCTGCATGTTTATAAAAATCGATTCCTAGTTACAGATACCTGTATCGTGCTCTCACTCTGAACTAACTTTTTTTTAGTTATATATTTAGTGTCTTTAACAATGTTGTATCTTCTGATGACTATTCAGCCTAGATATCAGATTATATTAATGTAGTATTATCAGTAGATATTAAGTCCTCAATCTATTACCTAAGTAACAGACTTAAAATATACGAAATAGGAATAATTTGGAATATTTATATTCCAATAATTTTTTTAGCATAACTTTTTGTAGTAGTTAAATCACTTTGAAACGAGCGAAAACAATGCATTGCCGTAGAATTGCTGGAACTCTCCTTCCAAGAAAAATTTGATCGCATGCACAAACACTTAATCAAAATAAATTTTTTTTAAGATAAACTTAATTATCTTTAGATTGAAATGAATTCAAATTTTAGTATCCACACTGAATTTATAATTCATAATATAAAATTTTAGAATTAAATCTATATTAGTTGATTAACCACAATAAACTCTCAATCAATCCAGTTTGTACATTCTCCTATTGAAATAATATTGCATATATTTGTACGCAATATAAAAACAACCTCATATATATATATATATATATATATATATATATATATATATATATATATATATATATATGTATTTATATATATTTATATATATATATATATATATATATATATATATATATATATATATATATATATATATATATATACAGCAGATTGATTATGCCTTCTCAACCTGATACATAAAAAATTATTTACTTCGTCAAGAATTTTCAGAACATTATGACACATACAGCTAAAAAACTTCGCCATTTCTGTTCTAAATAAGTCTTGAATCTCTATATATATATAAAAATGAATTGCTGTTCGTTGGTCTTCATTGTAGAGAAGGGAAATCTCTTTCGAATGGTTGGAGTTTCACGAATCATTCTTCCACTCCTCCACAAATGAAATGAACATACATTAGAGAATAATACAAAAATAGTAGATAGATAGTCCCGCTAAAACTCGAGAACGGCTGGACCGATTTGGCTAAATTTGGTTTTGAATTATTTGTGGAAGTCCAGAGAAGGTTCAAAAGGTGAATAAATATGAGCATGCCCGGAATTAAATAAAAACAACACTTTTGTTTTTCCTTTGATGTGTCCCCCGTCGTTCAGAAATCAAATTGATAGAATAGTTTCAAATGAATCTATAATATAAAAATGAATTGCTGTTCGTAAGTCCCGCTGAAACTCTAGAGCGACTGGACCGATTTCGCTAATTTTGGTCTTGAAGGTGAATAAATATGAAAATGCTCGGAATTAAATATGTGTCCCCCGTCGTTCAGAAATCAAATTGAAAGAATAGTTTAAAATGAATAACCAATTAGAATTTTTATATCTTTTTTACTACATATTTATTCTTAGGGGGTAAAAAATGAACAAAATTTTAGCTAAAAAACTACAGTTGTTAACTATCTATCAGATTATTTTTATGTAGATTGATAAATCCTGAGGTATGTCACAAATTGAATTTCTGAAAGCTACCATAATATTTGACATTTGACAACCAACTAATATATCGATCTATCCTCTATGACATAGAGTCTATGTCGATCGATACCTCATACAAAGAGTGCATCCTTCCATCTTAGTGAGTGGCGATTACCGCTACGTGCGCGAGAACTTTCATTACTTCGGTGATCCTTTGTGATAGTGACATTTGAAGTTATGTGCTCTTTTCTTGTTGACCTTTTGTGATAGTGACAATTTACCTCTTAGTGCGCGAGAACTTTTCTCACCTTGATTAATTACAATTTTAGATGCGGAGGAGAAGACTTAGGTCGTGGCAGTCAATCAAATGTGCGAAGAGCTACCTAACGATATAATATAGGTATTATAAAATAAAATAATGAATTGAAACATTTGGAATGAGTTTCACTGAGTGAAACTTAACAACTCTACTTACGAGTATGTTCCGGGCGGTTATCCCAATATTAAGAGTAATAACTTAATATCTAAATCAATTTTGAAATGGACGAAATATCAAAATGCATCATTTCTATTTGGAAATTTCTGATTTCAAGTAGAAATTATGCTTTCTGAAATTTCAAAATTATTTCAGAAATTGAGGAAGTTCTGATTCAATTTTGAAATAAATTGAAATCAGGAATTTGCAATTAGAAATAATGCATATTGATTTTACGTCAATTTAAAAATTCAATCAGAAATTTAACATATGTAGAGTTGATAGTGTTTCAATTTCAATTTACTATTAATATACTGCAAATCAACGGCTGGATCGACTCGAGTGAATTTTGGTATATGCATTCATTCGTTTATCCTAATAGCTTGGAATGTCATGGCAGGACCGCTAGTTCGTATATAAAAAAAACTCGTATGGCAGGACCGCTAGTACATATATAAAGAACACGTGTCTGTCGGGTCCGCTAGTAAATATATAAAAAAACACGTATTAAAACTACGGATAATTTATATTGTACAACCAGTTTGACGTATTGGCAAGATAGATTGGATAGGATTAGTTTAATAATAAACTTTGATGAAGCCAGAAGTAATAGTTTGGATTGTGAAGCAAGTGACGTATTCGTATATAGGCCAGACTAGATGAAACTTTCAAATGAATTTCATAAATACATACACCAAGAATAGTCAGAATTCTCCAAACACATTGAAAATTCAGGACATACAATGTCAACATCTCGTCTTTTAGTACCATTAAGAACTACTGGAAATCAACAAACATGAAAAATCTAACACACATTGGCTACTAAATGACCAGTCCGAAGTTGGATAAATTAATGAAAAGGAAGAGAAATATCTACTTTTTCACAAAACGTAAACATGAATAATTGCATTTTTTACATCCAGATTTTTCTTTTTTTATATTGTTTATTTGGTTTTTTCTTTTTTTTTTAATGCCGAATTTATAATGACGTTATTGTCGAATTGTTGGATTCAGTATTTTGAAAACTTCTTCATTATACATTATATTCATTCAGATTCGTAAACTGTTATTTTAAGTTAATTTCAATGTTGTCTACACTACGAAATTTGTTTCAATTGGATTCGTTTAATATTCAATATTTATCAAGTTAATATTTGGACATATTGGGGCCACCTGACGTTGAAATAATTCATCTAATTCGTTATTGAAATCACGCCAAGTAGATAGTGCTAATGTATACACATCCAAAACAAATAACCGTATTTCCTTTTCATTTTCGGTGAACTTGAGTACATGAATTACAAAATACGTTCTTGAAATTGTTAAAGGTTATTGTTGCGGAAAATCCTTAAGTTTCATCAGTAAACGAGTGAAGATAAGTCGGTGGTTTTTTTGTAAACAAGTTAAGTTGATGTGTCGTCCTCGGGTCTATTTATCTGTTACGTATGTCAAGTTTGTGGATTCACAGCATACCGTAAGTTTTAGTTCGAATTAATAGTTTCACGTGATGAAATTAGGGTTATTTTTAGTAAATGCTACACTGGAAGGTGTTGTGTGGTCAAATTTAGAGAGATGAATATTCATGTAACCTAAGTTCGTGGTGGAATTCGCCTAAACGCAAACCTATTGATAAATTCGATGATTCAAAGTGTATTCAATTTTGGCACTGTATGTGTTTGACAAAGTTCATGTGATGAATAAAGTATCCACATTCGTTTTTATTGTCAGATACTGACGCTATCTGGTTTTAAGTCATGAAAAATAATTCATAAAAATAGTACTTTCCTTTGCAAGTACTTAGAAGTAATAAATTGTCTTATAATTGTCTTGAACCCAAAAAAATAATAATACGCCTATATTTTCATTATCACACGATATAGTTCACGAAGAAATTAGTCATTATAACAATGAATACCTAAGCCTATAATCCCTTATGAGAAAACGGAAAAATGAATAACAAGTTGCTATTTGAATAAACATATCTTAATCTTCATCAAATATTTGATTAACATGATGAAGAAAATTTAGCAGTTATTTGTATTAGTATTAGTTTTAATCAAAAGCATGTGGCTTGTGATAAATTAGAAAAAAAACGTTATTGTGTGTTTATTCTGTACAAAAAATTAATAATAAACAATAAATTAATAATTTCAACCAAACAACCTTCATTTAGTTGAAATTATCGTTTGTGAGAAAATATTTCGCTATCGGTTGTGTATAATTCATAGATTATTGTGAATATTGAATCGCTGATTCCACTTATGATTCGATTAATTTTTAGGATTGTAATTTGATAGAAAAGTACTTATCTCAAAACACCAAGTGAACAATATTGCAAATGGTGAACAGTTGTCAGTGTTTTGATTGAAAAATTTCACAACTCAAGCAATTTGAAGGTGTCAATCAGTGAATCTCTATTTCAAAACATTTTTCTGGCATCCGGGGTAAGATTTACCTAATTGATTACAATAAGAGCTCCTTATTTATTTTTTTCCAGAAAAATTGTCCATCTGTTGCTCGCATATTTCTCTCCATTCCTTTTCATTTCCATTATAATGAAGTTCCATTTTAATTCTATTCATTGAAACTTATTCCGTTGTAATAATTTTCTCAATATTAAATTAAATTAAACACTTGGCTTAATGTTTCACGATTATATTTAACAATATCAAATAGTCTGACTATTCAGACGATTCTGAATAATTGGTTTTATTGCACAAATGTACATACAGTTACTTATCTCATTGCTCATTGAAACTGCATTTCATATACATTTGAAATAATTTGATTTTCATGGTAGGTATACTGGTAATCACAAAAAAAAAGGGAACATAAGAAAATATTGGACACAACTCCACTTTTTCGGGAACTTCTCGAAATGATTGTTTAGTAAGAAAAACGATTAGGTTAATGTTATTTCGGTAACTTTTTGAAATGATTGTTTAGTAAGAAAAACGATTCAGTTTACTTTCTGTTATTCAATTAAGTAAATATACCTATGGAGTAGTTATATAGAAGATCCTTGAAGAAAAAACATCTGTTTTGTGACTAGAAAACCTTTCATTGTAACTACGTTTATTCCTTTATTTCATAGATAATTTTCCAAACCACATTCGACGAATGACTGATTTCCAGCGATGTGCAAATAAAATTATTTATTTATTGGATTACTTACACAAATTTGTTTATGTCCTTCATCTTTGTTATAGATATTAGGTGACAGAAATGAATACGAATGTATTTATTATCAGTTTTACATCTGTTTTTCACAGTGTTAGAAGTAACTGAAATTATCATTGAAATAAATATCAAATAATTCATTTCCAACAATAGTTATTTAGTGGTCTTTCTCATAATGGTCGGTGAGTTCCATTTCAATATATTATGTTTAAGTATTTAAATTTTCGGAGAAAAATTTATGAAAAATAATGAAGCAAACTTTTGTGCTTGTCAATTTGAAATACGCTCCCACACACTCAGTACTTTTCCACTATAACGAAAGCGACTACGAAAAATTTTATTTTCTCCAGAATGAATTAATATTAGAAATGAATTTCCTAACTTTATTATGGCTACTACGGAAAATTTTATGAATTCCAGAATTGTTCATTTATGTTTTGTTATCATTGGAACAATCAATAACAAACAAAAATGTCTGCAATTTCTATCATTGTTGTGGGTACTTTGTAGAGTAGGTATTTTGAAGAAACCAAAAATATAAAATTCTAAAAGTATATTTTGTATACATTATATATTTTCTGTGTTGGATGTTGTACGTACAACATTATTCACAAATATAATCCTTATGCCACACCGTGCTGAATCTACTGGTTGATGTTAGTTGATGATAATATTGGTTCTTTTTATTGGATATTAACGTTTTTGCTTAGTGTAAACAGACTACGTAAAAACTTGGATATGTTTGTCATAACAAAGTTGAATTGAGCCTAATTTACTGAAACCAAAAATTCAAATTTGCCTTTTTTAAAATTGTCTCCATAGTACAAATCATGTTGACGAAATGGCAAACTTCGCCACGTATGAGTTGATATAGATCGCATACTTATGAATGCTTAACTTAATGATAATATGATTTATTGCAAACTGAAAATTAAGATCCCATGTTGTTCATCTAGCGATGTGAATCTTATGTTGTAGATGTATAGCTGAAGATCCTCACTACATCATGAAGCTATCCATACCACATAATGAAACAAATGTTCAAAATCAAAAGATGTCACAGAAACAACATATTCAATTTGAAGCTGATTTTGTTTGAAGTATGTTTTCTTATCCAAAGGAACGAAACTGATCGTTCCCGTATTCGCAACAAAGTAAATGAAACACTATGAAAATATTTGAGTAAATATTCATTCGAAAAGTTTGGAAAATTCACAGAATATCGCTCTGGTGTCAGTGAAAATCTGAAGCACTATAAAAAATGAAAACTACGAAATTTACATTTAAATGAAATCTAATTCACCAGTGAAAGCAAAATGTACATACTACTACCGTCTATCAATTTTTTTTGGATAGCTATCATCATGTTACGACAGATATTCTTCCAAATATATAAAATATATATTTTTCAAGTATATAAAATAATTTCATTTGTCTAATGTTGATATGGTTCATTTATTTATTTAATTTAGAACTACCTACATGAAACAACAGTTCAAGCCAATTAGGTACAAAGTGAAATAATACAATAATATTTTCAGCTTATTTGAACCTAAGCTACAAACGGAAATAAATATTTACAAAACAATATGTATGAACGATATAACTCTGTGAGACAACTAAAATGTTGTCTCACTAAAGCTAGTAATTATTCGAAAATCTTCGCTATTATCTAAAAAAACTATCTAAAAAACATGTTAGATTGACAGGGATAATCAGAGACTGATTATCTGAATTATCTCAATTAGATCAATCTTACTAAGCCCCACACAAATATGTCAATGGCTACATGAAAATGCACAAAGTCACCACTAATTTTGTGAAGTCGATAACAGACAAGGGCACTTAAGGGCAGATGTAGATAAAACACTCGTATTTTGACAGGGTAATACCAGAACAGGAAAAAATATAAAGGATATACGATACGAAATTTTCGTAATTTTGTAAAGGATACGAAATATTTGATCAATTTGTACAGGAACACTATCAAATATTTTCTATATATTTCAAGTAATGAAACATTAAATCCTAAAATAAGGTATATCTCAACTTACGTGGTATACCTTATGAGTTTTCCCTGTACCGAATACAGCATCAGACCAAAACCATAACTATTTCAGAAAAATGTCTTTGAACGCTTAAAAAATGTTATATGTAAGATACGTATCCTGGCTATAGAGGCTAGCATGTTTTCGTACTATGTTACGCTACCGTTTATTTTATGAAAGCGATGCGAAAATAAAATTATTGAAAAATTGAGAAAATTCACAAATGCGAAAAACCACAACATTCAAATTGAACGATGCTCTGTATCACTTCTTTAACTAAAGTTATTTAAAAGCAATTTTTTCTATGAATCTGCTGGTTCATATGATATTATTATGATTTTCATTTGATCCAGTCGATCATTCTTTTTCATAAAAGAATTTCAATTTTCAAACGTATTTAAATTACGGGAGCGTACAAATGGAAGTAGTAAAATGATAAATCGGTTTAACATTGTCATATGGAGTATTATTAGTGCAGGCGCCAAACGGAGTTGAGTATGCAAAATATGAGGACCGGCAACTAGCTCAGATTCGTTTAACTGAGACCACAGATAACAAACAAACACATGTTGCCAGCACTTGTGCTGGTGCTGGCAACATGGCAGTCGTCTGTAGAAAATACTTAATAGTTATGAATAGTTAATTTTTTGTTATTTACGCAATATAATCAAAATTTCCTGTACTTCATTGTTTAATTAGTGCTTATTAGTGAAATATATAGAATGGAAAACTAAAAAGAATTTCGTGTTGTTTTTGCTATAAAACATGTAATTTTATGAACACTACGACTAAAATAGTTTGTAAACCTTCAAAGAACGCCAGATCGAAGAAATAAAGACATTCGTAAGAAATACAGTCACCTCTAAAAACGATTGTTCATAATATTATCATTTGGATATTATCACTAAAACACACATCAGAATAGCTGTAAAGCATTCGTTCGATAGATTTACTGGATATCTTAGGGGGAGGGGGACCATAAAAAAATTAATTAGAAATGTTTCCGGTAACATTCAGATTCGTAATTTGCAAGTTTTTCTGAGAACAGTTCACAGAATGCTGTCCTCATATTTTGTATAATCAACTCCCTATAGCTCGCTCCTTGTCTACCTTTCTAGTTGAATTCAACAATACTATTAAAGGTTTAAAATCTGAATAATTTGCATGTGGGACTATTTTGTTATGATTCAGCTATATGCCCATTATCAAATGAAATTTTGATTTCAAATTATTTATTATATAGTTTATATATATATATATATATATATATATATATATATATATATATATATATATATATATATATATATATATATATATATACTGAGACTATTTCAAATAATACTCTCAGGGAGATATAATGTTGTCAACGAGAACGAACCCATCACTTTCGAGAGTGAATATTAAGAGCGTTTCGAAAAATTCATCGATCTTGTTGAATGATGATAGGATACAATTGTTTCATCATTATTATGAATCATCAGTCCATATTTAATGTATCAATCAAGAATCGATTACTTTCAGAATGCCCATAGGTCCTATACCAGAATAAGGGGAATAGTTCTCAGTGAAAATTCACGTGAGCTACCTCTATGGGTTGAATTCAACAAGATCGATGAATTTTTCAAAACGAACTTAATATTCACTCTCGAAAGTGATGGGTTCGTTCTCGTTGACAACATTTGTGTAGACAGCTCCCTGAGAGATTTATTTGAAATATTTCGATTAAGAGTCTCAGTATTTACTAATATGAATGATTTGTGTATCTGGGAACTAGTTATGTTTTGCCGGCCAGGGCGTGATCTGGAGCGATTAGGCACGGGACCAATCTTACTCTTACTGTTGTCATGAGTAGGAATCTACGTTGTCTTTTTTCCGATAGAAGGAGCTCACATGAATTTTCATTGAGAACTATTTCCCTCATTCTGGTATAGAACCTATGAGCGTTTTGAAAGTCATCGATTCTTGATTGATAGATTAAATATGGACTAATAATTCATTTTGTCCTATTATCATTCAACAAGATCGATGAATTTTTCAAAACGAACTTAATATTCACTCTCGAAAGTGATGGGTTCGTTCTCGTTGACAACATTTGTGTAGACAGCTCCCTGAGAGATTTATTTGAAATATTTCGATTAAGAGTCTCAGTATTTACTAATATGAATGATTTGTGTATCTGGGAACTAGTTATGTTTTGCCGGCCAGGGCGTGATCTGGAGCGATTAGGCACGGGACCAATCTTACTCTTACTGTTGTCATGAGTAGGAATCTACGTTGTCTTTTTTCCGATAGAAGGAGCTCACATGAATTTTCATTGAGAACTATTTCCCTCATTCTGGTATAGAACCTATGAGCGTTTTGAAAGTCATCGATTCTTGATTGATAGATTAAATATGGACTAATAATTCATTTTGTCCTATTATCATTCAACAAGATCGATGAATTTTTCGAAACGCACTTAATATTCACTGTTGAAAGTGATGGGTACGTTCTCGTTGACAACAGCTGTGTAGACAACTCCCTGAAAGTTTTATTTGAAATATTTCGATTAATAGTCTCAATATTCACTAGTATGAATGATTTGTGAATTTTGAAACTTTATATATATATATTTATATATATATATATATATATATATATATATATATATATATATATATATATATATATATATATATATATATATATATATATATATATATATATATATATATATATATATATTATGTCTGGCTGTTATGAGTAATGCCTAGCTATATTAGACCAAGTAGACCAAGTTATTAATTTTTATCGAAACTCCTTTATTTGTCAAGAAACATAGATAATCTGTTTTCTAAATTGACACAATAAAATTGTGTAAATCTCAAAACATATGTTTTTCGTTTTCATTCCAAGTTTTTAAATGGATATACATCAAGTAACGACCAGAAACATCAAAAAATTTCTGGTTATATCAAACAAAATATCGTACACTGAGTCACAATGTTTATGAAGCTCGACTTCGATTCAGTTTATGTTATGATTTCAATTAGAGCTCAATGTCAAAAAAAATTAAAGTAATGAAATATGTTTTTCGTTACTCTACCCCGTAGGTGATATTATGTTATAATATAATGCCTTCCTAATTTAAGATGATATTGTGTTATATATTTTAAGAAGGAATTCTTCTTAATTCAATTATATCAATAGTTATTTTCAAATAGCCATCTGTTATTGGTCATTTTTCATAACACCTGAGCATTACCCATTTATCGCCATACCCATTATATATTTATAGATTGCTAATCCTTGATTCTAATGCTAATGGTTAATGACCGTATGGAATGTATCAGGTTTTGGTTCTTTATCAGCTTTGCGGTCAATAAATAACACAATTTTAAATAATGAATATTTCGCTGCATTTTTATCACCTTCTTCATAAGAATAACCGCAAATTCATGAAAATAACAGTAAATCAATAGAAAAAAAACTAAAAGTATCGATATCTACATAAATGACTTATTAACATAATGAAAGTAGTAAAAATATTTATTTAAATCTAAAATTAATATATATATATATATATATATATATATATATATATATATATATATATATAAACCGGTTTCACAACAATTTTGTGCAGAAAAAACAATTGAAGGAATGATTTCAGAGACAGTTAAGGAAATGCAGAATGATTCTTTTGAAACAGGTGAAGTGGTTTAGTGTAGAATAAACCTGCACCTTATGCTCAATATAAAAAATAATTGAAAATACACAAAAGATGAAAAAGTAAAAAAAACAAATTCAATTTTGTTACAAACTCAATTACGGTGTTAGGAAAACATACGGCAAAATTTGGAGGGGTCATCGATCGTCATAGCTGAGAATATTATTTGCTCTAATTCACAGTTTCAGAAAAACCCCTCGTTTATTTAGTGAAGAACTTAGAAATCATATAATTGCTGGTTGTAAATCAATTAGAAACAACCCTGTTTAAGATAAGATTGAATACTTTTGAAATTTTATGTTATTTTAGACATTTATTTATCAACTTCATATACCTACCTTTCAATATTTAAATGTTAATAATGTTGCCAATAACTTTTCGATGTGTATCTTGAGAAGAGAGGTATTTTTCAAAAATCATGGGACCAAATATTCTTAGAAGAAGGTCAGGGGAATACCTCCAGAAATTTTGCTATATGTTTACCTGATATCGTATTTAATTTTGAAAAATTGTTCTATGACTCAACTACCTCACTCGATGTGGCTTTCACTATGCCACTATTCACTTGAACGAAGTTGTAGCTACTCCAGTCATTCATGTGTTATCGAATTGTTATTTATCATTAAATAAGATGAATAACAACGAATTATACCTGTAAGAATTTCATAGATTTACTATAATTGTAGTATTTTATTTTAATTATTGTATAATTAAAAAAAAAATTAAATCATAGAGCTTTTGCTAATATATTTTTCAGAAAGTTCCGTCATTAGTAGTTGTCAATTCGGGCAGTAAATGATATATTTGTTGAATTTTTAATGAATTCATTGATATGTGAAATGATTTGAAATAATTTTTTTTCAGCATAGAAGAAAATGCCCGGGCAATTTTAGAAGAGAAAAAACAAGATGAAAAATTTCAGGAAATCATAGTGAGCTGTAGATCCCTTAGTGGATATGAAGGAAAGAAAGCTAAAACTCTACTGCCACAAGTAAGTGTCTTCCATTTGTTTGAAATCGTGCCCTTTATTGTCTCTTATCATTTCGAATTTTTATTCATATCGCTAGGGATATATTTATGGCCGTGATGATCAATAATAAAACAAAAATATGAATGTATATAAAGGTTCCCAAAGTTTTTCTCAGACTGGCCAATTTAATATTTTAAAAATTGTTGTACCTACCATAATAACCATGACTTTTTCTACACAAACTCTTTCTTATTTTGAAATTTTTTTTTGTTTATTATACCAAATTTAATATAAATATAAATCTTCAGTAGTAAAATAGAATATATATTTAATGAAAAAAACTACTGACTGAAATCAATCTTATTTTATGATGTCTGAATCTTCAACTGTGAAAAAAATTATTATGAAATCACTTAATTTATTAACACGAAACTGAAATCACTTTTACTCTAAATACAGAACTATAATTATTATAGTGACAAGTATTAAAAACTAATAATCTATTATGGATTGACAAATGCTACTGGCATTAAAATTATAAAAAATCAATCATTGCAACAATGTTTAAAAATTTGAATAATTGATTTGCACTAACAGCAATAAATTGAATTAAACGAAAATTAAAACTTGTAATAAATTTATTCATTTGTATTGTGCGACTTTGTAGTTTGTGGAAGAAGTTATTTTGGCAAATATAATATAATTACGATACCGTATCGATTTCGCGGAGCATATTTTCAGGCTTGGCTCCTTTGGGTGCTTCTGGTAGACACCCCTCCTAAGAAATTACATATATTTTTTTCGATATGTTCATATTCCTATTTCAAGGTCCACATATTGCAGTTGAATTGGAGAGAAAATCTTTCAGCAATAATTGTAGTTTATATACTTCGACTTAATTACTTAATATGTTGTATATGTTGTAATATGAATAAATATTCTACAATTGAAACAATATATCATTGTAAACTTTTTATAAAATTATTGAAAATGATATAATAATTAGTTTTTTTGGCACTAGATACTCGCAGCATCTGTAGCAGCTTTATACCATCTAACAGCTGGAATATCATTAGCATATTCGGCTATTTTGATACCTCAACTTAAGGATGACAAAGACTTTAACATCACCCCCAGTCAAGAGTCATGGATAGGTAATGCTATTTGTTTTTATTTCATTACTAAAAAGCTCTACAAAACCAAATTTTCGGTTTTTTATATATATTTATATGTGGAATTCATAGTGTGTATATTCATATATATTTATATGTAGAATTTAGGTAACCGGAATAATCGGTCTGGTGAAGTGTTTGAAAACTGATTTATTCATTACAATTCTCGATGTTACGACACTATTTTTGTGTCTTCTTCAGGAGAAAAAAGAAGCTGCAAAGTAATGAATTCAATGATCAAATTCAATATAAATTTCAATTCGAATTCAATATAAAACTACTTACAATTAGTTATTTTGCAAATTGAGTTTTTTAGAGAACTAACATGTTTTTAACAACAAACGTCTCTTATTTTGAAAATTAATGATGTCAATACGCATTGAATATTTGTAAAGTAAATATTAGTTGTAGAATATGTCATAAGTCGAATTAAATAAAACTAATAAATAAATATAGATCAAGAAAACAAATATAAAAAAGAAGATACAAATAAATAAATAAGTTTTTTATAAGTAATTATAGTGAAAATCGAAAAACTACTTATTTTTAATTGAATAAGTTTTGGTCTAGCCTGATCTAGGTCTGGTAAAGATGTGATGATTTTCTGTTACTAATTATAATTATAACAGATTATTGAACAGGTACCTGTTCTGAAAGATAAAGATCTACCGGTTTCACTAAATAAAATGTTTGTTTTGGTATATATCTCTGGTAAGTTGAAACTTTTTACTCAATCTCAGTATGATTTTCATTACATTTGAAACAATAAATTATCGTTCGATAAGAAGGCAATAATAATGGCTATAATGAATTATCATACAATAAGAAAGCTTTATTAAATGTGAGTTTTCCTATAGAAACTGTAAGAAATAGCCAAATCTTGTAGCTGATCGATCAATAAATGTCAATTTCATATTATACTTTTTATGAGTAAAACTCTTATCTGCCCTGTAAAACTAGATGAATACTTTAAAGACTTCATTTAACACACTTTGCAACTCTTTTTTTTGTTTTGTTTTTTTTCCTCATTTTTTTATTATGTAAGGTTCAATTTGAGGATGGTTGTCATATTCATTTTGTAGAATTATTGTTAAATAATGTTTAATTGAATATAACTTAAATTCAAACACTTGAACTTATGATTTACACTTTATTGACTACATAGCACGACGAAACGCGTCATGCTATGTAGTCAATAAAGTGTAAATCATAAGTTCAAGTGTTTGAATTTAAGTTTATATTCAATTATAATGGATTTACATCAAGTAAACGCCAACAATATTAAATAATGTTTACTTTATATTTTATTTTTTTTTCGATATTCTATTATTACTGTTATTTTTATTATGATTATTATTATTTTTGTTTTAAGAGGTTGAGTAAGAATAGCTATGCTAAACTTCGCCTCTCACCGTTGTAACACAATTTCTGTATAAAAGTTGAAGTCCTTATTATTATTATTACTTTTTGTAATAATAATGAATGTATTTTGTGAATAGTTGTTAGAATTCATCAACTTACGTATTTGTTCAGTTTATCGAAATAACGTAGTTGTTCTATATAGGTTAAAGAGAAATAAAATAGGTCGATAATTAGAAAAGGTTCAATAGATTTCAAATATTAGTAAAAAAATTTCAAAATTTTCCGAAGGTCTCAAAAATAGTTTAAATTTTTTGGTAACGTTTTTTTCCCATTAAGCTTTGATCTACCAATACAATACCATATTACAAAATAATTTTTCACGATCCATTTGCCCTAAAATCAAATTACGCAAATATTAGATAACTGCAGAAATTACTGATAATATTTTTAGCTCTCAAGTATATATAGAGACATTTATATGTCTCATTTAACAAGATCGAATAGGATTCAGTTTGTAATTCAAGCTTGAATGATTATGGTGAACAGTATCAAAATAATAGTTTTCTTATTACAAGACCCATACCAAAGGAATATTAAAATTTGTATATTTCTGAAAACAGGCTTTAAATTATCTCTTTTTCTTTCAGCAAGTATAATCGTCCTGACAGTACCTATAGGAGCGCCCATCGGTGGGATACTAATGGATGTGGTAGGCAGATTAAATACCGTAAAACTGGCCATAATACCGAATATAATAGGCTGGACCCTCATTGCTACAGCTAACAATTTGCCGATGCTCCTTCTCGGAAGGATTTTCAATGGATTCTCGACAGGTAAACAAGAAGGCATTCATAAGATTCGAAAAGTTCAATAGCACATTACTTTTGATAAGTAATATTCAAATTTGAGGGATTTGAAATCAAATTTCAGAGAATTATCCTCAGTTTAACATTGATAAACTCGATAGCAGTAAAGTTACATGAGCACTTTCGATAAAGTATGCAATAATGGAAACGGTAAATTCTTTTTACCTATTCAAATAGAAAATATATCACCTATAACAATTACAACTAAAACGAAAGTTGAGATATTTAATGTGTCTCGTAAAAATAGTGAGGGATTCTTCTGTAGTAGTACAAGTATAGTAGTACAAGTATGTGTAATTGAAAGAAGATCATTTAAATTCAATTAGTAGAACTAATTCATTTATTTGCATGCATTGATTCTGATATAAATCATTAATCTACAAAATAAATAACATTCAATAGTTAACATATTACGATCGTAGTGCCTATACTTCGGTAGACATAAAATGTGTATTATACTGAAATTCATCAAAATCAAAAGAAAATGCCTGGCAACTCTAAATTTGATAATTGATGAGACCGATACTTGGAGAAAATTAATATCCATAATAAAACAATATTTAAAATTTTCTCGTAATTTAATATAAAATACGCATGACGACGTATCGAAGTACCTACTACTTCTTTATCAAATGCTGGATTAATACTGACTGGATTATCAACTCTCAATTTATCGAGAGAAAATTCCTAAAAATGGACAACTCTCAATTTTTGACCGAAGTGCCATAAAAAACCTATATTGAATTTCAGAGAGCACTGTTTGTGTTTATAATCAATAGACTTTAATTCAAGTAAATGATATCTCCCCTTTCTGGGCATAAAGCATTTCACATTGGAAGCTTTATAGTGGGCAGGACAGAAGTTGTCTTATATACACGTATTAAATTCGAAAATTTCAAACTTTTTGAGTAAGCTGTAACAATCTGAATCGTTTTAGTTTTTAACATTTTTGCGATAATGTTGCCAGAACTGAATAGCAGCGCCACCTGCCGGGTGCAATTGCGAATCTAAACCAGTCTTGAATCCACTTGAATACTCAAAAAATTTCAACAAAATCGGTCCTGCCGTATAGAAAGAGTTCATGAACATACACACGAACATAAAAATTTAATATATATATTATTTTGAAAGTTTTTAGCAATAACAGGCTTCTTTTGATATGAAAAAGTTTTAATATAACAACGAAACGTTAACAAAAGTAAATTTTTTCATATCAAAAGAAGCCTGTTATTGCTAAAAACTTTCAAAATGAAATATCTTAAACAGGCAATAAAATTTAATAAAAGAAAATTAATATATATATATATATATATATATATATATATATATATATATATATATATATATATATATATATATTACGTTATATATGGTATGACTTCACTAACAATTGAAATGTTTGTACTTTCAAGATTTCATAAATACTTACTCAATCCAGTCACCGAACTACCGCCATCTGTTAGAATTTTATCGAACTAATAGTTATAATCGTAGCTCTTTGTTGATAAATGAATAATTCGCAATAAAATTATATTGCGAATATAAATTGACATAAAACATCCTATTTCGAGTTGCATCAAACGCCACACAGAGTGCAAAATTTTATCAAAATCGGTTCAGTAGTTGGGAGTCCATACCGGACAAAAAACGTGACACCTAATTTATATATTTTAAGATTATTTTTGTGAGTTTTCATTGAATTAATTAGGCAATTATTGTACATCTTCGTCGTTGAAACCAACAAAAGTAGTCCTGCATACTCCTGTATGATTAAATGGCGGAGTATACTGAAAACTTTTCACTTTGACAGATTACGTTTGGATGCCATTACCAACCAGTGCCGCCAACATGAAATACTTAACTGTTAAAAAATCGACCGTTATATTAACTGATTTTTATGTATATCGGTATATTTAATGGGTTATTTGAAGGTCTTCCATCAAACATTGCTTTGTCAATCAGTAAATCATACAAATTTAAGTGACTGCTGCAAGGTTAATCCATGAATTACCAGGGGATAATTACATGGCCCTAATTTTAACCATCGAAATTTCTGTCAAACAAAATCATCAGCTCATTATTCAATCTCTCAGTATAAATTTGTAATACAAATGAGTATCCAGGTTACTGTTTAGATAAGAAAAATACGACTTTATAAGGTGAATAAGTTTGGTGCTCAATTATAGCATTTTTCATATTCTCAGTTGTAACATGAGAAATATTCTCTAGCTTGATGTATTCAAATCGAACAAAATTTTTTTTTGGTTACATAAGTTTCGGGTACCGTTTTCATTATAGGCTCAATCCTGGTTATGTTTTCGATTCGAACCTTCAATAAAATGCATCTGGTTCTTCTTGTAGTCTAAACACATTTGAACTGTTTCTGCAATTCAATATCAACAAAATCTTTGATAACTGTATATTTTCAGCGTTAGGAACAGGTCCTGCCATCGTCTACCTCACCGAAATAGCCCGTGCCGATATGAGAGGCTCGCTCATATCCCTAGGACCAGCCTATACATCAGTTGGTAAATATATTTTAATTTTTGTTGTTTATTTTTTGAAACTAATTGAATTTTTGTTTTGTACGCTGCTTATCTGATAAAAGGTTCTGCGGTTAGTTTATTAACAATAATTATTAGCATTTTTCAAATAATTATATAGTAGCAATAATTGATTTCTTTCATAACGGTATAATACCTCTAAAAAACACCCATTATTAGAACAATAACCTCACAAGTGAAATGAAATCATCAAATTATATCCCAGTGTCCTGAGTCTTAGTCTTATCCAACGAGACCATATAAATCAGGATTTTGTAGAGTGTGAGATATAATGTCATGATTTAATTATGATTTCAGGTGCGGGACCAAAATATAAATCTTGAACAAAATATTATTCAATGTGTTCATATGATATTATGTTTGGTATCAATGGATACATAATCAAATCATTTGATTGTGGATGAATTTCAAATCATTCAAAAGTCATACAATTGTCAATTAATCAAAAACAACTTACTATGCTGTTCGAATTAATTGGGACAAACATTTTTTGCTTCGTTTGTGTTACTGTAGTAAGTATGTGAGTACCAGGGTGGCCCAAACACCCTCACACCTGCTTGGTTACTACCTGAGGTAACGTGAGGGTTAGACCTTGACCATCATTTACATTCTGACCGGTTTTATCTTGCCAACAATTCAGTTGTGTGCCTACTGGTGCGACAGTTGTTGGTTTCAATTTGGATACGTGCTGTATTGTCTTGTCCAAAGATGAATATCACTCTGAGGAAGCGTTCCAAAATTATCGCGCTTAACGAACACACATCAATGACTGTAAGAGATATAGCTGAAGCTGTTGGTGTGGAAAAGTCCAGCGTTTCGAGAATTTTGAAAAACATTTGATGATATTGGCTCATCGTCTCCAAAAAGAAAAGGAAACAGTGGCAGCAAACGCAAAACTACCCCAAGAACAGACAAATTTAATGGTTTCTGGTGTGGAGGTGAGCACCCCAACTGTTCGAAAACGACTGCTGGAGGTTGAAGAAACGTTTGGCATGGGCCAAAGAGTAACGTGCGTGGACCGAGGACGACTGAAAGAAGGTGCTTTTTAGTGATGAGACACATTTGTTTGTTCAAGGTTACAAATCAAGTGTTGTTAGACGAAGTGATGGGAAAACTTTGCGGTCTGATCACATCCAGCAAACATTATGCGTGGGAATGAAATAAAAGTACTCGATTGGCCGGGGAATTCACCTGATCTCAATCCCATTGAGATTTATGGAAAATTTTAAAGGAACGACTGGAAAAAATGGATTGCACTACAAAAAAAAAATGATTATAAGTGCAATTCAGATGTGGTTTCATGATGACGAATCGAAGAAAATCTGCTCTACGCTAGTGGAATCGATGCCTAGACGAGTTCAAGTTATTTCTGTGAAAGGAGGACAAACTTCATATGGATATGAGGAATTTACGCTATTTTGTTTGTATTTACTTCATTAAAAGTTAAGATTTTACGAAAACATTGTTTTTTATTCTTTGTCCCAATTAATTCGAACAGCATAGTATATTCTGATTTTGACTTAATTGTGTCATTCGATTGTATATACTTGTAGTCTGACTTTAAGGGAAGGAATTCTGTTTTTGGGTAAAAATATCGAATAAATAACAAAATGTTATTATATAATATGATGCATGATGATTATATATAATAAAGAATTATTACATTTCATCGTTGCATGTTGATATAATAGATTATTGTAAACTGCTAATTGCATTAGGTACCATTGGTGTCATTATGTCTAAGGTAGTGTATACTGCAAAGGGTATCTTATGTACCCATTGTATACTGGGACTAGGCTAACTATTTTACTGTTCATAATTCAAGTGAATTTTTTCAAGTGCATTTTGATTAATCATCGTATTTTATCTACATGCGTTCCTGCCATTTTCTAAATAACTTGTATTTGTCATCTCCTGCTTAATTATAATATAACTTCTCAATCTGCTTACTTTCACGTTTACTTCAAATCTTCAGAAAGTTTTTTGTTACGCAGAATTCTTGAGATTTCCGGACTCACGTAATCGGTAAAATTATGCCTATTCCATGGAATTGGCAAGGTAAATCGATATCGCAAATAGGTAATATTTGTAAATATTTGTGCCTGTTGCATGAAACCAGAAATAAAACTATAATTATGATGATTTTCATCATTCTTGTCATTTTTAACGGATCTAAATGTGTTGTGCCTTGTCCAGTACCAACAGAGCCAAGACTTATGTCTGATTGTGCTGATTATAGGTGGGGAAAAATTTCAGAAAACACAAACAAAGCGAATATAATCTGAAACACTTTCAGTTCTAGCTGTTTCATGAAATCGGCCAAATTATTTTGCTGATTACTTGAATTCAGCAACTTCCAGAATTCTACTTATATCTCTTATAACTCTTACGTGTATCAATTTGCTATCATATCGTAATTTCAGGCATGGTACTGGCATACGCCAAAGGTTGGACAATGAACTGGAGAACTGTTGCCTGGTTATCTCATATCTACACCATTGTGCCATGTTTGCTTATAATGCTTATACCCGAAAGTCCCGCTTGGCTTGTTTCCAGGGGTAGAATAGAAGATGCCTTGAAATCTCTCAACTGGATCAATAAATATCAACCTCAACCAGAAAACAGGGTAAGATCACTAATCAGATTAATATAATAGATATAAATAACTCCATGAAGAAAAGTCTTGTCTTCTTCATGACCATGAAAGCTTACCTCTGGAGCTTGGACCTCATTCAAGTTCTTTCTATATGTAGGGTGTTTTTTTTAGAGGTATAAAACTTTAAATTTCAATAAAACAACGATGGATCATTCGATTGACAAGAATTTTTTTTATCGAAAGATAATCTTGTGGCATTACATTTTAAATAAGATTTCTGGTATATGACCGCCACAGCTGGCTCTGATGTAGTCCAATCTCGACGTCCAATTTTCGATGACTTTTTCCAACATTTGTGGCCGTATATCGGCAATAACACGGCGAATATTGTCTTCCAAATGGTCAAGCGTTTGTGGCTTATCCGCATAGACCAATGACTTTATATAGAACCACAGAAAGTAGTCTGGCGGTGTTAAATCACAAGATCTTGTAGGCCAATTCACAGGTCCAAAACGTGAATTTAGGCGGTCACCAAACGTGTCTTTCAATAAACCGATTGTGGCACGAGCTGTGTGACATGTTGCGCCGTCTTGTGGAAACCACAGATCCTGAACATCATGGTTGTTCAATTCAGGAATGAAAAAGTTAGTAACCATACCGATCACCATTGACTGTAACGTTCTGTCCATCATCGTTTTTGAAGAAGTACGGACCAATGATTCCACCAGCCCATAAAGCGCACCAAACAGTCAGTTTTTCTGGATGTAACGGTGTTTTGGCATACACTTGAGGATTATCTTCACTCTAAATGCGGCAGTTTTGTTTGTTGACGTAGTCATTCAACCAGAAGTGCGCTTCATCGCTAAAAAAAATTCGCTCATGAAAATCGGGAACAACGGCAATCTCGTTTTGGGCACATTCGACGAATCTACGCCTTGCTTCATGCACGGGCTTGCTTCAATTCATGCACCAGTTGGATTTTGTAAGCACGTAAACCAAGATCCTTCCGCAAAATCTTCCATAAAGTGAATGGACACAGATCCAATTCCTGTGCTCGATGGCGGATGGACTCATTCGGGTCTTCCTCAATGCTACGCTCTACAGTAGCAATAGCTTCTTCTGTACCGTACGGCGTCTCTGGGGATGCGAGTTATCAATAAGAGTAAACGCGGTGCGAAAACGTTCCATGATTAATCGAATTAACTGCTCTGATGGACGATTTCGTCGACGATAAAATGAACGTAGTGCGCGATACATATTCCGCACAGAACCATTTTTTTCGAAATAAAATTATGTTATTTGCAAGCGTTGTTCAGGCGTAAGTCTATTCATGATGAATTGCCAAACCAAACTGAAAATGAATAATTTCTCAGCTGTTAAATCGGTCGCCATATTCAGCAGTAATGCCAACTTAAAGTTCTGTACCTCTAAAAAAACACCCGTTATCTATGTTTATCCTGTACCCTTTGTAGACATTTTTTTTCGCTGTCGATCATCATCAGCGAATTTCTTCATTACAACTGCATTATGCCCTTTTTTTGCATTATGTCTGTTTATCGTATTCCTTCTTTTCTCTTATTCTTCCAATGTATACATTTGCATGTGATTTCTTGAATTGACACCTAACTGTCGTTTTTCCATTGCTCGTTATATACTTTGTAGTATACAGATATTCAAACTGTCCTTCGTAAGGTTTATTTTATTTCAACCCGTACATTGTATTGTATATACTGCAAATGTATTGTATATACTTATAAAATCTGTAGCAGGTTGAATGAAAATAAAGAATATTAAATTAAACACTTGACTTAATGTTTCACAATTATATTTAACAGTATCAAATAGTCAACATGTTTCGAGTGTGAGCTCATCTTCAAGACTATTAAGCCAAGTGTTGAATTTAATTGAATATTGAAGTATGTTTCACCAAGAGTTAAGCGAGAAGTCTATCTCAGTCACGGAAATGAAGAAGTAATTGTTTTGAAATTACCTTTATTGGAGTAATTACATCAACAAAAACTTTCAGAAGACCAATATCAAAATGTACTGCAATTTTACATGCTTTCAAATATCCATATATAATAAAACATTATTCCGTCTTCTATGGCCTGAAGAAATGCGCAAAATCTATAGCAGTTTGAATGAAAATAAAGAAGTAATTGTTTTGAAATTACCTTTTTTAGAGTAACAAAATCTTTCAGAAGACCAATATCGAAATGTGTGTGTTATATTCGATTCATGTTTTCGTTGATCAACTTGCAGAAATATCGGCAACGTTGTGTTTATATCTAGAGTTGGGGCACCATACAAATTACCACGCCTATTACCACTTTCACTCCAATTGATGAAGTAATACCACTTTTTGATTTCAATATTGATAACAAAAACCAATATTTTGTGATTTTATCATTATTTCACGGACCAAAAATAGGAGATAAGCCCGGCTAGATGTAGAATAAAATCGCCAAAATGCAAAATTGAAAACTGAAAACAAAAAGTTCTGCAATAAATTTATTTAATTCGAAATCTGTATTATCACTAGATTTTTTAAAAGAGCAGTTCTGAAAATCTTTTTCATGAGAATAATAATGAAAAACTTATTGCATATATAAGTGGCCTCAAGTGGGGTGTCTACCCTAACTGAACATTAATATATAACTGACAGAGCATCTTCAATTTGTTGTCGATCTTGCCAGAATATTTTCATTTTGACTTTCTGGGACTTACCATCATGTTCAAATAATGTGAAGATTGATATAAAAAAAATTTTCAGGCCGAATCGCTTGCTGAGATGCAACTTGCGGTATTGCAGAAGGAACATCAAAAGAAGGTGGAATCTGATGCATTACAGGGTGCTGGAGTTGGAACCAAAATGAAAAATTTCTTAAAACCTACGGGATATAAACCTCTCATAGTACTTATTGGTCTGTTCTTCTTCCAACAGTTTTCCGGAATATACATAACATTATTTTACTCGGTCCAACTTTTCAAGGTGGGTACAATCAGTTCAATTTGACTCCTTAGATTCGAAGAATTTCGACATCAATTTCTTTATTCAAAAATAAAGCGTTAATGGCAAATAAATTATTCAATTTGTCTTGCTGTCTGTTATTGTGAAAAAGTACGATTTTTATATTGATATAGATATGATCTATATTTGTTGACAATACTAACGATAATATTGGTATTTTATATTTTAATCTTTTTAATGCATACATTTAAATGCTTGTAGTTATTGATTGTCAATACGAATTACCCTTTCATTGAAAATAATATGAATTATTCTGGTTTCAAAGAAATATAAATATATTGGTGTGTACATAAGATCAGCAAACCTATGGTTCAGTATTTCAGTCTCAGTATTAATCCAGCATTTGATAAATAAGTAGTACTTCGAAACGTCGTCATGCGTATTTGTATTAAAATTATGAGAAAATTTTGAATATTTTTTCATTAAACCTATGTTAATTCATTAACTTTATGTTGTTTTAGGAGGTTGGCAGTACAATAAATCCTTATCTTGCTTCTGTGCTGCTAGGAACATTGAGATGTGTTATGTCAATGGTAAATACTTACATGTTAAGAACCTTCAGGAGACGGCCGTTGATATTATGGAGCGCCTTTGGTATGGCAATATGCATGACAGTTTCAGGACTTTATACTAAGTGGATTCATGAGAGTAAGTCAAATAACATATAGAATGCAAACAATTGTTCATTTTTCCAAAGAATTCATTTCTAGTTGTTTTCATTCCAGTTCGATATATCAATATGAACAGTCCTAATGTTGTCATATATCAAAGAGTCTTGCACCACAAGTATCAATTCTACGATTTAATGCAGCAATTTCTCCTTAAAAATCTTATGACAGCATTATTTGATTTATAACGTAATATCCTCACATTTTCATCTCAAAACTGAAAAATTGTATCAAAACATACGCCTTTTTGTGACAATTATGTCATGAAAAATTTTAATGTAATACAAAGAGAGGGGGCAATTTACTGCTTATAGAATCTTCTTCATCAACTATAGAAAATTTTGTATAATCGCCTGTAAAAAGGATTCTAATGGAGAAGTATTTTTCCAAAACTGAAGTCATCTTCCTCAGTTGAAAATGTAGTCACGTTCTGATAAAAACTGAAGTTATATTTTCAGCCGTTGTTTCTTATAAACTACGGCGGAATAGATAATTTAAGTTTTTCAAGGGTTGAAATATCCCAAACTCCTTTTTCTTGTTCAAATTTCACCTGTCTTTACATTACATTCACAAAAATGTATTTCGTAGTTCAAAACTGTGAGTTGATACAATCACTGAAAATAATTCTAAAGATGATTATAGTTCTTAGAACCGAAAAATAATACCTATATCATAAAAATCCCAGATATCTAATTCATCAAAACAATCTTTCTTCGTTACAATATGTGCTTAGGAAACAATCCTTTGTTCTAAAATCTTTCGGAGAACTGATATCATGACAATTTTATGGTACCATTGAAAACACCTAAACAGGTAAATTTTACTCAATACAAATTGTTTAAAAAACTCGACAGATGTTTAATATCGAGTGAGAAATCCAATCAAATGTTTCTAATCATTCGGTAGAACAATGTTCACAAATCTTGTACGAGGAGCTGATTAATATTAACATGATATTAAAATAACATTAATATTATAACATTGATATAAAACACAAAGATACAATAATAGTCAAAGATACGAGTATTCATCAGAATAGGTATTCATCGATTATAAAAGCTGAAAAAGGTCATTATTCTAAGTATTCTACATTAATTTCGACTATCAAGTTTTATCAAGAATTCTCGAATTTTTCTGAAAACAAAATTTCAGTTTCAATGTCTTGCCTTTAGAAATATTTTTTCATTGAAATTATTGAAAAATGGGAGCTTTATATTCAAGCATCCTGTTGGCATAACACGACAATTATGGTTTTACGAAAATTGACGCCACCAAGTGGCGACACCTATGTATCACATCTACCATTTCAATATGATGCGTATAGTAAATACTCAAAGTTTTCTGCATAGTCCCACCTTACATTTTTGAAGGTTTTTTTTAATTATATATTATCATTTATAATTATTAAAAAATTAACAATTCAGTAGCATAATTACAAAGAAACGTTTATAACTAGTTAGAAAACGTATGGCCTCCATTTTATTTGAGACTGTTGGGATTGCACAACATTGAAGCGTTTTGCTTCTAAGACAATTTTTATTTTACTTATTTAAATTCACCAGAAAATGTGATAAAACATAGACACCATTCAAAAAATATATGGGTTCTGACTCTTGACAGTTATCAGAACTCACGCCTATGTGCTGCTACCTGATGAGTGTAATAATAAATTTCTTGTTCACAGAGTCGACTACCTTAACATGGGTACCAGTTGCTGCTCTCGCAATGTACGTAGTCACTTCCATGATTGGTCTTCTCAGTATACCGTGGACCATGACAGCAGAATTATTCCCCATCGAGATAAGAGGAATCGCGCACAGTCTCACGAACGGAACTGCCCATCTTCTTATGTTCTTCTCCATCCAACTATTTTACACTCTATGCGATATATTTGGTGGCATCGATGGATGCCAGTATTTCTTCGCCGTGATTGCCATATTAGGAGCAATATATGCTTATATTTTCTTACCGGAAACTCACGGCAAGAAACTTAGTCAAATTCAAGAATACTTCCTTCACAATATCATGTATTTGGGACAGAAGAAGAAGAAAGTACAGAAAAAATCAACGAAAAATGTTAGTAAAAGAATAACTCACAAAGACATAGTTAAGTCACCAGACAAATCACAAAATGAAATATTACTCACAAAATAGCTTTAAACAAAGTGAAGGAACAATTTAGACAAATAATGATAACTAAATTATTTATATCTAGTTATAAATTGAGATAATCAAGAGGCTAATAATATAAACTCATCATATGTCATCCCATTTTAATGAAGAAATTTATTTTAGAAAATTTTATCGTCATTGAACCACACAATATTCGATCATCTTAAATCCCAATGCTTTACTTAATGTCCTAGTTAGTAAAATAAATTTATAGTTATTATAAACTATGCCGCAAACAATGTAAATTAAATAAGACCAACTCAAAGACAATAATTCCTATCACTTTTGTCTGAAATTGTGATTCTTTTTAACTAATATCAGGAATTGAATTTGAAATTTTCAAATGTAATGCCGATTTTTACTAAGAAATGGAGTCGTTTTCCATTCAATCATCAAGCAACGAATCGTCCTATACAGGGTGTTTCGAAATAGTAATTTACGTTAGTGTAAAAGAGATATTTTTATTGATGAAAATATTGGTATTTCAATGTATTTTTAGTCTTGTAAGTGTATGTACTTTTTGAAAACTCAGTTACTATTTATAAAAAACAATCATTTTCATCATAATTCTGAGCGACTTGTGAAAAATATGTAATGTGTGTATGGAAATTGTGATTTCATCAACTGGTAACGTACAATCCAGTTATTTGATACGAAAGTTTTTGTAAGAAGTTTGTATGATCTCGGTGCATTAATAAATTTTAGTTTATAGATGATATTTTTTTGCCTTCTGAAAAATAAAAATAACTGAACTCCCTACCATTAATATAATATATATATAAATATAAGTGTATATAAAGGGTGATTCATTTAGAGGTATTTTTTCTTTATTAAAAAAAATTTATAAAAACAATTTCATTTTATAATCTTCATTATCAAACTAAAGTACCATTTTTCACAATTAGTTTTTTAAGATAATTTCTTTCAAATGTCCGCGACTACGGTTTACAACGTCCATTCTGTGATTCCAATTTTCAATGACACGTATGAGTATTTCGAATGGTATTTGGCCAATGACTCGAGTAATATTGGTAAAATTGTAGCCGGCTTATCCATGTAGACTTTGGACTTTACAAAGCCCCAAAGGAAAAAGTCAAGAGGTGTGATGTCACATGATCTAGCCGGCCAATTTACTGGTCCAAAGCGTGAAATGAACTGTTCACCGAATTGCTCTCGCAGTAAAGCCCACGGTTTCACGGGCTGTATGGCAAGTGGCGCGATCTTGTTGGAACCAAATTTCGTGGTGACCACGGGCTTCAATTTATAATAGTTATCAAATAGTCTGTTATCATGGCGCGATAAGGGTCACCATTAACAGTAATGTTACTGCCGCCCTCTGTTTTGAAGAAATATGTTTAATGGCAGCTCTTGAACCTCTTCAATGAATGAACCTCTTCAACCGTATTGGGGTTGTTCATCACCCCAAATACGGGCATTTTGTTTATGCACGAACCCATTAAGCGAAAAATGGGCCTCATCGGTGAACAATATTTTTGTCGAAAAGAGCGGATCTTCTACAAGCTTGTCAAGAGCCCTGCGACTAAAACGGAAACGATTCGGAAGGTCAGTCGTCTTCAGTTCTTGCACTAAATGAATTTTGTAAGCTTTTAAAGTAAGATCTTTACGTAAAATATGCCATGTTGTTGAATATGACAGGACAAGTTGTTGAGAACGGCGACGAATTGACATTTCACGGTCTTCGTGTACACTCTCCGCTACCGCCCCTATATTTCCTTCACTACGTGCTGGATAAGGTCTATTTGGTGAGTATTATCCAGTAATGAAAACATGGTCTAAAACTTACTGATGGTAGAGCGAATTGTGCGTTGGGTAGGCCAATTATGTGGACCATAAGTTGCTCTAAGCGCCCATTTTCGTGAAACAGTTGAACAATTTGTAGACGCTGTGCCGGGCTAAGTCTTTCTATAATGAATTGCCAAACACTACTGAACAAGAATGTTAATTCAGTTGACACAAGGCATGCACAATCTGCAATTAAATCCCCACCACTAAAAGTACCTCTAAATGAATCACCCTTTATATATTTATATATATGAACGATGTCAAAACACTCATAAATAAAATTTCACGTGAATTGAATCACGGCAACCCGTGCCGACTGCATGGAAACTTGCGTAGTACGACGCGTGAACTAAGTGTTAATGTAATTGTTATTTCGTGTTTGTTTTTATTAGTGAACGCATTATTTTCGTTGTTTCAACATGTCTGTGGAGTTACGCAGTTCTAAAAAAGAATTTTTTTTTTCGGGGATGTAAAACATCAAATTACAGGTTCTAAACGACACTCTAATGGACAAATGCTGACGGTTTCATTTTATAATATTCGAAATGTCAATTAAAGTGAAATATCACTATTCGTGAGTGAATTATTAATTGGGAAAGGGCACGAATACCGACTAAATCCTTACCTTACTTTATTAAGAAACTTGTAGCCTCATACCAAGTTTAGAGAAATTCGCAAACAGATGCAAACTAAACTCAAGATGTGTTTGAGCAGCGTCGACAAGAGTTTGTTATAGATATAAATACATATTTGATATTGCTAATGGCGATGGGCTTCAATTAATGAAGATGATATCTTCTTGCAAAAACAGAGAGAGCCAGGACTGCTCGGTCACATAGCTAGAGTGGACAAAAAATTGACAGAAAAAGAGGAAAAGGCGAATCTTAAAAATATCCAGGAGCAAAAGCGACTGGCTACTCTTTCTCTGAAACTGGTGACAGCATTAAGCAGGTGTCAATTGAGTACGAGAGATTCAATGTCTTTATTCTTTAAGCACGTAGCCATTAGACTGACGAATTTCGTATAAGCAAGTCCTCCATCCAAAGAATTCGTACAGAAAATCGAAAACAGTGCACAAAAGAGATGAAACTCAATTTTCAAAGCGATGAACCAGATTTTGTAACTGTCCACTGGGATGGAAAACTGTTGCTGGCTTTAAGTGTTTACTCAAATCTGAAGCAGAACGTCTACCATTAGTCATTTCATACGATAATAAATAACAACTTATTGATGTGCCAAAACTAGTAAACCTATCGGGAAGCGAACATGCACAAACAGTTTGGAATGCTATTGTTGACTGGACTCTTGAAGATGAAGCACAGGTGCATGTGTGCTTCTCGAACAGAAATTGAAGAGAAAAATGTTGATTTTTGTTTGCCTCCATCACATCTACGAATTGGTACTGAAATCTGTGTTCGAGGACAGAATCAACCAAGTCAGTAAGTCCCGATAGCCCTTCATTAAAAAGTTTTCGATCAAACTGGAAAAATATCAAAAAGGACAAGATACAAAGCCACAAAAAACGATATCACCAGTGAACGATTCTAGAATTAATGAACTTTTACAGTATCACAGAACTGAATTGACCAAAGAAATTGTAAGAGATGACTATCGAGAGATAATAGAGCTCTGCATAATATTTATTGACGGAGATACAGATAATAAATTAGAAATTTGACCTCCAGGCGGCATACACCAAACTAGATTGATGAAGAGATCAACTTATTCATTGAAATTATCGTTATTTGATCTTAATTCAAAGTGTCAAATAGGGATAAAACAGCTCTAATAGACGTCTGCCTGTTCATTGCGACATCGTATGTCAAGCCTTGGCAGCAATGCACTTTAGCGGTAAAAGGACTTGTGCTTTTTTAACGCTATGCACAGGTTTTACAAGCATTTGTGGTATTTGTCAGATGAAGTGTCTATCTTGTCTCTATTTGTCGATTATATTAACCAAGAAAGTAAGGTAAAAATAGTTGCTTATTTGGCCGAAAAAAGCCATCGGTACGCTTCATTCCATCGAGAGAAAAACTTAGCGGCCCTCTATTCGAAAAAAAACATTGATGACTTTGTTTTCATGGACAGCAGATCCTTTTTCAGGCGATTCAAAATTGATTACAGTTTACTCGTGGAGTGTCTTACTTGGTGACCTGCTAATGCTTCGTTTCAACACGCTAAAATGAGGATGCAGTCACTAAAAGCAGTTAATTATTCGACTGAAAGCTGTCTAGTTGATGCAAGACTCCAATTCGAGCTGTTGAGTTGATGGCTCAATCACAGTTGATGAGGAACAAAATCAAAACTTATTACGTTGTGTAAAATAACTCAGAAAATTATATTCTGACTGTAAAAAACGAACCTTAAAAAGAAAATATAATTATTAATTAATATGAATACTACATAATGAATATAATACAATTATTGAGGTAGCAGTATTTTATTCACAAAATGAATATTAATTAAAAGTTTTCTACAATGGTTAAGAGTTTGACATCAAGTCGGCACTAGTTATCTCTATCGGATTTCAATAATACCTTAATAGGTATATATATATATATATATATATATATATATATATATATATATATATATATATATATATATATATATATATATATATATATATATAAACGTTTTTGGTAGGCAAAAAATCTGAAGCATAAGCCCTAAAAATTAATGGGGAGTAATCGGTCTGCTGATATATGTCTGAAAATTCATTTGTTCAAACAATTTCCGATATTTCTACACTTTTTATGCCTTCTTCAGGAGAAAACAAACTGCAAATTAATGGCCACAATGTGAATAACATATATGAATATGTAGAACTAATTAATATACGAGTACTTACAATTAGAGCCAACAAAATTACTTATATTTGTCAAATAGACTTTGCAGTTTAGTAGATACCTACGGGTATAGAAGATATGTGCAATTTTGATGCTTGGTGTGTCTGTAATCTGAGAGGTGTTTTCTACTGATTCCTATAGATGGAATTCTAGAAAGAAATATAAATTACTTTCAAAATTTAATTTTTTTTGGCATTTTCAAAATAGTCTGCGTTAATGTAAACCGCACGAAAATGGTCTGCCATTGTTATTTTCCGATAGTAATAATAGTATATTTTGAAATGTCAAAACGGCAGACGTGGTCAAATGAATTCAAAATTAACCAAAAATCGATACCTGTCTTACCTAAGCGCCCGTCGCGTCCACCGCTTTAGGCTTAGTGAGTCCATATTTCATGCTTGGTAGGTCAGTATAAGAGTCTCTATGTACAAAAACTCAGGTCTAGTAAAATGCATATAGGTAGCCACCCACTGGCTCTTAGGCTATTGACTAAATTGTCAGAAATTCAACATCGTAAATTGTTGAAGTCGAAGGCACGTGAGAGAGATATAAGTGAGAGATTTGAGTGAGAGTGTCTAAGATATAGATGATGCTCAGCTTTTCAATATTTGATTAAGCGTTAATCTTATTGTCTGTATGTGTGATTTCCAAAAATAATCTCTTTTCTGATTTATTTCCCTATCAAAAACTTTCATAATTGTGATCAAAGCCTGGACGTGACATTTAATGCACAATATGTTGGACATTTTGTTTTGAATTTCGTTAGGTTTGTTCTGTGTAATATTTGTCCAAATGGAGGCATGGTATTTTATAAATGATATTGCAATTTCACAACACTGATGTGCAATTTTCGGTATTCGAGAATAATAATTCAATAGTTTTTGTATTATGCTGTTTCGACGTCTTTCATATGTGCGGAGTTTCTTATGATATTGCTAGACAATCCTCCAAAGTAAGGTAACTTTTCGAATTTTATTTTATCAGAATCAAGACAAAAAGTTCCTGATTGTTACCTTCATTGCAATTTGATATTTTTTAAATTTATTTATTTAAGTAGCCGTTATTTGAGAACAAATGTTTCAACTTTATTGAATTTCGTTTTAATGAGTGTCAAGAATTTCTCGCATAATGAATAAAAAAATTGTTGAAAGAATGTTTGATTTTTTCCAAGCTGAGTAAAGGATTTTGATTTTTTCCATACATTTCGACTTCGCACAATTTTGTAAGCTTACTGACAATTATCGAGTCTTGTAGTGTTGACGGATGCAGGATAACTAGAAGAATTCAAAGAGGAATCTTACCCGAAAGTTTGAAACAATCCAAAACAAACCAGCTATAAATGTCGATTTAGATTGCTTGTTTGAAATTTATCTTCTGAAAGCAAACACTTTGTACTATGCTGATCGAATTGATTGGGACAAAGGATAAAAAACAATGTTTTCGTAGAATCTTACCTTTTAATGAAGCAAATACGTACAAAATAACGTAAATTCTTCATAATAATATGAAGTATGTCCTCCTTTCGCGGAAATGACTTCTTGAACTCATCTAGGCATCGATTCCACTAGCGTAGAGCAGATTTTCTTCAATTCGTCATCATGAAACCACACCTGAATTTTACTTATAATCATTCTTTCTTTTGTAGTGCAATTCATTTGTGCCAGTCTTTTCTTTAAAATATTCCATAAATTCTCAATGGGATTGAGATCAGGTGAATTCCACGGCCAATCGAAGACTTTCATTTCATTCTCACGCATAAAGGCCTGCACTTGTTTGGAATTGTGGCAGGGAGCCAGGTCGTGCTGAAATGCTCCATCAAACGTTTCCATGAATGGGACAACCCTGGTGCGCAATATTTCCATATATTTCACTGAATTCATCATCCTTGTTATAGGAGTTAATCGTCCAGTGCCATTGGTTGTGAAAAAACCCAAAACATTTGTTTCGAAGGATGTTTGACTGTTTGCTGGATGTGATCAGGCCGCAAAGTTTCCCCATCACTTCGTCTAACAACACTTGATTTGTACCCTTGAACAAACAAATGTGTCCCATCAATAAAAACCACTTTCTTCCAGTCTTCCACAGTCCACGCACGGTACTTTTTGGCCCATGACAAACGTTTCTTCATCATTTTCTTGGTAAGCAGTTGCTTTCTTCTTGATCTTCTTGCCTTACGGCCAACATCCACCAGTAGTTCTCGCACGGTTGAGGTGTTCACCTTCACAACAGAAAGCATTAAATCCTTTTGAAGATCAGTGCTTGTCTTTCTCGGATTAATATAGCTATTTCTTATCAACAATTTTTCTGTTCTTGGAGTAGTTTTGCGTTTGCGGACACAGTTTCCTTTTCTTTTTGGAGACGTTGAGCCACTATCTTCAAATGTTTTTTAAAATTTATGAAACGCTGGACTTTTCCACACTAACAGCTTCAGCTATATCTCTTACAGTCATTGATGTGTGTTCGTTAAGCGCGATAATTTTGGAACGCTTTCTCAGAGTGATATTCATCTTTGGACAAGACAATACAGCACGTATCATAATTGAAACCAACAACTGTCGCACCGGTAGGCTCACAACTGAATTGCTGGCAAGGTAAAACCGGTCAGAATATAAATGATGGACAAGTTCGAACCCTCACGTTACCTCAGGTAGTAAACAAGCAGGTGTGAGGGTGTTTGGGCTACCCTGGTACTCACATACTTACTACAGTAATACAAACGAAGAAAAACATGTTTGTCCCAATTAATTCGAAAAGCATAGCACAGTTTTGAGACATCTGGGTGATAGTTTCTGTAGTGTATAATAGAGGTTCCATGTAAACTGCATATCACGGCAAATCAAATTGAACTTCAACTACCATCTACTGTGACTTCCACCTCTCGTTGAAAGGGTACTACGGACTCACACTTCTGACTGCATATGTTTATCTTTAGATAGCCAAATAAACGATATGCATCTTTATATCATGAATAGCATATCATTCGGAGAGATATTTTTTGTGCACACAGATCTAATGATAATATGATAATCTTGTTGATGAGTACTATATATTTGTAGATTTTACATTATTCAGGTTTCCAGAAATCCGCTAAGCTGCTCAAGTAGAGATTACCAGTTTAAAGTGCGAATCTTCTACCCAACAAAAAAGCCCGTTCGCAATCCTGAGGGAGATACTCGTAGATAGATTTCGTGTCCATCCAACCGGTCCAGTTTCTTGGAGGTCATATTCTGTTTGAAATTTGACAACGTCCGGATTGAAACATTCTTCGAAATCTTCATTCACACCGTTAAAACCGGAGGTGGAAATTCCCAAAGTCAAGGCTGAAAATTACATATGTTATTTTCAAAACCTGCTTCTTTCAAAAATCAAATTAATGAATTTTTGTTTGTCGTAGAGAAAATATAGAATATATTGAAAGATTATGGGTAGCAGCCGGAACTTGTTTCGAATTTGTTCGGTTTCACCGAAGAGTTCAATTGTATAAAATCGAATATAAGATAAAATTCAAACATTTATTTATTTTCATTTTATTTTTTTTTTAATAATATTGGCGTTTAATTGATGTAAATCCATAATAATACACGTGGTTGTTGCTGTTGTTCCCCGACCGAAGAGAGAGAGTCAGGGAGAGTGACAGACCCATGAACAAAGAAATGAGTCTAAAATAAGAGCTCTCTGGTCGTGCCCACGACGGTTATCAACAATCTCCTGATTTATCGCGAAGTCCATAAACCATAGAGGCGGCTTTAGGGCAAATCTGTCACAATACGAATAGTATTACATTATCTAATAGTATTAGATAATAGAATAGTAGTCTATTCTCTAATAGAATAGTATTATACTAGCTAATAGAAGACTGTTAGCGTCTCAAAAAGTCATTTATAACGACGAAACGCGTCATGCTATGTATTCAATAAAACTGTAAATCAAAATTTCATGTGTTTGAATTTTATCGTATATTCAATTTTAATGGATTCACATCAAGTAAACGCCAATACCATTCAATATCGAATAAAATGAGTTATTGTTTCATTTTTAACTTTATAAGTACCTTTAACCATTCTGATGTGATGAAAGACAAAAATTTATAAACATTTATGCATGTTATCCTAGACAATTTTTATATGATATATATGTTTCTTCATTTATTTAAAGGGTAATTCATAGTTAATCTGAAATTTTCATTCAAAATAATTCGAGTAAAAGTCTAACATTCGTGTAGATATCCACACGAATGTTGTTAACGAAAACACAATCCATCAAGAAGAACATAGAACTGGTGGAAATACTATACAGGGCTGTTTTATCCTATTATGTGAAACATCAATACCAAACAATCAGGTTTCGATGTTTTCTCCAAACGCAACAAAGCTCTATCTCTTCTAAGGCCGAGATAAAGCTAGTAACATACACACGTGAGCTCCCTGCATCGAAGAAACAAGATAAACTCTCGCGAGTACGATAGAGTTCGTTCGTAACAAGATTATTGCGTACTTCCACACAAATATGGCAGGATTTTAAGATATTTCATACGAACACCTCAGGAAATGCTGTACTGTGTAGCACTAAATATTCTTTTTGGAATGTAATAGGCTGTGTTTTTGTAGAGAATTTTTGTGTAGAATACTCCCTGGATGACTCGGATAATTTTATTGGAATTGTTCGGATATTTTTAATAAAAATCAAAATAGACCAATTAGTCTATGGAATAATGACTAATTAGAATAAAGGCTAATTAGCCATTATTCGACATGGCCACATTGCCCGCTAGGCTGCGAAACAGATCGACCATCATTTTGAATCCATCAAACTTTTCGAAGTTATTTGAAATAACTCATTATACATCTACCAAAATGACCGTATTACTTTTATAGACTTATTGTAATTTTTAATAATTTGGATGAAACTAAGTAGTTTTTCGATTTTCACTATAATTAATTCAAAACATGACAATATCGTTTCGTCAACACACAGAACATATTTCTTCAGAATTGTGGGGGATGACCATAGAATACTTTTCTTTGATTGTATTTTTAATGGAATAAACTTAATAACGGAAAATTATTGATCAAAACTTGATCATTTAATAAACTGTTCGATTTCTTCCTCTTACTGTGTTCCATGACTTCTAACAGGGTTAGTTTATAACCTTTTCGCCCTGTATGTAATATTTTGAAGTTGTTGTCGAAGACATGCTTCTCTACTAAAAGATGTGTTGCATACGTAGAATCGGTTTTAATTTTTGCAAAGCATCTTTGGTGTTCAGATATTGTAAGGTTGAAATTCCTGCCAGTTTGGCCAACATATACTTTGGGACAAGTACCGCAACTCAACTCATAAATACCCGATTTATCATCAGGCGAAATTTTATCTTTCGCATTTCTGATGTATCTACCCACGGTATTCTGGGTTCTGGAAGCTATCGTTCAATTTCTGTCATATAAAAACCTCAAGAATTTTGATACATAGTTGCCTAAAAACGTTAAAGTTCTGAACTTTTTTTGAATATCTGTTACTTTAGGATATACTTGGAAAATGGCCTTATTATATATCTTTTTTCGTGAAATGTTATCGACGAAACGATGATGATATCCATTACTTTGTGCGATCACTAATTCAACAAGCAGTTTTGAATTAGTTAATTTAGTGGGTAATTAGTGTAAATATATTCTATGCCTCTATGGTTTTCATCTTTAATATCTATTACTTCCAACATCTTTCAGAAGAGAACCATGTCTTCGAAAACAACTCTAAAATATTGCATGCAGAGCGAAAAGGTTATAAACTGACCCTGTTAGAAGCCATGGAAATCAATAAGAGGAAGAAATCAAACAGTTTATTGAATGATCAAGTTTTGATCAATAATTCCCCGTTATTAAATTCATTCCAGTAAAAATGCAATCGAAGAAGAGTATTCTATGGTCATCCCCCACAATTCTGAAGAAATATGTTTTATAGTCATCTTCCTGTAAAAGAAGAAAAGTGTTCTGTGGTCATTTCCACCCAACGCACTTCAGGATAAATATACGCAGTCCACAATATAATACCTCAGTTTATCATCAACATCTGATGAAGCCACTGTGTTGACGAAACGATATTGTCATGTTTTGAATTAATTAAAGTGAAAATCGAGAAACTACTTAGTTTTATTTAAATTATGTATTCAGATTTTCATCAAGTATCGACCAATCGATTAATGAATTGTAATTATTGTTTAAAGAGCGGAGGTCACCTGGAGGTCTTTCCAGGCGGTCCAAGAGCACGGTGAGAACTCAACTCAATTGCACCAATAAGCCGAAAGATGATGGAAATTCATAGGCGGTTGTACACTGGCAGATTTCCTTTCCAAAAAAGTTCTTCGAAAGCATTTATCTACGTCTTTATGAAAGAGGTTTACTCGGCAGAGCAGAAAGGCCAATGGCAGCAAAAGTAGAGTTGAAAGAAGAAATGCTTAACTTATTCTACGATAATCCATGTATTTCTACTAGAAGAATTACTGAGCTCTCGAATTTGAAACATAGCCGAGTTTTTCATGAAATGCAATAAGAAAATTTCCTAATAACTACTTTATAGTGTGTCCAAAATACGTATGCATGATACTTGAAGATCATTTTCAACATCAGTTCTTGTTGAACCTGTGGATTGGAATTGTGGGTGACTGCTTAATTTGACAAGTATTTAGGCCAGGGAGATTTGATGAAACGGTATATTGCTACTTTCTTGGGTTTATGGAAAACATGCTACATGAATTTCTGAAAAACGCGACATTGGCAATATGAAATGCAAAGTGGTGAATGCACGATGGTGCACCAGCGCATTTGAAATGTTGAAATGTTTGAAATTTGAAGTTGTTGGCGAAATTTTACAGAGACAAAGAAAGCTTGATTGGTCAAGTTGGACTTGACTCGTGGCCTGCTCGATCCCTATTGGATTTGTTTATGTATGACCTCCTTAGCTAACGTTCCTCCAGTGGAAAATGTAGAATACCTAAGTAACCAGATAATTGTAGGGTGTGATTCTAAATAACCGTACTATTTTAGAGAGTTCACCAACCAATAAGGGGAATATTCGATGATGTATCCACCTAGAGCTGGTAACTTTCAACAGTTTTTATAATTTTTGATATTTGCTATGAATGTTTATTTCATTTATTCATTTTCTTGTTTCTCAGAAATACTAATCTCATATAGGTATAGTAAGTCAATTATTCACGAAGATTCTAGAAATTCTAAGTAATATGTTTGTATGATAGACATGCAATAAAACAATTTATTCGAGAAAGTTTTATCTTGAGAACGAGATCATAATATGCGAAAACGCCAAGACATAAAAATTATCGTTTAATATAAATTACCTCAAAATTTTTTAAATGAAATTTTAATCAGTGGCGTACATTTTTGGCGATATTTTTATCGAATTGTACCTAGCGGCAATGGAACTAATTATTTGATTATTTTGTGGATTACTGAAAGCCACAAAACCATTCTATTTCCAGCAGCAACTTCGCCTAATTTGAAAAAACTCACTTAGCAGACCCTTTAATCAATTTTGAAAAGCCTATACACATAAACATTTCAACCGCATGTATTTAGGTAAAATTATGGGGGCACTTTTTCCATAAAATGGCCTCAGAAATCATCCTTCTAAATATTTTCACGTGGAATACTTAATATATATATATATATATATATATATATATATATATATATATATATATATATATATATATATATATATATATATTCAAATTAATTTAGTGCCTGTTTCAGATGGTTATTTTTTTAATATTTTGAGTAATAACAGGCTATTTTCAATGTTAAAAGCTTTATTTTTGTTGACGTTTCATTGTACATATATCACATATTTGTCAAAACTAGTGAATAATTGAATTTTATGAATTAGCATAGATATCAAAACATCAAACCTAATTTTTCAAATTTTTAAAATCAGGTGTCACAACAATCATATGTCAAAGATACCGAACTTTCAGAGAACACCTGACTTATATTGCGTTTTTAATGAGATTATATGGTTCTGTAAGTTCCAAAATTTATTTTACCACCTATTTTCACTGCTGCGTACAGTCAGGCTACATCTTCAGCCCAGTTAACCGTAAGATGTAATTTTTTGTTTAAAACACTTTGTTTTACACTTATTTATTTTTCAGAGTCCTGATGAAGAATGTAAACATGTTCGAAATATAGACAAGGTTAATATATTGGTTGTGTATCAATTAAAATGGCCCTACTTTTGCCGAGAACTCATAATTTTTCACTCATTAGTATCATAGGGCAATACTCCCTATTTATCGTTATATATATATGTATATATATATATATATATATATATATATATATATATATATATATATATATATATATATATATAATATATATATATATATATATATATATATATATATATATATATATATATATATATATATATATATATATATATATATATATATATATATATATATATATATAAATACGTAAAGGACGTACCCAAATACAACCGTCTGAGAATTGCAAGATAGGGAATATTAAACTGAATGACATGAAGGAATTATGGATTGCACCGTTTGAAAATATGATTCAGACACCCAAACAAGTGCGTTGCTGTCAAGATGTCAAAGCCCACTGTGTGCGTCTGAAAATAAATCAATGCAAATTCTATATTTAGTGATCAGTATGGCCATATAGCCATGACAACGTCGTGAAACTTGTACAAGGGTATACTTTTTGTCAGCGGTCACGCTCCGGTTTCCTTGGCATCAGTCTAGCCGTCTGGGTGGATTCCTAAGTAGCAGAGCTTGTCGAGTTATTTTCACCAAGTTTATATTTCTCATATTTTAGTGCGGCGGAGGAAAAACTTTCGTAATAGGCAAGAAGATATATGAATAAAAAACGGACAGTTTTAATCCAAATGAGTTTCAAGCAAACATTAGCGTTATATTTGGAATACACAAATTGATTACGAACCGAGAGTTGATAACATAAATCGTAAAAGTGAATTTTAATTTCATCATATTTCAAAGACCATTACGTATGAACTTTCAAAACTCATGAGGTTTCTACGAACAATGTTTAGTAGTCGGCTTTCTATAAAGCGTAAAAATGCTTCATAGAAAGTATTGATCTCCAAATTTAGGTAGCAACCTAAAATTTTTTTCGAAAAATTGCTTAATTTTTCCAAATGGTGGAGATATTTCTGATTTCAAACTTATTTCTTCTTATAAAAGAAACACTACCGAAAGCCTAATCCTTCTTCATAATGGCGAATGCTTCGGGTAAAAAACTCTAATTCTTTTTTCAATCCACTGATATTGAAGTGTTATTGTGTCAGCATTGTTAAATGTTCACCTATGTATAAAATCTTTATGACTTGAATATTTTTCATATGAAAGGAACACAGAAAAGGTTAATTAACTCTACATAAATAATAACCGAATCTCCAGAAAAATATAACTAAACCGCAATAAAGCAATTTTCACAACGATTTATGTTAAGACTTTGATGAAGTTGGACCAAAATCAATATTTGAAACAATTCATTCTTGTTATTAAGTACATACATTTTCCGAAAACATTTTAAAAATTTGAGAAAAAATAATTCCTGAAATTGGAATAAAATTTTATTTTTGAATGGAAAACGTTTGATTTCATTAAAAAAAAATGGATTTATGAGATATATACAAATCTGTGGATTTTCAAAAAATAAAAAATAAGAGTTATATGCGCACTTAGTGCTTTACTTTTAATACTAAAAAATTCGATAATGAAATTTGTGTTGGCATTCCTTTTACAAGAGTTTCTATAACGATTTCATACACATAAATCATCAGGTGAAACGCATTCACATTTTCAAAACCGGTTAATATTTCAAAATATTTTCCTTTCAAAACGGAGTTCAAAATTTGCTATCCGTGGTCTCAGATTTGAGTTAGAAAGAGTGGCAATAAAAGCTGTCAACAAAGAATAACATTTTATTGTTCTCATATAGATGAGAAATTTATCTTCAAAACGCAGTAAAAACTCAAGAAATATTGTGGAGTTTCCAAAAGCAGTGGCTCTTAAAAGTTTATGGGAAGGAGCAATTTGAAAAGCGACAATTTTTGATCGAGCTCTAAAATGAACAAAAATTAGTGTTAACAAATTCTTCATTGATAATAATAATAATAATGATAATAATACGTTCTTCATTCTTAACAGTTATAACACCCAATTACAGAAAATGATAACAATGTTGAATACATAACTAAATAATTAAAATGAAGAAGATATAACGAAGAACTCATTCTAATCTGAAAAAATAGTGACTAATAACTACATTATGGCATTCAATGAAATATTACAAAGAATTCAATTTATAACAATTGATTTTAGTCAATTTTCTTTGTTCACATAACTCCTGATAATAAATTCTATGGAGTCGAAGTCACAATTATTGGCAACTCGATTGAATGTAGACTCCATAAACCAGATGGGGGATTGTATTAGGTAGTGGGTCCTCGGAGTCTCTAGGTGGAATAATTCTGTATTACGAAAATTTTGCCTAAAATTTCAAAGAGGACAAGAGAGGAGGACAATCAATACTATTGTAAAGTAATTTGTACAAAGATTTGAGTGATAAAGTTTCTCTCCTGCTCTGCAATGAGATTAAACTAAATCGACTCAATAATTTGTTATGATTGACTCCTCTATGTCGATAATCTTTATCCTTTCTCCATAATCAGAATTTCAAGAACTTTCTCTGAATAGTCTCAAGATGGCGTTGATGGCAAGTGTAAATTGGATGCCAGATCATGCTGCCTTACTCCAACTTGCTACGGATAAGGGTATTAAATAGTGCTATGAATGTTGGGAAATGATTAAAATATTCGCCTTTACGTATAACGAATCCATATAATTTCGCAGCAGATGAAATAAGTTGGGTGATGTGTGGGACAAAGGAAAGAATCTGGTCGAAGTCAACACCAAGATCTCTCATCTTATCAGAACGAGAAAGAACCTGACCACCGATGCTGAAATCACAGTCAATCACAGTCAACAGTCAGGAATCGAAGAGATTTTTCATTTATTGACATAGAAAAACCGTATACAGTTAACCGTCTTTCTTTTTTAATATAAAGTAATAATCTTACACAGATAATGAAAATAAAAAATTATCATGATTCTCATTGAATAACGAATGAAAACAAATAAAATTAATCCCTAAGTATGATATTATATTTAATAAACAAAAGTTCTGAAACGAATTAAATCAAATGCATTGAATCCAAAAGTAGTATATTATTACTAGTACACTATATTATTAGTATATAAAAGTAATATATTTTACTACACAAACAAAAGTTTTGAAGCTTGGTCTCCATCCAATCTATTTCATAACGAGTCGTAAATGAGGCTTTTTACAAAGCGTGCTGGACACGACAAATGTTGGTGGACAATTGATTTAAGGGGCTGGAATTTTTTATTTTCATTTATTTTGCACCACAAGGTTGATCGTCACGAATTCTAATACGTTTTCCTTTATTGTACTCACTTAGTGTACTTTTCATTCTAACAATTTTGTCAAGAACTCTTGTTTTTCGTATGTGGTATTGTCCTCGTCTTCATCGCTACTTAAAAATATATTCACCAAAACTATTTGGACATTGCTATTGCTAGCATCTGTTGGTAACTCCCCCCTTGCGCGGTTTTCTACAGAAATTCCTTTATTTCCAGGTTCAATTTTGGACTTATTTAGAAATCATTTGATGGAAAGCCAAGAAATCTTGAATTTAATATAAAATAAGCCTGTTATTGCTAAAAACATTCAAAATAATATATACATATATATATATATATATATATATATATATATATATATATATATATATATATATATATATATATATATATATATATATATTAAAACGATTCGTTCCCCATGAGGAGAGCCATTGAATGAATTCGCAATTCTTAGGACTTTTGCTTCATCTTTTTTGCCTCCCAAAAACGCGATTTCATAGCGACACTCATTGCGATGTCGATATGATGTTTCATATTGATCTGTTGAAGATCATTTTGGTTCTCTTTTAGCCACTGTGTCTTTTTACTCTCCATAATTATAACGAGTAGTTTCTTCGGTATTCTGGACTGTTTGATTCTGTAGACATGTGCATAGAACTTTGCTTGTCGTTTTCTGATTTCTTCCGTTAACGTATGTGTCTTTTGATCACGTTCATTCTGAGATCTTTTCATCCAAATGCCGTTTCTATTGGTTGGTTTGTACATCTTCCTAAGAATTTTCCATTCTTGTTATTCTATTTCTCTGATTCTTGGAGGACCGTCAATAACCATTGCTTCAGCTGCGTAGATTGATTCTGGAAGAATCGTTGTATTATAATGCATTAATTTGGCACCTCTCGAAATACACTTTTTGTTATAGTACGCCCATGTTAGTTTCTAGGCCCTTTGGAGCTTGGTAATTCTCATTAGCAATTCGTTTCAAAACCTGAGGACTCTATAACTTCTCTGAAATATCTAAAATGAACGACTTGCAGAATTTCACCATGTTTTGTGTAGATTAGTTTTTTGATTATCTTTCCATGAATTTGATTTTATCATAACTAATTTGTAGCCCTGTTTTCTGCGCAATTTCATGTAGTTTTTTTACGGCGAGAATGGCTTCAGTTCTGTTGTCTGTGTTTTTTTTTGATACCCACTTGTATGCCTTCGCATGAAGTTCCCATTCCCTAATGATCTTTTCTAAAACAGTTTTGTATTGAGGAAAGTCCGTCTCCTTGCCGCACACCAGTTTTGATCTCAAAGGGATCTGATACTTCGCCCATGAATTTAACTTTGGAACTTGTACCTCTAAATGTCTGTTGTATATTTTCGGGTCTTTCGATCGATCCTAAATTCTTTTATGATTTTGAAAAAGCTTTCGCGGTTTACCGAATCATTTGCTTTCTTGAAGTTAGTGAATGTAATTACTGTATTTCTTTAGTGTATCTGTATATTGTTGAAGATTGTTGAATAGAAAAGTCACATCTTACATGTATAACCATCTCCATGTCTTGATCTCACCGATTGATTCAGAATTCTTGAATAAATGGGATATTTCTCTCTCAATGTTTTACACATCAGGCCATTTTAGCACAGAAAATGTCATCGAATTATGCATACATGGCTTCGAATATTATATTCGTTCATGTTTATACTCATTTGAAATATATTGTCACATTATCATCTAAAATAAGAGAATATGACATAACATAACATAACATAACATAACATAACAAAACATAACATAACATAACATAACATAACATAACATAACATAACATAACATAACATAACATAACATAACATAACATAACATAACATAACATAACATAACATAACATAACATAACATAACATAACATAACATAACATAACATAACATAACATAACATAACATAACATAACATAACATATAACATAACATAACATAACATAACATAACATAACATAACATAACATAACATAACATAACATAACATAACATAACATAACATAACATAACATAACATAACATAACATAACATAACATAACATAACATAACATAACATAACATAACATAACATAACATAACATAACATAACATAACATAACATAACATAACATAACATAACATAACGTGTTATGTTATTGACTATTGTTGTGTATTGACTTGTCAGTCAGCCTGTTGACATGCGGAAACTTCATAAGATGTTATGTGTCAAAATAGACTTCTCAATTTCAAAGCTAACAAAAATGCACATATGCGCATTCAGTGCTTGGTTTTCAAGTGTTCTGAAAGTTAGTTTCTTTGATTTCTATAGTTGGAGTCAGCAAGTAGCAATCCTTGTAGAACAGAATTGTCTGTCTTTTACTTGTGACTTTATAACATTGATTTCAATGCTCACTAACATTATCACTTGAAGGAAAAGTCACATATAACATAATCATAATTGAGATGGTCTACGACATTGAATTAACATTTTTTGATTTTTCTTCTGCAAAATGTGTGCAATTTCTTCTTGGAAGCACCCTGCCAGTTCAGCACTGAAACCAGTATGTTTATGTGTATTCACGTATATTAATCATACATATGTATCTCAACTTCTACGCTCTCCATCTCATATATTTCTCATAATTTTGATTTTCATATCAGCAGTATGAACAGAATATTATATTCATTGCTATGAAAGTTTTTGCTTCTTATATAACGCAAGAAATTACATGGATGTTGCATATCACAGAATCGTATGAAAAAGTTGATTGCATTGTTGGTTGTCGAGATCACTTACTTGTCTATAAATCGAAGTATAATCAAGAAATACGATCATGATACGGATGTCGACATCCGACAATGGAGCAGCCAGATGAAATATAAGATGAAAATGTATGAGGATATTTCTCTTATGACACTTTATTGCAATGGTCGGATTTCAATTTTTTCTCTCGAGTATTGTTAGATTCTTTCAATGATGCATTTGATTCCTTGAATGAGATATTGATATCTCTTAGAAATTGATGATTTTAATTCAAATTTCATAACAGCACGTGTTCAGGATTTTTTCAACTGAAATACGATGAATGAAGTAGGTGGATATACAGAGTGTTTATTACAAAGGGGTTTATTGCATATTGATACGAATAACAACCGCTTCAATTAGCATTTATTTAAAGATCTCAAAAAAATTTTGATAAACAGAGTTGAAACGTTTGTCAACCTGTAAACTAAAAAAAAAAAATTTAACAAAAGAAATTGACAAGCCAAAACGGATAAAGAATTGAGATAATTAAAATTTATTCGTGTAACATTCGAAACTGAAAGAGTACATTGTATAAAACACAAGTTTTTGATATATTTACGGTATTTAAAAAAAATTTCATCTGCTAATTTCCATATTAGGTACATTTCGTACCAAGAACAAGTTATGACACAAGTTATGTAAATTTTTGCACGTTTAATAGACATTCAGATTTAATCGAAGGTAATATTCGCCTTCTTAGGAAGATGTGCGTTTATAGGTTTATTATTTTTTCATATTGGTAATGTCATTCCCATGGGTCGTTCTCGTTGACAACATTTGCGTAGACAGCTCCCTGAGAGTTTCATTTTAAATAATTCGATATTTCGATGAAGAGTCTCAGTGTTTACTAGTATTGAATGATGTGTGAATCTTGAAACAATATAGATAGATAGTTTATTTCAATTACATAGTAACTAAGTCAAAATGAACACAATAAATTTAAAAAATAATTAATTAATTCCAATTTATATAAATTGGGATTTCAAATTTCAACTCTAAACTCATCCGAACAGTAGGGCGGATTTTCTCTTGGGTAGTCTTTCATATATATATATATATATATATATATATATATATATATATATATATATATATATATATATATATATATATATATATATATATTCATATATATATATATATTCATAGAAGTAGTGATATTCACTTTAGGCATAAAGTTTTTTCAATATAAAAATGAATTTTATCAACAACTCGAATATCAAGTGTTATTGCACAATTAGTGATAGAATTTCTAGAAGAAGATGTAATAAAAGATTTGGAAGAAAATATTTTATGATATGAAAGATGTGCTGATGATTGTTTAATAATAGCAGATAAAGATCACATTAATAATATACTAGAACGCTTCAAAAGTTTTCACAATAGATTACAATTTACACTTGAACAAGAGAAAGATGAAAAATTAAATTTTCTTGATATAACAATTATAAGGAAAGATAACAAAATTTTTACAAGATGGTACAGAAAAGAAATTAATTCGCAACGAACAATAAATGATATAAGTACTCATCACTATTCCCAGAAAAAGGAATAATAATTAATTTTATAGATAGATCACTAAAATTAACATCATCATGTTTACGACATGAAACACTTGAAGAAGTTCGTACTCTTCTCATGAAAAAAAATTACCCATTAAATTTGATGAACAGATTCATGAAAAACAGAATTCATAAATTATATCATACTTTAAATTCGAAAAAAAGTTCAAAAACGAAAATAATTACATTCCCTTACCATATATTCTAAAATTGTGTACAAACATTGCTAAAATATTAAAACCTTATAATTTAAGAATAGCACACACTGCCAAAAATCTAATCGAAGAAATATATACAAAATTAAAAAGTGAAACTGTAACTCAGAAAAAAACTCATACAGTTTATAATATACCGTGTAACATTTGCAATAAAAGCTATATCGGACCAACATCACAAAATCTCGAAGAGAGAATCAAAGCGCATAAATACGCAGAAACTGAAATAACAGCCTTACATAAACATAAAATAACAGAAAAACACGATTTTGATTAATAAAATACGAAGATTTTAGCAACTGAAAGAGATAAAAAATGTAGAGAAATTTTAGAAATGTTACACATTCGTAAAAATTTCGAAAACACAGTAAATGAAAGAACAGACATTAAACATCTTAATTGTATTTACAACAATTTAATAAACCTCACAAATAACACTCATAAAATAAACACACAACAATGACCAAACGTCACATCCCAAAACTCATTTTTTCCAGATCTAACTTCAGTTTCACACACATAAACCAAAAATATACATATTCTGGATAAGTATAAAAACTATATGTAATTATATATATGTATATTGAAATCACACTTATTAGAATCACCTGGCCTACCATGAGTTTTTCAGAGGTTTCCTGATGGTGAAGAAGACTAAAACTTCCGAAGTGAATGCTGAGCCAGAAATATTCCTCTGATGATGAAAATCAATAAGTGAAGATACAAAAAAAAAATTTGATTTTTCTAAAGAATAAGTTTGACATTTTGATATCTATAATAATTCATAAATTCAATTATTCATTAGTTTTGACTAAATTGTGATATACAACGAAACGTCAACAACATTAAAGTTTTTCATATCAAAAGAAGCCTGTTATTGCTGAAAACATTCGAGATAAAATATATATATATATATATATATATATATATATATATATATATATATATATATATATATATATATATATATATATATATATATATATATATATATATATATATATATATATATATATATATATATATATATATATATATATATATATATATATATATCCATACTAATATTATAAATGCGAAAGTAACTCTGTCTGTCTGTCTGTCTGTCTGTTACTCTTTCACGCCTAAACGGCTGAACGGATTTTGATGAAATTTGGTATGATGATAGACGATAACCTAGAAATGGTCATAGGCTATAAATAATCACGCCATCGTTCTTAGGGGGTAGGCAGTAGAGAGATAACTAAATTGAGTTAGTGATTTTTAGTCATTTTTGTTGGGACTTTTGCTCTTTCACGTCTAAACGGCTGAACGGATTTTGATGAAATTTAGTAAGGTAATAGATGGTTACCTAAAAACGGATATAAGATCAAAATGATCACGTCATCGTACTTAGAGAATAGGAAGTAGGTAGAAAACTGAATTGAGTTAGTGATTTTTTTATGGTTTTTGCTGGGAGTTTTGCTCTATCATGCCTAAACGGCTAAACGGATTTTGATGAAATTTAGTTAGGTGATAGAGAGTAATCTAGAAAAGGATATGAGCTATTAATATTCATGCTATCGTACTTAAGGCGTAGGCAATAGGCAGAAAACTAATTAAGTTAGTGATTTTTAATCGTTTGTTTCAAAAGTTTACCATTTCATCATGGCAAGACCCACAAACGAGCAACGATTGCAATTTGTTGAAATTTACTATCAAAATCCGTGATCTGTGAAAAATGTGTATCGTTTGTTACGAACATATTATGGTCGTCATAATCGACCTGGGAATCAACAATTCGTGCTGTTAACACCAAATTTCACACTAAGTTCACTTTGTTGGACATTAAACAATTGTCTCGCATGGGTACAATGCGTAATGAAGAGAATATTGCAGCCGTAGCGTACAGTGTTAATGAGGATCACGAATTGAAATGTCAATTCGTAGCCGTTCTCAGCAATTGGGCATGTGTTACTCAACCTCATGGAAAATTTTACGTTTTGATTTGGGTTCGAAAGCCTATAAAATTCATCTTCTGCGAGAATTGAAGTCGAATAACCTACAACAACGTCTAATTTTTCGTGAATGTGCCTTAGAAGAGCTTAATAAAAATTCCGCTGTTTCATCGAAAAATTGTGTTCAGTGATGAGGCTCATTTCTGGCTTAACGTGTATGTAATAAATAAACAAAACTGTCGTATCTGGAGTGATGAACAGCCACATGCCATACAAGAATTACCGATGCTTCCCGAAAAAACGACAGTTTTCTGTATATTTATGGGTTTATGAGTTTTTTCTTTCTAAAAACGTTATACAAATCAGTTATAATCAGTTTACTTATTACTCGCGAGAAGAAATTCGACAACTTGTAGAATTCAAATCCCCCAATCATCTTTTTCTTTCATGAACGAAATACGAAAATTGTTATTTCTCTACAAATTATTCGGTTTTATTTCAGTTTTACGTAAAAACGTAACGTTCAGAAATAAGTGAAATTACTGGAAAGATTTTTTCAGGCAATGTATATCTTGCATAATAATCGATAATGTTAACGCATACGACCAATCTAATAACAAGTTTTTGGAAACCGATAATTTCTGATAAAATTTATAGTTGGAAAATAAGAGATATTAAAGACCATATCTCAAAAATGTTGTCTCAATATATGATTTTGCGTTGCTTTTATCATCTATACCATGAAATCAAGTTGTACGTGCACAAGATTTCATGAACATCCGCGATCTTTATCATAATTCACGTACTCATCAAAGCAACTTGTATATAGGAAGAATTGTAAAATGTGTTATATATATATATATATATATATATATATATATATATATATATATATATATATATATATATATATATATATATATATAATAATAATAATAATAATAATAATTTATTCTTTCACAATTATTGAAATACAATAAAATGAAAATATGTCAACAGAAACAATTTAAGAAATCTATACCACTGAAGAGCAGTACTCATAGAATTCATCAACAGTATAGGGTTCACATTCGATTATAAACTTTCGTAACCTGTTCTTGAAATGTTTATCTCGGATGAAGTACAAAAGCCTCTAGGCAGTCTATTGTAGAGCTTAAGGCACATGAATTCCACCTGGTTTTGAGTTAATGCAAGACGACATTTAGGCAAAAAATAATAATCCATCTTCCTAGTGTTGCTATGAATTTCATAATTCATGAACAATTTACGATTCTGTTGAACGAACATTAAGCACTTATATATGTAAAGTCCAATTAATGTCATATAACCATGCTTTCTGAAAATACCACGACAACTTGTTCTTCTCTTTAGATGAAAAATTGTCCTGATAGCCCACTTCTGGTCCACAAAAATTTTGTTGGAGAAACCACTGTTGCCCCAGAAAATAATGCCATAAGTAATTTGAGATACAAAATTTGATGAATATATCAGCTTCAGTACAGGCTCAGCTAATTTATCTCTTAGTACATTCAACGTATATATCACCGAATGTAGGCGCTTACTGAGAGATGTACAATGAGTATCCCATCTCATGTTTTGGTCAATATATATCCCAAGAAATTTGGCAGAAGAGCACACAGTTATTTCTCCATCCTTCATTAATAGAGTATCTGGAAATATTTTACTGGAACGATTAGTCTGATAAAACATCGCTTCAGTTTTATCCATATTGAGCTTTATTTGGTTTCCCTCACACCATTTCATCACGTCTGCAAAATGAGTTTGGGCTGAAACTTCGGCTGTCCGAACATCCCTTCCTGATACTATGAAGTTTGAATCATCTGCATACAGGACAACATCCGACAAACCTAGGAAACCTGGAAGATCGTTTATATATATAATAAAAAGAAGTGGGCCCAAAATACTGCCCTGCGGGACTCCAGTTTTCACCTTCTCATTTTTAGAAGCAAAAATCTCACCATTACTGTCTATAACAGTTCTTTGAATTCTATTTTCCAGATATGATTTTATCAGCTTCAGTTGATTGCCTCTTATTCCATAAGCTTCCAATTTTCTCAAAAGAACAACATGATCAACAGAGTCAAAGGCCTTTGAAAAATCCAAGAGTATACTGAGTGGTATATCGCCCGCCTCCAAGGCTCTCATTATTATATTAACCAAGTCGAAAACAGCCGTCTCAGTGCTTCTACCACCGAGGAAACCGTGTTGGTGGGAGGAGTAAATACGAAACTTTCTGAAGAAGCTCATTATCTTATTTGACAATATTTTTTCAAATATCTTTGAAAAACTCGTTAGCATGGTAATCGGACGGTAATTTGATGGTTCTTCTGTATTACCCTTTTTATAGATTGGCTTAATTATTCCAATCTTTAATGAGTCAGGAAATACTCCCTCCACATAAGCTTCATTGATCAATTGACATAACGGCCTAGAGATGGAAGTTATAGAATGTTTTAAAACTCTCATTGGTATGCCATCATAGCCAAAAGAGTTTTTAGTTTTTAGAGTCTTTACGGTGTTGATCAGCTCATCTTCAGTCACTGAAAACATATAAAATGATTTTTCCATACGATTTACATTGGCAAGAATACAGTTTTTATGGCTCTTCCCAATGTCAAATTTTGTCTTAGAAAAAAAACTATTGAAGTTGTTAGCAATTTCTTTGAGATCCCCAGTAGGTAAGGGAGGTTGTTTACAGTTTTTTCCTGTTAATGACTTGATGATTTGCCATACTTTTTTACACTTGTTTTGCGATTTATTTATCGAGTTACCGATATATTGCTTTTTATATTTTATGATCTCTTCATCATACCGCTTTTTAAACACCTTATAGCTGTTTAGGTAGGTTGGGTTCGCTTTTGAGATTGTGTATAGCTTATCCAACTGCTTTTTCAAATGAGCAATTTTAGGGTCTTGTGTATGGTTGGAAGTATGACCCACACTGATACTTCTATATTGGAAGTTTGCTTCAAAAATCTTTCCATATTGGGTACTAAAAGCATTCCACTTTGAGTTAATGTCATTAGATGTCCTGTCAATGATATCATTCCAACGTACATTTGATAGTTCACACTGGAAGTTGTCAAGAGTGTTTTGATTTATGGTTCTTACATTTATTTTCCGAGGTGTAGGGTTGATTGGGGTTTGCGTCGTGAAGGAGAATTTCTGCGCAAGGTGATCAGAAAGGTGTGACTGAATCACCGACACAGAACCATCTTCGATATTAGTTAAGATATTATCTAGGCAGGATTGAGAATGTGCAGTTATGTGTGTTGCCTCCTTCACAAGTATTTTAACATTAAAATTTTCTAGTAAAGCAAGGAATCTTTGGGTTACATTACTTTCTGTATCCAAGAAATCTATATTGTAATCACCACTAATAATATAATTAGCATTTTCCCTACAGAGAGTCGATAAAATGATCTGGAATCTTTGAAAAAAGGTGTCTAAGTTTGCAAAAGGTAAGGTGTTAGGTCTATAGATAGTTACTATGATTACATTCTTATCTCCTAGAGTACATTGACAAGCAGCACATTCAAAAATTCTGGACTGCGAAAGTCGAGTTAAGTCATTTCTTTGTTTAGCTTGAATATTCAAATTACAGTATATTGCGCTACCTCCATGCTGGCTAGTTTCCCTGCAGAAACTAGAAACACATTTGAAACCCTGTAGCTGATAAGCCGCTAACTGATTAGAATCCTTCCAATGTTCAGTTAAAGTGACTATATTGGATTTTTGTTCATTACAAAATATTTCCAGTCCAATAAATGAATTCCCTATAGATTGTATATTTTGATGGATCAGATTTACAGTCCTTAGGTCCCCCTTTTCAAGAGACTGACAAACTATCCCCCGTTATTTTCTTTCCGGTACGAAAAAAATTTCCAAATGAGAAGTGTCGCAGAATTATTCCTTCAGGCCAGAAAGACTCATCATAAACCTTTTTTAGGAAGCTTCGCTGTGAAGTCCAATACTAAAAGCAGAATTTTGTCCTTTTGTTTCAAGTTTCTTCACTATTATTTGCTCATGATCTTCTACTTCTTCCAGATATCCTTTAATGTCTTCTTCAGTCACAGTCTTGCCCGCTATTTTCCCGACATAAATCCACTTACGTCTGGTAGCACCTTTGAATGTCGCTAAAGTATTTTGGATGCCTTTACATACTATTTCATCTTTTCTGTTTGGTATATTCTTAGGTTTTCTTTTATTATGTATTACTGTCGTCCACTTTCCTTGATTTTCATTCTCATTTCCAGTGTACGGTGGATCTAGAAGATTTTCATTATTATTTACTTTCTCTGTTGGCTCGGAGAGGTTAGAAAGATGACCTTCCGTTATTGCATTAGAACTACCAACCACAGAACTGTATCTCATTCTAGGCGAATTTCCTATTGCATTCTTTGTTATACCGCGATGTGAAGAAATATCACTCGATGCTTGTTGTGCGACCTTGATGTAATTTGACTCCATCTTAGTGTTGTCATTTGTTTTGTTTTGATTTTTTCAATTTTATCTCTACTTTTTGTATGATCTTGATTGATAGATTTTTCCATTAGCAACTTATTATTTTCAAGTAAAATATTGTTTTTACTTTGAATCTCAACTATGAAAGCATTCAAATACTCAATCTGCATTTTCAGAAATTTATTCTCCGTTTTAAGATCCGGAAAATCTTCAGTTTCATGACTTCTGTTAGAATTACTAACCTCGTGCTGGCAGATTGTAGATTCCTTATTTGCAGCTCGAATCAGGCATGAAGGATGGAAACATTCCATACACTTGATACACTTAACGTATTCAATAACTCTTTTATTGCAGTAATTGCATATTTTATCAACGCTTTCATCATTTTTACTCGTTTTCGCTGAGCGACTATTTAACACGTCATCACTCGGCGGCGCCATTACTATATATATATATATATATATATATATATATATATATATATATATATATATATATATATATATATATATATATATATATATATATATATATATATATATATATATATATATACAAACGTTTTCTAACTAAAATGAAGAGCCAATTTTAACTTTATTTCTATTCAATAAAGTTCATATCAAATTACAAGCACTCACTGTTGTCTAAGCAATGTAGGTGTGTTCTTAACTTCAATAGTTAAGTGTGTTCAATAGTTAATTTGCACTTTATTTCCGCTAAACAAATTCAAATTCAATCATATCTATCAAAAAGTGTGCGTGTGTGTGTTGAAGGATCTAATGTCGCGTTCCGAAACTAAACAAAAGTGATAATATCGCAACCCGACGAAACTCAATAATCACAAAATTTAAGAGCTATAGATCATTAGTACTGATTTCCAATTTGGTTGGTTCGCGATATTATTTTTTTTGTTTCATTTTGTGCACGCGGCATGAAGAGCATCAGTTTTCACGTCTTGACATCAGTCAAAGACAAACAACGTTACCAAAAGTGTTTTATAGTTTTTAATTATTAATTTAATATCCCTATCTGAGCAAAATTATTTAAACATATAGTAATAATATTTTAATGAGATGAACACCGAATCTATATATAAAAAATTAAATCTATTTCCCTAAGTCCCGCCATCGCGAGTGAGTGGTTGCACCGATTTCACTATTTTTTTGTTGTTTTTTGTTATTGTCTAGAAAAAAATTTTAAAAACTGCGTGTAAAATTATAAAATTATATATACTAAAATTGTAAAATATATATATATATTGTATGTAAAATTATAAAATAAAAAATACTTAACTAATAATATAAGTAAGAAATAATTATTAATTCTCAAAAGGAGGATGTAAAAAACTTAATATCTTATCACGGTGAGTTCAGAAATATCATGACCAATATCAAAATTTCAATTTAATATGAAATTTTGGTGAGTTTGAATAGACTAGACTAACATACACGTTAGTAACATTGCACGTGGCATAATTGATTATAAAGAAGAATACATAGTTTTCTTTGATTTACAATTGAAATTTCGTTTTTAAAAATATAATTACGTAGATGTACAAACGTCGTAGAAATCGCAATGCAGCAAGTCAAACATATAAAAGAGCAAGTCAAACTGACGAGCAACGCGAACCTCGGAATGAAGTTGAACGGAATCGCTGGAATCGAAATTAACAATATGAAAAGGTTGCTTTAACTCCTATGGAATTGCATTGAATTATAACATTGAAATAGATTACAGTTCACAGCAAATCGTAGCTATTGGACCAATGGAAGGTGTGCTTCAATTAATAAGTTTGCAAGGCAAAGTTTGATTGTTATTGATAAGAAAATACTACCAATGTTGCGACAAAATATTGCGCGAAGAGTCAATTCAAATAGACGCTATTGGTACAGCCACCAGAGCCACTATATTCATTGGTTTTCCGAAATGGACTAAATTCTGAACATTTTTTGACTTATATAGCAAATATCTAATATAATTAATGATGGTATATATGGGGCAAGTACTTGCTAAGGAATTAGGAATATGCCATTTAAATGCTGTGTTAATAAAGTTGATTGAATGTTCGCTGCTCCCTTGGTGAAAGAATGTTTAATATATTAAATGAAGAACACTTGGTTTGGTTTCACGAAATTTACAATGAATACTTGAAATACTTGAAACTTGACAATTGTTTCGCGGTGTTACCCCCGGTTATGATAGTGTAGCACACTATCATTTCGGCTTTTCGAAAAATATTCAGAGAAAAATGAATGAATAATTGATGAGACCGATACTTGATGTAAATCGATAAACATAATAAAACAATTGTTAAGTCAAGATTTACACATATATTGAAAAGAATACTGCATGACGTACGTTTCGATGAGATTCACCTTTTTCAAATGCTACGTGACTGATGACATTTCTCGAATACATACAATAGGTAAACTTAAATTATGAATACAGAGACAACAGGTAGATAACAAGTAGAAGGGATCAATTCATACTGAACTAATATATAGGAAATTAATTAATTTTGAAAAAATTGAGAAGGGTGCTTGAGGTATGATCAATTTGGCGGTTCAACAGGTTGCCAGAATATTTGTATTTATTAATTTGAAGTGATTCTAAGAAAAATAAATGGGCGTACAAAGTTCACGGGACCAGCTAGTATAGCCAGCGAGTATATATATATATATATATATATATATATATATATATATATATATATATATATATATATATATATATAGCTATATATATATATTATAGCAAGCAACCTACAAAATGAAAGACTCATGGTTAGATTCTTACTCGGTTTACTATCATATGAATTTGGAAAGAATATTAACTGCGTTTGAAATGTTCATGCAATTCAAGTTTGAAACAAAATTTCAAAAAATACCATCATAAATGAACTCAACGCTTTGAAATTCAGAGCGTCCATGTAGGTTTATATTTGGTTCCTCAGCTTTGAATATCTTAAGTGAGAAAGCTACCAAACAAACATCACAGCACTGAGCTTCATTTCAGGACCGCAAATCATAATACCCCGAATTCAAACATACTTTCTTTTTTGTATATTTTCCTTAGAATATCCATCCATTACGATATGGTAAAAACTCTGCAAAGTTAGTGAAAAACTTGGTCATATGAACCATAACTCCAGCGTTATTCATTAGTAGTCTTCATTCATTATTTGGACCAATATATGTGGACCTCCATATATTTTAAACATCTAAAATATCAGTCGAGTGAATAGTAATATCTGACAGCAATGATGTACAACTTGACGAAAAAAATCATAATTATGATGAAATATAAGAGATCATTACCAACCAACCAATAGTTCAAATGTTCAATGTAACATAAAAAAATTTCAAAGTATGACGGAAAGTTTTTTATATTGAATACAAAATTAACAGTACCTTATAATAAAGGAAATATGTTCACTTTTCAGCTAATACTTGTAAGTGAAAAAACGTTCGAAAAAGGTTTTTCGACATGCATCTGCATTTGTTTCAGACAAATACGGATAAATGAATAAACTATTTTTTTCATATATAGTTTTTATATTTATAATATTTATATCTTAATCGAAATATTTGAAGAGTCATAAAACGAAAATTCTTCATATCAAAGTTTTGAAGAACCTATAATTTCTAGCAGATTATGAAAGAAGAATTAACTCTTCCATTTTCTCAATCTGCTAGCTGCTAGGAATATTGATTTCGAGTGAAAATATTAGCAATTAAGAAAATTCTCGAGAAAAAAAAATATATATATATATATATATATATATATATATATATATATATATATATATATATATATATATATATATATATATATATATATATATATATATATATATATATATATATATATATATATATATATATATATATATTCAAGATTCACCCCTCATTCAATACTAGTAAAGACTGAGACTCTCAATCGAAATATTCCAAATAAAACTCTCAGGGAACTGTCTACACAAATGTTGTCAACGAGAACGAACTCATCACATTTGAGAGTGAATATTTAGAGCGTTTCGAAAAATTCATCGATCTTCTTGAATAATAATAGGATACAATTGTTTCATCATTATTATGAATCATCAGCCCATATTCAATCTATCAATCAAGAATCGATGACTTTCAAAACGAACATAGGTCCTATACCAAATTGAGGGGAATTTTTCTTAGTGAATTATTCACATGAACTCTCTCTATCTAAGAAAAGAGTTATAAACTCTCCCTAGTGGTCAAGATTCCTCCTCATGAAAACAGCAGCGCGCGTGAAAGGCTTTGTGAATATTTCATTCAAACACTACAGAAAATTGTCCGCAATGTGTACGTACATTCCTATGCCTAATCGCTCCAGATCACGAACCGGGGCATGTGATTTTGGGCCTTTGTGTAGACAGCTCCCTGAGAGTTTTATTTGAAATATTTCGATATTTCGATTAGATCTTGAAATTAGGTTTACTTTTGCCAGCCGGAGCGTGATCTGGAGCGATTAGGCATGGTACTATTCATATACATTGCGGAAAATTTTCTGTAGTGTTCGAATGAAATATCCACAAAGCCTTTCACTGGCGCTTTTGTTGTCAGGAGTAGGATTCTTGACCGCTAGGGAGAGTTCATTAGTCTTTTCTGCGATAGAGGGTGCTCATATATATCTTATAAATAAAATTCTCGTGTCACAGTTTTCGTTTCCATACTCCTCCGAAACGGCTTGAGCGATTCTCATAAAATTTTGTGAGCGTATTGAGTAGGCCTGAGAATCGGCCAACATCTATTTTTCATCCCCCTAAATGTTAGGGGTAGTCCACCCCTGAATTTTGTTTTTTATTTTTTAGACAAAATTTTCAGTTTTAATTTTTTTATGATACAACATACAAAAATACATACAATACTAAATTTTCACCCTTCTACGATCAACCCTTATTTTTTATAGCTGTTTATTTCTTTGGCGGCTTGATGATATTGTTGGCAGGCGATTTCAGGCAGACGTTGCCAGTAATTCCCCGTGGAACGCCTGCAGATGAATTGAATGCTTGCCTGATGGCATCACCTTTATATGTTACCGTTATTATGGAATAACGTAAAAACATTATCGCTAACCACTAATATGAGAATTCAACTTCAAAATGATCAAAGTGCTGCACAATTTTCCAAACAATTATTAGCTGTTGGAAATTGAAAAGTCCCAGTTGATGCGACATCTGGATAAATTACTCTTACCAACAACTTTTGCCGATTTGTAGACTCTCAATTAGCTTTTATTGAAGATGTTTTCCAAACATTAGTGAGAATTATCAGAATTATGCTTAGTTAAGTCAACGAACAATTCTTGCAGCAAAGAATAATGATATACACGCACTGAATTTCACCATTCAATCAAAAATTGCAGGCGATTTGGTGACATACAAATCCGTTGATTCCATAACAAATCCCGATGATGTAGTAAATTATCCAACGGAGTTTTTGAACTCTCTGGAGTTACCAGGATTTCCAGCACATAACTTGCAACTCAAAGATGGTACAGTTATTATGATATTGCGTAATTTGAATCCACCGCGACTTTGCAACGGTACTCGACTTTCGGTTAAAAGACATGCCGAATTTGATTGAGGCAACCATTATTAACGGAAAGTACGCAAGTGAAAATGTATGTATTCCTCGAATACCAATGATTCCGACTGATCTTCCGTTTGACTTCAAACGATTGCAATTTCCAGGTCGCCTTGCGTTCGCAATGACAATGAACAAGTCGCAAGGCCAATCGCTTAGTGTTTGCGGGATAAATTTAGAAAATCATTTTTTTTCACATGGGCAGTTATACGTTGCGTGTTCACGAGTTGGGAAACCATCCGCTTTGTTTGTGTTAACGTCAGACCAAAAAACAAAAAATGTGGTTACTTCAATGAAACGGATAATTTGCGGACACGGATATAATTCAGTATTTACTTTTGATTCACTTTCATTTACTTAGAGACGTTCAACTAAATAACACTTCATTTTTGTAATCGAAATGAATTCATTACTGTTGAGAAACGAAATAAAATTTTTCCTTTTCAAATATAAAACTTTTAATCACCAAACGAAATGTTACATAAAACGAAGCCATCTGGTGGCGAAACGGAGTTCGCCGGGTCTGCTAGTATATATATATATATATATATATATATATATATATATATATATATATATATATATATATATATATATATATATATATATATATATATATTTCACTAAATAAAATTCCTCTCAATTTGTTATAGGACCTTTGTTCGTTTTGAAAGTCATCAATCCTTGATTGAAACATTAAATATGGACTGGTGAATCATAATAATGATGAAACGATTGTTTCCTATCATCATTCAAAAAGATCGATGAATTTTTCGAAACGCTCTTAATATTCACTTTTGAAAGTGCTGGGTTCATTCTCGTTGACAACATTTGTGTAGACAGCTCCCTGAGAATTTTACTTGAAATATTTCGATTGAGATTATATATATATATATATATATATATATATATATATATATATATATATATATATATCAATGATTTTAGCAGTAGCAGGCTATTTTCAATGTCAAAAACTTTATTTTCGTTGACGTTTCGTTGTATATCACAATTTTGTCAAAACTAATAAGTGATTGAATTTTATGAATTTGAATTTTTTTTGAATTCATATAAGTAATTCATTAGTTTTGACAAAGTTGTGATATACAACGAAACGTTAACGAAAATGAAGTCCTTAACATTGAAAGTAGCCTGTTATTGCTAAAAACATCAAAAATAAAATATCTTGAACAAGTAATAAATTAATTTTAGAATATTTATTTATATATTATATTCATTATATATATATATATATATATATATATATATATATATATATATATATATATATATATATATATATATATATATATATATATATATATATATATAGTGTTCCCTTGAGGTTGAGTGAGGCCTTGTCTGTAAAATTGAAAAATTAAATATTTAGGGAGATAGAGAGAGAAAGAGATATACACATCTCAAAAATTCCTATTTATCATTTCATATCATCATATACCCTTCTTTCGAACAGTGAAGAAAAATACTTCAACTTCTTGACCTCATAAACCGTCTGGTTTGAAACGATATTATCGGGTAGGTATTAGTTTTTCATGAGTCATCCCATAAAATAGATCCAGTTGTTAAACGGCAAGTCAAGAATTTTAGATACGAACTGAAGATCTAAGGAGTTTGTTAAATGCCAAACAAAAGGGTTGAAGATCCTCTTAATTTTATTCATGGAATTCTTGCTGCATATTTCATTCGAATTTTTACCTGCCACGGATCCAGTGCAGGTAGAAATGCATTATCGATTCTTTGATAATGCCATCATTAATTGTGAATATGTTATTCTCTACACTGGTGGTTTGAAATTTTATATTGAATGAATCCATCTGATTTAATTGAACATTAAAATATTTCCAGGTTACTATACTTTGACTTTTTGTTGACGCATAAGCTGAAATTTTTTGAATTGAATTGATTTAATGAAACAAAGATTTTTCCAAGGTACACATTGACTTAGTTCATTGCCGAATCAACTAAAAAATATTTGAAAATATGGGCCATCTCAATTGAATTTGTTTTCATTTCGACTCATTTTCAAATTGAATGTTAAATAAATCATATGGTTTAACGATGAGAGATACCACAAGGATCTATGTTGTAACCATTTTTTTTTCGAACGTATAACTGCGTCATTGAAATTCAACTTGAAATTAATGAATATTGCAACGTTGTTTTATTTTGAAATCACAGTTACTACGACGCCAATCAACGCCTTCAAATTTTCCTATATCACATAGGTAAGTGTGCATTTGGTGTTTCAGAATGTGAAAAGTAATGAGAGTCTTGTAACCTTCTATTTTTATTTTTATTTAACATACACGGTTTTACAGGACAGGTCTTGATTAAAAAACAGGAAGAACGACAGATACTAAAAACAATCTTGGTACAAAAGTTCAAAAGATTCAAATCTTTACTTTCAAATTTCAAAGTTCAATTCTGAAAGAAAGAGTTTGTGATAGGAAATCACAACTAATCAAATGAAATTTTATTATAGGAATAAAACAAACTTAAATGCTGACCAAACTTATACATACATATGAATATATGATTGAATATGAATCATGTTCGTGATTACACGTAAATATTGTTATATAGGTTTTGCAGATCAAGGAAACTTGCCTTAATATGAGTAATAGAACAGTTGAAAATATCCATCTCAGATCTCAAAATAATACATTATTCACACATCGTGTACAAGGGAGAAAATTTTAGAACATTCGTTCCAGCTGCTGGAAGGTAGAACGTGAATTCGTTTCTGGAAGAAAATCTTGGAACAATAAAGTTCAACTTTTGCAATACTTCCTGACATTTCACTTTATTGTTAATTATTTTATGCGCAAAGGAAATGCCATGCAATAATCTTGTGCGTTACACTGAGTGCGTCCTTATTATGTCGACTTCTAAGTGTTTCATGTTGTATGCCTATAACTGTATATATTCCATCAATTCTGAAGCTCAAAAGATTCAGGAACTCCGGGAACTCAGGATATCCGACTATATGTCTGTCGGAATGTTGCATATAAATCCGTAATATTGAAAAACGGATAAGGGATCCAGCTCAATTTATTCAAGTCTAGTATTTCGTAATATACAAAAATACGAAATTTTTATTTATTCAAAATAAAATCAATTACCTTTGATTTCAATATAGACCGGTCACTTTGGGCATAAAAATAGTGGACAAATCACAAAAATTTCCGGAAAGCCGAATGAATACTGGTGGAGATCTGAAGTTTGATTTTATAAATAAAGTTTTAAAAATCCCCATCGATCCTATGGGTGCTGCAAAAGTTATTCGGGGTCAAGTTTTTTTGGACTTTTTTCGAAAACGGTATGTTTTTTCAAGGAAAAAAACCTGAACCAAAGCTGTATATCTTAAAATTCTCCACAAAAATGGTCTTTATGATTTTTTTTTCAAGATTTACCATTCGTAAGACATCACGATTCTAAGAGTCACATTATACATGATATGCACATATAAGACATGTATATATATATATATATATATATATATATATATATATATATATATATATATATATATATATATATATATATATATAAAAGGGAAATGAAATTTTTTGTGCTCATTGCACTGAATGAAATATTCAAGAAAATGAATACTAGAACATTCATTGGAAAAATTTAAATTAATCAAGAGAATGTTATAGTAGAGCTAGATATGTGTACATGTACGATGTGATGTCTCCATCATCCTTCAAGGGATAAATGTTAGAGAAATATTGAAATCGATGCCACACCTAATGGAAGTGCGAGACATATATGTTTCGTACTGCAAGGAAGACGTCAGTCGCACCACGTCCATCGAAAATGAGAGATGTTTTCTATTGATTCCCATAGATGGAATTGTGGGGTATTTATAACTCTACGGTCTTCCACTTGGAGTCACAAGATGATGCTTGGGGGTTGAAATCGTTGCCTCACTTCGATGGACGTGGTGCAACTGACGAGTTCCTTGCAGAACGAAACATATATGTCTCGCACTTCCATTAGGTGTGGCATCGATTTGAATATTTCTCTAACATTTATTCTTTGAAGGATGATGGAGACATCACATCGTACTTGTTCACATATCTAGCTCTACTATAACATTCTCTTGATTAATTTGAATTTTTCGAATGAATGTTCTAGTGTTCATTTTCTTATATATATATATATATATATATATATATATATATATATATATATATATATATATATATAAATTCAAACACTTCATTTACACTTTATTGCTTTATTGACTACATAGCATGACGCGTTTCGTCGTTACAAACGACTTCTTCAGATGCTTATAGAATAATGTTCTGCATTATTCTGTAAGCATGTGAAGAAGTCGTTTGTAACGACCAAACGCGTCATGCTATGTAGTCAATAAAGTGTGAATCACAAGTTCAAGTGTTTGAATTTAAGTTTATATTCACTCAAGACAAGTTAGAATACCTATTTGAGTCTCTCTTATATACATTATCTTATCCTAAAAACATTTATTTTAAAAATAGTCAGTCTCTAACCGAATCCCCTCTAACCTTGTGGCCTAGCAAAACATCTGAAAACTTAATGCAACAAACACAAGAATTGTAGGTGAAGATGTTGATTTGTTAGTACTACTCACTGCAAGGACTTCAATAGATAAAATTACTTCTTTTCTGAAACCTGGAAGGGCTCAACAGCGAACAGAAATATATTCTTCAAAATGTTCATCTACTTATCCCAAATGCCAAAACTATATTTCATTTTTACATGCGATAACCGGCTGCTACACTTCGTCAGCAATGTACAGAAGGGGCAAAACGTCAGTATTGAAGTTATTCGAAAAAAAAATTATTTGAATGATTGCGCTAAAGTATTAACAGAAATTGATTCCAGATCTCAAATATTAATTACGGAAGGAATTCGCTTTCTACTTGCGGTTTATGGAGCTCCAAAAAAAATTACTTGCATTGATAAACACCGACATTCAACTTTTTTAAAAAAATACGCGAAACAAGAAACATGTACAACTATCATGTCTTCCTCCAACATCGGCATCTGCTATTCAAGACTTTTATCGAGTATACTATCAAGTTCAAACATGGCTAGGCAATCAACTAAATCCAGAATACTGGGGTTGGAAATTGATAGACAATATTCTGGAACCGATCAAAACTTTACTCCCATCTGCTCCAAGAAAACTCCTCTACACTATTTTTTGCAATTGCAAAAACGGTTGTGGTGCCAAAGGTGGCTGTGAAAAAGTCAGGTTGCTGTGTTTCCCAGCGTGTACCAAGAACAATTTTTGAACTTCCAACAACGAGAAAAGAAACGAGAAGAAATCGAAGAAGACATGATGATTGAAGTAGACTTTCAAGAGTTTGAGTCTGATTAAAATATCTAAAAAAATCGGAACAATAGTTAACACCCAATAATTAATCAATAGCAATATCAATAATTAGGTAATATCTAGAACTTGACGGGTATTGTTTCCATAAATTATCCTGAAATTGTCATGACAGTTAGTGGAGTAGGCCTACAGGGGAAACTGCGGTAAAAAAAGCGCCGAGTACACTACCTCACAGGTGGCGTGGAAATGTGTGCATATCATGTATAATGTGACCCTTAGAATCGCGATATATCACAAAAGGTAACTCTTGGGGAAAAATCATAAGGACCATCTTTGTATATAATTTCTACAACTTTGGTTGAATCTTTGTTTTGAGCAAGCGTTTTCGAGAAAATTCCAAAAAACCTAAAATTTTTACCTTTGACCCCGAATAACTTTTGTAGCACACATAGATCGATGGGGATTTTTAAAACTTTATTCCTAATGGTAAACCCTAGCTATCCTGCATTATTTGGCTCTCCCGGAATTTTTGTTATTTCAAATGTCTATTTTGACCGGAATTTCAGGTATCACGAGAAGTGCTGTGTTCCTAGCCATTCGATGACGAACTTATGAAAACAACCTAATCTCATCGAATATATAACTAGAGCTTTTCAGGGTTAAAACCTTGAAATACCTACAAGCAATTAGATATTTTAGCCTGTTACATATACTAAGTCTATTCGATTTTTTCAACAGATGAGAAACATGATCCGAGAAAGAATAAATTTTATACACAAACTTTGAATTTTGAATCTTTACAATTGTTTCGGTCTGTTATCACATTTTCAAAAATTGATCACTCCAACTTTGGAAGTAACATCAAGAAACTATTTTAGAAGCAATATAATTTTGTGAAACTAAGCCCAGTAATTTTCATTCAGTATTAGTGACTTAAGTGATCTCACTGATTTTATGAATAAAAACGCCTTTCGTTAAGAAACTGATTTCAATTCAATATCAGCCAATAAATTGATTACTTATAAGAATAATTTTTTGGATAAGTCCTGTAATCGAGAAACGGATAGAAAAAAATATATTTAACGATTTTTTGTTATTTAAATAATCCGATTATCCACATACATATCCATATAATTTAAATTTGAAGTAATGTCACAGAAACATATTGATGAATATATAACGGAAACAGGTATCCACATTTCCAATTGATCAATCGGATTTCCATACGTCAATATTTCAGAATACCTAATTCGTATAATTTCGACATTTGTAATGCAATTCGCACAAACTCCGTTGCAAGCTAATTTATAGCCATGATTCGTAATCAATCACTTCATGATTTACTCTCAGTGTCCAAAATTTGCATTTATGTCAACCTCTTGATTGAACACACTTTTCTGTACTTTGACTTCCGTTTTCTACTAGTTCAGCCTCTGCATTGAGTTACAAATTTTATGTAGTTTGAGGACATAGCTGTCCTGATGTTCTTTGGTAGCATCAATATTAACATCGTTCAGTATGATATAGAAGATCATTGTTTTTCATATTTGTTATGTAAAAATAAATGATATTTCAACATTTTGATGTCTGTTATTCCTACGAAAACCGATTTTCAATTGAAATGATTGACAAGAACCTTCAAAATGATATAACTTATCTGTCTGATATATTATGGATCACGCCTCCTGAATCAATGATAAGAATCAATGTATCTGCAGATATGAAATACACAGTTCTGAGAGCTTTTAAGGATTCCAGAACATTCAAGGAAAATAGATGTCATAACCACTGCTATAGAGACCGGACAATTTTTAAAATTTCAAGTTTTTTCAATGTTTCAAAAAATGTGTTTGTAACCTCGAATTTTTAAAAATTTCAAGAAAGATTTTTGCATTTGTATTCTTGAATTGGGTTGTTGCCTGTTATTTATCTCCCATAGTACCATCAAACTCACAGTCATACGTTTAAGTCCATACCTAGCTAAGCATTCGAACTTGGACCTCTTCTTCACAGCATACGTTATGTGAACCTTATTCAATGGATGTGTTCATTCAAACTAGAAACCACAAATAAATAATAAAGGATTTGACACATATAAAAAGCACACCGATTCAATCAACAGAAAACTTTGTTCTTGCGCAATATATATTCTCTGAAAAATGTCGGTTATTATTTGAACCAAGGACAATGGAACGACTGAAAAACAACTATAAATCTCATAAAACGTATAAGCCTATGGCTCGACATTGGATGATAGAAAATATGCGACTTCCAGTATATTGAGTAAAATAATATTCTTTCGAATAATTCATGAAAAATTTTCGAAAAAAATTTATGATATTCTATTTATATCGATTTATATATACATTAATATATATATATATATATATATATATATATATATATATATATATATATATATATATATATATATATATATATATATATATATATATATATATATATATATATATATATATATATATATATATATATATATATATATATATATATATATATATATATATATATATATTGATTAATTGATACATTTACTTTTTCCCTTTTTCTTCTCGCTTTATCTAACATCTCAACTAAAAATTGATAATCTCACTAATAGACTGTACTAAAAGAACGGTAGAAATGAATTGATTCATTTCTTGAAAATATATATGCCTTTCGCTACGAAATTGAGGCGTTGTCGAAACATTGAACTGAATGAACATGTTTTAATTCAATTAAATTAAAAAAATTCATGTCAAACTTTTGAAACAACTACAAATTATAATAAAAACTTTAACAAGAAGAAAATTCTTCCTTGTTCGTAGTCAGTTACTGCTAGAAATCTCTATTGTTATATATATATATGTAGATCTCAGCTCAAAAACTTAGCTAATGTCAAAATGACAAAACGTATCTAATGTCAATATGCACTTGTAAATTTTTCAAAATAGACCCTACCCCTACATTGTGTGTAATAATTCAACTAACGATGTCTAATGACTAATTTATTTAGTATGTCTGTAACTATGTTTCCTTGAGGTTTATTGAGAGCTACCTGAACAAACGCCGTCAGAAAGTTGTTTCGACTTTGGATGGTACAGTTCATTTCTCTGAACAGCAACACTAGCTTATTAAAGGTGTTCTCAGGGAAATATACTGGGACGTTTGCTTTTTACTATCTTTGTGAACTTTCTCTGCTACATGAAGCCGTTATCTAATTTTGAGTCAATTCTTTATGCTGGTGACAGCAATTCCTTGCTTATATCAAGAAATATCTCGTCCGGTATACATGAAGAGCGTAGTCCAGCGGTGTTGCCAAAATCCGTGGTGGTCTAATATCCTTATCGAATGTTTCCAACGTTTCAAGCATTATTTCAATTCTTTTCGTATATTCCGAATGGATGAAAAATGTTATTGGTATTTATAACAATCTGAATATTTTTTCTTAGCCCAAATTCCTGTAACAGAAAAATGTAAATTATTAGCAAGAAAACAACGATGTGTTCGATAAAGCCCCACAGCGTAAAAAATACATCTATTTGTCAGTGGAACTTATTCACATAAAAAGTTACATACAAATTTTTATGAAAGATTTACAGACAAATATTGAAGATATATTTTTGTCGGGCAATTGAAGTAAATCCTAAATCCGCATTAAACAATAAGCACAGGGGAAAAGAGTGTATAACATGAAATATATAATTATTGTATCAGACGAGTATTGTTTCTTCTTTGGAAGTAATAATTTCATTTGATCAATTAAAATTCGTAGGTTATTTGAATAAGTATCTCTGTTTTCTGAAAAATTTTCAAGTATACAACAACTAATTTTAATAGATGCCTCATCAAATAACATAAAGTTTTCTCGATTGATTATGTGAAAGATTGATCAACACTGTCAGGCATATATTTGTATCTCATCAACGAATTTTCTATTTGAGACCATTTATCCAATTTGAAGTCAATAGGTACAATCCAATTTAAATAAATGTACAACAATTTTTACATTGTACAACAATCATACAGTTATTTTATAATTTTTTTGGTATTTGGCAATGAAAATAATACTCGACAAGCACATCCATTCCTCTCTCTTATTCTTACATCATACATCATTCAACATGTCTACATTCACTGTAATTTGGTTACTTATAGTAACAATTTTTTCACTCAAATTAACAACGTAAAAATGAATTTTGTTGTTAACTGAATCCATTTCAACATTTCAACAGTCAGAAATATTCATTTCACTAAAGTAATGAAGAATTAAATATTGAAGATTGACAATTAAATCTCACTGTTCAAAAATGTTTTACAAATAACCATTGGGAGCTAAATAATCTCTTCGCCTTTCCTCTAGGCTTTTCCTAGATAAGGGTACATTTTTGACAAATAATGTGGAAAAATTGAAGGAACCGCATGGGGGACTAATCTTGTTCTTTAAAGTATGCTTAGAATCTCACCAGGTGAAACAAATTTCTCTTACCTGACGATATCAGTTTCAGGAAAATGCAAGGCACAAGCAACTGAATATTTTGTTGGAGTCCAATTATCTCGTGGTATACTGAAGGTCGATACTAGTTGCCCAACCAGCTTGAGGGTGCTGTTATAATTTGATTTACAACCAGGAATGCAGCAAGTTTTCGTCATTTTAGAATATACTTATTATTATTAGAAACTTACCTATTCCAAGCTTGAAACTTCCTGAATCGCCTGCGAAACACTTATACTCTATACTATATTTCACAAAATCTTCCACACTATATTTCACAAAAAAATTATTTGTAAGTAATTCTCACTCAAAACACAACACAAATTTGATTTAGATTCGATTAAAACGGTACACACGAAACACTTTTTTATAATTTGATGTTATGTTATCCACAAACTACTATCACTAGCACCTATATTACACTATACAAAATTGATCAATAGAGGATTAATATTGAAACCGTGAAGTATTCAACTTCAAACTACGAAAGTCTTAAACAACACGAAATTTTTTTCTTTCCACTGAAATCGGTAAGCACAATACACTGTTTTTCATAGTTTGATTTCAACGAATTATGAATAACACATATAAAACACATATGTACACATATATTACACTATACACAATTGAAAAATATAGAATTTATACTAAAAGCCCAAATTATTCAACTTCAAACTGCGATAGTTTCGATGAGCTTCCTATTCACATTAGTATACAAAATAAACTAACGGCGGGGTTGTAAAATTCCATAGACCACTAGCGCCACTAGTAATAATACTCAATTCATGGTCTGTTTGAAGTCTAAGTGAACTCAATGAAGTGTAAGTGGTGTAACGACAATGGTCTCATTTTAAATCAAAGCGTAACGTAACGTAACGTAACGTAACGTTACGTTACGTTACGTTACGTTACGTTACGTTACGTTATGTTATGTTATGTTATGTTATTTTATGTTATGTTATGTTATGTTATGTTTTGCTATGCTATGTTATGTTATGTTATATTATAATATTATTGGACTTCAAAAGAGCGTTCGAAACTTTATGTAGATCACTGCTGTTGAAAAAACTAAATAAAATTGGTTTTGAAGGTTTAATAAACAAATGGTTCAATACTTATTCACATTCGAGATCTCAAAGAGATTCATTGGTGTTATTAATGGTGTTATTTCAGACAGCATTGGAGTTGATTTTGAAGTACCTCAGGGTACGGTCTTAGGTCCACTACTATTCGCCTTATACATTAACGATGTTGTTTTACATGTGAAAAAATGCTCTATACGATTGTTCGCAGATGATACTATGATTTTTGTTAGTGGTAAAAATATCTGGACTATGACAGAATGGATCAACAGAAACTTGGCAGCAATAAATGAATGACTAAGCGATAAGAGTTTATCGCTGAATGTTACAAAGTCAAAATTTATAGTTTTTGGTTCAAGCAGAATTTTTAAGGTTACTAGTAATGAAAATATAACTATTAAATTTGAAAACCAGGACATTGATAGGGTAAAACTTGCTAAATACTCAAGCGTAATGTTAGATGAGGAATTGAGTTTCAATGATCATGTCGACTTGATATCGTCTAAAATCTCCAAGAAAATCGGTTTTCTCAAAAGAATTGGAAAAACGCTGACCACATATATGAAGTTATTGCTCTTTAAGTCCATAATTATGCCACACTTTGAATATTGTTCCACTATGTTATTGGGATTGAGTAAAGAAAAAACTCTACAGAGCGTAATTGATGTCAGTTAAACAAAGAATACTTTTTGCTATATATATATATATATATATAATATTTATATCTGAAGTTAAAAACAAATTGTTTCCAAATAAAATGATGAAAAATGTAACATGTGTCAGTGATGTGCACAGTTATAATACAATTACCTAGCCTAATACATTAGCCTAGTTCGTTTTGAACATATAATTGTAAATAATATGTTTTGAACCTGAATGTGTGTATGATTTTGTAATAGCTAATGCTGAAATAAATATTATTATTATAATATTCTCATAATATTATACATATCATAAGATGTATACATATATACAATGAGAATATATATTAGTTGAATGCATAAAAACAAGTCCGATAAGGCATAAAATTATTAACTGTATAATGGGAAAATTAGGAATGAATGACGGCAGAAGAGTTACATAGAGCAGGTAATCCGCGGGGCCAGCGGTCCTCTAGCTCCATGCGAAAGAAGTTGCAAGGTCTCCCACGCATCGAGAAGGCAATGCCGCGATGCGATATTGTTACTCGCGGCGCCACCGTTGCACCCTGTATATCATCATAATAAAACATTGGCGATCCGGTGCCGCTCGAGTTACAGGCCACCGATCACCACACAAACATACACACACTCACACACACACATAGACATAAATACGGCTCACTTGATCGGACTCCTCTCAGTCTCAGTGTTGGTCTTAACATTAAAGTCGCCTATAAAACACGGACGGTTCACCGCATTACTCCAAAGATAAAACAACGCACGCGAAAAAAACCGGCACACCAAAACCCGCACTTGTCAAACATCTCTCATTCCAACGTTTGTGATTTAATTGTGATTTTGGAAAATTCAAAATGTGATAATTGCGAATTTGACGAAAAAATTGTGATAAATTAGATTTCGGACCATTTTATTTTGTGATATTTCGACTGAATCTTTAAAAAAATTTTTATCATGTATTCCAATGCGAATTTATGTGACAAAATTCGAGAAAAGAATTTTACGAATAATTTAGTCATCAGTATGTTGCTAGTTTTTTTATTGACAGTACCGGTGATACTTAGTGACAATTCATTTAGTGACCTCAGAACTAACTCGGAAAGTAGCCTTAATCCGTTCGATGAGACGTCGCCGTCGAGTTGTGGGTCCTGCAAATTGCTTGAAGACGTTAAGGCTAGAAGTTTAGAATTGATAAAAGAGCGAATACTTCGCAAAATTGGCATGAAGAAGGCACCAAACATAACTGGCCGCGTTTTACCACAGATTCCTCTTCACGAGCTTGAGATTCTCGGTCAAGGGTTGACTGATATGCAGAGTGATGAGCCTGATTTCAAACCTGGTGTCACAATCTTTGAAGAAGACGACGATGATCATGCCAAAACCGAAAAAATGTTTGTTTTCTCTCAGAAACGTAAGTACCTTCTTTTTTGATACCTACTCATCTTCTATGTATGTCACTTGCAATAACAATTTGTTGAAGTCTTCAAAAAGTTGAGGATTTAAAATGAATAAATTATAGTTGAAATTATAAATTGAGAAACGATTCCGAAAAAATCGAATTCTGCTAAGAATTTCAAGCATTCATTGTAAAAACGTAAAATTTTTTATGTAGCATATATGTTTAGATAGTTTTCTTGGCCCCGTTTCTCGCCTTCTCTGGATAGGTATCAATTATTTGATGTTGATATTTCCATAAATTGGGTCGATATTCGAAAACAGGACCAGATAATTCAAATCATTTTTAGCTACATTGAACAAAAACGTCAATAAAAAATTCATATAAATACAGTGTTCAGTAAATTATAATGTGTACACATGTATTTAATTCGAAATTTCAGTTTTTAAATATTGTTGCTATGCATTTATCGATTGATAAAAGTTATCGGATCAAGATGAATTGATAACACTGATAAAAATATCTAGAAATAAATGGATATAAATGTGACCATTACATTGAAGGATTTTCTCTTAAATATGTTTTAATATCCCAAGGTTGTTTATGCCCAAGGCCACAGATGTTTGATCGTATGAAAATTATCTTCTTAAATTGAGTAGTTGATATACATGTGCAGTGAATATCTTTGATATAATATAACTGAATGAAAATAAAATAAAATATCAACCTTTCTGACTATGGAATCATTTCAATTTCTGAATATCAGATATTTTCAGACAAAATCTAAATAAACTGAAGTGTTGTGATATACCGGGTTTCTCAAGGTTAATAATATATGTAAATTAGAAGATTTTCATTTATAACGGTCAATCATATGCTGAGGTGTTCCTATCATTTGTTAGTGATAGAAAGAGGTCTCCTTAAATATAATCGGTAATAGTAAAATGAACTCATCTGATTACGTATATATTTAGATATCTAAATATAAATACGTTTCAATCATTTTAGAATTGTATAGCGCATTGATTTGTTACTGCATATTTAGATGTTTTTTTCCAGATATTTAACTTATATGATATTTGCAAAAGTAGTAAATAGTAGGTATATATTAGGTATAATCTGAGCTCACAGAAAAAGTTTCTAGGTTTACCGAAAAACGTGAAATAAATAATTAAATCCCATGAATATGAATATGTTGAATTTCAGATATCGGTTCATTATGAATATTTGAGGCCAGATTATTCACTTTATCAATTAACTTGGTTCTTCACTCATGTGAAGTACATTTAATACGGATAGGTAGGTCTCTATATACGTAAATTTGCAGATACCAGAAAGTACCAAAAGTCCTTCAACTTATATTTTGTGAATGGCAGAGCTTGTATAGTCGAACATATTTCAATAGATATTATTTCTTTGTTCTTCGAATTCCTTTATATTGGATGTAGTGTAGAAAATAAAAAAAATGAGGAATTTTTATAGTTTTCGATCATGAACGAAGGAGATAAGCAACTTTGTTTTTACATTCCTTCATTATTTTTACTTTGAAGAAATATAACAGCTGTTATTTATTATAAAAAGTTGAATATGTATAGTGAAATGAAGGCAAATTTCGAGTAGATTATGATGTTTTACAGAAAATTATTTTATTATCGAAAATGGCACTGTTCTCTGAATGAGATCGCATTGGAATTTTAGTGATAGTGTTCTGCACTTTTGAAAAAGTTTGTTACATTGCATGAAATTCAGATCATGAAAAATATATTTATCATCTTCATTACTTACTATATTCAATACAAACTGGAGCATTGAAAAAATAACAAAAATTTGTTAGACTCCTTCCAAAAAATTCAAGTTCTCGAACATCGAGATGCATAATTTCGAATTATTCTTCTCAATTTCATTGAAATTAACAGTTCCATGAACATCGTAAAATGTACATCGATTACAAGCCCAATGGCTGGTCGGAACCGGCGGCGGCGTTAAACTGTAGGTCTACTGAATTAAAAAAAAACAACATAGATATATTATACATAAATATTCCTTATACTTTCAACACTGAACGCAGTATAAACAGATTCTAAATTCTAGTTTGTTTAAATCTGTTCGAATATACAAGGTGTTCTATATTCATAATAAAGAAAAGATAGTTTTTCAATTTCAATTCGAAAATATATCACAACTTACTAACATTATAATAAATTAGATGCATTTTGCCTGCAATGTTTTATAGAAGTGAACCCTTAATATATTCACCTGGTTTTAACATCAATATACAGCAGTTACAAGAATTGAAAACTCATGACCTAAAAGGCAATTATGCAAGTGTTGGTAGTTAATCAGTTGATATGTATTTTCAACAAATATCAGTAAACAATTCAATAAACAATATCTTAAGTATTATTGTATTTGAATTTAATGCAAACTTCAATAGTTAGATGAAAATTTCCATTATTGATGTGTGTATTTCGGAACTAATTCCCTGCAAAATAATTTCGAAGATAAGGAAATGAAATGATATTGGTGTTTGTTATATTCAGTCTACTACTCAGACTATACTTTCACCCAATTATGTTGGAAGACCTTGGTTCAATATTAATATGTTGACATGAGTTTGCTTTCTGGTTGAATAATAAATATTCAATATGGTCTTCAATTATTTATTAGATAATATGTATATATATATATATATATATATATATATATATATATATATATATATATATATATATATATATATATATATATATATATATATATATATATATAAGGATATGAAATTTTTTGTGCTTATGGCACTGAATGAAGTATTTTAGAAAATGAACACTAGAACATTCATTCGAAAAATTCAAATTAATCAAGAGAATTTTATACTAGAGCTAGATATGTGAACGTGAGCGATGTGCTGTCTCCATTATCCTTCAAGGGATAAATGTTAGAGAAATATTGAAATCGATGCCACACCTGATGGAAGTGCGAGACATATATGTTTCGTTCTGCAAGGAACTCGTCAGTCGCACCACGTCCATCGAAGTGCGGAAATTTCAACCCCCAAGCATCTTCTCGTGACTCCAAGTGGAAGACCGTAGAGTTATTAATATTCCGCAATTTCATTTAGCGGAATCAGTAGAAAACACCTCTCAGATTATAGACACACCAAGCATCGACATTTCACATATCTTCTATACCCGTAGGTATCTACTAAATTGCAATGTCTATTTGACAAATTTCATCGAACGATGTTTTTAAATGTCAATAGGTTGCGTTAGTAGTACGCTCGCGTTTATTTTTATGTTTGATGCGGAAACAAATTTGAATGAAAAAGAACATCAACTACTACCATTGCATTGGTAACAGCCGTTGACACGTGTTTCGAGCTTATTGGTTCTCCTCGGAAGGCGTAGTCAAGTTCCAGATGTATGAACCTGGAGATGAAAACACAAAAAAAAAATAAGGAATACAGAGAGCTTTTGAAGGAAGTCCCCACATTCCATGCTACTAGGATTGTTCTCTACGGATTGGGAGATTTGGAAAAGTACTTCGCCCGTGAGGTGACTATTTATCCTTCAAGGATGCTATAAGCCGAGACGGAGCTCTTAATCGAAATATTTCGAATAAAACATGGAGCTGTCTACACAAATGTTGTCAACTAGAACGAACCCATCACTTTCGAGAGTGAATATTAAAAGCGTTCCAAAAAATTCATGGATCTTATTGAATGACTATAGGATACAATAGTTTCTCGTGAATATTTCACTGAGAAAAATTCTCCTCAATTTGGTATAGGACCTATGGGTGTTTCGAAAGTCATCAATTCTTGATTGATAAATTAAATATGGACTGATGATTCATAATAATGATGAAACAATTGTATCCTATCATCATTGAACATTATCGATGAATTTCCTGAAACGCTCCTAATATTCACTCTCGAAAGTGATGGGTTCGTTCTCGATGACAACATTTGTGGAGACAGCTCCCTGAGAGTTTTATTCGAAATATTTCGATTAAGAGTGTCAGTATTTACTGTATATATATATTTTAGTTTTTATATTGTTCAAAGTCTCGGCTTAAAACATGTTTGAAGGATAGTCAGTCAAGTCACGGGCGACGTAGTTTTCGAACTCTCCCAATCCGGAGAGAACAAACGCGTGAGACTGAAATGTGGCGAATTCCTTCAGAGGTTGATTCTTAAAGGTTGAAAACTTATTTCTCAGTTTTTTTGAGTGTTTCTATCTCCATATTCGAAAAAATTGAACTTGGCTACGCCGTTTTGAGGAGAGCCAATAAGCTGGGAACACATGTCAACGGCTGCTACCAATCTGCGGGATATACCGACAATATAGTATATATGGAATGTTGTCAACGACGACGAATTTTTCACTTTCGAGAGTGAATATTAAGTGTGCTTCGAAAAAATCATCGACAGGTCCTATATCCGAATGAGGGAACAACAATTTTGCCCGCCGGCGCCGGGGCTTGATCTGGAGCTATTAGGCATGGCACCGTTTTTACACATTGCAGACAGATTTCTGTGGTGTTCAAATGAAATGTCCACGAAGCCTTACGTACTCGCACTAATGTTGTCATGAGTACGAATCTAGAACGCTAGGGAGAGTTTATACATGAAAACAATTCAACTCAACTTTGAGTTTTCTTTGAATTAATGGTCTTCTTCATTTCTAAAACTGCCGAAGATTTTTATTTTAAAGAGTTTCTGTGTCTGAAATAGGTTTCAATTGTAAAATCTGTAATGAAATGATGGAGTTCAATAACCTCTATACTTGTTAGCTCAGTCACCAAGCTTTATTTTTTGTTACACTCCATTGGGATATAACTTTTTATTTTCTTTAGTGTATGAACTGATAGAGACATGCATTGAAATCGAAACGTTGGTAGAATAAATAGAGTAACTAATCAAAACCCAGAATAAATACCCCTCCAATTTAATAACATATTACCAGTACAGTGTTACTAACTTATCTCCAATTTATACATTGATAATTGTATATATATATATATATATATATATATATATATATATATATATATATATATATATATATATATATATATAAAATATATGTTAATGTATATTCTCCTGAAGAATGGGTGGCACACTGGATGAAAGCACGTTTCTCAAAATACGTAGATCACATCCCCTGTCAAATGAAGAAACAAGTTCGGATGAACTCCAAAATTAAATTGCTAGAACAATTTCTTGAGAAGTCTAAGTTAGTTTTTCATGGAAATTCACGGAACAAAGGCGACTCATCTTACCGATGAAATTATTCGTGCCTTTATTTTTCTGAATATAAGTGAGAGAGTCTATTTGTTTTCTTCAGTAATTGCAAATATTTTGAAATTTCTGAAAAGCTCTCTTTTCTCAGATTTACTGTGACATTTTTGTTTCACGATATATATATTCAAACAAAAAACTCGTACATATCATAATAAATACAAAATAATAGAGGGAGTCATAAATAATATCCTTGGTATTTTTATGTTTTCGGCAATACTATGAATTCATTTTCAAGAAATTCATTTCGAAACTTCATTTAATTTTTTGTAATTAGACGAGGTTGAGACTTGACATGTACTTCACCTCTGAGTGATCCAGAGGACTATAAATAAAGATTATTTCATGTCTAGTAACCTCTATCGTTCCTATGAAGTATAGTTTCAGACTTTTTTCATCAATGTGCAGAAAGAATACTTTAATATAGAGATATGGTATTAGTGTTTCCTTAGTAGTGTTTGAAGAACAATAATTTTAATCATTACCTGATACGAGAAAACAGTTGTGTTTCAAATACTAGGTAGTTATAAGAGTAGTAAATCAGAACAGCCAGGTTTCATGTTAATTAATTCTATTTGAGGAAAGGCTCAAAATTTGACCCAAATTCAAGATACCAATTGTGATAGTTTCATGCCATCAGATAATTTTCAATTAAAAGTCTGTTGGTATTTCATTTCACGAGGTATAAACATATGGAATGTTTCATGAATATGTTTCAGTCCGTTAAACGTTGTGACATTCAAGGTGCATGGTTTTATTCAAAGCTGATTCCCTGAATTCGGCAAATATTCAATCTATCATTGTTTGGTTAATTAAGTACTTTCAAATACCTAACATCCTATTGTTTCTTGATGTTAATATATATGTAATATATATATATATATATATATATATATATATATATATATATATATATATATATATATATATATATATATATATATATATATATATATATATATATATATATATATATATATATATATATATATATATATATATATATATATATATATATATATATATATATATATATATATATATATATATATATATATATATATATATATATATATCATATATGAAATTCACTACAAGAAAAATGAATATGTAGTTCCGGTGCTATATTATTGCACTTGTGGATTAACTACTTATGATATTCGCTATCAAAGTACATTATAACTTTATTTGGATAATTTTTGAAGAATTATCCAAACGAATATTATAGCGGACCTGGCTATGTAAAATATGAACAATGCGATGTCTCCATTGTCCTTCTAGAGATCAATGTTAGAGAATTTTAGATTCTCCATTATCCTTCATGGGAAAAATGTTGAAGAATGTTGAAATCGATGCCTACGATGACGAAAGCGTGAAACAGTCACTGTTTCGTACTACAAGGTCCTCAGCAGTCATGCCACGTTCAACGAATGAAGGGCAAAGATTTCAATCCTCATATGCCCTCTAGTCGATTTTGAGACTACGAGCAATTCTACAACCGCACACTAGATGGCGCATTACTTCATTAAATCAGATGAAATTGTTCCAAAAATCTAGACTTGTAAACTGTAGTATCTCAATTGATAAGGGTGTCAAACTTTCAATGTAGATCTGTCATGTGCTTTTCATTGATTCTAAGATTTGAGATGAAATTAATCTGTGAATTATATAGGCATACGACTTACTCTTTATTTCTGTCTTAAAATCGACTGGAGTGTATGTGAGGATTGAAATATTTGCTTTTCATTCGTAAAACGTAGCGTGACTGATGTGTACCTTTTAGTACGAAACAGTGACTGTCTCACGCTTCCAATAAATGTAGTCATTGATTTCAAGATTCTTTAACATTTTTCCCATGAAGGATAATGGAGAATCTAAAATTCTCTAACATTGATCCCTAGAAAGACAATGAAGACATCGCATTGTTCATGTTTCACATAGCCAGCTCCGCTATAATATTTTTTGAATAATTAAACTAGACAACAAGATTTATCCCTGTAAAAGAAATATAGATTGTCAATCGGGTGAGCGAATGATTGAGTCCTGGCATTTCAGCTGCGTCATAGAATGACGGTTGAGATCGTACTTTGGGAGAGGTGTTGAACATACCACTAATTTCAAAATTTACATTCTTAATCTCAACCCATTTTTGTGGTATCAGAATTCGAAGCTTATGTTCTTTTCTTTAACCCTTTATTTTCAGTCTAGGCTTGTTCTCAAATGAATATATGTTGAATAAATTTAGTACTATAAAAATTCAGTTGACAACTTCAGTTATTTCGGTTGTCAACTCAAGACTAAAATACTTGGTAGATCAGTGTACATATAATAGTGAAATAAAAAACAAAACGGAGGTTCTAAAATAAAATGTCAGAATTATGTTGAAACTAATGCAATTAATAGGTACGCTCAAATTTTATCGTACGTAATAAGATTGGAAGAATGTAGAGAGGTGTGTATGTAAGACATATATTTTCAAGGAATGTATGCAAAATATGTCGGACACTGAGAAAAAAAATTTTTTGAACATTAGCGAAGATTCAATATGCCCAAATATTTGATGGACGGGAAATTTGATTCCAATTCAGAATTTGAAATTTTATCTCTCGAGAGAATTTTGAAAAAATCCAGAAGAAAAAGTTCTCAAAATAACTTAATGACTCAACTTTCCTATAATCACAGAATAAATTTCAATTGCATATTCAGTTTCAGTTCGACATTTCTTCCAAAAAACTGAAGTCTTCAGCAAAGATTTTTTATATTTTATTAGAGAATTATCACCGAGATTCATTTCTGAAATACATTATCGATTAATTTTCATCGGTTCACAAATTCAAATTATTATTATGACTCATGTAAAGAAATTTCACGAATACGAGGTTAGTAGTGAAACTCCCGACTATGGTGCGGTAGAACTCGGGTTCGAGCCCCGAGTCAATGATTCAAGTAATTTAAATAATGAAATATGCTGGATAATGTACATCGATTACAAATCCATTGGCCGTTCGGAACCGGCGTTAAACTGTAGGTCCACGGAATTAAAAAAAAAAAATTGCACTTTAAATTTTCATCCAATTCCTTATCGTTTGCCCTCATCTAGAGCTGTTTCATTTTGGAAATCATGATAAAAACTCACTTGGCGTGGAAGAGATAAATTCGAATATTTAAGGTTGTTACAAAAAGTTGATCATATCAAAAATGATATGAAACATTTTTTCCTAGATTCATATACTCTTATTCAACAGTCCGAATAAATATGGTGAAACATGCGTAACAATTGTTAAACAAGAATTTGTAGATCTGAAAAAATTTTGTCTTCGTGTTATAACATCTAAATCATTAATCAACTATTTTTCTTTGTACTCTGAGTTATTTTTCTATCGAAAATGTGCCTTGAAGTTGTTACGAATATACGGAGTGTCCGGCTACAGAGCCCAATAACATTATGTAATTATTATAACAATTAAGAACTCTCATCTAACATTTATTCATTCAACTATGCATTCATCAACATACATGATCGATGTGATCAGTCCATAAATGAATTTCATACTCTTCGTAATACAGCTATTCAGACCTAAAATTTGTAACATTTTGGGACTCTGACTTGTCCAATCCGGTGCGCGCTTTTCGCCTCTTTTCAATATTTTTTAAATTTTGCTAAAATTAAATGCTTTCTGATATATTTTCAGAAAATCGAACCCTTTCCTCTGTGTCGTGTGAAAATTCGCCTTTTTATTCGAGTTATGAGCCAGTTAAAAAAAATTTTTTTTCGATAAACTTGTGGTTAATATACCTACTTAGTTGAAGTTACGCCACTGCTTAAACGTAACATCCTTGAATTTTCGATCTTAATTCTCAATCAATTATATATTGTGCATTATAAAAATAACGCTTCAAAAATACGATCATCGTTAATCCTTTTATTGTGTTTACATTGCAATTTTTATGATGAGTCGTTTGTATTTTTATGAATACTATTATATCATTTATAACACAGTCTGAAAGAATATGCATTTCGATTTCATTCGAAATTGTATGGAATATTTATGTAATATGCAATCCTTTAAAACTATTCGTTAAGGTAACGAATTAAATAGAAACGAAGAATATTTAACGAAGAAATAGAAAACGAGATTACTAATGATCATAAAAACCGTTCGTTCAGGTGCAGGACCGGCTCTAGCATTTTCGACGTCCCGGAAAAAAGATAAAATGCCACCCGTTCATAATGAAATTTGAAAGTTACCATAAACCCTTCCCACACTTATTAGTAGTGAGCAAAGAAAATGCTAAAACTTGTAAAAAGTTTTCATCAAACATTCTAGTTGACAAAACTAGTTAATTTTATATCCCCTTTGCCTCCCTCTAAGGTAGAGCCCATTTGCCGCCAGAGGATCGGTTTGATCATTCATGTCATCTGCTACCCGCGTAAAAATCTCTCCTCATGAATAACTACCGCAGGAAATTAACACAGGAAAGGATATTGTTCTTTTTCAAATTCATGAGTACCTATCAAGTTAATTCAAAATTAAACGTGTTTCATTGAACTGAATATCAATCAACCGATGAAATATGATCTCGGAAACCTCAAGCAGTGTCACATTAATTGGAATAAATATGTATATGAAACACGTAATTGAACAGTTATGCCGAATATATCACTATAATCACTGCGAATATTTAATGGATATGAATACGTTGAAAATATAAATATTTCATTTAATTCAGTCTCAAGAAGACTTTCAATCATAACGTAAGCTCTTTCTTCCAATTCGATATCTTCGATTTTTTATTCATAACACATTTTCAATCCACTTTCATCATCTATCTTAAACTTCAGATTAACTTCAAATTTTACAAAATTGTCAAGGACAAGTTACAGTAATATAATTTCATAGGACTGTTCATTATTCCCGATAGGATCACCAAGACTTCAAAGAATATTCACCAGCTTCATTTTCATCAGCTTGGTCTCACTAACTACTTGATGGTAGAATCTATCTCTGTTTGATTTTGTTATTTCCTCAAACATCAAGCTTCAATCAACGTTTTTTTCTGTGTTTCAACCCTCATGTTTAAGGTCCTTCCTTTCCGTGGCTCAGTGATGCATGTGGACCAAATTGTTTGTGAATAGCCCCTCGGCGTATTAATGTCCTTGTTAATTTCTTATTGTAATGGGCGATTTTTTAAGCGTAGTTTCTTTTAAATCGAATAAAACACTCAATTCGCATCATATATTCAAACTTTTTTGTTGTAATTGATAACTTGTCCTTTGCCATTTACATTTTGAAGATAACTTCATGTAAATGTTGTCCTTGGCTCCGTATCAAATGGTCCACTAGGAAGGTTCAATTTTGCGTCACTTTTTCTAGCATTTCGGCCTCTATGCCACGAATTTCGCGTGTTTGTTATCCTGTAAGGCTTCAATCGGGTTCGGCTTGTCCACATACACTAACCACAAGAAATAATTCAGAGGCGTCAAACCGTATGATCTTGGCGGCCAATTCACATGGCCACTTCGAGAGATAAGCTGCTCACTAAATTCATCCTTCAACATGTCCATTGTTTCACGAGCTGTGTGGCATGTGGCACCGTCTTGATGAAACCACATGTCGACCAATTTCAACTCGGCCAACTGGGGCAAAAAAAAGTTGCGTATCATGGCTCCATATCGTTCGCCGTTGTCGGTAACGTTTCTTCCACGGTCGTCTTTGAAGGAAAATGGACTGATGATGCCACCAGCCAATAAACCACACCAAACTGTCGTTTTTTTGGCATGCATCGGTAATTCTTGTATGGCATGTGGCTTTTCGTCAATTCAGATGCGACAGTTTTGTTTATTTACATATCCGTTAAGCGAGAAATGAGCCTCATCGCTGATTACAATTTTACGATAAAACAGCGGATTTTCACAGCGCCATTTGGGCTTCATGAATATTGATTTAAAAAAAACTACTTGATGACTTGCATGAAACTCTGTAGCGGAATCTTTGAACATACGATTCTCGCCCACTTAAGATAATCGAATATAACTTCCAGCTCAACATAATTGTCTAGTATTTTTATGTAGTATTATCTCCATGAATATGTCCACGATCAAAAATCATCAAACCAGAGGTAGAAATGATTTTTATATTCACAGTTGTAAAAGTAAAAGAGCTCTATATTCTATTTGTTCATCAGAATTAAGAATGTTCAGTAGACTGCCTGAGCTCATTAAAAATTTTAATAATTATAATGAGTTCTGTGTTCGCAACAGGTATAATACCGAATTACAGAAAATGATAACATAATGTTGAATAATAATATTTGAATGAATAAAATGGAAAGAAATATGACAAATAACTCTCTAACTAATCTAATCTGAAAAAACGAACAATAGACTAATAACTAAAAAGTAACTTGTAAATGAATAATGAATTTAAATGAAATATCACAAAGAGCTCAATATAATTCGATTCATATTATTCAGATTCACTTTTGCACATAACTCCTTATAATAACTGCTATGGAGTTAGATTGAATGGTACTTTTATCAGCAACTGTATTGAATGTAGACTCCATAAACCAAATGGGGGATTGTATTAGGGAGGTTGGTCCCTGGAGTCTCTAGGTGGAATACTTCTGTATTACGAGAATTTTGCCTAGGACCACGAAACTTCAGAGTGGACAAGAGAGGAAGGGCAATCAATACCATTGTGCAGGAATTTGTACAAAAATTTGAGTGATAAAATATCTTCCTTGCCCTGCAATGTGATCAAACGAAATCGACTCAATAATTCGTCATGATCTAACCCTCTCTTTGGATAAACTTTATCCTAAGTACTTCCAAACTGAGAATTTCAAGAACCTTCTCTGAATGGCCTCAAGATGGCTTGATGGAAAGTATGAATAGGATGCTAGATCAAGCTGTCATTTCTAACTTGCCACAGATTAGGGCATTAAATGGTCTTATAAATGTTGAGGAATTACTGAAATATTTGCCATTGCGTATAACGAATCCATATATTTTCGAGGCATATGAAATTAATTGAGTGATGTGCGGTATGAAGGAAAGTTTCTGATCGAAGGCTATACCAAAAGCTCTAACTCTATCAGAACGAGAAACAACCTGCCCACCGACGCTATAATCAAACTCAATTCCATCTTTTTGCTTTGTGCAAGACACAACGTTACACTTTTACACATTCAATCTCAAATAATTATTAGAAATTCAAGCAAATTATTGTTATATTTGTGATAAGTAACTTATTTTTGAACTTCTTTAATGGTTTATTGTTTCATATTAGCAATGCTAACTGAAGTAAATTCTATTGTATGTTCTGATATTTCGGTAAATACTGAGAATTATAAAACGAATACATTTAATATCATTCGAAATGCAGTTTATAGTAGTTTAGTTCAGTTTATTGTGTTTAAGTACTTTCCCAGTAATTTTAAAAAATCCTTATTGAAAAAGAATAATACTTCCGAAAAATTTGAAAACAATTTATAACAATTGAAATGTTTACGAAAACACTATTTTCTAGATTTAAGCACTTTCTTAAACACTTTGAGCATTACGATTGATTTTAGTTAGTACAAGGAAGACATCATAATGGTACAATTGTTTAATGTATGTGTGTAAATCTGAAAAAGTGTCGAATCTCATGAAAATTTAAATATTTATGATGATCTAAATTTCAAAACTTGATATGATAGGAAAATACAGTGAAAAGTAGAAAATGTGTATTGATAAATGATGAGGCCGATACTTGGAGAAAATTTATATCCATAATGAAACAATAATTAGAATTTCTCATAATTTGATACAAATACACATGACGACGTTTCGAAGTAATATTTCTTTATCAAATGCTGAATTAATACTGATCCTACTAATACTGATGGGTAGTATTAATACAGCATGTGATAAAGAAGTATTTCTTCGAAACGTCGTCATGCGTGTTTGTAACTATTAAAAAGTGGGTATTATTAGATAAAACAACAGTCTGATGTAGAACCCAACAACATTTATGATAAATTGACAGCAAATTTTGAATGGAAATATAAGTGAATAACAAATCAATTCGTTTTATTGTGAAAAGGAAAGAATGCTGTTGTTTTGATGTATTTTTAAATGAAAGCAAGGTATTTTTATTTCACTTCACTTTCACCAAAATATTATCAATCATCATATTCAACACTACGATTATAATGACAAAATATATTATTTTGTTATTCTCACTATAACTTCAAAAGTTTTCACATTTTTTTGAGTGATATTAATTGACGTGTGAGTAGTTTTTGCTACAATACAATTATTTTATGACTATAAATTTTTGCGAAATTGATAACAATTAAGATTGATATTATTGCATAAGAAAAAACATCAAGAAATATTTTTAGTACGTATTCATCAAACAATATTATTTTCAGACAATTCTCACTGATAATTTGTTAATCAAAATTTTGATTTTATATATTATTTTCATTCATATTAATCAATTCGAAAACAAATCAAAGGGCAAATATGAATTCAGTTAATCGTATCAATGCCCTTGCAGTGAAGGAGAAGATATCAAAAAGTATATTTAGAAAAAATCTGAATCATCATAAACACTTCCGAATTATGGCCCCCGCGAGATCTTGTCTCAATTGGGAGACATAATCTAAATAATCATAGAATAATGTGTAATTACAATAGAACATTTATTAACTGTTTAATTTGGGAATATTCAATTAAGTATGACATATTTTCAAATCTCAACATATGACCCAAACAATACTTGTAGGAGATAAATATTTCAAAGGTTCAAGAGGTAAAAAATGACAATATATATATGTATATATATATATATATATATATATATATATATATATATATATATATATATATATATATATATATATATATATAAAATATAATATATATAATATGGAAATGAAATTTTTAACCGCGCTTATGGCACTGAATGAAATATTCAAGAAAATGAAGACTAGAACATTCATTCGAAAATTCGAGCTGCAAACACCTCATGAGGTTTTGCAGCTAGCAGAAAGGATAGCTGAGGAATACCATCTGGCTATACCGAGCTGATCCAGAATATGTACGAACATGTCACTGCAACCAACAAAACAGACGAATACTCGGAAAAATGACCAATAATGAGAGGCGTTAGACAGGGAGATTCGTTTTCTCCAAAACTGTTGTTAGCTGCTTTGGAGTGTATGTTCCAGAAGCTGAACTATAGCGAGAAAGGAATCAAGATAAATGACCGCTACCTTAGCGACTTGAGGTTCGCTGACGATATAGTCCTATTCTCCCGATGCCACCGATCTTCAAGAGCGCATCAATGAACTGAACATCGCGAGCAAGGATATAGGTCTGGGAATAAACACTCCAAAAACAAAGATAAACAGAGAAACAAAGAAATAGCAGCGTCTAACACATATCTGGGACATATTGTTACGGGAGACTAGGATATTACACCGGAGATCATGCAAAGAACCAGAACAGCTTGAGGTACAGTTGACCGACTGAAACACATCTTCAAATCAGATATGCCACTATCCTTTAAAGAGCAAAGTGTTTGACCAAGGCGTATTACCAGCGATGACCTACGCCAGCGAAACTTGGATCCTGAAATCTGCTCACATCTAGAAGCTTCGAACAACCCAGCGGAGTATAGAAAGATGCATGATGGACCTAATCATACGAGATAGAATACGCTCCAGCTGGATAAGAGGTCAAACAAAGGTGAAGGATGTCGTGGAGTAATGGGCAGGCCATCTAGCTCGAACTAGAGATGAGCGTTGGTCAGCTGTGGTTGGTGATTGGGAGCCCAGACACAGGGTAAGACCAAGATAACGCCTCACGACCGATGGATAAGGAGCTGGTGGATTGGCTGCGCGTTGCCTGGAGAGAGAGACTGATATATATATATATATATATATATATATATATATATATATATATATATATATATATATATATATATAAAAGTGGAAGGAGTATTTCCGTATAATTTAAATAGAAAATGTTTTTATGAGTTCTCGGCAAAATGTAGGCCCAACTATAATTGAAACGTAACTAATTTTTTAACCTTGTCTATATTTCGATTATGGTTATAATCTTCATCAGGACTCTATAAAATAACAGATGTTGATAAAATGTCATGACAAAAATTCTCACAACTTACGGCTAACTTGGTTAACTTTTTGGCCAACACCATAAGGAGCAGTGTGTGTACTTAAAATATATGATATAACACAGAAACTGGATGCTAATAATAATAAAAATTGCGACAACTGAACTAAACGATAGAACCGATAAATTAGAACTGCCGGAGCACAGATAAATGTCACCGAAAAAGCACAGAAGGTAAAAGGTGAACCACTCTATAAACAAATGTCATGACGAGCAAGTAACACAAAATATCTATTAAAACTCAGAGGTTGTTTAAGAAGGTGTTATTTAAAATGTTTTGAAAGTAAATAACTGTAAATGCAGCTGAGTCTAGCAATGTCCGTCATCTTATTGATGCTATTAACATTTTTATTTATGTGGAACATTTCTAAATCTTTTTAAACCTTTTAAACAACCTCTGAGTTCTAATAGACATTTTGTGTGACTTGCACTTGACGACATTCATTTGTTTATAGAGTGGGTCACCCTTTTACCTTCTGTGCTTTTCGGTAACATTTTTCTGTGCTCCGGCAATTCTAATTTATCTGTTCTATCGTTTAGTTGAGTTGTCGCAATTTTTATATTTTTATTATTGTTAACATCCCGTTTCTGTGTAATGTCATATATTTTTAAGTACACACACTGCTGCATATGGTGTTGGTCAAGCAGTTAACCTAATTAGCCGTAAGAATTAAGAATTTTTGTCATGACATTTTATTGACATCTGTTATTTTATAGAGTCCTGATGAAGATTATAACTATAATCGAAATATAGACCAGATTAACAAATTGGTTTCGTTTCAAGTATAGTTGATGCTACTTTTTGCCGAGAACTCATGAAAATATTTTCTATATATATATATATATATATATATATATATATATATATATATATATATATATATATATAAATATCGTAAGAAGTTTTTAGACGATTAGGTCGTATATCTATGTCTATATCTCATGGATATAGACATAGTCTTGGTTATAATTGGTGAGATTTCTGTAGAAGGAAACAGTTTGTCTTGGCTACTCTTCAGTGTGATAGGCGTAATATCCTACATGCTCATACGAGTATTGCTAATGCTAATGCCGTCATTCCTGTAGTTGATTTTTCAACGGAATATACGAGTGTGTTCTCTATATTTGATACAACGTGCCATTTAAGCACGAAATTGTAAGTGTTTGTTATATGTGTATATATCTACTAGCCTTATCAACAAATTATCTTTGGTTGAAACATTCCTCAAAAAATATGGGTGAGATGTCATTCGATTCGAAAAAATTTGAACAATTCGAATTCGAAACAATTGAATAGCGGTTGGAAGAGGAGTTTACAATCGAGGAACAGTTGGAATACACCAACTGTATGGCGGGAACTATGACTTGCACTATGACCTAGCTCATTTTGTACTATTAATAAATTAATATAATTCAAACTTAAAAAACTTGAAAATCGATAACTGAAAATGTTATCTACTAAAAGATGCCTTTTCTAGATGAAAAGGCATCTACTCAATAGATGAACGAATCCACGGTTAAAATGTTTTTATTGTGATGTTTCCATTGATTTTATGCATTACCGAATTTACAATTTTTCGGTAATTCTTGGTCAAAACATATTCATTTTAATTTTGCTCACAATTACTTATACATTAGCTAATTGACAATTTTCTCCTACTTGAGCACGAACATTGCAATAATTGTGATATTTCTCTTGCTCAACAAGTATGAAAATCGAAGAATCAAGCGAATAATATAGATAGTGATACAATGAATCCAACATTTCACTGTAAGTTGCATCGTTAACTAAGTTTCATAAAGTCAATGAGTATTTCACTTTTCCTAATATTGACATATCCTACAGAGCGCTTACTGAGATGTTGATAATTCGTTGCATCTGAAATACAGAACAATCAAATTATGGGGAATCCCTAAGTATTGATCAATTTTAAAATGAGTGCAGTTTCTTTTTTCACTCCTACCTTCTTGAATCGTAACTGAAACCACCAGTTCTAAGCTGATATCTAGTTATCGATCCAAACCACTTTGAGATATATTGCATATTATTGCATATTGCATATATCCACATATATCTGCATTTACTCGATCCTTTTCGCACAACATATGCTCTGTTTATAATCGGATACCCCCTTCTCTGAAACATCTTGGTCTCTTCAAATTTAGAAGATTATTCAAAGCTTTCTTATTGAAAAATTAAACCGAGATGAGTGATTCAAATCTTATTCTGCCTGAAATATTGTGTACGGAATGCGAAGTATTAGAAAAGAATTATTTATAGTCATAATTTTGGAGCTCAGTATTATATCAGTTGTACTTGATCTCCTTGAGCTCCTTTTTGCAGGTAATTACACTTACAATTTCTTTTATTTTATCTTAAGTTTCATGAAAATTGTAATCCTGCAAAAGAATAAATTTATTATTATTACTTATTATTCTTATATTGGAGAATTAATCATCCTTTTCCACGTTCATTCGACCTTGTATCTGTAACAATACCGATGACATATATCGCAATTTCTCGATCATTCGAATTTATAGACATACACAAACGTTCATAACCGCCCTCGTAGTCGAACCCTGTACATCTTCATTGTTGCGTTTACGGACATTGCTCTATGCTTTACACACAATTTGCTTCCAATTGTCCTGTACTGAATGCATGAATTTTCATCACCAAGGCACGTTTAGGTATATGGAGGTCAAGGTCAAAGTGCAGTAAATATATTAGTTTAATTATAGACATATCTCGTGTTATTAAAATGATTTAGAAGACCTATGAAGATAAGGAAAGATAAACTCTTACGAACAGCAATGAGAGAAAGTGTTATGTTACAGTTTTCGAGCAGTTTGAGAATTCCGATTGTTATATTGCATTCACATGCAATCAAAACTTAACTCCCTGGATAACTTTGTCCTCCGAAGGAATGTTAATTACGTAATAATTACTGATATACTAATAAATGTAGTGAATTTGAAAACTCTCGTCTCCTACATCAAGTTATGATGATAGAGTTTCTACTGACGTCGATTAGTGAACACTGGTCCTGATTATAAAACGATAAATAACTTCATGGTAAGGGACGTCTTCTACATGATGAATAATCATCATGAGGAATATTTGAAGAAAACATTGACGCGGGTTATGGGTTAAACATATATAGAAAATTTATAATTTTTTTCATTATGAGAAATTATATGATATATAAAATGATTAATAATAATAATAATAAATTGATTACTGCCCTGTACAGGGTAAATTGATGACTGCTGTCTGAAAGTGAGTGAAGGCCACGTTTCAACTTAATCATCAATCTAACAACGAAAATCTACAGAGTTGGAGAGAAAAACCGTTTCACAGGGGACTACGAAAGAAATGTCGACAAGGAAACGCCGAACTACTGGTTGGTCTATAGGCCAAGCAACTGGTGAACAACTGATAAGGGATTTTCGACATTATTTATTTCAGCAAATCGTCTAAGTCCTTAGAAGAAAAGTACTTTTTACTTTATTTTTGTTATAATTTGGACAAGCAAGTACCAATAATAAAGTTTTTATTGACGATTTATACCGAAAAATCGCATTTTTCAAAGTTTTTTTTCTAACATTGAAAATAATTATGAAAACTCAATACATCAATAGATATATTTCAGACGATTCAGTAAGAAACAAAATGAGCCGTCACTCGACCCGATAGAATCATTAGAAGCGGAGAAAATTTGGATAAACTTGAGACATTTATTGCTTATTTAACTAATTACTTCGTTAATTTTAATCTTACCTTTCTGCGATTTGGTGGAAAAGTAACAATCTTGGCAATCTTCATGTTGGAAAAATCGGACATGGTGGCCTAATAATTTTTTGCGAAATTGGCGGTTCCAATAAATCAATGCGCTTAATTGAAAAATGTCTGGATGCCACACGAATCCTCCAATTTGGTTTGTTAAAACGGATCTCGAAAATATAAGCAAAGTACAACAAAATGTCATCTTGAATATTTGAAAAATATTGCAAAATACACGAAAAGAAGGTGCAAACATGACTCCGAACGGCCAAGCGCTCGTAAAGGACGCACTGGAAGGGGGACTTGGACAGTAGGAGAGGCAAGTATTACTATATTTACTTCTCTCCTACTGTACAAGTCCCCCTTTCACTGCGTCCTTTACGAGCGCTTGGCCGTTCGGAGTCATGTTTACACCTTTTTTTCGTGTATTTTGCAATATTTCTTCAAAAATGTTGCATTTTGTTGTACTTTGCTTTTATTTTCGGAATACGTTTTAACAAACCGAATTGGACGATTCGTGGTGCATGCAGATATTTTGCAATTAGGCCAATTGATTTATTGAAACCGCCAATTACGTAAAAAATTATTTTGCCGCCATTGTCCATATTTTTCCAACTTGATGAGTGCCAAGATTGTTACTTTTATACCAAATCGCAGCAAGGTAAGATAAAAATTAACGAAGTAATTAATTAGTTAAAAAAACAATAAATTTCCGAAATTATCCGAATTTTCTCCGCATCTAATGATTCAATCGGGTCGAGAGACAGCTCATTTTGTTCGTTATTGAATCGCCTAAAATATATCTATTGATGTCATTGAGTTTGCATAATTATTTTTGATGTTATAAATAAAAACCTAAAAAAAAATAAAATTTTTTGGTATAAATCGTCAATAAAAACTTTGTTATTTGTATTTGCTTGTCCAAATTATAACGAGAATGTAGTATGAAGTACTTTTCTTCTAATGGCACAGTCGGTTTGATGAAATAAATAATGTCGCAACAAATTCCCTGTTGCTTGGCCTACTAAGGCAGAGTGTTTCCGGAAATTGAGGGCACACTTTACCTATTCGCGACCAGGTTATTGCAACCCGTCACTACCAGAAACACATCGCTAAAACTCAACTGCGAAGGATGACAGGTGTCGACACGGATGTGAAACATCAGAGACAACATTTAACAGGGGAATGTCATTTATTCGCATCAACGGAATACAAGAAGAGATATGACGCTGTAGCTAAAATTGTGCATCAAGAATTGGCATTAAAATTACTTCTTCTACAAAAAGAAAAGTTGCCTTACTACGAATTTATTCCGGAGCCAATATTGGAGAATGACCAGTTTAGACTCTGCTGGGACTGCACTATTTCGAGCGATCAAACAGTTCCAAACAATAAGCCTGATCTGGTCCTGGTTGACAAAAAAACGAGAGAAACTACATTTCAAATGTGAACAACCTAATTGAGAAGAAGGTCGATAAAATCTCTAAATATCGAGAACCTGGAGTGTGAGTGCAGAGACAGGTTATACCACTGGTATAATCGCGAAAACTCTCCTGAAAAATATCAGAGAAATAGGACTCGACAAAATCTCTATAAGGAATTTCAGAAATCGGTGCTTCTTGCAACAGCAAGGTCCTTCAGGAAGTTTATGGTGCAAAACGGAAATCAACACCATAAGGGTCATCGCCGTGGAGATCGCCGCCAAGGGAGCACCACCACGAGGAACAAGGTCCCTAACTTGAAAAAAACCACCACAGAGCTTAATCCCTCTTATATATGATATCTGAGATAAGTGAAAGTTCCGTTGTGGGCGTGAGGAAGCCGTGAGGCTTCAAACTGGGAAAATTTTATTCATTGAAAGGATTTTATCTTTCAACCACAAGAAGGGCTAAATACACAAAAAATGGTAAAACATTCTGATTCAAAAATTTCAAACTTTTTCGTCGTCATCAACAGACTATGTTGATATATAGAATATGTTGGTTTTGGTGCATATGAAGCATAGTACCAGGCCTATATTTTTCTCCTAAAAAATTCTGTGGTATTGCCTAGACTCCACACTATAGGTGAAAGAAAAAATTAGCTTTTATTTAGTACTGTGCATCAGGGAATTCGATGCAGATTGGAAAAAATTTTCGTTCATTTTGAGAATATCTTCATAAAGAGGAAAAATCTTAGTATTTCACAACTTCCTTCATGCAAGTAAGATATACATGCATACTTCTAAAAAACTCACACGAAAAATAAGAGCCCATTCTTTAAAAACTGTAGTGAATCTGATGTGTTCAAATCACTGTATTTTTTCGAATTATGTGATTCATTCTCATTTTTCTTGACAATCAGATGTAATACAGAGTGAGAATGTATTGTTTCAAATATATACTTCTGGATGAAACATTGTTCCACAATATAATAATACGAATTAAACATTTGGCTCAATAAATTTCTGAGCAAATTTTTCATTTAATTACTTCACCTTCGTTAATGTTGTTTTTAAAAAAAATTATATAAGGTTGCAGTGAAATTGTTATATGTATTTCTTCTCCAATATTCCCGAAATTTGAGATTTGATGGATATATGCCTTTCGATGGCTTTTGTACCATCAATGTGATATTTTCAAAAAACATGTAACAAAAAATTTACAAAAATATAAAAGAATGAACAATTTTTTATGAATTGGAAGATAAGAATTAGACTTTTACATCCAATATATGTATATCTATTACTCAACGTTCTGAACATGGTACTCGTAAGTCTGTCTATTATGGATATAAAGTATTTTTCATGACTGAATCACAAATTTCCAATCGTAAATAGTTCTTCAAAATAAAAAATGACGGCCTATATTTAGAATTTATTATTAATGCAGGATTTTTTCCAGATAAGGGACTGAATAAAACTGGATTCAATTAGAATTCTGTTATCTACAACAATTATTGAAATTAACGACCTCTATTCAATTTACTATTTCACTGTTGTTGTGGTATGATATTGAAATATATTCTGTTTTGATTGAAATGAAATAACAATTGTCATTAGATCAGGGAAATGAATTTCAGAGAGATAGCCAAATCGTCAAAATGGATAGAATGGATTACATTTTTTAATTTTATATGATTTTCAATGGATGAAAGTTTAAGGTTTGAATAACATTACAGAGGGTATTTTTATACCATCGGAACTGTTTCTGAGATTGTTTAATTCTTTTTCATGGTCATTTGTGGAGTTTTCAATTTTGTTTTGTTTTTTTAGTACTTTGTTGTTAGTATTTTCATCAAGATAAATTCGATAAAGTCTTGTCGTTATTGTTGATAAACTTTAACAAAATCATATGAAATGTGAACAAATTATTCAAACTCAATACAACCGCCAACGTATAACAGTAACTATCTTTCTCGTGTTTGATTTTATTCCTCAAGCATTTTCATGAAAGTCAAAATATCCCAAATTCAGTCCTAACTAAGATCATCTGATCAAGATTTCCCTTACACTTCAGGCAATTCCCTAACTGTATAGTTTTCTGGCATCCTCGAAGTTATTCTACAGAAAAATGAATGATTAAAATGAATGTAGCGAAATATGGAAAACTTAAAGTTCATAATTTCCAAGAGAGACTAGAGATATTGTGAAAAATTGATGAAATGTCTAGGTAAATACTAAAGAATAAACTTGAAATAGAAAAACAAGTAAACATACTTGGTATTCAAGAAACTATTAAAAAAGCGATCATAGTCAAGAACCAACTTTTCCCGATGATAAACAAAAGGAGCAAAATGTCGATAAAGAACAAACTGTTGATATGAATCCATGATCAGACCGGTTTCACTTCACGTATCGGCAGTATTAGTTACAATGCCGAAACTAACCTGAAAAAACTCCGAACACTATAGAATAACTGCCTTAGGAAAAAAAGCAGATGCCCCTTGGTTTGTGAGGAACGAGAGAATACATGTAGATCGAATATGAACACCATTATGGAGATAATCAAGGGAATCGCCGAAAGAATATATGAAAAAACAAAAAATAATTATGAACTGATGCAAAAAGCCATAGACTGTGATATAGATGATAAATCGAGGAAAAAACCTCGTCTAATATTAGAGACCTCAATATGATATTGATAATAGAGAAACTTCTTCATGGTCATAGAACTTACAATCTATGTTTCATGTAGCTCAAAAAGGTAAATAACTTCAAAAAATCTTCAAACGAAGCTACGAAATTGAAACTAGTACAAAGTTTGGTATATGCTAAGAATATAAAGATATGGGAAGAATGCTGCTGTCAGATTTATATGTTCATCTTACAGAGATCATGTCACTCGATACTTTCAGCGACTTGGGGAACTCAAGTTGAATAAAAGGTTTATGTATATGTCTGCTGTGTTCGTGTGGAAATTAGTGAGATGTGAAATACCAAAGTATTTGCACGAAATACTTACCAGAAGACCTGATGTTCATGGTGTTAACATCAGGCCTTACTAAGAGTTTACTATACTTCAACACCACACAAGTAAATTCAAGTGTAGCTTTGCATACGTTGCACCGAATAGTTCGAATAGGTTGATTGATTTCCTCTCGTTGCCGTTGAGTTCATTCAGAAAGGGTGTTAGGATGTCACTATTGAATCAGTGATCTCATGATGTTACTTAATTTTTGTGTTCTTCTTTGTTTCAATGTTTTACTTGAAGTATGATATGTTGGGTGTAAATTTCTTCTGTTTGTTCTTTATAACTACGTATGTATTTTCAGATAGAGTGAAAGAACAGCAAAGCCGAACTCTTACTTTTGTGTAATATTCATGTATATCATTAGTACGTAATAAATATTATTATTATTATGAGTTATGATATAAGTGGATTCGAAGAAAAATAAATTGAATAACAAATATGACAACATCAAATGGAAAGAAGCTCAAGCAGACTAAACGAGTTATTCTCCTCATTCCGATTGTATTCATTAAGTGTATTGGTAAGCGACTTACTTCTTCGTATATTTCTGACTTTCACGGAAGGAAAAAACAACTCTTCTGATATGGATCATTGTTTCATATTTCAAAATCTGTTTTCGCGTACTTAAAGTATTTATTGTTTGTGTATTAAATTTGCCTTATTTCGAAGTGAGCAATGTGAAGTACATTTACCCGTGCCTTTCAGCATTTGTGTATTACAACACCTACGCAGTATAAGTAGCCTGAAGAATTTGAAGAGATTAAAATGAAAATTGTAAAACTAGTTTTAGAACGCAATGCTATTTGTTTGGTCCGTTTCGTCAAAGAAATGAGCTATTAGATCATGAAATTATTTTATTTTTGTAGAGTTAGGGTAGCCACACACGTCACGAGTTACTTTTACGACTTCTAACTTGAAATAAATGTTAATAGTATGTGAGCGTAGGTATCATTTTTTAATATACTAGCTGACACGGCGAACTTTGTACGCCCATTTATTTTTCTCCGATTATTCTCCAAAAAGCCGGAAAGACATGTTTTACTATTTGTGCTACACTATACTACTTACTCACCTAGGAAGGGACTGCAATACTTCCTGTTGTCTCAAATCCGTTGAATTATCAAAAAATTCCTAAATAAACACGTTTGGTGTATTGAAAATGATTAACCTGTCCTGTCTATAGTTGAACAGCATGTTCCTATTTCGTATCAATTACTTGTCCCATATATCTCATTAATTATATGAGACATTTGCTGGATATAAGTCAAAAATTGTTCAGAATTTAGTACGTTACCGGAAACCAATGAATATTGGTTTGGCTCTGGTGGCTGTACCAATAGCGTCTATTTGATTGACTCTTCGCGCAATATTTTGTCGATTCATTGGTACTATTTTCTTACCAATAACAATTAAACTTTGCCTTGCAATATTGACACACAACGTTCATTGGTCCAATAGCAACAATTTGCTATGAACTGTGATCTATTTCAATGTTTTAATTGAATGCAGGTCGATAGGAATTAAACGCAACCTTTTCATATTGTTAATTTCGGTTCCATCGATTCTGTTCAACTTCATTCCGAGCTTTGCGTTGCTCGTTAGTTTGACTTGCTCTTTTATATCTTTGACTTGCTGCATTGCGAGTTCTGCGACTTAAGTTTGTACATCTGATAGCTATCATTTTTAAAAACGAAATTTTGACAAGAAATTAAAGAAAACTATGTATTCTTCTTTATATTCGAATATACCACGTGCTATGAAAGTAACGTGTATGTGAGTCTATACAAACTTTTCATATTAAATTAAAGTTTTAATATTAGTCGTGATTGCTCTGAATGTGATGTGTGATAAGATATTCAGTTTTTTTACATCCTCTTTTTAAGAATTAATAATTATCTCTTACTTATATTATTAATTGAGTATTCTTAAATTTTCTAATTTTATACGCAATTTTTTGAATTTTTTCCCTGAAAATAGCAAACACAACAAAAAAAATAGTTAAGTTGGTCTAGCCGTTGACTCTACATTTTAGTTAGATAACGTTTGTATGGGAAAAAATGGGCTGTTTTTAGGTTTTCCCGGCAATTATTCAATTTTTTCTCGCCGTTAAAAACCATCCTTCGACTTCAACGAACATTTCAAAAAAAGAATTGGCAAAGGTGGTCCAAGCGTTGTTCAGTTATGCGCTTACCAACACATTTTGCGATTAATTTTTATATTATAGACTTTTTTCTTCAAGTAGGTTCGAAATATGAGAATTTAATTGAGGATTAGCAGTTTCCTAATTTTCATTCATATTTAATGAGTGCTTCTATTTATTTTGAATATTTTTCTTGAAACGAAAAATGTTATGATTCAAAAATGTACTTACGGTTTTCAGAAATTGTTAATAAAAGGGCTATCGTTCATAATTCCGAAAACTCCGAAAGAGAAAACAGTATTTACCTGAGCCATTCGAGTGGTTTACGTGTTGGTATCGTCGTGATTGAAGCGCGAAAATTCGGTCAGTTGGGGTCAAACCTGATTGGAAGGTCGGTGACGTGATGACGGCTGCAATAATTGACACAGACAAACGCCAGACGGAGGTAATTGTGAATTGTTACGGCCGGATTCATCGAAGATTACTTATTTGGCATTGTATCACTACGTTCGAATCATTTCACCAATGTTCATTCTGACTAGTTAATCAGACATTCCTCACTTTACATAGACAATACCACACATTACCATCGTTCGAATATTCAGAGGAAATAATATATTTGAACAAAAACAGAATAAGTATCCAAATTTGTGGAGGGTTTTTTGCCTATCAGATATATTCACGCTATGCTTTCCTTTTTGCAACAAGAGATAGCAGAACGTGGAGAATAGTTCTCCTGAATAACATTCCTCTTTTAACGTTGGTTTCCGAATTGTGGAAAATTAATGTTAAATATTTGAGATATTAAAAGATGCTTTTGACATTTAATAGATTTTGAGATTTGATAAACACATCACTGACTCATGGAATATTTCCAAATGAATGTTAATGTTCATTGATAATAACAGTGCCTAAAATTTGTATAACTGTCAAAATTAGAGGAATTTCGACCTATATATCTTCTTCCACCATATGAAAAACTTCTAGAACTAGTTGTCAAAAATTAGGTTCTAGAATTATGCGAAAAACATTTAGTTATTTCTGACTTACAATCAGGTTTCAAGGGAAATTCTTCCTATGAGACAGCACTGTTGAGCATATGCGAGGAATGGCATAGAGCTATCGATAAAGGGGAGGTAGTGATTGTGGTATTACTGGAGTTCAGAAGAGCATTAGAAACTTAATGTAGATCATTGCTGATGAAAAATTTAAATAAAATTGAATTCGAAGGTTTAGTAAACAAATGGTTCTATTCTTATTCACATTCGCGATCTCAAAAAGTTAGGTTCAATGGTGTTCTTTCGGACAGCATTGGAGTTGATTTTGGCGTCCTCAGGGTACGGTCTTAGGTCCACCGCTATTTTCCTATACATTAATGATATTGTTTTGCATGTGAAAAATGCTCTTTACGGTTGTTCGCAGATGATACAATGGTTTATGTTAGTGGTAAAAATATCAGGACTATGACAGAATGGATCAATAGAGACTTGGCAGCAAAAATGAATGCTAAGCGATAACAGTTTATAGCTGAACGTAACAAAGTCCAAATTTATAGCTTTTGGTACAAGTAAAATTCTAAAGGTGATTAGTAACGAAAATGTTTTTATTTTTTAACGATTAGTAACTTTGAAAGGGTTAAATTTGTTAAATACTTAGGTGTTATGTTAGATGAGAAATTGAGTTTCAATGATCATGCTGACTTCATATCGTCTAAAATCTCGAAGAAAAACTACTTTCTCAAATGAATTGGAAAAAATCGAACGACATGTATGAAGTTATTGTTCTTTATAACGAAGTAATAAATTCTTTATAACACTATAATGAAGTTATGTCAATAATCATGCCACGCTTCGAATATTGTTGCACTCTGTTATTGGGATTGAGTAAAGAAAAAACTCAACAGTTACAAAAGTTACAGAATAGAGCTATAAGAACAATTTTGAAATGTAACTCCAATCCAAAGCATGCTTAATTGTTTAGAACTAATGTCAGTTGAACAGAGAATACTTTTTGCTACATATATATTTAAAGTCACAAACTTATTCCACATAGAATGATAAAAAATATAATATGTAATTAGTGATGTGCACAGTTATAATACAAGAAATGCTGACAATTTCTACATGCAAATTTGTAAGCTTTCTAAACATAGGAAAAGTATATTTTATGAAGGAATCAACGCATTTAATAAATTGCCAGCTCCATAAAAACAATTATGACCTTTAATTATTTAAGAATAAATAAGCTACGTTCGTTTTAAACCTATAATTGTAACTAATATATTTTGAACCTAAATTATATATGATTTTGTAATAGCTATTGGTAAAATAAATATTATTATTAATATAATAGAAAAATATTCATAATATGTATGCGCCAAATATCCGAACCTATTGTCTAAGGATAAATTTGAAGTTATTCTATAACTTCCTGGCTTGGAAACTTGATCACCTTGATTTAATTGGAAATTCGGTTTTTGTTAAGTATTTCTGTGAATTTCTTCCTTCTTAGAAAATTATTGAAAATTTTCACAGAATTATATACCCTTATTGCAATGAAAACCATCGTAAATATAGGCACCTTATCTGAGAAATATTTCGGAAATAATGCCGATCTCAAGATTTACATAAATATTACGATATTGATACCTGAAGCCTAATAATGTTTGAGTGCAATTTCCTTGAAGTTAAGCAGTTGGTAATGTTTGTAAAATGTTTTCAGGAGATTGTCAATAGCCTTGCATATTGCTTAGGGTCCACTAAGGGCGTAAGGAGCTTTTAAAATTGTTGTATTTCAAATATTTTCACTCTACCTGTAATAAATCATTTTCACAATTTCACGATTATAATCATTATAAGAAAATATTCATGTGCATTTTAGGGGTTTAGCGAGTTGTTTGAAGAATATCTGCTCAGTTATATTTGATATATTTTTTGAAAACCTTTATGTCAGTCTTTTAACGGTGCTATCAAAACTTAGTTATGAATACAAATTCTGAATATTGAACATTTATCACAATATTTATTATATTGCGACTGCAGTTTCGTAGCATTACTATATTTTCACGCACATCAATAAAGAAATTCCGATTGGTTGAATATAAGTATAGAGTTGACCATCAATAGATGATGTATTTTCTTTCTTGTCACTATGTCCCATGCCACAGGGTAGTTTATTTCTTCATAGAGTGGTGAGATACATTTGATCATTCAGTAAATTGTCGGTGTTATTTTGCATATATGTAATAAATATGGTGATGAAAATTAAAGTTTTCTCTATAATACAATGTTCAGAATGAAATTTTCCTACTGGCACACTATTTTACTGGATTCAATCAGAAATTGAATAGAGTTATCATAATTTTTTTAATATGGATTTATTTGAATTCTTTGCAAATACTTTTTGAAATTCGTAAAGAATTGCAACCATTGATGATGTCGTCAATGTTTGGGTATAGCAAGAAATAATGAAAATATAGAATGTAAAAAAGTAAGCCCCTTAACTTATATAAAGGGGCTTTCATTCAGCAGGTTATTCCGTCTTTTGCATGAATGTTTCATTAGTATGATCATTTCATCATAAACATTCAATAACGCTTTTGAACGTATTGATTGACGCTCCGAGAAGTTGAATGAATTTGCCTTTTTTTTGTTATGAATGTATCAATAATCCTAAAAATCTGAAAATTGATACCATTCCTTCAGCAAGTTATTTCGTCCTTTGTATTAAGAGTTTTACTTACGTTGACCGTTATATTTGTCAGAAAAATTTTTTGAACTAGGAATGAATTGCTATTATTGTTTCTGTCACTTGAGCTTTTTCTCCTACATATGACTTGCACTTTTTAGACAATTGCTTCAATGAATGTTACGGAAAATCTACAATTTGTTTATCAACCACACGATTGAAACACATTCGAACGCCTTTTTGTAAAAGCTGCTCGAAAACTCACAATGGTATTTCAATATTGCGTTTTATTATCGCTTCCACTGAAAATGTACACCATCGTATCGATAAATTAACACCAGCAAACCAAATAAAGTCAAAAACATCGATATCGATATCATTTCAATAGTTCTGTATCATCAAAAATGATGTATCGGGACAGAAAGCTCCGTAGATCAACTTTTCCGTTAAGTTCATTGTAAAGGACTGGGCAAGCAAACTGCGAAAGGAGGACGGATCATTTTATTAACAATGTGTAGGGCAGAAAATGTGAAATGTTACTACAAAGCTTGTACGGAATATTACTAAGACTTCTATGTTTTGATTCACCTATTATTTCCCGTTAAACTGTTCAGAAAAGGGCAAAAAACGTTCATGGTTTTTCACTTATTGAACAATCCTTCGAATCTTGAAGCTTCATGATGTAACAGAAATTGTCATTTCAATAGGAAGAAGCACTAAACCGTTCCAATGATTATATCCAAGACAAAAAATTACCTAAAATTCGTTTCATTAAGTTCAAAGTCAACCAGATTAAAATCAAACCGGTCTTTTCCTAAACTGAAATCAACCACTGTAAGTTGATAAGTAAGGATTGGAGTGCACACAATTCAACTAAAGAAGATGAGTTCTAAAAAATTTTAATTGTAGTTAGATGAAAAATTGTATGAGGAAACAGTGAACAAATTGGGCGATACTACTGAAGATAATAATTTATTTCATATTTCCAGTGTTTTGAGTTCGTCAAGTAAAGTTAATTCAGTGAATCTATGAATCCTGGTGATTTTTTAAACTTTAATTACTATTACGTTATTATACGTTAATATACTCATATTTTTTAATTTATTTATTTTTCAATTCAGTGCACCTACAGTTTAACGCCGGTTCCAAAAGGCCAATGGGCTCCTAATCAATGTACATTACCGAACAATTTTCATCATTAAACTATTTAAATCATAGAAAAACACAAACTTCTGTGTTTTCCCTGGGACTTGAACCCGAATCCTACCGCACCATAGTCGGGTGTTTTCTCGACTAAGCCACGGAGACGACTAATTTATAGTTCACATTTATTTGAAATCGACTCATAATTGAGCTTATGCAGAAAAAAGATCGTGTGAATGGGAGCTCATTGTTCACAATCGAAAAAATTCCAGATTTTTATTGAAATGTCCAATTAGACAGATGAAAAGATTTTCGCCGTAGATAATACCAAGAAACGTTCTTCCTAAATTGAACGTTCTGATTGTCTCAAAACACTTTAAAAAATAGTGATAAAACGGGTAATTTTTTAAGAGTTAAGTTTTGCAGGTTGGCGGCACTGGTTGGTAATGGCATCCAAACGTCATCTTTCAAAATGAAAAGTTTTCAGTATACTCTGCCATTTTATCATGGAGAGACTTACAAATGAGCGACGATTGCAAATTATTGAAATATACTATTAAAATTCGTGCTCTGTGGAAAATGTGTACCGTTTGTTACCACAATATTATGGTCGTTATAGTCGACCTGGTGAATCAACAATTCGTGCTGTTATCACCAAATTTCGCACCAAGTTTACTTTGTTGGACATAAAACCATTGTCTCGCATACGTACAATGCGTACTGAAGACAATATTGCAGGCGTAGCGTACAGTGTTAATGAGGACGTGAAATGTCAATTCGTCGCCGTTCTCAGCAATTGGGCATGTTTTACTCCACCACATGGAGAATTTTACGAGTTTATTTGAGTTTGAAAGCTTATGAAATTCAACTTCTGCAACAATTGAAGCCGAATGACCTACCACAACGTCTAATTTTTGGTGAATAAGCTTTAGAACAGCTTGATGAAAATCCTCTGTTTTATCGAAAAATTGTGTTTAGCGAAGAGGCTCACTTCTGGCTTAACGGATATGTAAATAAACAAATTTGTCGCATCTGGAGTGATGAACCATATGCCATACAAGAATTACCGATGCATTCCGAAAAGATGACAGTTTGGTGTGGTTTATGGGTTTGTGGCATCATCGGTCCATTTTTCTTCAAAGACGACCGTGGAAGAAACGTTACCGTCAACGGCGAACGATATCGAGCCATAATACGCATTTTTTTTTGCTTCAGTTGGCCGTGTTGAACTTGGTTGGCATGTAGTTTCATCAAGACGGTGCCATAGGAGACACAGCTCGTGAAACAATGGACATGTTGAAGGATAAATTAGGTGAGCATCTTATCTCTCGAAATGGTCCTGTGAATTGGCCGCCAAGATCATGAGATTCGACGCCTCTGAATTATTTCTTGTGGTGTTATATAATGGCTTTAGTATATGTGGACAAACCGAACACGATTGAAGCCTTAAAGGATAATATAACACGCGTAATTCATGGGATACAGGCCGAAATTAGACCTACCGAATGGACTATTTGATACGGAGCCGCGGTCAACAGTTACATGAATTTATCTTAAAAATGTGAATGGCAAAGGCCAAGTTATCAATTTCAATGAAAACTTGATTGTTTTATTCGGTTTAAAAAAAACTACGCTTAATAAATCACCCATTACATCCTCTCCTTACACACTTCCCCAAAGCTATCAACCTACTTGGCGCATTGGCAAAACCTCAAATTCCTCACGATCCTCCGTTCCTACTTATCGGGGTCGTTGCATTTTCGATTGTGTGACCCAGCATTGGAATTATTCAATTGAAAAGAATGCAACACGGCAAAAATAATATTATTATATAATTGTACGCGAGATGCAAGTGACCTAACGCTGTGCGAAAAAAGGAAGTTGTCGTCGTTAAATTTCGGTAATTATTTGAGGGTCAAGCATTGTACAAGATCATCTCACAGGTCAGTCAACAAACGTTACACTTGAAGGCTACTTCTTGACAAGATATTATCGAAATCTATCTTTGGAAGTTGAGTTTCACTTCACCCTAAAAGTTTAGTTTTCAAATTATTTTGTATTTTGTTCACCAAAATCTCTTATTCTATGTGTTGTATTTTAGGGATTTGGCTACTTCTTGTCAAGATATTATCAAATCTGTCTTTGGATCTGAGTTTCACTTCACCTTGAAAGTTTACTTTTGAAATTATTTTGTGTTTTGTTTACCAAAATCTCGTATTCTACGTGTTGTACTTTAGGGATTTCTGATCCATAAAATTACTCTTACTGAAATCTAATCCATTTTAGTCATCTCTTCATTTTTCATTCATTCATCAGGTTATCCGTCTTTTGCATTATGTTTCATTAGTGTGATCATTTCATCATAAACATTTAATAACGTTTTCTAACGTAGTGAGTGACGCTCCAAGAAGTTGACTCAATTTGATTTTTTCGTGTTATATGTGCCTAGCAATCTGAAATTTGATATCATTCCTTCAGCAAGTTATTTCGTCTTTTGCTTTAAAGTTTTATGACTTAGACCGTTTTATCCTATACGTCTTAACGCTTTTGAGCTTATTGAATGTTTTTCGAGACATTGAATAAATTTCACTTTTTTGTGATATCAAAGTCTACCAATCTCAAAATTGTTAATATCGACATATCATTTTTGCTTCGGAAAGTCACGTTAGATTTGGAATTTTTCAGTATCATTCATTCTATAGTTTCATTCTTCATTGAATAAGTATATTAATTTTAGTATAAACGCATTTTTGTTTTGTATGAATACATAAATATTGTATAAGTAGGAAAAGTTATCATTTTAATAACTCCCAGTGAAAATTTTTGTAGCCTAGAACAGAAATTTGGTTTGGATAATCATTTTCATTGTCTTTATCGAATAACTATCTAATATGAAAATGAGAGGTATATATAATATATAATATAAAAATACGATATATGGGCATAGAACATATAAACTATAAAAATGTGTTTTCCACTTAAATTTTTTTCTCGTCAACGATTTCTACCGTTCTCAATGATATTGTTTTTTGATTATTGGCTTCTGTAAAATCAAATTAAATACAAGCTGCCTCGAATATTCGATAAAACATTTATACCAACTCTTTATTATCGAAATATTCTAGAATTATAACACTCAATTATAAGAATGAAATTTCAACAATTACATTGATTCGAAGTGCCTGGTTTTCAATGGAATTCTTTTGAATTCTGCGGATTAATGGGATTCTTCTATTTTTCCCATTTCTTTTCAAGATTTCCAATAATGTAACAGTGAAATTCGAACTTTGAGTGTTTGTTAAAACTTCGTTGAAATCGAAACATTGAAAAAAAATTTCTTTCAATTTAATTCTTTGCAATTTTAATTGCAAAAATCTTTTGGGGGTATTATATTTTGTGTTGAACTCTCCGAATATATGAAACGCTAATTGAGAAAATAATATGTAAGTGTCAAATTAAATTAAAACACTCAGTTCTTCACAAATCAGAGAAAACTACATGTGATCAAATAGTATGTTAATTTGTGAAATTAGTTGACAGTCATATTTTTGTTGATTGCTTAAAACGATAGAAGATGTCGATTAGTTAAATTTTTCTATGGTACGATCCAAATTTATCTTATGTACTTATCCTACTCAATTTCTGAACAATGTTTAACTCAGATCGTGTCGAAATTTATTTCACAAATCGAATCGGACATTTATTTCACGATCGAATAAGACATTGCCCTATTCGAGGTTTCAAATATTGCATTTTCCACGGAAAACAATAACTTTGAAATGAACCGAAATTTCAAATTTGTATTCGTTTCGGTACAGGTGAACTATCACCTCCTACGCATTCTATTTTGAGTAATCGTCTATTTATTGTAAAATTTTCACCAAATCGATGTCTCGATCTACACGTCAGCAATGTTTTTCTAATTGGCGACAAATTCGTGTTATATGACACGTTTAGGAGGTTAAGGCACGGTAAATTTATGTAGGTGTCGACGTTTTCCGGCATATTGGTTAAATAAGATTATGGATTATAAAAGAACCTTTATATTGAAGGGTTCATTTCCCTCAGGTTCATTTCGATAAAAACTGAATTTTTGTAATCTACTTCACAAATTGACAAAAATTATATGAACTCGGTGAGAATTTCGAAAATTTAACTGATGGTTAATAATATATATTCATAATATATATATATATATATATATATATATATATATATATATATATATATATATATATATATATATATATATATATATATATATATATATATATATATATATATATATGTATATATATTATATATATATATATATATATAATATATATACATATATGAATGAATATATATATATATATATATATATATATATATATATATATATATATATATATATATATATATATATATATATATATATTCAGAGTGTTCCAGAACAAACTCGAGAAACTTGAGATGTGTTTAGTCAAAATCCAACCGTTTTCAATTGAAAAATTAAAACTGAAAAACTTCATGAAAGGATGCAAAAATCAATCATATAAGGAAAAGCTAGTGAGCTCCTTGTGATGTCATCTCTTGAAATGTTTCATTATCGATTGATTGTTTTATCGTACTTTTTACTAAGTCATTAGGCGAGTTTCAATTTGAATTGAGATGAGATGAATGATTGAGGAGATGTAGTTGAATGAATAAACAAAAAGTATAGGGGAAATGATTTTTCATAGTAGTAACACATCCGTAATATTTTATTGTTGAAATTTTTCTGGAGATATTTCAATGAGATTTCATATTATCAATACTTGTCCGTCGTATTTGTAGTGCAATGTCTCCCTGATACTTGGCTTTTGACTCAAAGTTAATATAGAAAACTACCTTTTATTTTGATCAAAAGAATGTCACAGTAGAGCTAGCTATGTGAACGTGTACAATATGATGCTTCCGTTATCCGTCAAGAGATGAATGTTAGAAAAATATTGATATCGGCACCACACCTGAAGGAAGTGTACAACAGCTGTTTCGTTCTAAAGGAACTCGTCAGTTGTACTACCTCCATCGAGGCAAAGATTTCAATCTCCAAGCATCTTCTTATGACTTTAAATGAAAAACCGTGAAGTAATGATCAGTTCACAATTCCATTTATGAACTCAATAGGAAACATCTCTCAGATCATAAACAAATCGAACGCTCACATGCCTTCTATGCCCTATCCTGCGATTCTTCCCATAGTTCAGGAATACGGAAAAAACAGAAAGAAATATCATAATAATTGAAGATAATGAATATTTCAATGTGAAATATTGCAACTGACGAGTTCCTTGTAGAACTTAACAGTTGTCTTGAAAGTCGATCAGATTTGGCATCGATTTCAATAATTCTCGCACATTTATCTTCTGAAGGATAATGGAGGCATCACATCGTACACGTTCACATAGGTAGATCTACTAAAATATTCTTTCAATTAATTTGAACTTTCGGAACGTACTTTATAGTATTCATTTTCTCAAATATCTCATTACATTTCATCATTTCATTTCCATCAATTTCAACTTTCAACACTGGGAACCAATTTCATGACTACTACATCATCTATAATATGAAAATGAATCGCAAAATGTGTTGGTAAGCGCATAACTCAACAACGGCTGGACAAATTCTGCCAATTCTTTTTCAAAATATCCGTTGAAGTCCAAGGATGGTTTTCACAGAGATAAAAATTCGAATAATTGCATGGAAAATCCTAAAAACATCCCATTTTTTTCCATACAAACGTTTTCTCACTAAAATGTAGAGTCATCGGCTGGACCGATTTCACTATTTTTTTTTGTTGTGTTTGTTACTGTCAGGGAATAAATTGAAAAAATTGCATTTAAAAATAGAAAATTCAAGAATACTTTATCCATAGCATAAAAATGAATCGCAAAATGTGTTGGTAAGCGCATAACTTAACAACGCCTGGATCAATTTTGCCAATTCTTTTTTTTTAATGTTCGATGATGTCCAAGGATGGTTTTTACGGCAAAAATTCGAATAATTGCATGGAATACCGTATAAACAGCGCTTTTTTTCCCATACAAACGTTTTCTTACTGAAATGTAGAGTCAACGGCTGGACCGATTTCACTATTTTTTTTGTTGTATTTGTTAATGTCCAGGAAAAATTTGAAAAATTGCGTGTGAAATTAGAAAATTCAGGAATATTTGATTAAATAATATAAGTAAGAGATAATTGTTTATTCACAAAAAGAGGATGTAAAAAAAATTAACATCTTATCACACATCACGGTTAGTTCAGAACTATCACGACTGATATTAAAACTTCAATTTAATTTATAATTTTGGTAAGTTTGAATAGACTAAAATTCATGTTACCATGGGCAGTTGTAAATTTGATTATAAAGAAGAATACATAGTATTCTTTAATTTACAGTTGAAATTTCGTTTTTAACAATGATATCTATTAGATGTACAATATTAAGTCGCAGTACTCGCAATGCATATTATGTATTTCAGGTTTTTTGAAAATTATTCATAGAAAAATAAATGAGCGTACAAAGTTCACCGAGTCAGCTAGTTCAAAATAAAAGTAGGAAGTATGTATATTGAATAAAAAACACTTAGCTTGGTTTCACAAAAATTATATTGAATTCATTGGTTGACAATTATTTCGAAATGTTACACACATTTTCAATATAAATTCAAGTTAATTTTGCAAAACCAAGCGAAATGTTTTCCATCAATATATTAAATAATGTTTCACCAACAGATCAGCAAACTTTCAATCAACATTAAAAGTTGGACGCTACTCCCATTGTGATTTCCGTAAAGTGTTTTGATTTTGGTCGTGAATTTGGAAAATATACCTCACTCCCTACACCTAGCTCTCCTGTTATAATATTATCAACAATTTATTCGTAGAGAAAGCTTTAGTGCATTTGAAGTGGACTCTGCTAGTTATGCGAAAAGTTAAACACAATGCTTCTTTAATCTGTTTATTTTCGAGGTTAGTTATTCATATTGAACTGAAAGGTTCACGGACAACGCTCTGCCTTAGGCCAATGCAATTTTACTTTTAGTACCACTCTATTATCAATGCTGCGTCATATATTTTATAGCCGTTTGTATGGGTTGAGGCATTGAGGCATTCATAAAATATCAAAGCATCGTTAATACAGAGTGTAGAAAATAGTTTTATTGGATTTTCTCAATATTCTTCAAATATCTCAATTTTGTAATGAGATATTTGAGTCGTGAGGAATGTGGTGTGCTTTAGAAAAGTGATGTATTGAAGTTAATTTAGAACTGAAAAATAACAATTGACACTTCAATTTTTTTATATTTCATTATTTAAAGTCATTTTCAGATACCATATAATTTTTCATGCATTGAATATTTTGGGTAGATCATGAGGTTGTACTCAAGTCCAACATCATCGGTCTTTGTGAATTAGGCCCCTTGAAACCCTTTTCTCATGTTTGAAACAGTCTTTCAGAGACAGTTGCGGCCTATTTTTTTGTCTTTTGCATGCAGATAAAACAAAACTCAGCTTTTAATGCTCAGTTTTAGTACTTTTGGAAAATTTCCATTTCCCGAATGAAAAATCGTGCGTACGGAAGTGAAATTCGTTCGGTTAGTCATTTCCTTTATTGATATTATCTAGATACCGAATTGAATGCTACATAAATATGCATGCGAATATGCACAAAATACTTGAAATGTGCACAAATTTGCAAAATATGCAATCAGATGATACATTTTCAAAAGTCAAGAAAAGAATGAAAAGTAAATGTCAATTTTTGTCATTTCAAAATAGCTTACATTTAGTAAATTATCCTTGTATAGGCGACCATAACAGTAATATTGCAAATCGTAGTAGCAAGAGTTGACATTAAAAATTATTTTAAATTTTGTGAACATAAACAATCAAGTAAAAGTTCCAAGTTCACAAGTTACAAATGTTCACGAATAAGATTATGTCTTTGAGCGTTGAGAACATGTTTGTAAGTGAAAAAGTTTCTGTCTACATCCACTGAGGTAAATGCGTAGAACTTGAAATTGCGTGCTATGTTAGCACTTATAGCTTTAGTCAAACGTTTTGGCATCCCAATGAAAATATCAATTTGTCACAAACGTTCAAAACCTGGGAGATTGTTCAAAATGTTTTCAAGCCAAAGTCAGAGAAAAACAGACCAAAGTTACAATTAATAATATTCAACACCCGTTATATTTTGTGGCTATTAGATTTGGTTGGAGAGAAAGAGAGAGAACATTTATTGGGTACTTCCAAAAGGCTATCGACCTAAGTCTTCTAGTCATCTTTTGGTTGGATTTTCACGATAATATCACATGCAGTGTGTTTCCAAAAGCAGGGTGAATGCAATACACCCAGAAAACTATAGTGAATGTAACGATAATATTCTTCATGACTATATTTTAAGTTAAATATGCTTCAATATATGCTTGATATGCTACCGCTGAGAATGGCTCAAATATGCCTATGCATAGGCAATATGCAAATGCATACAATCCGATTCCTAATATAATCCATCTTGTTAAATCAGGTGCTTCATCAAGATGACATTGTTAACTGTCATTGTCATTCTAGATCGAAAGGAAGTTTTTAAATCTTAATTTTTCATAAAATGGCATAACTGCTCACTTATTTAGGTACTTGTATCTCTAATATCATTTGATGAACGTCAAAGATATAATGTTGATGTAATTGATTGAATATTTATCAACAAAAGCTAATGAAAAATTTACATATCGAATCATGAAATTAAATTTAATTATGAAACGATCTCCGACCTTAATTTCGGAGTATCCCCATTTCATCCAGTGTTCACTAATATAAAGAAAGTTGGGAATTTCGGTATAACTAATGAATTATAAATAGACTATCGCACTGTTTTGGAAATAACTTGCAAGTCGTGCAACATTTTTTCATTTGAAAAATTGTCCTTGATATACAACTTTTTTTATCTGAGAATGAGACTGTTAAAATCGAATCTCTCTATTGGTGGGGTGGATAGATTCCTGACTAAGAGATGTTGCTACTAGGTCCACTAATGGAGCGGCGTTCTTTAGTACCATTCCTACTGAGCTTGTATGTAAAATGTAAAGTTTCAGCCCAATCGCTACGTTAGTTCGCGTTTGAGAGCACATTGTACGAGACGCTTCCGTTGTTTTCGTCAAAATGAAAAAGTTGGAAACGTACTGTCATCAGTTACTTCTATTTAAAAGATTTTACACCAAAACAAATGAAAGAAGAGATAGATTCAACACAAGGAGACTCCTCCCCATCATATTCAACTATTAAGCAGTGAGTTTCAGCTGAATTCTAAATGGGTCATGGTGATCACCTCTGACGAGCCTCGCTAAGGACGGCCTGTTGAGGTCACAACTTCAGAAATGATTGAGAAAATCCATCAAATAGTATTGAATAAAATGTCAGTGAGATAGCTGAGACCCGTAGGATGTCAACTGAACGTGTGCGGAATATTTTGCTCAACAATTTGTGCATGGAAAAGCTGTGTGCAAAATGAGCGGCGCATTTGCTATCTATCGACCAAAAACTGATATATATCAAAAAAATATTTCTACCGGAAATTTGGCGATGTATAGGCGTAATACAAACGAATTTTTGAGTCGTCTAATAACCGTTGATGGAACATGGGTTCATCACTACACTCCTCAAAATAAAGAACAGTCAAAGCAGTGGGTTTGAAAGGGGGAATCAACTCCAAAGAAAGCAAAAACAATTTGTTGGGCAAACAAGATTATGGCTACTGTTTTTTGGGATGCGAGAGGAATTATTTATATTGATTATTTTGAAAACGGTAAGACTGTCACTGGTCAGTACTACGCAGACTTGTTGCAACTTTTGAAGGACGAGGTGCGAATTAAACGAATTCATATAGCGAAAAAATTTCTTTATTTCATCACGATAACGCACCAGCGCATTCGTCAATTGTTGCCAGTCCAAAATCCACGAATTGAAGGCGCATCCTCTTTAATCTCCAGACCTAGACCACAGCGACTATTATCTACCTGTTTCCTAACCTCAGAAAATGAGTTGGCGATAAAAGAGGTGGGAGCAACGAAGAATTAATCGAAACTATAAATCAGTATTTTGGGGAGCTTGACGAATCTACGTTTGAAACTGATATAACTAAATTAGAACACCGTTATGAGAAATGTATCGGCGGTGATTGAGATTGACGCTAATATATGTATATATTAGTGTCTTTCATCTACAGTAGTTTATCTATCCGTCGAACATAAATGATGTCATTAATGATATTTTGAGATGATGCGACTGAAATTTCTGGTGGGAATTCAATTGCATATATATGCAAAAAATTTGTGATTGCGTTTCAATTTCTACTTATTAGTGATTTCACAACATTTCGAATTCAGCAATGGAAGCTTGTATCGATCCAGTAATAATAGACTAAAATGAGAAATTCCATCTAAACTGAGTTCAACTGTGTGAATTTATTCGTCGAAAAAGGAAGACTTTCATTCAAATTTAAGACCGAATAACAAATCCAATAGGACTAAGAACTTCAAATATATCTTCAAGACAGTTGTTAACTGTTTGGAAGGGTAAAAATAGTTATGTTCATGAATCAACAGCACTGTAATTTTGCATGTATTTTGTGTTGAAGAAGGGCAAGATTCTTCTATCCATTTTCTAGTATATTGGTGCTTCATTTTAGAAGAAAGTGGGGTTAATATATCAATTATCGATAACAACTTCAACACATTGGAAGGTATTTGAATAAATCTTTCCACGGCATAAAGGTTTCAGCTATTGCTTCCCTGATTACATCAGCAACACATAATGGTTTAAATAATACGTATCAACTTCCAGAAATATCAGTTAACTATAAGATATTCTGCACTGTTTTCCGGGCAGTTTCAGATTGCTCAAAAAATCTCAATTAAATTATCTCCCTGAAATTCATCATTCATTTCAGGAACACAATATGCAAGACTCGCAAAAATTGTGCTTCTTTACAAAAATTGTTTGATACACTCGATATTGTTTTCGGATTATTAACCTACTAGTTGCCCATAGTATTTGTCACGGTATCGAATAGTTTTTGTGCATTTGGTCAGGTTTTCTTTAACTAGGCGATGCATTATATAATGTCTTCCAAATATTGCAGCGAAAAAATCAATTGTTCATTTGAATTATTCTGAATTTTCTGCAAATATGATGATTTTTGATATCTATGATTTTTCCTGCAGAAACAACAGAATAGACACATTGTTGACATACATGCATATATACTATGTTTATGAAGTCCTTGATACAAGTAATACAATTTATTCGAAAATAATTTACATCTTATAATTGGCAACTATTTCATAAATTTAGATTTTTGAATTAGACTGTACATTGAACGGTACTCCACTAAAAAGTGAGGTGAGTATGGCATTTCTTCATTCAAATTAGTCTCAATTTTCTAGAGTTGTGTTGATTTCTAATATCCATCATTTGTCTTGCAAAAGCAATCGAATAGACACATTGTTGACATAACTAATTTGTTTCCTAAAGTTCTAGCTACAAGTAATACTTGAATACAATTTAAAATTCAAACACATGAACTTTTGATTTACACTTTATTGACAACATAGTATAACGCGTTTCGTCGTTACAAACAACTTCTTCAGATGCTAACAGAATACTGACACAATATTGTAACGACGAAACGCGTCAGCTATGTTGTCAATAAAGTGTAAATCGAAAGTTCAAGTGTTTGAGTTTCAGTTTATATTCAATTTTAATGGATTTACATCAATCAACGCCAATACTATTAAATTTTTCACAAGTATTAGAATGAAGGAGTCTTCGAAAATAATTTTTTTTCATGTTGTAGATAAAATTTTCGAAAATTTTATCAGAAACAGATGAAAGTTTTCAGTATTCCACAATACGTTGAGGTGAATAAGTCATTTCTTCATTCAAATTAGTCGAAAATAGATTAAGAACTGCTGGTGTTATCTGTCCTCAATTTGATGTATTTGGGAAACACTTCTTTTTTCAGACATGTTGTTAAAAACCATATATTCTGCGTGTTTTAAGTAAGAGCTTAAAGTACCACCGTGCCAAAAAGCTGTTATCAGCTTCTTTTAAATATTTAATAGTGTTGGCGTTTACTTGATGTAAATCCATTATAATTGAATATAACTTAAATTCAAACACTTAAACTTATGATTTACACTTTATTGACTACATAGCATGACGCGTTTCGTCGTTACAAACGACTTCTTCAGATGCTTACAGAATGAACATCATTCTATAAGAAAATAGATTAATCACGCGTTTAACGCTTTCGCATTTCTTAGTTTCAACTTTTCCATCTTTTCGGGGGGCATAAGAGTTTTGGAAAGGCTAGGGTGAGGCACAGCACAAAAAAGTTGCGAAACCCTGGAATAGACACATTGTTGACATACCTACTTCGTTTTCTAAAGTCCTAGCTACAAGTAACACAAACAAGGACTCATCGAAAATTATTTTCTGCATGTTGTAGACAACTATTTCAAAAATTTCATTAGAAACAGATTAAACTTTCTATACACATAATCATTTAAATTTCTCACATCACACAAATGTCCCAATTTTTTCAGAACATAATACTCCATACTCAAAACTCCTCAGAAAAATTTCCTAGAGCCATGGAAAAGGCTAACCTCCTTCAAAATCAAACAAATCATTCTCAAAAGTACTGTGCAATTAACTACAAAAATTTTAGAATATATGAACCATCTGTAGTGTTGATTCACATTGGTGTAGAAACTACTCTATCAATTCTAAATAATCTTATTACGAAAAGCATTACATCTCGACAGTTACTCGTTTCAGGACCTGTGTTCCACATTTATGTGAAAATCGAAAACAAAGCGGGTTATTTCCCGATTATAGTAACGTTTCCGTTTTTTCAATGACGTAACACCCTGCACCGTTCCACCTTCCCTATCATTGACCTTGTGGTCTGTCGATTGCACTGTTGCGAGTGCAGCTCAATTTGCAGCAATTGCACGAACGGAGGTCAGTGTTTGGGTCAGCAGGGGCCGACATCAAGGTCGCCTCTGACCAACTAACGTCCAACGATTGGCTATTATTCACGAACGCATCTTGGCCGCCCGAGCGGAATTCGCAGGCCGAAAGTTATTCTGAGAAGTTGGCGCCCAATAAGCATGAACTCGTCTATCCATAAATTCTTTGAAAATAGATTAATCGTTTCTCTAGACTGTTTGGGGCTTACGGTATGATCTGCTAAGTAACAATAACCACTTATAATGAAAATATATTCCGCCGAATTCAAGTAATCGACACAATGATGACGATTTCATGAAATTGATAGCACGTAAATATGAAGGTTATATTTGTTTTATTTCATAGTCCATTTACAAAGTAAGTTATCTATATAATTCTGCTTGTCAGGCGGAGAGGATGTGTAAATAGAGGGAATAGGATTTTCATTATCATTGAGTTACATGTTTTCGTTTTTTCCTTCAAGAAGTTCAGTTATTTTCAGTGCATTGAGTTCAAATTTCAACTGTATTATTCCATTTAACCTCAAAAGCTCGTTCTATTAACGTTTCGAATTTTGCAACAATGATTTACCATGTGTTGTGAAACATTGACACGAATACTTACGACAACTTTGTATTTCCGTACACAATAACTTTCTTTCGATAATTTTTGACAAATTATTCAAAAAACATTATGGCAGAGCTGACTATGTGAAACATGAACAATGCGATGTCTTCTAGGGATCGATGTTAGAGAATATTGAATTACCCATTATCCTTCTAGGGATAAATGTTGAAGAATTTTGAAATCGATCCCTACATTTATTGAAAGCATGATACAGTCAATGCTTAGTACCACAAGGTACTCATTAGTCACTCCACGTTAAACGAATGAAAGCCAATGATTTCAATCCTCACATACCCTCTCATCGATTGTAAGACAGAAATAGAGAGTAAGTCGTATGCATGTAAAATGCATATATTAATGTATATCTCAAATCTTAGAATCAGTGAAAAGCACAAGAAAACATTTACATTGAAAGTTTCACACGTCCTCAATTAATATTCTACATCATTTCAATTCATAAACAATTTCATCTAATTTGATGAAGTGATGCGCCATCTAGGTTGCGGTTGTAGAATCTCTTGTTGTCATCTCACAAAAAATGTCAGAAATTCAAAACAAGAAAAAGAATTCTCTAGATCTCATGCCATATTATCGCATATGTAGGTAATACTACTTGTAGATATTCGCTAGCAAAGTACACTATATCTTTTCAGCATTTTGACAAGTTAATCAAAAGAACATTATAGCAGAGCTGGCTATATATATATATATATATATATATATATATATATATATATATATATATATATATATATATATATATATATAATATATTTATATCAAAAACTCCACATATGTTTCGGGTGGTTAACCCATCATCAATAGTATATAATATTACTGATGAGTAATGAGATATTGAAAATATCTTTATTATAATAAATTGAAAATAATTGAACATCAAAAATTACTATAGCTATCAAACGTCCAGTGCATTTTCTTTGTGAGGAAAATTGTGAAAAACTAATGGTAAGCTATGCGATTTGATTGAGTAAAATATTACTTTTAATAATAATAATAATCTTCTTTATTTAGAAAATACTGATACAGTAAAATTCCTGTTGTTTAATCTACATTACAATATCATAATAAAATTTTAATTCTATATAATCAATTTGCAACAAGTCTCAAATATTCATCAACTCTATTTCGCTCCTGTATATGTCTCACAATTAAATCTTGAAATAAAATTTTTGAAATTCATATAATTGAGTTTCAATTATTAAAAAATCTTTAAAATTTAAACTTCAATATTTATTTTGTGTATATTTATTATGTGTGTGAAATTAATGGAAGATTAGAAAAGAAAGAATTAACTTTGAGATATCTTGTTTGATGATTGTGATATGTGTTGATTGTATTAGAGATGTTTATACACGTTATTTCATTTGTAGTTTATTCTTAATTTTCACGAATGTGTCACATTTCTGAACTTTTCCTACATTTTTGGTTTTTCTAAGTTGCCAAATTCTTTGTCTTATTGTAATTAAAAGCTTGTTGAATTTAGTTATTTTGTGTTCATTAATCAAAAAAGCCATCATTGTAATTGCTAAAAATACTATAAAATATGTCCAAAACACGAGTAAATTAACGACAACGGATTCGTTCTTCTATAAAAAGTGAATACTACTACTTTCATGAGAAATGAGACTAGCATGAAATCGTTGAACATGTTCATTATAAAATAAGAACTAAAGTATGAAACGATAATGTATTCATAATTTTCAATATATTGAAGATATATATATAGAATATAATGAATGCAGCATATCTAATATCGAGATTGCATGAAATAAGGATTCAATTATAAAAATAAAACATTCCTAGAATATAATAAAACATAAACTAAGTAGCATTTCTTTCATAATGTTCAATCTTCATTTATAATTATTATCGATACCGCTGTGAAATTGTCGATACTTACATAAGTAGGTATCAACTAACAAACTAGATGGAAAGTGAAATACAATATTCCACTTTCCTTTTCAGGGATCTTCGGATTCCCCAGAGTTATGACTCACATTCAGAAAGAACATTTGCGAGTATTTGCGAGTAGATATTATGTCAAGGTTTTGAGTAAAAAGCAACATGTCAGTATTAACGTTATCGTACAATCGTAGAACAAGGAATTATGCCTGTATGCATAATGCATATACATTTAGTTTTGTCTCCTTAGAGCAATTCCTGTTGGATGAGGAGAGACAGAGACGGGCCAAGGATACTTCACAACGCCCCTTCAAAATGTTCACAACATCAATTAAATTGATTCAGAAAATTTCATGAACTCCCACAACTATTTCATATATATCTTCTGTTTTCATAAAATCTACCAGATCGACTGAATTGTATGGCTAATGACGGTTGACGAGGCCATTCTTTTATATATAAGAAAATATGAAGTCATTCCGCAGCTATGAAACGGCCGCTGAATCACGTTAAAAGAGATCTCATTGCTACTTTTCTAGTATCCAGTTTGAACAACATGCGATCTCTGTGGCTTAGTCGGAAGAACACCCGACTATGTTGCGGTAGATTTCGGGTTCAAGCCCCGGTGAAGGTGTGGGAGTATGTGTTCGAATGATTTCAGTAGTTTAATGATGATAATTGTTACGTAATGTACATTGATTTCAAGCCCATTTACCGTTCGGGACCAGCTTTAAACTTCAATTTGTATCACATAAATCATAATTTGAATCAGAGAAATGTGTTGGTAAGTTTGATGAGCTATTGAATGCTGTTTCTCAACTACAGTAGAAGTCCATTTGTCCGGCATCCAACAGTCCGGAATGCCCGATAGTCTGGCATCGCTCAGGAAAATTGTAATAATTTTGGTTTTCTCCAAAAGTGTGTCTTTATAGCAAATAAAAACGCTGGAGGACTAATCGGAAGTTTACGGGGTAGTTAGGGATCATCCGGAAGTGCTAAGATACTAAAGCCATCCTTCTTTTAGACAATTGCAAAACCCACCCGCTAGTAGATGAGTTAGTTTCTGGAAATATTGCTGCTACTCTGCTCCCACCTAACGTATTATCTTTGATTCAACCCATGGACTAGAGGTTATTCAAAATTTGATATGCTTTTACAGAAGGTCTTTTATTCAAGGCCTGTTAAATGCCGACTGTGACGTGACTGATTGTCAAAAAAAAAGTTTAGGGTAAAGGATGTTTATGCTACTGCACTGTCTTGGAACCAAGTAAAAAATACAACACTCCAAAAATGCTGAAGAAAACTTCTGACCTATCTCTACATAGCATCTGACCTCACTCTACAGACTGATGGGGAAGAAAACTATCAAGATGCTCTGATCAAAGTTTTGGATGTCGTCGAGAATGAGCCTGTTTAACAGGAACTAACGGATGAGAAGATTGTCAACATTGTAGTCAACCCTCAGCATACTAAAAATCTTGAAGAAAGTGACTCAGATGCCGAAACGGAAGAAAAGGAAAAAATCAGCTGGGCAGAAGCTGCAGAATCACTAAATAAGTTGATCTCTTTTTCTGAGGTTAGTACTAGCTGCAGTGCTTCAGAAATTATTGATTTCCATATCATTAGAAATAAATTTTATACTACACGCCAAAAGTCAAGAAAATAAAAAGACATTCGTGACTTTTTTGAATGTAGGTGAAATATGTTTCACAGTTCGTGTACATACATCACAAGAAATGTAAAAAAAATTTGTTGTATGTACTTGCATACTGTATTTGTAGTTTAATTATTGACCTAATTGTTCTTACAATTTCCGCCCGATAGACCGGAATTTTCGGTAGTCCGCACCAAGGCGGTGCGGACGTGCCGGTTTATCGGACTTCTACGTAATTGTTCGAAATTTAAAATTTGAATCTCAATATCTAATTGAAACATAATTTGACAGAAAATAGTATTCGAAAGATTGATTCCACCCGTCCCTGTTCAGGGGTTGCGTGCTGCCAACTCATGTATTCGCAAATTTACCGTAATTTGTGAGTAATAATTTACATAATTGATATCTTTATTGTTCCTGGAAACGGCTTACGCATATTTTCCTTCGCGCTTTGAATATTTTCATAAATGCATTTGCGATAATCGATAACCATGTGCATAATAACATGTACTTCATTTCTTCAGTGAGGAGCAAATATTGGAATAAATTTGCTGAGGAGTAACCGGAAGTTTAATTAGGCTTGAAAACATTTAAAATTGTGTATTCGTTTTTCTGCCAATAACAATATTTGCTGATAAATAATGCGTTCAGCAACAGTGTTCATCTTCAGATGTTAACTGAATAGTGGTCAGTATTTCTAGTTCCCAAGGTTACACCAAGTTCCCCACTATAATCTAGGTTGTTACTTCTCGGAGATTGATTATATTAAAGTATAAAGTATTGAGCTTCTCATGAATTATCCCTGGTCCATTGAGAGGGAAACCGATATTTCTGTATTTATAGATAATAATTCAATTATTAATCATCTATTATCCCTGATTGGAATTGGATTGAATGGCGTGATCTCATGAGCGGAAAGATTTGCAGGACGAGAGTTTGTTTTCAAGTTTCTTTCAAATGAATCATAAATCTAAAATTTTTCAATTTGTTCCGAAAACTTTTAAACCTTCATTCTTTTCATTAACTTGATTTACATTCAACTCAAGTTGACTATTATTAATGTTGGAACCTATTATATACGTTATAACATTTTCAACATTAATTGTGATTAGTAATAGTAATGATAATAGGCTCTTTGACAATGCGAAAAATAAAGTGTCAATTACTGTTAACAGTATATATTAAGAGTTAACAAATGATTATTCATTAACGTAAGTTGAAAATAATGATTAATTTATTTAAAAATCTGTAAATAAAAACAGCAATTTTCAAACGTTTATCACGTGACACAAAACGCTTCTGATTGGTCGAGTTTATCATGACGTCACCTACTTGTAAACTTCGTAGTTTCGTACATAACCTAGTTGTGTTGCGCCTAGTTGTGGTAGATTAAATCTCCGTTATAATAAGATTTTTCTTTATTATCACCTTTTTGCACTATTTTACAAGTACCTACTTTTAACCATGGACAACGATTCTGTAAAAGCAGACAGCAGAGGAGAATTAGCTGTATCTCTTGCTAGGGACTTAGTTTGCACCGCCTTGCTTCTAATGTGCACTTATATAACGACACTGGACTGATTTTTCAACTGTTACAACAGGTTCTGTTAACGTACTTTTGTCACATTTTTGGGATAATTCTGAAAATAAAATAGATTTATTAATTTATGAATAATTCAGAAATTATATACTCAATATTATGTCTTAGTTAACTGGGATAACTCTCTGGAAGTGTAGAAATAATTTCAGTACAATTTAGAAATAAAGTTCACCTACCTTTTGTACAAGTTTCAACTACAGTAGCAGTATGCTCATCATTGGTTAACGTAGGTTGATGAATATCTTCGCATTGTTCAACAAGTTCCATTCTTTGCAGTTTGCAGATCGGGAAGTACCAGCATCACACATTCTTTTAATTCGATCTGGCTGGCAATGAAATTTAGAAGGCAAAACTTTATCTTTTAAAATTATTTTCTGACTGAAACCCATTTTGTACTGATAGTAATTTGCCATGTCATTTTCCATCTGTAACAAACAAACAAATTAGTCAAGATCTTTTAGTGTACTGCTTATTGAAATCATAGGACTCTGTAGCTACAAATTTTTACAAATATTATGGAAAACAGCAGAAATATTCGAAGTGAGTTGCAAGAGTCATTCTGATAAGAACATTGGAGGTATTATAACCTCAAATCAATAACGAAAATATTAACGTTCGGAATGTAATTAATTATTACAAAATATAAATATTATGTTTACTTACATCGAAATGGTCTTCACAAAAGAAAATATTTGTTCTATTCGCTGTCATTATGATCCCTCCGAGAAAGTTGCAACCACTTTCGGCGCACTTCGACATTCTTTGGAACACTTACAAATAGTTTTTCCGGAGTTTTTAACGACGTGTTTATTTCTATTTAAAATGGTGTACATTTAGGAATTGTACACCATTTGTAACTCATTTTTTGTTACATAAATCACTGATGAAATGTAAATCCAATCGCACTTTCGTTTTTTGTTTACAACAAACAAATAGGCCAGCTGTCACAGATAATACCAAAGATCACTACGTTTACAGGGAAGTGACGTCACCGACCGCCATATTGTCAAAGTAGCGTTTTGGCACACTAGGTAAATATTGAATATTTAATTCGATATTTTTCAGCTAATATATACTAGAATTAAAAAATACAACTTTTACTGGGTTCATTAGACTCTACTACTTAATATAAAATGGATTTTAAAAACCTGTCAAAAAGCCTATTGTTGAAATAACAGTAATGACTATTTTCAACTCTGCCAATCTGTTAACGATTCGTGCATTTAATATATAATTCAAATATTTCGAATTTCAATTAAGCTTCGAAATTAATATTGCGTTTACATATATCTTTCGTGTGTGTACGTATGTGTGAGCAAAAGAGATATTTCCCTCCCCGCAAGTTTCGACACATAAATTTTCGGAAAAGTTTTTAATCTATGAAATTAAATTTCATGGAGTGGAATGTTTTCAATTGAAGGAAATGTATCCAGTTCGAAAATAAAAACTTGAATTACTGTTGCAATCGTAATTATTTTTCACTTTTCAACAAAATGATCAGGTCCAATACGAACTTGATCTTCACTTTCGACTATCTGTTGACTGTTTGACACATCTGAATAGATTAGGATTTTCAGCTATAATTTTTTTTCATGTGTAATATCTTGGATGCTATAAATAGACCCTTGAATTCAGTAGGTAAAATTGTTTTATATAATTTCAATATTGGTAAGTTGTGCCTTACTGTATCGAATCACTGTATCGAATTCATTAAGATTATTATAAACCGTCGCCCTTTTGCATTTTCATATTTTTCATGTTTCCAAATTCGATTCTGTGTTGTTACAGAAAGTTTTTAATCATAAATTTACATATATGGTCCTGCAAAAATTCCCAAAATCGCCCTGTATTCTTTAGGAAGAATATACCTTATTCACTGGTCAAGAAGTGGCACACCAGAAGTGGTGGTGAAGTGCACAAGAAGTGGCTGTCATCACCCCTGAAAGGCCACCTCATTCATTTCGGAAATATCTGTTTCAATAAACAATTTCAATTTATTATATCGAATTAAAAGTTATGATTCCAATAATTTCGTTTGGCACGAAACTTTGATTCCGGTTTTAGGTAAATACGTCAGGGGAAGTTTTATATTGACATTCGAATAATATGATTAGGTTGATATTTTTTGAGGTGAATACGAATTAGAGCTTGAAATTGTATCCTATTTCCTGGCGAATTTATCGTGCAATATCACTTTAATCACTGACAAGTACCTTTGTCTTACCCAGACGTAGGGACTGAACAGGCTCTAAGTTTTCTCGTTTCTTTAGGCTGCAGAAGTATCAGTTTGATGAAATCCATTCCAAAACTCAAATTTTTCAATCGATTTTTTTACTGGTTCTTTTAAAGTTCGAACCCTTTTAGTTTTCCAGATTTATTCTCATCATCACACGAAAAACAATATTGCCACCACGAAACTCTCTAATAAACTTACGTCTGGTGTAAGTTTTATTGTGAAAGATTGTATTTATTCACATTCGGATCAATTATGTAATCTCATAATAAGCAAAGTCACTTTTCCTAAAACATGGAAATAGGCCAACATAGTTCCTGTATTGAAAGAAGGTGATCCTTCTCTTGTAAACAACTGCAGGCCAATATCCATCTAATCAAACTTTTCCAAACTTTTTGAAATTGTGGTCTATAATGCTACAATCCAGCCGTCAGAAACAGCATCAATACTGAGCAACATGGATTCATATCAATGAGATCTTGTTTAAGCAATCTAATGCTGTTTTCTCAGTACGTTTCTGAAGTACTCGAATCCACCGGTCAAGTTGATGTGATATACACAGATTTTCAGAAAAGTTTGGTTGCTCATGCGCTCCTTACACAGAAATTACGCAACAAATTTGGATTCTCTGATAGCCTCACCAACCTTTTCCATTCTTACCTGGTTGACCGACGTCAATTATTCTGTTCGTAAATGATCTGATGGGTAATATTCACTCTCCACATTTGCTTTCCTTCACTCCACACATCATCCAACTGATTTCATCTGTCTCGAAAATATATGGATTCGTTATACGCAATGGCAAATATTTCAATAATACCTCAACATTCATAGGACTATTGATTAGCCTAATCAAAAACTAAAAAACTAAAGTTGGAGTAAAAAAACAAGTTGGAGTATTGCACTTGTCATCAATGCCATCTTGAGGTCATTCAGAGAAGGTTCTTGAAATTCTTAGTTTGGAGGGAGGATAAAGTTTATTCACAGAGAGTAGTCAATCATAACGAATTATTGCGTCGATTTAGTTTAATCTCAATGCAGAGCAGGAGAGAAACTTAATCCAAAGGTTTGTTCAAATTACTGCAAAACAGTATTGATTGTCCTCCTCCCTTGACTACTTTGAAATTTCGTGTTCCTAGGCAAAATTCTCGTACTACCAAATTGTTCTAACTAGAGATTCCAAGGACCAACTCGCTAATACAATCCCCCATTTGGTTTATGGAGTCTACATTCAATAAGTTGCCAATAATTGTGACATTCACTTTGATTCCATTGAAGTTATTATTAGGAGTTATGGGAACAAAGGAAATTGACTAAAAGGAATTGATTTGGATGGAGTTCTTTGCAGTATTTCATTAAATGCTTTTATTTAGTTATTTTTCACTATTTTAGTTTTTTTTTTAGATTATATTGAGCTCTTTGTTATATCTCTTTCATTTCAATTGTTTGGTTGTTATTCAACATGATATTATTATTTTCTATAATTGGATATTGTACCTGTTGAGAATAAAGAACTTTTCATTATTATCATCAAAAATAACGAATTATTGCCGGAGCATTCTGAAAATTTTTGCTATAATATATTCTAATAAGTATAAAATTTCAAAAAATATATGAATTGATATTTTCTATAATTTATCTTAGTTAAATGAATAAATTAATGAAATGAATTGATAGATCGAAGGTAATTTCTTGTTTGATGATTATGATTAATATTTATGATGAATAATTAATTTTCCATTAATGATCAATAATTATGAAGTTATAACGTGTTTTGTCACAAAATCGGAAAATCTCTGATGAAAGAAAGAGAATTTTCAAAATGAATATAATTTTCATCATGAGTTTAGGTGCACATAAAATTTAAATTTCCAGAAACATTATACGAGATTCCAAATTTAACGAAATACCACTGGGTAGAGAATCATCAAAAACACCAAAACACTTTACGAAACTAATTTATTTCGATGAATTCATTGAGTACGTTTAAAACTTATAACGAGTAAACAATACAAAAATTTTTGCAACATCGCATAATGTGAAGGTTAATACTGCAGGTATTCAAAATAATACATTTACAAATTTATGAATGTTAGTTATGATAATAATACGCATACATCATTCTACGTGAGAGGAATGGAATCAATTTTGGCATCCTTTTGAAATTTAATTTCACGCCTGTGTATTTGGGGCTGTTAAATTCACCTTCCAATCGGTTTTTTATTGATGAACTTCTGCATTACCTTTCACCAGAGCGAGTTATAATCAGTTTTAAAATAATGAAGTGTTCTGATATCATCGTAAACTGTCCAATGAAAATAACTGACCTTATTTATTTATCGTCAACGCAGAACCTGACCTGGAAAAAGAACTAAAGAAGACAACATGCTGGAAACGAGAAGCTGATTACCAACTTGTAGTTCAGGCATAATTTTTACTCTGTGATAATTTGTATTTTGTATTTGATAATCTAAATACTGAGCATATCGAGATTTCAATAAAAAAAATATGTGGCATTCGGGGACTGCCGCAGTTGAGCTACTGCATAGCAGGTTTTATCAACTTATGCTATTATAATTATTTATTTATTTTTCATTTTTGCAGTATTTTTTTTCTTTGATATTTATGCAAGTTACACTTTTTGAGCTTGATGACCGATAAGAAAACAAATTTTTTTCTTTTATTGAATAAATGAGAAAATAATATTGTTCAGAATATTTTTATTATCTTACAATACATGTAGGTTATTCAGAAATTTTATCACTGAAACTATAGATTAATGGTAACTGAAATGAGAAACGTTAGTTTGAGACTTGATATCCTCTAAATATCTGGAAAATACCGCGTCAATGGTGGTCCCATATTTTGTTGTGGATTCTGTGGATCATTTTCAAATTCAATTTTTCCGAAAAAAAAGTTGTCAACCGCTCTGATTTTGTATCAGCGAAGTTGATGTTGAAATCACCAGCCAAGAAAAGTGAAAATTTATTACCATTTGTACCAAGTATTTTTGACCCTTCTTCAGTGTACTTCAATAAAGTGCGATGAATAAAATGCTCTAGCTCGTCCAATTTTGGATTCGGAGTAATATAAATTGCTACCATGACTATGTGTAGGCCATTTCTTAGTTTGCATAAGCACGCACAAATATCTGCAACAAATGAGCGCCTAACATCAACATCACTAATGTGTGCATAATAATAGTAAAATAATAATAATATTAATAACATTATTATTTTGATGAATAGCTACCTCATCTTTTGGAACAGTATCTCGTTTGAATTGAACAATGCAATTGAAATTAGGTATTTCAATCGGATTTTCATGCGCCATGCAAGTTTCGGTATACATACACGTTAAGAAAACGCTCGGCTGAGCTACATGGTTGGCGGAGTAGGGAGTGTTACGTTTTGTTTTCGTTACGGAATTTCTTGATTCGGTCGCCGCGCTCAAAGCCAGCGATAAAAGTTATCCAACAGCTTAAAAATTATTTGAAAATTATTCAAATTATTCAACAGCAAATTGTTTGAATTTCACAACTATATGGTTTTGCTCAAAAATGTGATTAGTTTTTGATGAGCCAGTCAAAAGGTACGAGGATGTTCTGTGAGATGACGACCAAAAACCAGGAAAGATAATTCATTTACGATAACATTTGTTTTCAATTTTTTTTTGCGTTTGTCATTTTTGGATATAACCCATTCATATAATTTATTTATTCAACCGCTGAAACTCATTTACATACACAAACGTCCATATCTTACCCGGGATTTGATCCCAGATCTCCCTGGTGAGGATCTGTCACTCTCACTACGCTACAGAGACGACTTACAATAATATTTGAATCTTCAAATTAAAATACTGATGATGTCATTACCTCAAAAAAAATGTGAATCACTATATATTCATTTATTGAATTTCCACATTTGTAATCGTATAAGGATTACAAAAACAATTTTATCATCTCCTATTAACAGTACATAACTTGCAGTACATACTCGCTATAGTACAAGTTCATATATGCAAGAAGTACGATATGAGGTCTTATTTCTCGGACTGTTCTCAGAAAATTGCACCCTCTATCATTTTAGAAAAATTGCTTTCCACGGAGATGAAGCGGAAAGAACCTGGAGAATTGTTTAACTGAAAAGTGACAATTCAGAATTCACAATGATTATCTCCTGCTTGGTTGCAATTATCAACTCTTTTACTTTCTACAATTCTAGAATCCTTCATATTGCTATGGTCTTTCTCAATCAGATAATACACAGCAATTATCAAGTTATGCAAATGGATCACTTGCAAACCGAATAAGACAACTGGATTCAGGTCCGGCTTTCTTGGCCATAATTAAGATTCACCATGAAAAATCGAATCTTCTCCCTATCTTTCTTTCAGAATAGTATGGTCATGAACAATTAAATGGCACATTTTTCGATAATAACATTCTGGTAAACTTTATTCGTATCGAATCTGTTAAATACTACTTTCATTAATGATCATTTCGAAAATATAACTCTTAAAACTGTTGTTGCGGAATCAGTAAACCATCCCTTAAATTGTTACTCATGCTCACTAACTACTTGTATAAAAATTATATATTTAGAGTGCTCAAACAAATGTAAGAAACAATGTACCAACCAAATATATATGAAGATAATGGTATCCTAAATTTACCGGACTATGTATGTAATGCCTTCGAAAATGAAACTCAGTTCTTCTACAGTAAAAGTTGTGAAATCCATATATTACAAAGTCGGTTGACTTTGATTCAATCCTCATGTAAGAATCCTTCCGTCTTAAGTTTTCACGTAGTTATTAATAAACACGGAGATTTCGCTTATCTCTAGGTGAAAAATTATGTTGAAAACAATAAATTAAAATTAATAGACTTGGCTTAAGTTTCACTAAGTATCAAAAACTCTACATATGTTTCGGGTGGTTAACCCATTATCAAGAGTATACAAAGTTACACCATACTTTTGAGTAACATTGTGTTCTCTTAATAATGGGTAAACCACCCGAAACATATTTAGAATGTTTGATATATTTAGTGAAACTTAAGCCAAGTGTGTTAATTTTAATTTATTGTTTTCATTTCATAGTTAACCAATTAACAACATCTTATAGTGACTATATCAATACCAAAAATCTCTTCTGTTCTAAATGAAAATGATTGACATAATAAAAAAAATTTTAAACTGATTTACCATATATTAAAAAGAATACTGCATGACGTACGTTTCGATGAGATTCACCTTTTTCAAATGCTACGTGCAGACTAATGACATTTCTCGAATATATACAATATATAAACTTAAATTATTTATACAGAGAAAACAGGTAGATAATAGGTAGAAGGGATCAATTCATACTGAACTACTATATAGTAAACTAAGTAATTTTGAAAAGATTGAGAAGGGGGCTTGAGGTATGATCGATTTGGCTGTTCAAAAGGTTACCAGAGTATTTGTATTCATTAATTTGAAGTGATCCTAACAAATTAAGCTTCATTCTCTTGTTTGCGGTATTCAAAATTTCAAAATCGGAATTGAATATATGATTTCCATTAATCAAATGATTTGCATAATGTGAATCGGTCTTCTGATTATCAAAGCTATTATTAAGTTGAAAATGATTGACTTTGCAATCTCATTGAACAATCTCATTTATAATATGTATTACTTGTGAGGTACATTGTGTTTTCACGCAATCTATTTCATTTCAAATATAAAAGGTTTTCAATATTGATAGAACCACTATGAGATATTGTTAGGTTTGTTTATTACGTAATAACTTAATACCGAAGGTCCCTTAGGTAGGGACTTAATAAAGTAACCGAGTTGATAGTTCAAATAAAATTGAGTAGTTTTTCGATTTTCACTATAATCAATTCAAAAACATGACAATATCGTTTCGCCAACACAGTGACTACATTAGATGTTGATAAACTGAATAATTTGAATAAAACTAAGTAGTTTTTCGATTTTCACTATAATCAATTCAAAAACATGACGATATTGTCATGTTTTTGAATTAATTATAGTGAAAATCGAAAAACAACTTAGTTTTATTTAAACTATGTATTTGGATTTTCATCAAGTATCGGCCCAATCGATTAATAACCGAGTTGGTATTACGTGAATCTCATAACATTTTACGGTACTACATCTGAGTTGCGAGACTTGGTTTTCTTAGAGGTTTTGTTTTTGATGGCATCCTTTATTGTTATTAAGTGGACCTTCAGTTTAACGCCGGTTCCGAACGGCAAAATGACTTGTAATCAATATATATTACGCAACAATTTTCATCATTAAACCACTTGAATCATAGACAATCACATACACCCATGGCTACAATGGGGCTCGAACTCGAATCCTAACGCACCAGAGTCGGGTGTTCTCCCAACTAAGCCACGGAGACCGGCATATCTGATGTTTTCTGTAGATACTGATCCATATCCAGCTGCACAGCTTCATTGACTGCAAATATAAATTTTTATTCCTATATATTTATATGGGATTACAAAGTTATTTAAACAAATAAAGCATTCGGAATACTGGACCGAAATTACATATATTTAAATTTTTCCTTGATACCCTAAACAATAATTGTGTTCTGAATTTGAAACTTCCATGTCTGCTAGCAGTGCCTTAGAGTTTTGATGTTCTGTCAGTCAGTCAATGAGTTACAAAAGAAATTTTGTCTATCTGTAGTTCTAAAACTACTGATTAAAATTTGAAAACGAAATTTGAAATACAATGCCGCTTGCTTACTGAAAATTCAGGCTTTGATTTTCATTCCCAACGAATTTATAGGAAGCCCAAACTTGCCTGAAAAGCTTCAAGAAAAGCATGCAACCAAAACCGCCGCTTTTTTGGTCGACTTGCCTCATACCTCAGGAAATATCGATGAATATTTGTAAACAGTGTATTCTATGAATCCTCGCTGTAAAAAGTGACTTCACATATTTTTTCAACTAAAGTAATGAAATAGTGAAAACTTTCCTCAATGTGAAATTTTCATAGTTGGAAAAAAGTCACTTCAATCTAAACTTATAACTTATTTCAATTTCAGATCCAAAGATGAGACACAGTCGAAAAGAACACGATATTTTGTACTTCCCTATAAACGAAGGGGCTACAAAATATTACATTGCCAACGCAACAATGTATATCTATCTGGAAGGCCACGATCGAAGGCCTCTTCCTGAGATAAACGTAGAAGTGTTCAAAGTCTTGAAGTTGCCCAATCATCCCGAAACATTGAAGATTCATAGTGTAGTTTCTAGAACGATACAGCAACCTTTTGGTTCGGGAAGTTGGGTGAGTCTCGATTTATCAGAGACTGTTTCGGAATGGTTCAAAAATCCAAGAGAAAATCATGGTTTTGTTGTAAAAGCAGAACTAGATGGCAAACAAATTGTGATTACAGATCCAGATGGTTCGGATAAGGGCAAGGTAAGTGTTGATTTTTAGTTTTTTTCTTGAAAATATTACTGAAGTGTAAAAAGTCGCAACCACTGGAGCAGTGTCGTAACCTTTAGAAGGCTTTGAAATGATTACCAGGATCATTACAAGGGATATTCGTGCACAGAATTTCTTCACTTTACAGTTTATGATGACTTTAGTTCTTAGAGGAATGTATATACCTACCTGATTAGGAATATACTAAGATTAAAAAACTCTCATAATGTCAATATCTTTTTCTCGTCGTGATTAGTCGAAGAAGCATATGATTCAGTCATAACTAATAATATATAATGGTGCGGCCTGACTATTTCACTATTCCCTGACAATTGCGCAACTTTTAAACATAGTATTTGGACACTTTTGTTTTGGCACGTGCCAATCGTATGACACAATTCGCTCAAGTGTCGGTCTTCTTCAAAGGAAACCATAACAACATGCCGTCAACTGACCTCACACCACTCTACTTTTGATTCACACTTTCGTTTAGTTGGTACGAACGAGGAGATCATTGATGTGAAAAATCTATGCCAACAAAGCTCTACCTGCGCAGGTAATTCTCGAAGTGTTTGTTCTGTTTTGCCAATTGGGAATTTGAAACGTCATATAGATGAGCGAGAAATAAGAGAGAATTCAATGTCAGTTAATATCATTAATAAGTACCGAAATCTCAGTTTGTGCAAAGCAGTTATACTCTGGTATACTCATTTGTAATATTTCGTAAATTTCATCAATATTAGTTAGAAAATAAGACAACTTGACTAAAACTTTTATCACAAAATTATTCAAAATATATATTAAATGAATATATATTAAATATATATTTATATTCATCAATTTATATTGAATAAAAAACACTTGGCTATGTTCAAATTTATAATAAATAAATACATTTTTATGTTAAATTATTATAAAATTTATAATGCATAAATACTTGACAATTGTTTCAGGGTGTTACCCACCCCATTTTCAAAAGTAAGACTAAATTGTCAAATATTTATTTATCATAAATTTTGTGAAATTTAGCCAAATGTTTCTTTATTCAATATAAAAAACAATGTTTTACAAAGAGATCAACGAACACTCTTTGTCATTAACTGTCAATCGATCTATGAAGTGATATTTCAGTGTGTTATAACTTCTTCAGAAAGGAAAGATAATCGATCCAAATAAATACTCTGTCAGAAATGTATTCAGCAATTTATATCAATAATAAAATAATTACTTTTTCAATCAATAACTATTTAACAATACTACAAATCAATATTATCAACTGTAAAATTAAATGAAAATAATTGGTTTCACTTCACGAAAATGATTTTGTACAATCCACATTCATTTTGAGCTAATAATTGCTTATTAAGATGGTTGCATCTGTAGCGACAGTGACTGGTTTAAAAGGTACCAATTTAATTATTCATATATTTTACTATAAAATATTAGGTTACTCATTTTCTCATACCATATTTTTTTTCTTTATGTCTGTTTATTCTCGGCAGGCAAAAGCTTGTTTCTATGTATCAATTAATTCTTCACATGTCGAATCGTAATATTGTAATATCGTATATATTGTTTCCCTTGGAAATTGTTGTTTTCGATTCTAAACTTTTTCTTATGTTTCATTAAAATATCCTCAGTTCTTGAAATTTGTTAAAACATCTTTAATTACCTACTCTCATCATTCCAACAGAAAAATAAAATTTCTCATCGTATACATTGAAATACCTTATAGGCTCAGTACGAAAACACTAAATTGACCCTGTAACGTTTTTAGCTCTCTGATGCTTGTGGGTTCGATTACCACCGAGTTTTTGGGTAGCTGGTCGAAATCGACGTTCAACATAAATGTCCTTAGCTATATAAGCCTTTGACCTCCACTTTTAATGATAATAATGAGGATAATGATAAAATACTCATAGGAAGTTATCCGCAATGTTAGTTTCAAATTGACATGAGATAAACTGAATTATGCTAATCGTTTCAATTTCATTTTCAAATAGGAATGATGTATGGCTAATGAATCTAGTTAAGCCCAAATTAGGGTTCACCCAAACAAATTAAGATAAACTTCTGGATTGCCATCCGAAAAAATAATAAAAAATGTAAAGCAGGGGTTTCCAAACTGTGCAATCAAGAGGAACGCAGTAAGTCAATTCTCTGTCACGGCCGACTTCAAACAGGCCATGAAATGAGTATATGGCACTGTGGCGCTTGTAGTTTTCGGAATTTTACAAACTCGTCGTTAGTTTAGCTTGTATACTAATGCAAATAGGAAGCTTCTCAAAACATGCGCAGTTTGAAGTTGTAACATTTGAGATCTTATTAGAAATTCTATGTTTCTCAATTGGGTATAATGTAATACATGTGTTATTGTTGATAATTTCTTGAAATCTCAACATGAACCTGTAAAAAACAAAGGGTTTAGTGTGCTTACCAATTTCAGTGAAACGAAATAAATTTTTTGTTGTTTAAGACTTTCGTAGTTTGAAGTTGAATATTTTACGGTTTCAGTATTAATCCTCTATTCATCAATTTTGTATAGTATAATATATAGATAGTTTGTGGACAAAATAACATAAAAAAAAGAAGTGTTGTGTGTACAGATTTAATCGAATCGAAATAAAATTTGTGTTGTGATTGGAATGAGGTTTATTTACAATACTTTTCTTGTGAAATGTAGTGTGAGATAGGTGTTTCGTAAGTGATTCAGTAAATTTCAAGCTTGAAATAGTTAACTTTCTAATAACTATATTCCCTCAAAAAATTTCAAGCTTGAAATAGTTAAGTTTTTAATAAGCATATTGCCTCAAAATGACGAGAACTTGTTGCATTCCTGGTTGTAAATCAAGTTCACCACACAAAAAAAATAATGAAGCCAAACGCGAGAAAACTGAATCAAAAAATTAACGAAGAAAGCTTAATACTTTCATAAAGTAGGTTGTTGGTTGCGCTAATCAGAAATATCATATTTATTTATACTTAGGTATACAATTCAATTTGAGTAATTCCTCTAGCATTTCTTTCACTTTTCCTTTTCTTTCAAATAATTGAATAAATTTGGTTAGGAAACTTTTCATGTAAATAAGTCTGACTAATAGAAATATTGTCATTAGTCTGGCTCGATTTTGGCAACTCTGCCCGACTACGCTCTTCATGGCCTGTTTAAAGTCGGCCGTGCCTCTGTCATTATTGGAAACCCTAAGTTGATTGAAAACCCTAAAGCCAATTTGCGACGCACGCTTAGGTTGCTCTATAGATTATCTTACTACAAACCCTAAACCCCGGGCCAGGTTTGATTACAAACCGTTGGGATTTTCTGTGAGTAAATCCCTAAGTGTCACAAGGTTACCTCTATTGATTTAGAGGACCCGGGTAGATACTCAGTGAAGAAAGGAAAGAAGGTAGAAAAGAGTTCAAGTGAGATCTAAGATATTAGCGATCTCTTGGTACTGGTCTAAGTAACGGTATTTAGGCGTTCAAAAACTGTTTGGAAACTTTTAGAGTATATGAAGTTGGTACAAACTATATTCATTCTTACTTATAGCAAAATCTAATGTTAATAAACACACCATTCACTATGTAGTTATATGAGTGTTTATTGGAAACCCTAAGTTGATATTATGTAGTTATATGAGTGTTTGCGGATACCAAAACAACAATATTTTGAGCTCTTCATCGGTACCCTCTTACGTTGCGTCATCGTCACCACATGAGGTGACGTCTACGGAGTAGAAAATTCCGAATACAGAAGAACACAGCAAGTTCTATTTGGAGTCAAAACATCATCTATGAGGAAGGTATTTCATCAAAGTCAGTGAGGTCGGAACATAACCACATAATGGAATGTGTCATTAGTACTGTAAATTACATGAAAAAAGGACACCAGAAGTAGGAATTTTCAGAAAACAATGCATACATATAATGCTGAACGTGCTGAACGCACGGCTATGCTGTTCGACTGAAATTTTCGATCGCTTCCACCTGGAAATGTATTATTTGGTATGCTCAACTCACATGCAGAAATTGAGAATAAAAAGGTCAGGAAGCCACCAGATATTTCACTGAAGCAGATTTTCTGCTACAACTAGCATAATTGTGTGATTTGTTCGAAGAACTAATTAAACTGCATCAGTTATTGAAAGGTGACAACATGCTCCTTTTGAAACTTTTGAAGAAAATTGCGGCTATTAGAGAGAAATTGAAAATATGGAAAAAGAAAGAGAATGAAGGTGCCCATCAGGATTTCTATTGAACTGGTTGTCTCACAAGTCTTGCTCTTTCAACGAATTAGCTTTCAAAGCTTATCTAATGGTTTTCGATTCACTTTGTAAATTTTGATGTTGAAAGGTATGTCTGGATCTAAGATCGTTTTCATGCACAAGCTCCTCCTGATTGCACATTACTAGAGGAAAAGAGTCTGGTTGAATTCACTTTTAGCAGCAGCAATAAAACTAGATTGACCAGTTCCGATTTGAAAGAGGTTTAGTAGCGTTTCAAAATCAATATTTGAATTCAACCTCAAAGGCTTTAGAAACGATTATTTCGTTAGCAATATGATATTTTGGTGAAGCTTTATTATAATCTGTAGCTACAATCAAGAATTTTATCGGTCAAGAATCAATGTGGAGCGACTAATGAGTAGCAGTATCAAGCCTCATTTCCTTCTTTGAAGAACTGTATGGAGATCACTAAGCTCACCCATCTCATTAATTCGTCTCAGGAACTAGTTTGTTTTTTGTTCTTCAGGATTTTTTGTTGTTTTCTCTTTCAAATTATGAAAATTCTTGAACTCATTTATACAATTTCATATTTCGATAAAGTGGTATTTCAAAACTTTAACATGTGCACTGAAAATTTGGGAAACCGAACTCATATTATACTAATACTAATATTATTGAGTTAACTAGGCTCTACTCATTACTAGGAGTCAAAATATTATTAATTCTTCTTGATGTTCATATATTGACTATGTAAATATACAAGAGTGTCGTCTTTTATATAACTATGTCAAGAAGTTAGCTAGAGTAACTTCTTGACATAGTAATTGACTTGACATGGGTAATTTTGTATCGTGACAAAATAATTAACTTGTAAGGCCGAGCAGGCTGAAAAAGACTGGCAACCTATGACATAAAGCATTGAGCAATATGACTAGTTACAACTTTTTTTGACCAAAATTTCTAAATATGTGTTATAAGTTGGCATGAATGTATCACCTCTTCACACAATCTAAGATTTAGGTATCAACATAGAATACACATCATAAATTTTAAACAGTATGAGAACCCTTTCTATTCAGAGTATTTCTTGAAGACTGAGGTTTTTGAAGTGAGAGGTAGAATTGAATTTGAAATATATTCCTCACTCAAGATTGCAACTATATGATTATCCACCGTGTAGAGTCTCTACTCGAATTGATTGAATCTATTTTTATTGGTGAAATCTCCTCTCTAATATTTAATTTATTGAATTGAGTTCTATAATTTGATAGGCCCAGTGATACGGAATATGTGTCTATAATGAAGATTTACAATTGCACAATAATTTCTGACTGAAGATCTATTTGTGACCCTGTAAAGTATCAAATATTTATCTCTATTTAATTAAATCTTAATTTTTTTCGTTAGGTTATATATCGCTTCATCAAGAAGTCAAGGTTCATCCTCTGAAAACTATGTCAAATAACCAACCAGAAATTTATTGTCTATCAATAGGTTCCCGAATTTGACACGAGTTTCATGAGATTCTTTATCCTATGAAATATCAGTGGGGGAAGATATCGAAACACGACAAATTAATGTGTGATAAAATAATTTGAGCTATTATCTCTCATTTTCCTATCGTCCCAACACAGTTTCTAATCAGTAGATAAAGAAACAAAAGGACAGACGCAATAAGGAAGAGTAAATTTTAGATTTATTTATAAATTTTGTTTCTATTCGATCGGAATTACATCACAAGTAAAACGAACAGCTGATAGATAACCAAGCTTGTTGGAGTTGTCTCGTAAACTTCAATAGGTTTATTTGGAATAGACTGGAAATGAAGGTACATCCATAATATTCAGTTTTTAATTAAAGTCATTTTGAAAACACTAGATTTTTTTTTACTTAGGCACTATAATATTTGAAAAATGAAAAAAATATAAAATTTTCATGAATATAAAGTAGATAATAATATTGATGTTTGAACAAAACCGCACACATTGAGATTGTCTTGAAATTGTTGAAAGACAATCTACATTAGTATTTATATATTGAATAATGACGCACTCTTTGATGAATACATCATTGTTATTCAATAGCTAGTCTCTAAAATACTATTGATTTTTTTTTGTTGGGTTTAATAATTCTTTCAGCATGTTATACCCACCCCATCAATTGAACAAATTATCGTTCAGAATTCATACGAATTTATATATTATATATATATATATATATATATATATATATATATATATATATATATATATATATATATATATATATATATATATATATATAAGAAAATATAACGTGTATAATAATGTCTATAACATTATTCTTCAAAGAATAAATGTTTTAGAAATATTGAGATCGATACCACACTTGATGGAGTATCGAGATCAAGTGCGAGACAGCTGTTTCGTTCTGCAAGGAACTTGTCAGTTGCACCACGTTCATCGAAGCGAGGCAACAATTTCAATCCCCAAGCATGTTCTTAAAAAAAAATAAAAATAAAGAAGAGATATGAATATTCGATATTTGGTGTGTCTAAGATCTGGAAGATGTTTTCTATCGATTCCTATAGATGGAATTGTGAAGTATTCATTACTTGATAGTATTCCACTTGGAGTCATGAGAAAGTGCTTGGGGATTGAAATCGTTGCCTCATTACGATGGATGTAGTGCGACTGACGAGTTCCTTTTAGAACGAAACAGCTGTCTGACATTGCATCAGGTGTGGCATCGATTTCAATATTTCTCTAACATTTATCCCTTGAAGAATAATGGATGCTTCACATCGAACATGTTCACATAGCTAGCTCTACTGTAACATTCTTTTGATTAATCTGAATTTTTCGAATGAATGTTCAAGTATTTGTTTTCTCAAATACTTCATTCAGTGCTTTAGAACAAAAACTTCATTTCCTCATATATATATATATATATATATATATATATATATATATATATATATATATATATATATATATATATATATATGAGATTTACGTTGTTTGTTTATTTGTAACAGCCGTTTACATATGTTTCAAGCTTATTGGCTCTCATCAGAACGGCGTAGTTCAAGTTATTATTAGATGTTACACACTTGAAAGTTGATTAAAAAAAAAAAACACAGAACAAAACAACACAAAATTCCACGTGAGGAATCTACATCATTTTTGGTTAAATCGAATATCTTGACCAAGCTTATTAAAGCTATATTTTCAGACTGAATCGATGTCTACCGATGAGATATTTATACCTTCTAGAATTTTGTACCGACAATATTATGAATCAAAAACAAGGTTTGTCAGGCAGAAAGTGAGGTTAAGAGTTTACGGTATTTACCTGAGATTTACGTTGTTTGTTTATTTGTAACAGCCGTTTACATATGTTTCAAGCTTATTGGCTCTCATCAGAACGGCGTAGTTCAAGTTATTATTAGATGTTACACACTTGAAAGTTGATTAAAAAGGAAAAACACAGAACAAAACAACACAAAATTCCACGTGAGGAATCTACATCATTTTTGGTTAAATCGAATATCTTGACCAAGCTTATTAAAGCTATATTTTCAGACTGAATCGATGTCTACCTGCGATGAGATATTTATACCTTCTAGAATTTTGTACCGACAATATTATGAATCAAAAACAAGGTTTGTCAGGCAGAAAGTGAGGTTAAGAGTTTACGGTATTTACCTGAGATTTACGTTGTTTGTTTATTTGTAACAGCCGTTTACATATGTTTCAAGCTTATTGGCTCTCATCAGAACGGCGTAGTTCAAGTTATTATTAGATGTTACACACTTGAAAGTTGATTAAAAAGGAAAAACACAGAACAAAACAACACAAAATTCCACGTGAGGAATCTACATCATTTTTGGTTAAATCGAATATCTTGACCAAGCTCAGACTGAATCGATGTCTATTTTTTGTTATTATGAATCAAAAACAAGGTTTGTCAGGCAGAAAGTGAGGTTAAGAGTTTACGGTATTTACCTGAGATTTACGTTGTTTGTTTATTTGTAACAGCCGTTTACATATGTTTCAAGCTTATTGGCTCTCATCAGAACGGCGTAGTTCAAGTTATTATTAGATGTTACACACTTGAAAGTTGATTAAAAGGAAAAACACAGAACAAAACAACACAAAATTCCACGTGAGGAATCTACATCATTTTTGGTTAAATCGAATATCTTGACCAAGCTTATTAAAGCTATATTTTCAGACTGAATCGATGTCTACCTGCGATGAGATATTTATACCTTCTAGAATTTTGTACCGACAATATTATGAATCAAAAACAAGGTTTGTCAGGCAGAAAGTGAGGTTAAGAGTTTACGGTATTTACCTGAGATTTACGTTGTTTGTTTATTTGTAACAGCCGTTTACATATGTTTCAAGCTTATTTCTCATCAGAACGGCGTAGTTCAGTTATTATTAGATGTTACACACTTGAAAGTTGATTAAAAAGGAAAAACACAGAACAAAACAACACAAAATTCCACGTGAGGAATCTACATCATTTTTGGTTAAATCGAATATCTTGACCAAGCTTATTAAAGCTATATTTTCAGACTGAATCGATGTCTACCTGCGATGAGATATTTATACCTTCTAGAATTTTGTACCGACAATATTATGAATCAAAAACAAGGTTTGTCAGGCAGAAAGTGAGGTTAAGAGTTTACGGTATTTACAAGTTTCAAGCTTATTGGCTCTCATCAGCGTAGTTCAAGTTATTATTTCAAGTAATTATTAGATGTTATTGGAATTTTGTGTTGTTTTGTTCACAACTTTCAAGTGTGTAACATCTAATAGTTCTGATGAGAGCCAATAAGCAAACATATTTACAAATAAACAAACAACGTAAATCTCAGGTAAATACCATAAACTCTTAACCTCACTTTCTGCTTTCTAATTTTAAGCGGTGTTATGAATTAATCATATCATTTTGAATTAAACTCAAAATTAGAAGGAAAGGTTGAGAAATTAAATAATTTTCATAAAATATATATGATGAATATTCTATTTTTTGTTTATTCTATTTTTTTCAATTTTTGTATTATTTTGTGGATAATTATTGTTCATTGCAATTATGCATACTTCTTGGAGTGTTTCGATATATTATAGATATATGTATGTATCATATATTATAACTATATTCGATGAATACAAAAGAATTGGATTCAATGGTATTCAAAGAAATTAAAATCGATATGAACAAATGAAAAAAAAGAACTTCAACATTACTGAACTTGAATCTTTAGATCAATAGAGATCTCTTGCCGAGTATTTTCAAAATCTCATTTTTTTGTGAATTTCATAATTTGATCGAATTTATGTCAACACAATTTTTGAATTACTTAAAAAAGGAAACTCGCACATATCTATCTGGTGGATATAAATAATTCATTACAAAGTACCAGCCGTCGCTATTACAGTCTATATACTATTCTTCTTGCACAGCGAGCGATTTCTAAAGAAGATTCGATGAGTTCGATGGAAACATTCAATTTGAATAAATTCAATTCAAATTATACCGTATGGTCGACTCTGCGCTTTTTCTAATCATTTCCAATAATATAATCAATTGGAATTAATATATTGAGATAATAAAAAATCATCAATACGAAATCTTCTACCATTTAACCTACATATTTATCTCAATTACAAAATACTTCGTGTCGTTCAAAGGAGACTTCATAATGATTAAAAATTAAATATTGAAAATTCACTCATTAGATAATTCCGAATGACAACACGTGTCGCCAAATTTATTTCCTCATTTGGAATACTTCTAGAGAAATAACGGTTAACTTACTTTTTCTTTCCGTTTTATTGGTTTTCAATTTTTTGAAGATGAAAAAACTTCCAGTTCATCTGAATGTGTATTAAAAATTTTTAAAACATAAAATATATTTCGATCTTTTTCATGGAATCTTGAAATACAAATTTTGTCAATCAGTTCTTCTTTTTTTGAGTATAATGATCTCTTCAAAGATGTAGTGTATCTGAAAGTAAAGAATAATTCAGAATGTGGGTTTTTCATAGTGAGTTTTCGAAACCTTCCCTAATTGATGGTCCCAATACTTGATCATCTAATATCATATCGTGTTTCGAACCAACTCAATTTTTTAATTTCACAATATTTTATTAGTACATAGCAGTTATTTCGCCAAAAAATTGTAATTATTCAATACTATGATAAAAAATGTTCGAAAAGATGAAAAAGAAACGAATATATTGAGTTGAAGTAGGATGAAATGGAGAGAAAATTCTTTGTTGTATATCTAGGAAATCAATAACAGAAAAAATCTTAAACAGTTGTTCGAACGTTTCATATAATCGCTATGTACCATCATAGAGTATTTGGTCGGTTCATAGAACATTTCTTATAGTTCTACACTTGTTTTTTCTGACTAGAGTGCTTATGTAAAGTCCTCGATTTCCTCAGCTTTTTTTAGAGTATTTGGTCGGTTCATAGAACATTTCTTATAGTTCTACTCTTGTTTTTTCCAACTAGAGTGCTTATGTAAATTCCTGGATTTCCTCAGCTTTTTTTAGAGTATTTGGTCGGTTCATACAACATTTCTTATAGTTCTACTCTTGTTCTTTCTAACTAGAGTGCTTATGTAAAGTCCTCGATTTCCTCAGCTTTTTTTAGAGTATTTGGTCGGTTCATAGAACATTTCTTATAGTTTTACTCTTGTTCTTTCTAACTAGAGTGCTTATGTAAAGTCCTCGATTTCCTCAGCTTTTTTTCAGTTTCATGAATTTCTTCGATTTCCTTTGTGTTAACTTATAGTTAATGTAACGTATTCGTGAAGCAATTTTTTCATTCAAACAATATATACTGTTAGAAATGATTTAGTTTCATTTATATCTAGCTGACCCTGCGAACTCTGTACGCCCATTAATTTTCTCTGAATATTTTTCATAAAGCAGGAAAGACATGTTCTACTATTGTGCGACCCTGTCTTGTTTTTAATATTTATTCCGTGTGGAGCCAGGGACTTACAAAGGAACTACAATATTACCTGTCATTTAAAATTAGTCGAATTATCAAAAAATTCCTATATTAACACATTTGATGTATTGAAAGTGAACCTGTCCGTCCTATAGTTATGCATGTTCCTAATTTCGTCGAAAGTACTTGCCACATATATCTCATCAATAACATATTTGCTCCATATAAGTCAAAAAATGATCAGAATTTAGTTCATTTCCCGCAATTCGACTTTTCGCGCAATATTTTGTCGTATCATTAGTAGTATTTTCTCATCAATAAAAATTAAACTTTGCCTTGCAATATTGACACACAACGTTCAATTGTCCAATACCAACGATTTGATGTGAACTGCAATCTATTTCAACGTCGATAGGAGTTTTATATTGTTAATTTCGATTCCATCGATTCCGTTCAACTTCATTCCGAGCTTCGCGTTGCTCGTCAGTTTGACTTGCTCTTTCATATCTTTGATTTGCTGCGTTGCGAGTTCTGCGATTTAAGTTTGTACATCTAATCTAGCATTTTTCAAAAAAAAATTTCATCTGTAAATTGAAGGAAACTGTGTATTCATCTTTATAATCGAATATACTACGTGCTATGTTAGTAGGTAACGTGTACGTTAAACTATTCGGTAACGTGTATGTTAGTCTATTCGAACATACCAAAATTTTATATTAAATTGAAGTTTTAATATTAGTCGTGATAAATCGGAACTAACCGTGATGTGTAATAAGGTATTCAATTTTTATCATTATTTCATATTCGATATTATCACTTTTGTTGAGTTTCGGAACGCGACATTAGATCAACCAACGCGCACACGCACACTGTTTTGATAGATATGATTAAATTTGAACTTGCAACCGTAATAAACAAGTAATTCAGTTATGATAATTTTTGGTAAATGTACCCTGATTACAAGCCCATTGGCCGTTGGGAACAAGTGTTAAACTCTAGTTCCACAGAATTGAAAAAATATGTGAAAGAAAACAATATTTTATAACTGAGATGGAATCATGGCTAACCTCTTAGCGAAACATGATTGAATAATAAAATAAATAAAAATCTTGGCTTAATGTTTCACAAATATATTTGTGAATCATTAAGGCAACAGTTCAATTCAAATTATTGTTTGAAAAAATATTCATTAAACTTTTCTACTTTTAATAGATTTCGAGTGGATAATACGTCCTATTTTCATTCGTGCATTGCATGAAATTGAAATATATGTAATAGACCTTAACTGATTATATTCTGATCATATACAAGTATGTATGAATCAAACATAATTTCAATTTTCAGCCAGTTCACATACATCTATATAAACCTATATCTAGACACATTAATTACAGTATATTATTACTGTAATATACTGTAATATAGGTAGTATAGGTAGAATAACAGTATGTAGGTATATACTGTTATTCAGTATAACAGTATATACCTATACATACTGTTATACTGAAGATTTGAGATTTTGAAATTTCGATATTTTTGTAGATTTTTTTTAGTCTTTTTTAATTCCTCTTATGATCTCATACACCATCTCAGCTAATAGATCTCGATGAGAATAAAATAATCGATACATGCAATAAATATGCAATCAGAAGATATTAGTATCGTTTATATAAATTTCAATATGGATTTTTAGTGAAGTTGCATGAAAAAAATTTCAATGAATTTGGCAAGGTTTTAATACTTATATTTTCTTTTCGATGAATGAGTTTCCTTCATATTTGCTTTATGTCGTTAAGTTCAGCTTTAGGTCACTACTTAAGTAGTTCATCCTGTTCAACCACTGTCATCCACTCAACCATATCATGATATTTCTGTTCGTATGACACCAGTGAGGACCAATTTTTTGACAGTCTTCTTTGGAAATCAAAAAATCTGTTTGAAATAGAGTGTTTTTTAGTACCATTTTTAGAGTACCATTTAACCCAACCTGCCGTCGATCTGGCTTTTTTATGGAAGATTTGAGTGTCCCCCTCCGATGTTGTGACATGAGTATTTATATTTTGAACTTGATGAATTCTGTTCTTTATGCTCAAGGCGAAATGTTTATCATTCAATGAGAGTTTATTTCAAACTCTAATTATTTTGTGGAAGACGTCGAATTAGTTTTTCTTCGTTAATATGTATATTCGTGTTTGATCCCAATGTAATATGCAAATTATAAATAGAAAATAATTTTTTGATTAGTTGGCTTTTTGATATTCATAAAGAGATAATTCAATTAAACTCCGAAAAAAAAATTCATGAAATGATTTTTTTCAATTTCCATCTGCTTTTTCGATTCGGCAACACATATTCAAAGTGTTCCAAACAGTCTCAGTTCATGTTCATCCAATTTCTTCCCTCTATGGAACCTTTCGGTTTTACTTTCATGATATATAATTTACCTACATGGAATGCTCTGTTTTCATACTTTCAAGTTTAAATTTTGTATTGATACGTCAACCACATGATAGAAGTACCTTACCAACACTCTTTTAATATTTAGGGAAATGATCTAATTTCTCTAAACTAAGACATTCTGTTAACACTTCAGCTTTCTCGAAGTACATATATTAGTAGCAAACTAAATATGCCATGAACTGAAAAAATTTCAAGAGGAAATAAACAAATTGTCCTCTATTATTCTAACTTTGAGGAATTTATTTCTCAGTTATTTTATTGAATTAGGTTGATTTACCGTCGAATTTCCGTCGAAAATATAATTCTGTCAATTGATGCTTTTTTTAATTTTAGTTTCATGATCTTGGATAGTTTACCATTCATTTATCAGCATTTTGAAATTAACTATGTGATTAAGAGTGAGTTTGAGAGAAACATACTTCAGAGAATTTTCTAACAATGCTTCAGCAATCGAAATAAAACTTCATAAATTTTTAATTCATTATAAGAAATAATTACATTTATATTAATAGGGCGTTATTTTCAAATCGAATATATGTGATCAAGCATTCGTTTTCTTTCATTTACGTATTGTGGGCAGACAAGAACTATGTGTTCTAATGATTCAACCTCTCCACAGAAACAAAGTGGGGATGGCTTCAAACCTATTCGATGTATATTTTTCCAGTATATTCCATGTGCCAAACGTAGCAGTCGAATGGTTACTATGAATTGACGGTGACTTTGCATCTCTTGAAACCATGGTTTGTTTAAAGGATGTTTTTATATATGAAATATAAAAAATATTTTTATATTTCATTCCTTTTTTGTCATTACGAAATGCTTCAGTCCATTCTGTAAAAAACTTTCTTTGAATTAATTTCGTATATTCATACTTTGGGACATTTTATGTCACTGATGATGTCTGGTGTAGAGGATGCTTCTTCTCCAGTCTGTCCACTATTGTATTACCATCGATTCCTTTGTGAACGTATCCACAGAAATTGAATATGTTTTCTAGGTCGCTGCAGCAAGAGAAGCTCTCGTGATCGAACGTGTTTTTAGATGTGAAACTGAAATTAGCGATTTTTTCTTGGATGCTAATTTGAAAATATAACTAGTAAAACCTCTCAATGATTCTATACTTTTTTGTTTTTGTATAGATGGGTACTTTTCATATCATTGACACTGTATTCATTCATATTCAATAAAAAATATAATACATATTACCGTGGGGTCTCTGGTTACAAACTACGATAAAAAACACACATCGGATACCAGATCATTTTCTACGCTATCGAATAGATAAGGATACCTCATTAGGAAGATGTCATCATCTAATGTTCCTATTCGAATACTTCCTAGTTCAAATTTATTCTCAAAATTGAAGATTTAATTGAGCATTATTTTGGGGAACCTGCTGTCATAAACGTTTTCACCAGTATTTCATAAATATCATGAATAGATTGACGGAATAAGAATTAATTTTTGTGTTAACAGACGAGTGTAATGCCTCATACCAGTTTACAATATATAATCTGTATTACAGACTAATTCTCGACTTTTTTTTTCGAAAATACTAAACAGTGTGGGTTCAGAACGGTCTTCTATATGAATGATAAAAGTTGTCACTTTACGGTTTTCAGTCGACTTCCAATATCTCTCTGTCTTTCCTTCTCTATCTCACACTTTAAACGTTGGTCTTTATGGACGAAGTTCGTTTACTCAATAGATATTTCGCTCCTCTTTTGAATTAACTTTAGCACTGAATATTATTTTCGAAAAAGAATTTAATCCTCTTCTCTTCGAATATTACCTAGAATTTATTAATATCAATTGTTTCAAACGTGAATTCAAGAATTATTATTCGGTCGTGTGTTGTCCAGCAAAGATATAATAATAAATAAAAGGAATATCTGGTTATTATATTTAGAAGTCAAAGTCTATTATGGTCAAATAAATCATGATTGATTGGTGTTCAAAAAAAGAAGCCTCAGAAACTTTGTTGTCAAAGTAAATCTTCGTTATCGGATTCACCTATCACGTCATTTGGAATAAATTTTTTATTTTCAAACTTAATTATCATGGTTCATGACTATACGAAATGCATTTAATTTTTATCAACTTTGCAGCGGAATCATTACTCAGGATTTACGCTAATTAAATTTTTATCGTATTTTATCCGAATACACAATGATATGATTTTGTAATGTTCAATGTCACCACGCTTTTTCTCCGCCGCCCTGGCAACTGATCCATCGAAATATTTCAATTACTGGTGATTATCAAACCCGGATTTATATGCAAAATAGTTCAACATGATTGAGCTTTCAAGAGACTAATCAAGAGCCCCATCGATTTCAATAATCACATCAACAGAAACAACAAAATCCCTTGAAGAACTATTCAGGCAACACGTCGTAGATATTCATATTGTCAGCTCTGGAACTCTTTTGGTACTCTTTTTCTCACGTATATATATATATATATATATATATATATATATATATATATATATATATATATATATATATATATATATATATAGTTAACCAAAAGAATGTTATAGTAGAGCTAGATATGTGAACTTGTAAACGATGTCATGCCTCCATTATCCTTCTAGGGATAAATGTTGAGAAATACTGAAATCGATGCCACACCTCAAGAAAGTGCGAGACAGCTGTTTCGTTCTGTAAAAAACCCGTTGATCGGGCCACGTCCATCGAAGTGAGGCAACGATTTCAATCCCCAAGATTCTTATGACTCCAAGTGGAATACCTAAAAGTTATGAATAATAATAATAATAATATTATTTATTGTATCCATTATGACAATTACATAATTGTGTTGAACATGTCAGTTTTACGCAATATGATTATCGGTGAGGTACTCCTTAACACTATAATAGCATTTTGTGAGGAGCACTGACTTTATAAGTTTTTCAAACCTAGCACGATCAAGGCATTTCAATGTGTGAGGCAGATGATTAAATAGCTTAATGCATTGATAAACAGGTGAGTTTTCATACTTGGTCGAACCATGTCTAGGAATACACAGAATTTCAATATTTCTTGTATTGTAACAATGATAGCTACTCAATTTTACAAACTTATTTTCATTTTCCTTAACATGGAGTAGACACTTATAAATATAGACATATAAGGTGCAGTTAATATTTTGTTTACAATAAATGAACGTTCACAAGATTCTCGAGGTCCCAGTTTGAAAATTGTTCTAATTATCCGTTTTTGCGATATGAAGACCCTTCGGCTATCAACAGAATTACCCCATAACATGAAGTTATAATTCATGTGACTATATGCAAGAGCATAATAGACTTCCATAACAGACTCAGTAGATAGACAATTCTTTATTCTAATTATGGCATAGAATGCCGAATTCAGTTTTTAGTCACATAGTCGACATGTAAGGACCATCTGAGGTCTCGATCTAACAAAATTCCTCAAAATTTAACATTATCATATAAAAAATTTTCGTCGTTTTCAGACTGGTTAAAGGTTCCATTATTCACTATATTAGATTGATTAAAAAATATACATTTTGTTTTAGCGGTGTTCAATATTAAGGCATTAGATTGGCATCATTTTTTAAATTCTTCCAGTAAGAGTGTACATTTATCCAAGAGTTCCCCAGGATTCCGTGCTGTGATTTGTATTAAATCTAGTAAGATATTGCAGCATTTGATCAAAAACAATTTTTTCGAAAATTTTGGAGTGAACACTCAAAACAGAGCAGTATTCGCTTCAGATGAATTCGAGAAGCATTATCTAGAGGGTCATCCTTTTTATAAACTGAAACAACAGTAGCTAGTTTCAAAGAAGTAGGAAATCTACCCAAACTGACAGTAAAATTTATTAAGTAACACAGAGGTTCACCAATGAAATCAGAAGTGAATTTTACTGTTTTAGTGGAAATAAAATCAGCGCCTGTGCTCTTCTTATTTTTAAGAGATGCAATAGCATTCAACACATCATTTTCTGTTACAGGATGAAAAAAGAAAGTATTTTCCATCATACGGTGAACTGTACAAGTTACTAACAATGAATTTCCATTATGTTTTTCCAAGCTTATTCTATTTATTTTAGAAAAATGCTCACCGAATACCACAGCTAGATCAGCAGGTTTACATAATAAAGAGTCATTTATTTGAAGATTAATAGATTTTGTCTTTCTCAATGATCCGGTCTGTCGGTTTACAATATTTCACACCAGTTTACTTCTATTATTTGTCATGCCAAATAGACCATTATGAAAATTTAATTTTGTTTCTCTCAGCATATGCCTATAACGTGCCTTTGCAAGATTTTACACGGCTAGGGATCCTTCTGTATTGATATTCTTATGAATCCAATGAAGGTCCCTCAGGTTGCGACTAGCTTGCGACTTCACCGCCGGAGTTATCCATTCCTTATTTCGATTATTTCGTATTTTTGTAATATATTTGAGGCAGCATTCATCGATGACATCACTGATCATACTCATAAAATGCTGGAAACAGTTTTCAACATCGTCGTATTCAATCAGATCACCAAAAACAAGTTTCGAAATAGATACACGCAGTTTTTCAAGATTTCCCAGGGAACAATTCCTATGTATGAAATTCTCTACCATTTCAGAACACTTCACAATTCCATCTATAGTAATCAATAGAAAACATCTCTCAGATCATAGACACACTAAGCATCGAACGTTCACTTCTCTTCTATACCCGCTGGTTCTACTGAATTGCAACGTCTATTTGACAAATGTGATCATACGATGTTTTCAAATGTAAATAGGTTGCGTTAGTAGATCGCTCGCGTTTATTCCCGTATTTCAGGGGCCTCTTCGGCGATATTTTTAAGAAAATGAAGTTTTTGTATTTATGATTTTTTTTAATTCAATATTTCTCTTACATTTATCCCTTGAAGGATAATGGGATAACACATCGTACACGTTCACATATTTGGCTGTACTATTTAGCTGTAACTAACTTGAATTTGATTAAAATTTTTCACATTGTAGTGTGAACGTGTAGAAAGATCACAGACCTCTCTACACGCTCACAGAATATGATTTCAAATTCTGTTGATATTCTATGTATTTCGAATTCAAGAGTTTGAATTATCCTAAAGTTATATTGATGGATTGTCACCATGTAAATGCCAATACTATTCAAAAGTGTTGTGTGATGCATCGACATTTTCAAGAATGAATAGTTTATTATTAGAGCAAAATTCAAAGAGAATTGTTTTAGGAAGAAATGTATTTAGTATGATTCGAAGTTACTCCTTTCGGCTTTTCATTATTCGCATTATTTGATCACTTGAGTTTTCCGGATTTCCTCTTCATAAATCAAATGAAAAATCATGATCCAAAGTATTTACTGGCATCAGAAAGCAATAAAACTTTTTGCTGCGCATTATAATACGCAGTTGTTTCATATCATTCAGTATATTTACACTGATTTCAATATTCTTAACTATTTTTCCGGTTCATAATTTTCATGGATAAACCAAGTAAAGGCATCGAAAATATATTTGTAATTTCAAGTGGCCTAATACATTGAATAACGTAGAATGAAAATAATTCTTCAAGTCCTTGTTTGGCTCATTTTTAATAAATTGATTAGTTTTTGCTATAAATGCAAGATATTTTTGAGCGTTTTATCGCATTCTCAATTGTTTACTAAGGTTCAAAAATAACATGAGGCTGACACGATATTTTGAGTTGCATTGTGCATTTCAACAACAATAAGATATGTTATCTCAAATAATATTACTTTCAAGGCAGTGTCTATAAAAACTATCTCTTATAGAGTTGGAATTGAAAACTTGAACTAACGGCATAGTCTGGTCAGCTGAGATGCCATATATATCCATTGATGAGTTCAACTGCATTTTCTGGCCTTTTCACTTCCTTTGTACTTGTTTGTGGCAGAAGAAAGGCCTTCCAAAAAGTATTTTAATCATATACGTCACAAAATAATCGAAAATGTAAACTTAGTATATTATTGCCAAATGTTAAAAACCCTTCATGTTCAAAATTTTCATTACACATATAATTCCTTTTCAATAAAGTTTGAATTATCACAATTTTATAACTAGTTGCACAACTCTAACAGAACAGTTATGTTGTTATTATTTTCATTCCGATTCGAAGTTTTACGGCTTTTACTCCCTCCCACAGAATAACTTTCACTTCTCCCAAATATCACAGGGATTAAGTTTCGCAAGAAGTGCGAAAGCGTTAAAACTCGTGTAGAATCGATTTTCGAATTTTCCCTTCAACAATCATATTGCCCTTTTGTGAGGCGTGGGGTGAACATTTGGAAACACTGAACTAATACTTTCCTTGGCATTGTTGCTGCGCTCCACCAAATAATATTACTATCGCCACAAAGGACATTTTGAGTCCATTGAGGCATTTATCTTCAATGAATTCAATCGAGCACTCTTCAAATGTTGAATGTGAAAATCATACATATATATGTTAATAGAGTGGAGAATAGAGTGTTGACATCATTTAATTCTAGTATGTAAGGAAATAATTTTTGTTTATATATTTGTTTTTGATTGTGCTTTTCATTTCATACGAGTTAAGTTATGCTTAACTTCACCTTTTCTCATATTGTAGTGTAGGTATTATTATAGTACTTCATAAGAGCAGTTTATTATATTTATATATATATATATATATATATATATATATATATATATATATATATATATATATATATATCTATAAGAATGAAGAATTTTATTGCGGTGAAAAGTATAAATGACAAAAAACACAATTATCGGTATAGCCCGAAACTCAATTGGAAGCAGCCGTTGACACGTGTTTCGAGCTTACTGGCTCTCCTCAGAACGGCGTAGCCAAGTTCAAGGTGTACGAACCTGGAGATGGAATCAACAACAAAAGAACACAACTGCAAAGTTGACACACCTTGAACTTAACTATGCCGTTCTGAGGAGAGCCAGTTATCTCGAAAAACGTGTCAACTGCTGCTTCCAATTGAGTTGCGGGCTATACCGATAATTGTGTTTTTTGTCATTTATACTTTTCACCGCAATAAAATTCTTCATTAGTTATTTACTTAGTCGGTTGAAGACTCCGTAAAGGATAAATAGTCGCCACATTGGCGATACGTTGACCGAATCTCTTAACCCGGAGAGTTCACGTGGAAGCCTAGTAGTGGAGACTTCCTTTGCAGGTGTGTTCTTTTGTTTTTGATTCCATCTCCAGGTTCGTACACCTTGAACTCGGCTACGCCGTTCTGAGGAGAGCCAGTAAGCTCGAAACACGTGTCAACGGCTGCTTCCAATTGAGTTGCGGACTATACCGATAATTGTGTTTTGTGTCATATATATATATATATATATATATATATATATATATATATATATATATATATATATATATACATATATATATATATATATATATATATATATATATATATCTATATATATAAATTAAAATGAAAAATATCGGCATATCCCGCAGATTGGTCGCAGCCGTTGACAAGTGTTTCGAGCTTATTGGCTCCCCTCAGAACGGAGTATCCAAGTTCTAGTTGTAGGAACCTAGAGGTGGAAAGCACAGAAGAGAAACTAAGAAAAACAGACAACCTCTGAAGGAAGTCGCAATATTTCAGGCTGCGCGTTTGTTCTCTCCGGATTGGGAAATTTGGAAACTGCTTTGCCCGTGAGGTGACTATTTATCCTTCAAGGATGCTCTAAGTCGAGACGTTGAAAAGGATATAAATAATATTTGATGTGGAAGAAAATCTAAATGAAAATGAAAATTATAGGCATATCCCGCAGATTGGTAGCAGCCGTTGATAAGTGTTTCAAGCTCATTGGCTCTCTTCATAACATGTAATTGCACGATCCTCATCAACACTGTTCGCTACGGCTTCAATATTTTCTTCAGTACGCACTGTACGCATGAGAGACAATGACTAAATGTGCAACAAGTATTATTGTTGCAAAATTTGGTGATAACAGCACGAATTGTTGATTCACCAGGTCATTATGACGACCATAATATGGTCGTAACAAACGATACACATTTTTCACAGAGCACGAATTTTGATAGCGAATTTCACTGATTTGCAATGGTTTCTCGTTTGTAATTCTTTTTTCATGATGAAATGGCAGAGTATACTAAAAACTTTTCACTTCAACAGATGACGTTTGGATGCCATAACCAACCAGTGCCTCCAACCTGAAAAACTTAACTCTTAAAAAATCACCCTATATATATATATATATATATATATATATATATATATATATATATATATATATATATATATATATATATATATATAGTATATATATATATATATAACATAGTTTTATATAATAGTTTTACTTTTCATAATGTTTTCAGTGATATCAGGCTCTTCTAATTGAAAAAATCTTCATATAAGTTGCATACAAGTATACATTACATTATATTGTATGACTTACTTATATATATAAGTAAGTCATACAAGTATCGTTGCGAATTGCAACACTATAAAATGCAGATTGATTGAATTTCGAGAATTTCTTTGGATATCAAATGTCAAATTGAAAATCGTAATGAAATGCCCTTGAAAATAAGGAATTTTTCAATCCGAAAAGCCAATTTATGCTGAAATAATTGAAAAAAAAATTAATATATCCAAGACTATTCTTTCCAACGACTCATTGAAGTACTGTATTTCATCAATATGTTAATCAGAAGTAACAACCTATGTTTCCGAAATATATTCAATACATGTTGCACAAAAATGGCGCAAACAAATAAATCTCACCACAAAAATATGTGTTTTCAGCTGATTATATTGCTGTATTTATATTCAAACCAACTATAGTATAATATATTTACCAACTATAATAATCTTTGGTAAACTTAAATTCATTTCTCGAATTTAACGTTTATAGACTTGAAGTTCACTGACACTGGAAGTTTTTATAAATATAGAGTTATTAATTCACTAATAAACCTGATTCCCGCATGAAAGAACTTTAGCTTCGTTTGTTTTAAAAGTTTGTCGTCTGTCACTCATTAATAATTGTTTCAAAGAATAATATTTACTCACATGGGATAGAATAGATAGTATTTTCAGGTGAAATAATTGTATACTGATAACCAAATTCAATTTAGAATAGGACTCCATCTGTAGCTAGAATCTGCAATGAAAGCACAAAAATGTCACCGTAAAACGATGACATTTACTTACGTCAAATTACCCAGGCAGAAAAACTTCCTGGGCAATTTGACCAAGTCGATTTTAATGATTCAAACCCCAAATATATGTATACGAATCCCATAATCTATAGAAAGTATATAAATCAATAATTATTCAAGTGGTATTGAATTTCGATTTCTTCAAACAAATTGATAGTTGATTCAAACAAATTCAAACATTACCTCCCAATTTCCCCAACGGAACAAACTGAAATGAAAATGTAGCATTAATTCAATAGTTCAACTGCAATAAGCACTAATATTACCATTTGAGGCTGCGCGTCATAGGTGAAAATATTCAACACAGAGATTGGATGGTAATTCATTTCCGAACACAGATGGCACCACTTATACTGAAATTTAATTTTTCAACAACTTTGTGTCAACCTCATGTGCTTTTTTTAATAACATTAGTTAATTTTTTCAGATTCCATACCTAGTGGTCACTCCTCAACAACCAAAGAGCAGAACCAGAAGAAGTCTTCGCTTAGATTGTAACGAATTGTCAAATCAGCCGCTATGTTGCCGGTATCCCTTGACCGTCAAATTCGAAGAAATTGGTTTGAATTTCATCTTGGCGCCAAAAAGCTACGAGGCATTCTACTGCCACGGTGATTGCCCGTATCTCACGCTTCAAAAGAACGCACATACCCATCTGGCAACGTTATCGTCACCAAATACTGTACAACCGTGCTGCGGACCGAGGAAAATGAAAAACATCACGATGATATACTTCGATCTGAATTTGAACGTGGTCGTTGCAAATCTTCCGGGAATGGTCGTCGATCGGTGCGGGTGTTCGTAAGAACAATCTGTTGCGGTCGAAAAATGGTAATTTGAATTTCAGGTTAAATTTGTCAGGAAATGTCATCATCTTTATCTCAAATAACTCATTCGTGAATAAAATAAAAACAGTTTTTCCAATTTTTCATTCTTAAAACCGAAGTTGTAAATCATCAGCTATGATCTAATAACATCGAAACTAACAAGTTGAGCCAATGGTCCTTTGTTTCAATTATTGAATTGAGACAAAACTTGGTCCAGCTTCAGCAAAACCATTCACTAATTCATTTTTTAAATTACACTTAATCGATAACTAATACCATTGAAATCACAGACGGGAGATACGCGACAAAAACTTCTCCTAAACAGGCATTTATGCTTTATTTGCAGAATCAAAAATGAAAATTAATGGCACAGGAGTACCCCAAAAATCAGCAGCTCAAATATTGATAACTTCAGTCTCTTGCAGTTTTTCATTTCCTCCAGAATTTAAATGATCTCAATACCTATTAATGGAGAAACGTTTCTGTTTTTATTGAATACGTCTTCATCAATATGGATGATATTGAAAAATTGCGATGAAAGATATTGCAGTTTCTGAAATGTTTAATCATTTATGTATAAATCGTTTCAAGAGCCTCGAATTTGTGATGTGAATGATGGCATTTCCTTCTTTAAACTAATTTTGAATCAATAACAATTGGTACTACTTTCTTGATCTCTTACTCAAAGTGACACCTAGTAAAAAACCTACGATAGTATTATCTGAAATCCTATTTACCATTAATAATTCACTCGGGAATGCAAATGCAGATAATCGAGTTAATATTTAACTCGATACTGATTCACAGTGTTATTGAGTTTACTTAAGAAATTCCTCTGTCCCATGAACACTAACAGGTGAACCAATTCATTTTGCCATATTTGTACATAATATGTATATCTTACACAACATTTAAAAATCGGGCATTGAGTGAAAGTGGATGAACTTTCTTGTTTCATTTATTTACGCACGTTTCTACTTAAGAACGATAAGCGTTCCGTTGAAACGATCTTGGTATATCTGTCAATTTTACATTATTTATATTGCCTTGAGAAATTGCTTCTAAATTTCAAGGAGTAAATTATTACTTGTTCAGTTAGTGTTTCTAAGTATAATTCTACATCGAAGTTAAAAGTACATGTATATTGCAGGTCAAGTCCAACCTCTCTTGGTAAATAAGGAATACAACTAATCGATGTAAGGTATATATAATTTTAAAGAGCTTTCTATAGGTCGTTTACGTTCTTTGCAGTACGTTAAAAATGATTCTGTTCATTCACTGTTCTCTCTTCCAAAATATGCCCAAAATCAGAGAATTTTCTAATATGATACTTCATTCACAAAATTGTATGCTAAAACTGATACAGATGTAAATATTGTATAAATTTTGTGATCGACTAGGTTTTAAAAAACTAATTGATATTTATTTTTTTAACATGATTAGGAAATATAAGCAGAGCCGATTAAATGTCTAATGATATGGAACGTAAAGTCAATCAAGTTGACGGAAAAAAATTATAATTAATTCATCATTTTTGTGGTGTACAATGACCTGCAGTGTTGTGATAAAATTGCCTTGTAATTGACTATTTTTCGAAGGATATTGAAGCGATCGATTTGTGATACTTTTGGATTGTGGTAAGCCGTTACAAAATTTTAGAGAATTTTGAGAAATATTCGACATATTCTTAGTAATTTTATCGATATAGGCTAGATAAGATTGTAATATACATTTTGTAAATATAAAGACTGTAAGTTTTACATTTTAGGATCAACATAAATTTTTCGTAATGTAATTAATAATTTCTGAGCACATTCATTTTATATTCGACTGAAGCTCGTCTCTTACAGAGTGGCTATTACAGTACCATTTTTCAAACCATAGGGATGGAAAAGTTTTTCTAAATATGTCCATAAACGTCTTTGTTTCAAGCTTGTTTTATAACGGAAAATTGTTCAATAAGATTATTCAAACCCATTTTTCAAATCTTCTCTTCAAGCAACATAAACAAATATAGACACACAGATATATATATATATATATATATATATATATATATATATATATATATATATATATATATATATATATATATATATATATATATATATATATATATATATATTATCAAGATCATAAGAAATCTAGAACACCAATTTTCACTGAATCTGTCTCATATCAATTGCTGTTGAATAGCATTTAATTCAAGTTACAGCTGCTTCTATCTACTGAGGATATTATTCCTGTTCAATATTCACCTACATTATTTGAAAAGTTAGAAATATTTGAGTCTGGCATAAAATTAATGCCAATAAAGTAAGTAATGTTCTTTATTTTCCCGATTGCTATTTCCTATTGGTTTTAAAGAATGATTCTTCACTTTATTTAACGCAATTTTCGCTATATATTCGCCGTTTTCAGTTGGATCATTTTATTTAGAATTGTGTATACATTTCCCAACATTTCTGGTTACTTTCTTGAGAATTGGATTAAATTTCATCTTATTTTAGGAACTCTGTTGTGAAAACTCATATCGAGCAGCTATGAAATCAGTTTCCTTTTAACTATTACTAGATTTTATTTCATTAAAAAATTTCTTTCAATGTAAGCAGAGGCATATTTTAATTTCTGGACACAATTTATTCAATTATTCATCAGAAACTAACCAAGTCACTAGAAAATTCAGAGTTAATTCTCAAATCATTTAATCGTTAATTTTTATAATGTAGGTGCATCAAAAATTCTGATAGAGGATCATCGATTTCGAGTAACATTCATTTCTTGACTATTTTCAACTGGAGATAATTAATAAAGGTAGTAACAAACTTTCTTATCGTAGAAGTAGACGTAGATTGCAGCGAATTTTGTTTTCAGTAAAAATTAGTATAAAAAATTAACCTCAAAGCATCTTGGATCAAATCAGAAACATATAACTTTATATTTATATATATATATATATATATATATATATATATATATATATATATATATATATATATATCTGTGTGTCTGCGTGTAAGTAGTGATGGCGATTATGATAAATTTTTAAGTTGATTACAATTGTTGAAAATTGATAATTCTTCTTAAAAATTTTCTTAACGTAACCGCGACTCACAAGACATTGATTATAGAGGATTTCGATAAATTACCGAATCGAGAAATAATGGAACAGAGCATATTAAAAATTGTGAATTAATGTTTCTCTTCATTCTCAATTTTCTTTTGATTTCTCATGATATTGTTGAGTACATAAGAACTAAATAAGAAACAATTATTCAAAAATTAATCGAGGAATTTTTCGAGAAACAAGTTTTTTATTTGGTTGCATGAAATCTTCGAACATAATACGTATTCAATAATTTTCAAGAAATGTAATTTTTGAAAATCTATTGAACATGTACATTGTATTACTTTCAAGTTGATGATAAATATTTCTGTTGCTTTCACATTTCAATTTCTGTTAAAGGATTCGATGCTTGAATAAGCTTGCTGAACTTTTTTCCTTTATGTGGTTGTATAGTGAAATTTTTCTGTTTATTTGTTTGTTTATATTTCAACACATAAAACATCCCATTAAAAATTTTGAATCCACCATGAATTGTAGCATGAATATGTTTTGCAGTTTCAAACATTTTACCTTGTAACACTTAAGAACTTATTCGTTATAAATAGACATATTCAAATACTTGAAAGACCCGTTTTTTATTAAATTCGAAGTTCGTTTGCGTATTATTGAAAATATATATTCTTATCCATAGCACCTTCCAGTTTCCAGCTGAAATACTGATTTGTGAAATGTTTGTTTTCTCTGTAGCTTCCCTGAAATATTTGTTTAGAATTTCCACTTCTGTGATATTTATCAAATTCCTTTGAGAATTACAGATACAAAATTCTCAAATAGATTTTGCTTATATTCAGTTGATTATAATATTCTGAAACAGACGAAAAATAACATCAAACTATGAATCTTTGAACTTGTAAGTTGGATTTAGCTGCCAAGCAACTGTGAATAAAAAACACAAGAAATTCAATGAAGATTTTTTAAAAATTTCTTCAAGAAACATCAGTTGTATGTTTACTTTTGAACGAAATCAAATAATCGAGAATGAAAATATAGAATTTGTTGAAATATAAAATGAACCCAAAAATCAATTAATTAATTATTTACGTTGTTATAATGAATTAATCAAATGAAATTTTACATTCAACGAATTGATTTTCTTTTTCATTCTTTTCATAAATCGGTGTGTTTCCTTCTGTTCGCTGTTCCTTTATTTACTCAGTTAAATACTCATCTTGACATGTTCATACTTTGTTGGAACTAAAGCTGTTTTTAAAAACATTTAACACCTATATGTTTTTACATTTGACCAAACAATTATTGGTACAAATGAAGACATTCCATCTGGATACAAAACTTAATTTGCTTTGAATAGAATAAAATGAAAGATTTATGAAGAGACATTTTATATTCAACGAATTTAAGTTTATCACTTCTCCCCTTCTCTATTATTCTACGTATTATTTCTCCAGTGTACAAGTTCATTTCTATGACGAGGCACACTTAAAATATATTTTATGTAGTGCCTCTCTCATTTTATGTCAATAAGTATATTTTTGTACGTTCAAACTTTTAAGTAGGTTATGCATCCTTGAAAAAAATTGTGTCACATAAAATTGGTGATATTTAACAAGAATATTTTGAGACGATTTCATTATGTAATAGAGCTTTACAATTTTTAAATTCATCCCATTTTTAAAAATTATTTCAAGGAAGAAATTGAACCTATTTAAGAAATCTAGATTTAATCTTTTTAATCTTTGTTAACATGAGTGCTTATATTTTTCAATCTATTGAAATATTCAATATGAATTCAATTCTAGACTCGGTTTTATGTCAAGACAAAATTCAAAATGTATATCATAAAATTGATTTCATGAAATCATAAAGTTATTGACTAATATAACTACTCGAATGCATCTTTTATATACATATTAATTAACTTGTCGATAATATCACGGAAGTAGAAGAACTAATACAGCAGATTTTCCGAACAACAGTTGTTTGGCATTTAAAAACCTGAAATGACAAACAGGATAATATCCGCCTTTCTTACTGTATAGGAACATTTCTCTATTCAAGAATCAATTATCTTTATTCTCCTTTTTGATAATTTGAAGCTTCATCTTCTAACATATCAATTCTCTGGAAACTTGTTGAACCACTTGATTCAACATGCAGCTGTAACATGGTTTTTTGAGATATGGTAAAATGGACAATGAATACGCAAATTTGAATATTATCTAAACAAAAAGTATCAAGTATTTTAGAACGATCAGATTAAAATTATTCATTCAACAAACTGGTTTTTGAATATGTCGATTTTGCATTGTCACTTTAAGAAACCATACGAATTGTTTTCAATGAAAATACTTTTTAAAATTTGGTTTAAGCTTTTTTGTTTGTGTGGCAATATTCATTAAAAATGTGACTAATATTTAGTTCTTTATTTTAACGAAATGAATATTGCATAGATTTTATTGTATTGCTTTTTTTACCCTGTAAAATTGATTTTTAAGAAATGATAACCTAGAGTTTGTTAAATAAAGAAAATGAAAACTATTGAAAATATGATTGATATTTTATTTAGATCCCTCTTAGCGTTTTTTATTCTTTATTTGAATAAATATTGTTTTCGAAGTATGTGTTGTCGGTTTTTTATATTTTCTCAAAATTTGTATCTGATTTTGAACTAGCTATTCTGGCGAGACCTCATAAAATGTATCGGGCTAATAAACTTCAATTAATTTTACTTGACTTCGCTAGAATAACTAAATATTGGGGCCTCAAATACTTCATTAATAATAATCAGACTCATATAGTCGAATTGCTTGTGAATGGACCGATTTATTTATTGGAGTCATGAATTTAGCAGTTTATATAGACATAGAATGATGAAAATATATAACGGCCTCACACTTTTCCACCCTTCCATTCAATCGAAATTATTCTGCAATTGATAATTAGGTAATGTAAGTTATATCAATAACAGAATTGGTGGAAAACAAATTCCATTTTTGTTTTATTTGAGGTGAACTGAATAAGTGATATGCAACAGAATGGTGGAAAACAAAATTGGTAGCAAATGAATCGATAATATATTATGGAATGATTTTTCACCAAACCGTAGCTAAAAGCTACGAATTGAGATAACTATTCTGGTAGGATGATCTTGGTGTTTTACATTGAATTCCAGCATGATGCCCACTGATATTTGGAACCTCGGTGATTAATTTCCATTTGCACCCTACATGGCAGTATAAAATAATGTATACTATCACACATCTTATGTATCCACATTATTCTATAATTAATTAGTCAATGAAACGCATATTTATGACTGCAGTGAATCAAACTTTTAGTGAAAACCAGTGTTCGTGTTTCAACAATTATATCTTGAAAACAATGTCTGAGAAAAGGCTCTAGCTGCCTCACAAGAGCTGATTCTTTCTGAACCAAAATTATGAATGACATTTGTACACAAATAAGGTTCAATCTCACTAATAACACAAATTATTTCAGCTTTCATTTGATCAATTCTTGGTAGAAGTTTTCTGTGGACAAGACTTTCAACTTAGAAAAGAATCCAAAGCAAAAAGTCCAACGTTATCATATAACATGATCGTGGTGACCAATTTTTCAATATGAGACGCCTAGGCAAAATCATCAGTATCATTTAAAAAAAAGCCCAATCTAACCAGCACACCATAATGCATACTAAACTGTAACCTTTTATGGGCGTATTTGAAGTTCAAAGATCTCTTTTGGATTTTGCTCTCCCCAAATAACACAAAATAGAGCAATTCAGATGAAAATATGCATCACTGGAGACGATTTTTCAAAAAATTCTCCATCTTTTCCTTTGATGAACTTGGTTCAATTCATGTGTTACTTGAACTTGTTTGTTTGTTTGAAGCTGTTCTAAAATGAAGATTCTTCACTATTTCATGCCTATAAACTTAAGTTCGAATTCTGTAACAACTCTTAGATTAATTAGATGAAGAATGAACGATAAACTTAATCTAATCGCACTGAAGAAACTGGAAGAGATTAGTTAATAATACTCTGAGCGCTGAAACGGAAAAAAAAACTTAATCACAGCAGACCTCACCTCTGATAATAACCTTTCGTTATTATCAGAGATGTTGCTTTCAAAACGCAAATGATGGAAAAAAATATTGCTGCAATATTTGCTCATCATTTCTTACGATATGAACGTTTTCTTCTTCTTCCTACTATCGAATTGCTTCAGATCTCAATGTAGTATTGCAGCATAGATATCGGTATTGTTTCAAAGCGTGAAAACTCTGCCACGGCCACCTTTAATACAGGCCATGAAGAGCGTAGACCCTCGGCGTTCCAAAGTTGAGTTAGTGGTCTACTCCCCTAGTCGGTTGTTACCAAAGTTTCGAGCATTATTTCAACTCTTTTTGTATATGCGAATGAATAAGAAATATTATTCATATTTATAACATATAGAATATTATATTGGTTACTGTGAGCACATATTTCTGTAACAGAAAAATGTAAAACATTTATTATTTCAAGAAAACAACGATGTTTTCAATAAAGCACTACTGCGTAAAAAATACTTCTATTAGTCAGTGGAATATATTTACATGAAAATATGCCTAACCAAATTTATTGAATTATTTGAGAGAATAGGAACCTTGAAAAAACGCTGAATTACTCAAATTGAATTATTTACCTAAGTATAAATAAATATTATATTTCTGATTAGCGCAACCAACAAACTACTTTATGAAAGTATTGAGCTTTCTTCGTTTATTTTTTGAATCAGTTTTCTTGTGTCCGACTTCATTATTTTTTTTGTGTAGTCATTCAATAAGATATTCGAAAAAATGGAACACAGCATGTTCAGAATATTTTTATTGTTTCACCACATAAACATCAACAATAAAAATCTTTCAAGGACTCATCCAATGACACGCTTAAAATGGTGAGATTACACAAAATTGCTTTCTGGTGCATATTATTCAAAAAGGCCCGTTCGAGAGAAATGTCATTAATAATTTTTTCAAATATGGCACACATGTGAAATAAGACATTTTTAACTAAATCTGTAGGTATATTCAGTCCTCCCCGTTGCAAATAATTGAAATATTCATTATCAGTCAAATTTCCTGTACTTTCAGTAACAAGCGAGATGCAAATGTTACATTGTACTTTTATGGATATTTTGTGTGAGGCATAACCGGATATATATATTTTTGAGCTGATTCATCTATTTCACATTCTCTCAAATAATTCGTAGTTAAAATAACAGTAAACTCGTCACATTCCGCATTTTGGGGACAGTCAAAGTCAAGATCAGTCTCATCACAATTGGCTGTTCTTTTTTGTATATCTGAAAGTGAAAATTCATTCCTAGAAGCTTTCGCGAATACATGTTTAAGTCGAATTTTTTTTCAACATTTACAACTTCGTCGACACTAAGGTTATAATTAGAACCGCCTAACAGCCCATATTTGCCAAATCTCTTCTCTAATTTTTCATTTGTGAATTTTCAGTATTGTAGGTGGCCGTGGCTCTGCTGAAATATAATATTTCAAATTGTAATAGTACAAACTTGGAACTGGATTATGAATAACTAGGAAAAAAGTACAGGGTTCTTAACACAAAATGTTTGACAAACTATAGTTCGCTCAAATTAGGTTTATTCTCATCATATTACTGCACACTTTCAAAAATTCCAAGAAATTATTTAAGGTAGGTACTCGACAAATGTCTAGGCTACTTACTAACCCATTATCAAGGGTTCAACTCAACATTTGTTTGAAACGCGTATAAGCAAGCTAAACATTATGTTGAGTGTACAAAAAAATTTTTCCGAATTATACAGATGGGTATTTTGACTCATACGGCAGATTTCAACCAATTTTTTTTCAATTCAGTGGACCTACAACATAACGCCTGTTTCGAACGGCATTTGGGCTTGTAATCAATGTACATTACCCAGCATATATCATCTTCAAGCTACTTCAAATCTTAGACAAATACACCCATACCTTTCACCGGGGCTCGAACCCGAGTTCTACCGCACCATAGTCAGGTGTTCTCCCAACTAAGCCACGGAGACCGCCATTTCAACCATATTTCAACAAGAGCTACGCCGGATTTCAATGACTAACATTATAGGTAGTTTTGTTCGTTTCTCTAAATCACTGACATATAAAGCGATAAAAAACTACCTATTAGATATACTCATGAACTCAACTTTTTGCTGTGGCGAGTCTATCAAGTAAATAAAGAATATAAAGGTTTTACAGGTAGTTAAAAACTGCCATGATACTTTTACAGGAGTAGCATTTTAACATACCATTAGTCCAAGTTCATTGAATCGGTTCAAGAAAATGCATATTGAGATCGCATTCACACAGTCCGTGGTCAACATTTCATCGACGAAGAGTGGTCAGTGCCGCTAATAGACGCTTTTGTAACTCAATGAAAAAAACGATAGATAATGACGCTTTTGACCTTCACCGTGACCGACTGAATATTAGAGAGGTGATTAGCAGCGGCTCTTCTATGTATAAGTCGCCTAGACCATTAAACTACTCTCGCTTTCCCGAGACGTGCGTAAAGCTGCCCTTACACGATGAATAATATTGGCATAATGCATGAAAATATCACAAAAATTAGGAGTGCTCTATAGATGTAGTAAGTACTTGACATGTTGAGCTCGAAAAACTGTATATAATATTATTATATTACCTCATTATCTCTTTGTCAGTACTATTCTTTACCTGAGTAATAATGATGGAATTAAGCGATTATATTTTTTTTTTCAGTGAAAGAATGGCCTCGACAAATGTCATTAGCCAACATAATTCAGTCGATCTGGTAAATTTTATGAAAACACAAGCAAACGAAGCGAAATTTCTTGCAACGAAATATCAAATTTTTAGGCCAATAGAAGTAACGTGATTAAATAAAAGCTTATAAATCTGTATGTTGTGGAGCGATAATAAAAAGGCTACGTTGAAAGGCTGATTATACTTTATCGTTTTCTGTATATTCTGTAGTAGTGTTATGCATTCATGTCTTTAATTGCTACAGAAGAGTAGTAAGTGATCTATGTTGCCAATTTCTCCACAAATGCACAAATTATCTTGTTTCATACCAATTCTGAATTCTGTGTAAATAAACGGGACTAAGAAAATGACCGCTTCTTAGTCGACTCACTGTCTTGATAAAAGCTCTTTCATACTGGGCGTCTTTGAACCAAACTTTTGTTAACGGGTTTGGCTGTATGGACTTGTAAAATTTGCCTTTATCTATTGAATGAAATTCATCTGTCCATTTTCTCATTATGGAGATCTTATGTTTGTGATATAGATCTGTATATACTTACTTCATAGGGGTGATTTACAGGAATCTTTTGCTGCGTTATCTACCATCTCATTTCCTAGCACACCTTGATGTGTTTTAACCCACATGAACACTATTTGGAAATCTCTCTGATTTAAGTTGTGCAAGCTAAGGAGTATTTTTCATGTATATAAGAGAAGGAGTGATTAAATTTAATGTCCTTGAAGACAAAAGCGCACTTTGTCTATCTGAGATAACCACACATTTGCGATTTGCATGATCCATTATTTCCAAATGTTCCAAAGCTACCGAAATGGCAAGTAGTTTCCCATAAAAAATTGAAAAATAATTTTTCGAAGCAATAGTATTGGAAGTACATGTATTAGAATCATAAATTGCTACTCCAACAGCTGAACATCCTGATTTGGAGGCATCAGTGTAAATTCTATGATATTCTGGAAAATGGGAGTTCATTAATATAGTGAATTCCTCTCGAACATTAGACGAATACGTGGGAACGAAGACATTTGGAATAATCATCAATGCATCGAAGTTCAGAGCAAAGAAAGGAAGGTTCTCATTTATTGCCATTTCTTTAGTATCTTTTAGGAGGTTATTATAACATGCTATCAATATTGGGTCTTTTTTATAATCCAAAACTTACTAGTGAGAGTTGAAATATACAGGTTGTTTATATTTTTCATCAGTGTTTCTGAAATTGATATAGATTTCAAAATGAATTTCGTTCCCTGTAGTTGCCTTCTATAACAAAGGGGCAACTCTCCAGCTTCGGATAGAACCGCATTCGATGGGGAAGTGCTCAGGAGACCAATACACAGTCTAATTGCTTTCATTTGAAGGGCATCTAATGGCGCTAAAGTTGTATTTGCAGCGTTACCATAGAATATGCTTCCATAATCTAGAATAGATCTAATGAAAGACTTATGAAAAGTCAATGCAACATTTTGATCCGCTCCCCAGTTAGAATGACAAACGTATTTATGGATATGAAGACTTTTTTCGGCTTTCATTTTAATATAATTTATGTGTTCCCCCCATAGAAGTTTTCTGTCTAATATGACACCAAGAAATTTGACATATTTATATATATATATATATATATATATATATATATATATATATATATATATATATATATATATATATATACGTTCTTAAAAGAAGAAAAATGCGAACTGCCTTTGTAGATATATTCGAAGCGACCATATTTCGTTATTCATGTGCTTGAAAATGTAGCGATAGTATAAAACATTAGTCACTAAATAATAAATATAATGATGGCAAAGTATTTTTCGCTGAAATAGAAATATAATATAAAGCTTCTTTGTTTCAAATAAATACCCCTATTTGTATCATTTATTTTCAATCCATGGCAGATAAGATTCCTTCGTATATCACTGCATTAGCTGAATGTGAAATTCCAAAATCAAAATTCAGTCGATAACCTGAAGACCTCTTCAGGTTCAGATTTGATTTCAATAGAAATCCAATTTCTTCGAAATTCTGGAATTTTGATATATAATTTTGATATATAATTTGTACTCAATTTTGAAATATATGGTAGGGGAATGCAATTATTTTTAATAAATTTATTGTTAAACATTGCTTAAATATCCTCATAATTTAATAATAGCACATACTGCCAAAAATTAAATAAAATAAATATATAAAAAATTGAAGAGTAAAACAGTAATTCAGAAAAAAACTCATACGGTTTATAATATACCATATATAATAATTGCAGTAGATGCTATATGGGACAAACATCACAAAATCTCCAAGAAAGAATCAAAGCGCATAAATACGCAAAAACTCGAATAACAGCTTCACATAAACATAAAATAACAGAAAAACACAATTTTGATTATAACAATACGAAGATTTTAGCAATTGAAAAAGACAAAAAACGTAGAGAAATTTTATGAATGTTATACATTTATAAAATAAATGAAAGAAAAGACATAAATAAATGAAAGAACAGACATTAATCATCTCAATTTTATTTACTACGATTAAATAAACCTCACAAATAACACTCATAAAATGAATACACAACAATCATCAAACATTACATCTCAAAACCCATTCCTTCAAGATCTACCTTCAATTACACACACATAAACCAATTAATATACATATTCTGGATGAGTATAAAACTCAACTATATGTAATTATATATATGTATATATGATCACCTGGCTTACCATGAGTTTTTCAGAGGTTTCTCATGGTGTTGAAGACTGAAACTTCCGAAGCGAATGCTAAACCAGAAATATTCCTCTGATGCTAAAAATCAATAAGTGAAAATACAAAAAATTTTTTTCAGAAAAATCAAATTAATTTTTTGACATTTTTAAATCTATAGTAATTCAAAAAATTCAATTATTCATTGGTTTTAACAAAGTTGTGATATACAACGAAACGTCGACAAAAATAAAGTTTTTCATATTAAAAGAAGCCTGCTATTGCTAAAAACATTCAACATATATATATATATATATATATATATATATATATATATATATATATATATATATATATATATATATATATATATATATATATATATATATATATATATATATATATATATATATATATATATATATATATATATATATATATATATATATTTATATTCGATATTTTTTTTTTTACTTGATGTAATTCCATTATAATTGAATATAAACTTAAATTCAAACACTTGAACTTATATTCATTTATATAAAATAATATATATTACAATATTGAATATTTTTGGAATATCGTCAGCAATACTGTGTTTTTGGGAGAAAAAACAGTGCCGATGAGAATAATATATATATATATAATTATATGTTTCATTTGAATCCCTAACTTCATAATTCATTAAGAAAGTGTTTTACTTCACATGCATTGATGAATAACAAAAATTCGAAATTGATAATTGATGAGGCCGATACTTAAAAAAAAATTGATATCCATAATAAAACAATATTTAGAATTTTCTCACAATTTAATATAAATACACATGACGACGTTTCGAAGTACTACTTCCTTATCAAATGCTGGATTAATACTGATACTGATTAATTTAATCCAGCATTTGATTAAGTAGTAGTACTTCAAAACGTCGTCATGCGTATTTCAATTAAATAATGAGAAAATTCTAAATATTGTTTTATAATGAAAATTCGAAATGCCCAAACAAAATTTGTATATGATTTTAATATATACTGTAATGAATACCTCTCTTCAATATTTTATTCATGATGAAATTTCATGATTACTTAGTGATTACTAAGTAACTGAGATTGAATTAATGAGATCACTAAATACTCATTTAATAAATTAAACACTCAGCTCAATGTTTCACAAATGTACTGAAGAATAATGCAATAATTAATAACGTAGTCAACATATTTCGAACAGTCAATAAAGACTAAATATAATTAGGACCGCTCGATCAAGATAAGTATAAATTTTAGGTACAGGGATATCATATCAAAATTCAATATACAATCCTGTGTTACCTTTGAGATTACGAAGTTGCTATTAAATTTGCCAAGTTGCTATTAAAAGCCAATTTTCAAGAGAATCATGTGAGAAATCTCTCATAATAGTGTGAGCTGGTCGTGAAACATATAATATATATTTGTGCTTACAGAATAATGCTTATAATGCATTATTCTGTAAGGATAAGAAGTCGTTTGTAACGACGAAACTCGTCATGATATATATATATAAATATATATAATATATATTCATATATATATATATATATATATATATATATATATATATATATATATATATATATATATATATATTATGGAATATACATAAGAGATAGACATACACCAGAGCGTAGTTTTCTGTACACCTTTTCAATGAGTAAAATACTTAGTAAATTATTTTGATAAATCTCGTAGGGTTCAGCATGCGTTTGCAATGTAAGCGGAAAGAATGTTATTATTTACATCACATTAGAAACCTTAAAAAAACAGTATTTCTCCTCTATTGAATGCATGTTTCTATACATACAAACCTTCCTCTTCAATCACACTATCTATTAAAAAAACCGAATCGTTGCCTAGTTTTAAAGATTTAAGTATACATAGGGATATAGGGAGAAAGATAGCGACTTTGTTTTATACTATATAATGATAAACATATTATGTAGTAAACAACATGTTTCACGAGCAGCTCACACTATTGAAATGAGAAATTTCTCACATGATTCTTTTGAAAATTGGCATAGACAGAGAATAAGTTTTGTCAAATTCAACATTGGCAACTTGGCAAATTTAATAGCAACTTCACAATCTCAAAAGTTACACAGGATTTTACATTGAATTTTGATATGACTTCGTGACGATTTCCCTGTACCTAAAATTTAGACTTATCTTGATCGAGCGGTCCTAATTATCAAGATTCATAGTCTTGATATTGATCTGTCCGCTCGAAATATGTTGACTGCGTTATTATTTCAATTGCATTATTCTTCAGTACATTTGTGAAACAATAAGCTGAGTGTTCAATTCAAATAAGTATTTAGTGATCTCATTAATTCAATCTTAGTTAAAACTTAGTTACTTGTACTTAGTAACCACTAAGTAATCATGAAATTTCATCATGAATAAAATATTGAAGAAAGGTTTTCATTACAGTAGATATTTAAATCATATAAATTTTTTGTGTGGGCATTTCGAATTTTCATAATAATATTTAGAATTTTCTCATTATTCAATATAAATACGCATGGCGACGTTTGGAAGTACTACTTCTCTATCAAATGCTGGATTAATACTGAGTATTAATCAGTATCAGTATTAATCCAGCATTTGATAAAGAAGTAGTACTTCGAAACGTCGTCATGCGTATTTATATTAAATTGTGAGAAAATTCTAAATATTGTTTTATTATGGATATCAATTTTCTCCAAGTATGGGCTTCATCAATTATCAATTTCGAATTTTTATTATTCATCAATGCATGTGAAGTATGATACTTTCTCAATGAATTATGAAGTTAGGGATTCGAATGAAACATATAATTATATATAGAAATTATCATATTATTCTCATCGGCACTGTTTTTTTCAAGAACTAACAGTATTGCTGACGATATTCCAAAAATATACAATATTGTATTCATAACAAAAATTTAATTGTCGATATCCTTCAGATTATTTTGTTTATCAACCTAAGTTATTGATATATTTAGATATATATAATTAATATAATTTGATTTCAAAATAGTTCACGGATTATCATTTTTGCACTTAGAATGAACAAAATGAACTTGAGCATACACCACGCATCAGAAAATGTCGAATCATTCTCTGTTTTCTTCAGTTCGACAAGAAAGAACGTACCCAATTTCTGAATATTAGAGTGTATTTTCTGTTTTACAATTATTGATTTCAATGGAATAAAATTGAATAAAAAATTTATTCGAAACGAACTAATGTACCAGAAGTAGTTTCGGAGTAGTATTCCAGATAGGACAATGTTTATCAACACCACGAACTTGCGAAGAGTATCATTCGGAATTCATCTGAATCGTTGTCGCTCCATGCTTTGAGAATAGCGTCATTGCGGTAATTGAGTCACTAATCCAGTCAAAATAGACCATTAAATAACAAAAATTACCGGAAAGCCAAATATTAGTGGAGAGCTGGGATCTTCCATTGCAAATAAAGTTTTAAAAATCCCCACATCGATCCTACAAAATGGATTATTCGGGGTCAAAGGTCAAAAGTTGAGGTGTTTTAGATTTTTCTCGGAAACGCTTAGTTTTCCCGACAAAACCCCTAAATTCTCTACAAAAATGGTCCTCATGATTTTTTCCCTAATACTTACCATCCGTGAGATATCGCGATTCTAAGAGTCGCATTATTCATGATATGCACACATTTCCACGCCACCTGTGAGGTATGTATTCGTTTTTCTACCGTGGTTTCCTATGTAGGCGTACTCCGCTAACTGTCGTGACAATTTTAGGATAATTTAAGGGAACAATGCCTCGTCAAATTCTAGATATTACCTTATTATTGATATTGCTATGGATTATTGTATTAACTGTTGTTTTAGATATTTCAATCAGATTCGTATTCTTGAAAGTCTACTTCAACCGTCATGTCTTCCTCGATATTTTCTTCTTCCTCTTTCCTCTTGCTGGATGTTCTTGAATTGTTAAAATGTGGCTGAGTCATTGGTCTCTTCGTTAAAATCACCAGAATCTTCTTATATTGTACTCAACTGGACATTTGAGCAAGACTGACCTTGGCAATTGGTACACGCTGGAGAACCACCCGACTTTTTTACAGCCACATTTGGCACTACAACCTATTTTGCAAATGCAAAAAATTGTGTTGAGGAATTTTCTGGAGCATGAGGGAGTAAGGTTTCAATCGGTTCCGAAGTATTATCTATCAATTTCCAACCCCATTCTCCTGGGTTCAGTTTATTGCCTAGCCATGTTTGAACTTGATAGTATACTCGATACAAGTGTCGAATAGCAGATGCCGATGTTGTAGGAAGACATGACAGTTTTACTTGTTTCTTGTTTCGCGTATTTTTTTCACAAAAGTTAAGTAGCTGTATTTATCAATGCAAGTAAGTTTTTTTGGAGCTCCATAAACCGAAAAAAGAAAGCGAATTCCTTGCGTGATTATTGTTTGAGGTCTGGAATGAATTTCTGTAAATATGTACTTTAGCGCAGTCAGTCAAATCTTTTATTTCGAATAATTTTCTGTTATATAATAATTTCATATATACAGTAAAAATCAATTCAATTTCTCTTTCGAAACATTGTATTTTCTTATGTATCTTAATTTCGGAACAATGTTCGAAAGTGTTTTTAATGATATTTTTGTGGTTAATTTATTTTTTGTGGCTATACTATTCATTATCATTGAATTCAGATATATGTCTGTATTATTCTTCCTCTCAAAACATTTTGTCTTTAACTTTCGTTTTTATTTCAAATTCATCCAACACTTTAGCATCTCATCGAATTGTAATCAGAACTTCCAAAATTGACCGTAGTGCTGCAAATCTACAAAATAATTCGTTTATGGCCAGGATTTTGTTATACGCGACATTGAGAAGGACTTCGAGTTCGATGCTTCAAAACAACTGAAAAAATCGGAATGTGGTCCTAGAAATAATCGATGTTGAATATTTTTTCATCCAGTTTGAAACTTGTTTTTCATCAATGTTTCCAACAAGATCGAATCAAGGCCATTAGCACGTACTGGTGAGATGCATTATTATTCCCATCAAAATTCCATATAGAAATTCTGTTTGGAATCATTAATCGTGCATTTTTCGCTATAAGCACCAAATATTGAACGATGATTCAACGAAAAACTACTTAGTTTTATTTGAATTATGTATTTAGATTTTCATCAAGTATCGGCCCAATCGATTAATGATATTGAACGATGAGTTTAAAAACACCTAATTATTACTATTAATTTAACGATTTTCAAAACAATGGACAATAACGCTAATAGGTATAGTACATACACTATCATTAGAAAATATTGCAAAATATTTAGTGAACTTTTTGATCCTACTTTTGAGTTTGGCTTATATAACAAGCAGTCTGAAATTCATAATATTCCTATATACAGCAGAACTCTTCCTATATCTAGATGCTACTCACTCTTCATTTGAAATATCCGGATATTTCTTTAGTTAAGAGATCAAATATGGTTTTTATATGATAATAATCTTTTATCTAATTTGAGACAGCCTTATTTTAAATAATAATAATAATAAGTTCTTTATTCTCAACACGTTAACACTCAATTACATAAAATAATAACAATGTCGAATACTAACTAAATAATTGCAATTAAAAAGATATAACAAAGAGCTCAATCTAATCTGAAAAAAATATCAACAAATAACTACATTATAGCATTCAATGAAATATTACGAAGAACTCAATCTAACTCAATTCATTTTAGTCAATTTTCTTTGTTAACATAACTTCTGATAATAAATTCTATGGAGTCAAAGTGAATGTCACAATTATTGGCAACTCCATTGAATGTAGACTACATAAACTGAATGGTGGACTCTCTTCGGAGTCTCTAGGTGGAATAATTCTGTATTACGAGAATTTTGCCTAGGAACACGAAATTTTAAAGCGGACAAGAGAGGTGGGCAATCAATACTATTGTGCAGTAATTTGTACAAAAATTTGAGTGATGAAAAATCTCTCCTGCTCTGCAATGAGATTAAATTCAATCGACTCAAAAATTCGTTATGATCGACTCCTCTCTATGGATAAACTTTATTCTCCAAACTAAGAATTTCAAGAAACTTCTCTGAATAGCCACAAAAGCTTTATAAATATCATAACAGCATGAGTCTCTACAAGGTGTAATAAGCATCAATATAAAGCCTTCATTTCATCAGATCCTCGTGAAAAGTGCGGTACAAAGTAACAACAGTTTTCGTTTCAAACACTGAAAACTTTAATCGAAAATATCTCAAATCAGAAGTTTGCATAAACGCCGTTTTGTCAAAATGCCAACAAAATCGAATGAATACTTAAGTTTTCGAATGAAAAACTAGCACTGCAATTGACGTATGCGGCAAACCAGGTCTTTTCCTGATTATATTTAAAAACACTCTACTATGCTGCAATAAGTAAATCCATTTCTACATCTTCTTAATACATTGACTCAGTATCTGTGTCTCGAACAACTATATTCAACAACGGCTTATTATCGTCCGTTTTTTCTCAAAGTTTCTATGCTAATACTAAACTAATAATTCAATTATTAGTCTAGTTTTTGTGTAATTGAATGACAACTTTCTATCATCAATTTTAGTAATTTTTAAGTGATTCGACTGTGATCTACATTTGGAGAGCACCTCAACAAACAGTACGTTCTGATATTGCCTGAACATATATGGAAAAACATTTTTGAGAACCTTGTGATTGTCTTTTCCATCATTTTCTGGGACGAACCTCATTTTATTGAACCTCAATTCTGGAGAATGATTCTCCAGAATTTATTTGAAATATAAGAAGTAGTACCATTTTCTTATTTGTAATTCACATCTTGTATTTCAAAGAATTTTTTGAAGAGCTTTCTCTCTTCCATCAGATCATGTTATATACATATATATAAATATATATATATATATATATATATATATATATATATATATATATATATATATATATATATATATACTCAAGTACGAAATACAGAAAGATTTCACCAATAATAATACTAGAGATTTTCACAAAACTTTCAAAGAAAACTTGCGAGGTTACCAAGCGCCCAGTCTTTGCTTCAGAAAATCAGATGACGCGTTGGAAACTAACACAATAAATAACTGCAAAATGTTAGCCGAATATTTCAGCACCCTTCTCAACTGCAATCCACCGCTAGAAAAACATAAGTTCGATTTTTCGGGGTTTACGCATCCATAGTCGTAAGCCCCTGATATGGAAGAGATTACGGCAATTATCAAGCAACTCAAAAACAACAAAGCAGCAGGAGAAGATGGGATTATTGCAGAACTCTAGAAACTGAACGATACTACTATGACGCAAAAACTTCATCATTCAATATCAGAGATCTGGAGAACGGAACAGATACCAGAGCATTGGAAATGCGGGTTGATACATCCATTGCATAAAAAGGGGAACAAAATGGATATCAGGGGAATTTCTTTACTCCCGGTTGCGTACAAAATACTTTCTAAAGCACTCCTAAACAGAGTAGAACACCAAGCGGATCGACTAATTGGGGAATACCAAGTTGGATTCAGAAAAGGCCGATCATGTGCTGAACAGACCTGGACTTTGAAGACGATATTACAGATGAGGAAATGTAGGAATACAGTGATCACATTCATTCAATTCAAGAAAGCATATGATTTGGTAGACCGCGAAACTCTTTTTGAAATCATGAAAGAATTTGGAATTGATCGAAAGACCAGAAAATTATAGAACAGACACTTACAGATACAACTTCCAAGGTAAAATTTATGGCGAAATATCAGATCCCTTTGAAATCGAAAACGGTGTGCGGCAGGGGGACGGACTTTCGTCAATTCTTTTTAATATTGTTTCAGAAAACATCATTAGGGAATGGGAACTTCACGTAAAGGGCATACAAGTGGGCATTAAAAACGAAAATAGAATGAATGTCAAATGTCTCGCTTTTACAGACGATATTGCTATCATCACAGACAACAGAACTGAAGCCATTCAATCCGTAGAAAAACTACATGAAATTGCGCAGAAAACCGTGTTACAAATTTCTTATGATGAAACCAAATACATGGAAAGAAAACCAAAAAATAAATCTTCTCTTATGACAAAACATGGTGAAATTCTGCAAGTAGGCCATTTTAAATACCTCGGGGAAGTTATACAGTCCACAGGTTTAAACCGAATCGCTAATGAACAGAGAAATACCAAGCTCCAAAGGGCCTACAAACTAACATGGGTTCACTATAACAAAAAGTGCATTTCGAGAGGCGCCAAATTGAGGCATTTTAACACAACGATTCTTCCAGAAGCAATCTACGCAGCTGAAATAATGGTTATTGGCGGCCATTCAAGAATTAGAGAAATAGAAAAACAAGAACGAAACATTCTCAGAAAGATTTACTGGCCAATCAATAGGAACGGTATTTGGATGAAGAGACGTCAGAATGAGCTGTATCAAAAGACAAATACGATAACGGAAGAAATCTGAAAACGACGAGGAAAGTTCTATGCACATGTCTACAGAATGAAACAGTCCAGAATACCGAAGAAACTATTCGATATAATTATGAATAGTAAATGCGGAACAGAGTGGCTAAAAGAGATCCAAAAGGATCTACAACAGATCAATATAAAAAATTTCGAAGATCGCACTGAATGTCGCTATAAAATCGCACATGTGAAGTTTGAGCAGAAATCAAATCGTCAACCTGGAGTAAAGTGGACAGATGAACTGAAGAAAGGGCATTCAGAGAGGATGAAGCGTTTTTGGGAGGCAAAAAAGATGAAGCAAAATTCCTAATGATTGCGAATTCAAGTTCAGTCGCTCTCCTCATGGGGAACAATCGCTATAATAATTATAATAATAATAATAATATACTTTCAATTTAAATTAATTAGTATTCTTGAAATATTACCAGTTAATATATGTATATATATATATATATATATATATATATATATATATATATATATATATATATATATATATATATATATATATAGACAATGATCACTAAGAACATTCATTAGAAAAATTTAAATGAACCAAAAGAATGTTATAGTAGAGCTAGGATAAGTAAACTAATGAATGTTCTAGTGTTCTTTCTCTTAAATATTCAATTCAGTGCCATAAGCACAAAAACTTCATCCTTTGATTGTTGACAAACAAGACCATGACCAAGTATAGCATCAACTTCGAACTTAAATAACCAATTTATGCCACGTGAAATATGAAAAATAAAATTATTCCTGATGATTATTGTTTAGCAAAAATTATCCCTAAGTAAGTGTAAATGATTCACTTGAAGAAAACTGAAACAGTTTTCTGGTACACTGTAAAAATCGTCGAATTTAGCATTTAACATCCTAGTTGAAATTTATTTCTAGGTGTGTGATTCTATAAAAATAGAACAAATAACAATTCAACTTCAAAAAATAAAACCATGTCTATAAATTATCATAAAGCACCATTCAAATATTATCCTATCGATGTGATCAGAAAAAGAAAAACTTCATCTACAATCACAGAAACACTTTGATGAACGGTTGTGATATCAATGTTGTAGGAATTTCAATTTTTGTGTATTTAATAATTGTACTTTCAAATGAGAACAAGTTTATTTTTTTTTGTCTCCGTAGCTTAGTCTGCAGAACCCCCGACTATGGTGCGGTAGAACTCGGGTTCGAGCCCCGCTAAAGGCATGGGTGTTTGTCTATGATTCAAAAATTTTGAATAATGATATATGCTAGGTAATGTACATTGATTACAAGCCCATTAGCTGTACGGAACCGAAGTTAAACTGTATGTCCACGGATTTAAAAAAAAAGGTTTTATTTTTCGATTGTTTAAATATGGGATGTTTGAATTTACACCATTTTCCAATTCAAATTCATCAACTTCTCCCGCCGAATTTCACTCCAGATTTGTGTTTCACCGGAATATATTTGTGTGTATGAATTTCATTCAGCAATTCGACTCGAAAAACTGCCAATTTAAAAACTCTCTAATCTCGTATTCGCATTTTTTTTTAATTGCTAAGCAAGCGATTCTCATTAAACTATCCAAATTAACCCCATGAAAAACAAACCTTTCGTGCAAGTAATAAATGAAAATACAATATTCATTTCAGTTAATATGAAATAATTGTTATTACTCATAATAATGATGCAAATCCATAGCAACTAAACACCTGTTCGACGTCAATGGATTTACCAATAACGGGAACTACAAGAAACTAATTGGTTATTTCTTGTATTGAATGATCAATGCGCTTTAGAACACAAGACCATTACATCTTTCTGAAACTGACAAGTCGCAGATTATTCAACTTTTTTTGTTTAAATCAGAAACACTATGTATCATTAATTTTTTTCGTTTGACTTTTTACCTCGCGGATTTATCTTGACTTTATGATGATGACTCAGCAGCTTTATTGAAAAACCCTCCTTCAAGAACCAGTAAACCGTATGAATGAGAATACATTCTTGTGAATACAACCTAAAAAATATAACCAAGAGTTCAAGAAGTGTTCATGTGCTGTCAAAATTTTTTGCTGCTATTATTGATGTTTATTTTTCATAATCTATAAGTTATATAAATATCCTCATTGTAATTCAATCAGTCAAGAAGAAATAGAAACTTCTACCAGTAGTTTTTTTCCATAAAGCAGACGTCAGACGGAATTGAAGTACAACACTAGCACTTTCTGTTACCCATTATTAATAATTTTTTAAACTCTAAAATCAAATAAGGTACCACCTTAGTCAGCCGCCTAGCAATGAGTTCACCGGTAGGTGAATTGATGAATAAATAAGGGGTGTTTTTTTAGAGGTATAGAAATTTAAATTGCAATAAAACAACAATGGATCATTCGATTGACAAGAATTTTTTTTATTCGAAGGATAATCTTGTGGCATTACATTTTAAATGAGATTTCTGACATATGACTGCCACGGCTCGGATGTAGTCCAATCTGGACGTCCAATTTTCGATGACTTTTTCCAACATTTGTGGCCGTATATCGGCAATAACACGGCGAATATTGTCTTCCAAATGGTCAAGCGTTTGTGGCTTAACGGCATAGACCAATGACTTTACATAGCCCCACAGAAAGTAGTCTAGCGGTGTTAAATCACAAGATCTTGGAGGCCAATTTACGTCCAAATTTAGGTCCAAAACGTGAAATTAGGCGGTCACCAAACGTGTCTTTCAACAAATCGATTGTGGCACGAGCTGTGTGACATGTTGCGCCGTTCAAAATTCAAAAGAGCAGAAGTCTTTAAATCAAATATTTTATAGTAATATACGACAGTCATAACCGACGATATTATCAGTTATGAACAAACTAAACAAAGAGCGCTGATTTTATACATGAAAGAAAAAAAAAAAAGTGTATGTTTTCTATTTTACTTGACGTCAATATTTTTTTTAATTCAGTGGACCTAACGTTTAACGCAGGTTCCGAACGGCCATTAGACTTGTAATCAATGCACATCAACCAGCATAGATAAACACAAACACCCATGCCTTCAGATGGGCTTGAACCCGAGTTCAACCCACCATATTC